>JAPPVO010000003.1:116342279-116971861 GCA_030407325.1 Camellia japonica
TATGTAATACATATTTTGTATATCGTTTGTGTCCGTAAGTGTATATATTTTGCATATATTTCATATGTATGTGTCTGTGTATTCATATCTGTATGTATGTGTCCATACATGTATATATGTTGAAAACTCAAAACTCAAAAAACAAAAAACAAATTCAAAAAGAAATTGAAAAAAAAAATTCAAAAAGAAATTTTCAAAAAGATATCATCAAAAAATCAAAAACAAAAAAAGAAAAAAACAAAGAAGAAAAATCAAAAAAGGAAAACATCAAAAAGGAAATTGAAAAGAATAGAACATGAATAATAAGTTTCTGCATCAATCAAATACGGTTAAAACCTCCCCCCCTCCCCCTCTCCGTGTGAGATACGGTTAGGTATGCCTGTTAGTTATACCACATTTCCTCCTTTTACGTGAAACGTGTTAGGATTTGAAGTCTACCCGATTAAAAGTTTTCCCCTCTCTGTATGAGATGCGGTTAGGTACGCGTATTGGTTATACCGCATTTCCTCCTTTCACGTGAAACATGTTAGGATTTGAAGTCTACCCAATTAAAACCTTTCCCCTCTTCGTATAAAATACGGTTAGGTACGTCTGTTAGTTACACCAACTTTCCTCCTTTCGCATGAAACGCGTTAGGATTTCAAATTACCCAATTAAAACCTTCCCTCTTTCCATATGAGATATGGTTAGGTACGCCTATTGGTTACACCACATTTTCTTTTTCACGTGAAACATGTTAGGATTTGAAGTCTACTTAATTAAAACCTTCCCCTTCTCCGTATAAAATACGGTTAGGTACGCCTATTGGTTATACCACTATTTCTTCTCTCGCGTGAGACATATTTGGATTTCGAGTTCACCATTCCTTCTCTGGCACGAGACACGTTTGGATTTCGAATTCACTATTCCTCCTCTCACATGAGACACGTTTGGATTTCGAGTCCATTATTTCTCCTTTTGCGTGATATGCATTTGGATTTAAAGTTCACCATTCCTCTTCTCGCATGACACGCGTTTGGATTTCAAGTTCACTATTCCTCCTCTCGCGTGAGATGCGTTTGGATTTTGAGTTCACCTTTTCCCTTTATTATTTGTGTTGTGGCCTATTTGTAATCAATGCACTCCATTTTATTGTTTGTGTTGTGACACATTTATATGCGATGCACCTCTTGTTATACTTCATATCATTTGCATGAGGCTTGCCTCTTATGTTGCCATCTTTATATCTTTATCATCATTCCATTGCATTACATTGCAAAATCATGAATTTTTTAAGAAAAAAAATTGGCTACGTGAAGCATGTAAGTCCAATTTTGAGCTTGCCATTTGCATTCTGCCCCTGAACTATACTGGTTTGATTCCTTGCAAAGGGATACGTAAGTAACCTTCAAGTTCAACCAACTGCATCTGCATCTTGTTTGTTTGCCCAAAGTCTTACGGCCTTGTCAAAAGGGTCGTCTTCTAGTTTTGACATTCACTCATGTTATGAAATGACTTCGAGCTCTATCAAAGAGGGGCAATTGTAGACATCCCATTTTGACCGACCCTAAGACTTAGGTGCTTTCTTTTGATTACCCGATGATGAAAATCAGAATGTGTTTCTTATAGAATCCTCAGTAAGAGAGATGAAATTTGAGCTTTGTTCCCAACCTTGAGCCTATTTTGGTCAAGTATTTGAGCCTCATTGGACACCCGAAGTGAAGTTGGACCAAACCGGAGCAAAACTAGATTGAGCGAGCAAAATCGGGCAAATTTCTCTTTGGCCGGTCGACCGCCCTAACACAGATTTGCCCAGTTTTGTGTTGGTTTAGGTAGGGTACTTCCCAAACCCATTTTTTGACCCATTCATGCATTGAATGCATGTATACTCACCCTCCATTGCCTAGTGTTCGATCCATTGAAGCTAATGCTCTACTTTTGTCTTCCATTAGCTCCATTAGTGCTCCATTTGCTCCATTATTTTCATTAATGCTCCATTCTTGTCTTCCACCATTTCTCCACTTGTATAGCCTATACGAATACATCAGATTGTTGAGAGGAGAGGGAGGATAGATTGAGTAAAGAAGGCTAGAGATAGAGAAGAAGAGAGTTTAAGTTTTGAATTCAAGAGTTAGCCAAAATTAAGTGTTAGCTGTGAACTTCCATTTTCTCAAGTGATACACCATATCTCATATTCCCTTGCAAAAACCACTCAAGAACCAAGTCTTAAAGCCTTGATCAAAGAGATAGCAGTCTTGCTAAGTTGAAGAAGATTAAAGAGTGATCATATACTTCTCCAAAACCACCATTTTAAGCTCAAATTCCAAGCTCTTGAATTGAGGATTAAGATCATAATGCACAATCTTGAAGGTGATCAAGAGGAAGTTTGGAAATCAAGAAGTCCACTATTTCTTTAGAAGGTGAATTTTCAATTCTTTCATTTCTATTTCAAATTTATTTTCTTGCTTTCGTTTCATATTGTTTTGTTGTAACCTAACCGGAAGTGGTTAGTTTTCAATTCTCTCATTTTCTTGCATTGTCTATCTCCTACTCATTTTCTTGCACTTTCTATCTTATACTTGTTTTCTTATTTTAGTTTCATAGTGGTTTTGTTGTAATCTAACCAAAAGTGATTAGTTGAGCCACATACATATTCCCTATTTATTCATTTTCTCGGTTTTGCAACAAGACAGATTTTCCTAGGCCTAGTTGGCCGGCTAGCCGGCCAGTTAGCTTTTTTTGGACAAAACAGAGTAGCCTTCTGATGTTGAACATACTAGTTTCCAGCAATCCTCAAGACCCATGAAACTTTTATGTTATTTATTTATTTTTTTTTATTTGAGTGTTTTGTGAGGTTTCTATTTTGTTGTAATATTTTCCTCTTCTCTCTCTAATTTAGTTTGTAATTAGTCTTTCAAGTATTGTAATAATTCTCCGCCCCGCTTCTTTCTATTCCATTCTTTTACTTGCTTTCCTTATTTGTGCATTAGCATCATATTTTGTTTTTTTTTTTTTTTTTCTTCGTCAAATCCATACTTTACATCTATGTTTCATGCATATTGATTTGGCTCTTTTTTCCCCCCATCAAATCCGATAATCTAAGCCCAATCTTTAGTTGCATCTCAAGAGTGAATTACATTAGGATTTGTATATAAGGTCATGCATATTTTGCTAACTTTGTTTTGTAACTGTTCGTGGGACGTCGGTAAACATGTAAGTTTTTATGTTTTAGCACCCTGCTTGTGTGTGTTTTCTTACTATGTTTAGCATCCTACCATGAGGCTATTTGCTTACTTAATATAATTGTATGAGAACTAGTGAATGGAGGTTGTGTTGCTTAATTTGGAATGATTTTGATTTTCATGTTTATAAATTCATGATTTTGATTTTCATGTTTGGAATGATTTTGATTTCTGTGAGTTGTCCATCTTCAGAACTCTTTCAAAATACATGAAATCAAGTTGTTCCAAAATGAATGATATAGTCTATACTTGTATGGTTCACATAGTAACTTTTATGATCTATTAATAATTCGAACATGAACATATAAAGTTAATAAAACTCATATCATAGTTTAGTAGAGGTCGATCTTCGATCAGGTGAGCAGGGGTGCTCAAGTAATGACCTTCCCCTCTTATACCTAAGGTTTCAAGTCAAGCATCCTTGGTTACGACGAATAGTGGCATTGGCACGAGTCATGAGTTTCTTAATTTTTCTAAAATATTAGGTGGTTACTCTAAGATCTGGTGATGTAGTTCATTTTTGGCAAAGATTTTATAATAAAAAGGATTTTTTATAAAAGTTATCAAATCTGAACTCTCATCTATATTTCACGTTACACTCGTGAGACTAAATCAAAGAAATCGATGGTCCAAACTGTTTAACGCGTACGGGTACCCCGGGGCAGGTTACAGGCCTACATATATCCAATTAATCTGATTTTTTTATGGATATTCAACGAACCTTAAAATATGAATGGTTCAAATCATCAAAATAGTTCCAAGATAGGTCAACACCAAACCTCACACCAAGCTCATCCCTCTGTCCGATAAGAATCATCAAATTTTAATAGTTTCATCGTATGGTTTAAACTAATCAAAAAGAGTTTGGATTTGTTAAAATTGAAAATCTTAATTTCTTAAATAAAGTTGGAGCATCATGGGACTAATTAGTTATAGTTCTTGATAATTTGAGCCAGAATGGATGCATGACCTATAATAAGCATAATCTACACTTTAAATAAAAATTATTTGTATACTATGTGAATATAGATTTGTTTTTTATTTGTTTATAGATTTATAAATCTTTCATAGTTACTCATAAATAAATTTAAAAAATTGACATGATTCATTCTCAATTTGTATGGTATAACCTTATTGATAAAAATATTTTTATTTCAAAATTTACACATAATCAAATAGTTCATTTAATAAAATTATGTCATATGTTATAAAAATTAAAATTTATATTTTTTTTATTCAAATAGTTTAATCTCAAGTGTAGGAGTGTTCAAAAAAATTTCATAACAATATTAAAATTTTATTCAAAAAAATTCAAATTAGATTTGGTTTAAATATTTTGGACGTTCCTCGAAATATTTTAAAATTTAAATTAGATATGATTTAGATTACCCAACATACGAATAAATTTATATTAATAAATTTTGAAATATGTTAATAGTATATATATATATATAATAAATTAAATATGAATAAGATTTCATGCTAAACTTATGTGTTTAAAAATTTTTAGGCATGTCTGTTTGTCTCTCAAAATATATATTTGGAGAAAAAATTGCAAAACCATATTTCCTAGAAATTTTTTTTAAAAAAAAATTCAAAATCACTTTTTCTCTCTACTATACATCAATTAATCACTTTTTCTCTCTCTTCTCTCATTCTCAATCACTTTTTCTCTCACTCATCTATTCAACTACAAAAAAAAAAATATCAAATCATTCAAATCTACAAAACTCTAAATTATTTTCAAAATATATAACCAAACAAATTTTTAATTTTCTAAACTTTCTCCAAAAAATTATTTTTGAAATAATATCTTAAAACACAAACCAAACAAGGTCTTTAAATTTCATATGATTACAATTTTATTTTTGGAACTTTCATATAAATATTTTCAAAATTTTAAGTTCTATGGGATGGATGAATTAATAGTTTTATTATTCTTAATTTTCAAAATCATAAAATTGACAATTTTATATTAGTTTTGGAGCTCTCTTAATTTTTCCTTTTGAACTTTTATGAGAGAATAGATTTTGACAAATAAGGAAAGAGATTGTTTTATCTTTCCTTCTAAGAAGCGTAAATCATGGGATAATTAATATTTTGTAATTATTGGTTTAATGGGTTGACCAATAGTGTTTTTTTAAATTATATTTTAATTCAAAATTTCAAAAAATTAGTTAGGAGTTTTTGAGCTTTCACAAGGCTCCTTAAGTCACTTTACTATAATATATTACACATGAATGATCTATTTTACAAATATGTAAACCGTATAGATACAAATAGTCTAATAGTATAACAATTGATATTAGATCAACTTTATTTTTTGCATAAATAATTTTCTTTGTATAAAATGAACATTTAAATCACCAAAATGAGTCCAAGATAGTCAAATTTGATCAACTTTACTATGAAATTGAGATGTTTAACTTTAACAAATCCAAACTCAATCAAAAAAATATGTTGCATTCACATATTTTCTCGAAAAGTAATGACAAATATATATAATTTAATAAAATACTTAGGAAATAGATTGCGTGGAAAACATTTATTTTGAGATGGCTCACACAACAAGAAGTTTGAATCAATTAACGCGACTAGTTCGATTGGTTAAAATTCCTACAACTCATAAGATGTCAATGATTTAAATATTCACACTCACATGTAATTTTTTTTTCACTGTGTATTAATTATGACTTTCTTTGGCTTTATATGATAAATTTCATGGCAACTTTCACGCTACATAATTTTTTTTCTTTCAAATTTTTTGAATTTGGAATGAGATTCACATCAAATATTTTTTTGCTTTCACGTTTTGTTTGTTTGCATCATTCATCAGTGATGCTACCAATAATGCTATGAACTTCATGATCTATTCGCACTACTTCGAACTTCATGATCTCCTTTCTGACTAACTCTTGGTACTTAGCCATCCTCTCATCTTTTGCTTCATAGTCGCCTGAAATCTGGTTTACTACCAGCTGGGAGTCACTATAAACCATTAGCTCGGTGGCCTTCATGAAGAGTGCTGATTTTAGGCCTGCTAAAAGTGCTTCGTACTCTGCCTCATTGTTTGATGTTGGGAAGCCAAGGTTGATTGCTTGTTCCACTATCAGGCCATCTGGTGAGATGAGGACTATGCCAAGTCCTGCACCGTGCCTATTGGATGCTTCATCCACGAAGAGCTTCCACATCTCTCCAACGAATAGCTTCTAGCAAGTGGAGGGATCGAATGATGTCTTGGGGTCATGAGTGTTGCTGATGTTTTCTTCTAAGTCCATGCTTACTGTTGGGGTTTGCTCTTCACTATCTGACTGTACCAAGTTTTTACTTGTTGATGAGTCTTTGTCGGGTATAGCACGGTTTGCTTCTTCCTTCCTTTCTTCAATCTGGTATGCCTTGGGATGTGGCTGGGCATCTTGTTTTGGGGGCTGCGCAATTCCTGCGGCACTTTCCATCCCCTTTTCGGTTGTATCAGTTAAGTCAAGTGGGCAGATATGATGGCTTCCTGGTGTGAACTCAGCCACAAAGTCTGCCAGAGCTTGGGCTTTTATTGCGGTTCTGGGTTGAAACTTGATGTCGAACTGTCCCAATTCCACCACCCATTTCAAGATCGTCCAGAAAAGTCCGCCCTCTCAAACAAAGCTTTTAAGGAAAAAGCTGTCAGGACGATTATAGTGTGGCCATGGAAGTAATGTGATAACTTCCTTGAGGCCATCATCAAAGCTAAGGCCAGCTTTTCCAATGGTAGGTACCTGGTTTCTGCCCCCAGCAAGGTCTTGCTAACATAAAAGATAGGCAGGTGTTGGATTCCTTCCGCTCTGACCAACACTGCGCTGACTGTATGCTGTGAAACTGCTAAGTACAAAAAGAGTTCTTCTCCAGGTACGAGGGTTACTAGCAATGGATGAGAAGTCATGTAGTCTTTCAGGCTCTCTAGGGCGCGATCGCATTCTTCATCCCACTCAAATTTGGCCTTCAACGCTTGGAAGAATGGTCGACATCTATCTGATGACCGAATTATGAACCGGTTGAGTGCGGTAGCTAGGCCAGTGAGATGTTGCACCTCTTTTACTGTGTTGGGCCTCTCTAGATCCTAGATTGCTTTGATCTAAGAGGGGTCTGCTTCTATACCTCGGTTGGTCACCAGGAAGCCTAGGAATTTTCCTGATCCTACGCCGAATGCACACTTAGATGCATTTAGACGCAACTTGTTCTTCTTTAAGATTTGGAACATTTCGTCTACGTCCCTGAGATGGTCTTTCTCATCCTTGCTTTTGACCACCATGTCATCTATGTAAGCCTCCATTGTTTTTCCTAACAATGGTTCAAACATTTTGGTGACCATCTGTTGGAATGTGGCCCCTGCATTTTTTAGGCCAAAGGGCATGACCTTGTAACAATACAATCCTCTAGGCGTTGTAAAAGATGTGACCTCCTGGTCTGGCTCATACATAGCGATTTGATGGTAACCTGTAGACACCCCATTTTTGACCGCCCTTAAGACTTGGGCACTACTGATGGCTTCTTTGGTGATGAAAGTTGTGCAGTGCAAAAGGTCGATTTCTTCGGCAAGAGGAGAGTCAAATCCTAACCTCACACCCCATTTTTGGACTAAAACTATTTTGAATGGTATTTAGACCTTAAAACCCTCTCTTTCAAAATATTTTTGAAAAGAAGTTTCTACGATGTTCCAACGCTCGCATTTTGTTAAATGTTGCGCTTTTCGGTAAACCGAGTAAGGACAAAGTGGAAATGAATGAAAGAGAGGTAAAATCTCTCAAAAAATCTTTCAAAACACCTTATCTAGGGGTTTGAAGTTGAAGAAAAGAGGAGTGGAGGGAAGAAACCCAGTTGGGGAAAGAGTTGGGCATGAACCGTTAAGAGAGAGCCGGGCGGCCCTCGGTAAATCAGGCCTATCCATTTGCATACTTGGATTTAAGCTATATGGCCACCACTGTTGGAAAGAAGACTTCTGGTGCTTCATTTTTTACTCAAGAATCTCCTAAATCCGAGTCCGGATGGGGGAGATATGATTGGTTGAAGTTGGGCATCATTCCGGTTGGACCGAAACTGAGCAGTCTTCACTAAAAAAGGGATATCTCTTAGCACACTGGAATTTTGAGGTGAGCCTGCTACCATTGGAAAGCTTACTTCCGGGGCTTCATTTTAGACACAAGAATGACCTGAAAATGAGTCCAGATGAATGATTTATGCCTGGTGCAAGTCGGGGACTGGGGTTAGTTTTTGCGTCGGCCTCTATGGAGTGCATCGGCCACAATTGGAGCTCATCGGCCATAGGTCGGCCAAGAGTGAACCTAATCGGCCACAAATGGTGGCCGGTCGGCCAACAAAGTGGCTGGTCAGCCAGAAATGTCCAGAAGCCCAGAATTGGCAGATATTTCTCCTCCAGCTGTTGTACACTGCTCCAGATATTTCCAATTGAGATATTTTCGGCCAGAGCTTGTATTTTTGGTATATATGGAGGCTATATCTCATATTTTGCAAGGTTAGAACATATTGAAAGGTTAGGAAATTTTGAGAGCTTCTCACACTAAAATCCCTCTCTCTCTCTACAATTTTCAGAGCTTAATCTCTGCCTCTCTCTCTAGAGTTCACTCTCTCTTACCCTTTTGTGCATGAAAGCTTAGATACACCATACTTTTGCAAACACATCCTTGATCAAACTTGACCACCATTGGGCTGAGATTCCTTGGGACTTTGTTTGAGCTCTAAAAAGGTGATTTTGGCTCAGATTTTGGGCTGGTTTTGCAGCTGTGCATCAAGGGTAAGAACTCTCTCCCTTTTAGCTTATTTTGCATGCTTACTTGGCCATCCTTTCACACTACTTTGGGGCTGTTTTTGGGGTGGTGTTAAACTACAAAAATCTCCATTTTTCCTCTGTTTTTCAGTCCTAAAAGTGTTGGTTTGTGCCTTGGTTGGCTAGGAGGTTGTCCTCCCTTTTGCTCCTTGGCTTGTAAGGCCTTTTGAGCTAACTTTCGAACTTTTCAAACAACTTATTTTTGGCCTTAGAACCACTGAATTCCAGAGGAATTTCAGTGGTAGAAAACTTATTTTGAGGTCTTAAATAAGAGGGGGTGGCCTCCCCTCCTTATCTCTCCTCCCCTCATTGTCTCTCCATGCCATGCCTTGTTAGCACTATAAAGTAGCATCTTTTTGTGGGTTATGTTAGCTCTTTTCAGGCATGTTTTTGTGACTACCTGATATAACTCTGTTTTGGGATGGTTTGGTTACCTCTTGCATGCTTCATGTACTTGTAGTACAAATCTTGCTTACTAGCCTTGTATGCTTGATGTTTTGGTTCATTATTCTAGCATGTGTTGGCTTAGTCTCAGCCATTTTTGGTGTTTTTTTGGCATGCTCTAACTCTGTTTTGAGTGGCCTTCATCACTCAAGCTTTTCTTTGTATACTTGTAGTGCAATTGTGCTAAATTGCCTAACATGTGCTATTGTTTTGGCCTCTAAATCTAGCCATTCTTAGTTTATTTCAAGCATATTTTAGAACTCCATTTGGGCTGTTTTAGGACTATTTTGGACTACCTTGGTCATATGACTCATGTTTTGTATAGCTATAGTGCAAATGCCTTGACTAGTTTTGAGTTTTGAGGTATCCTGCATGCTTGGCTTGAGGTATTTGCATGCTTTGGCATCATTTGGCATGTTATTTCAGAGCATATGGTGTTGTCACACTTCCATGTTTTTCACTCTTTCAGTGTGTTTAAGAGTTGAGCCTTATGCCTTGCTTGCGAGCCAACATGTGCGCATGATTTTCTTGCCTTTTGTGCCTAAGTTTAAGCATATCTAGGCCACTGTTTTAGCATGATTTAGCTCTGTCCATAGCTGGTTTGGCCATTTGAGTTTGATGTTGTATGCCTCTAGTGTAATGCTTGTCATTAGTTTCAATGCCTTTGGCCCTTAACATGTTGTACATGCGTTGCTTGCATGGTTTAGTGTCTTTAGCATCCTATTTCAGCACTGAAATGTTTGCCATATCACTCCACTCTTCATTTGTGACTTTGCTTTGAAAGTGGTCTTGAGCCCCTTGTTGGCTTGAGCATGAAATTAAGGCGTTCATGCCTAATGGTTTTAGCCTTTTCTTGAGGGTTTCTACTAACCAACGATATGATGCTTCTTTCATGCTCAAGATGCTTGTGGCTTAGGCCATATTTCCCATTAGAGGACTTTCACATTACACTTAACCGGTTAAAGAATGAATCGGTAATGTTAAAATGTGTAAACAAAATCAACCAAGTAAAACATGCCAAGATAAGCATGTTGTTTGCATTGCATTGCATTGTGTTTGGATCGGACGTTAATCCAAACACGAGAAACGAGGGACGTTTCATACTTGAAGTGATGAAACGTGCCTCATTTCTTAGTCGCCGTCCCCCTTGATTGTACATGATAGGGTGGAGGCCTCTCGAGTCTTGTGTGTTATTTGTGCATTCATCAACATTGTGCAAGCTTGACTCTTTGGCCATCATGCATTGAGATACGTGATTGGTGGCTTGAGAGCGAAGCACTACACTTCTTTGAGCTTGAGACATGACAAGGAGTGTAGTTGCACACACATTCCCTTGCAAATACACTGCCATGCCTCTGTTTGTGCCCTGTTACAGCAAAAAGGAGGAAATTACAGGAAGCAGTGGCCGACCGACCATCAAATCTGCCGACCGGCCACCAATGTCTACCGATCGGCTATCAAAAGTGGCCGATGGCCACCATCTTTGGCCGATCATTCCTCAGTATGTTCCTAAGGTGGGTCAGAAACATTCTGGAAGTTGGCATAATTTTCAGAAGTACAGAAGGTGTGCAAACAGAGGCATCTTGAGGCATGGCATTGGATTTCCGAGCGAAGCCGACCGAGCATGCATATCCCCTCACTTCCCGAGGCTATTTGTTTAAATTGCTTAGCTAAACTAGTTCATTAGCTTCGTTATTTTGTAATTAATTAGTTAAGTGTTTAATTAATTAATTTGGTTTGTACTTAATTAACTTAGAATAGTTAGTTGATTCGATTTGTTTTGTAATAATTAGTTAACTAGGAATAGTTAGTTAACTAGTTGATTTGTAATAATTAGTTTAATTAGCGTAGCTAGTTAACTAAATTCATTCGGACCCTCCGTTGAGAGGGCACATTGTTGTAATAAGTGTGCGTGTATGTGATGCATGTCTTCCAATCCCAATTCTTTCTCCCTTTTACTTATCAACTCTCGATGGTTAGTTTAGGGCATATTTCGATTAGCATACATTATGCTTGCATGCGTGCATCCATTCATCTGTCTTGCATGCACCGAGCTCGGCGCATCATACAAACTGCATTGTATTTCAATACCAATTTGAATACATGTTATCTAGTTGCATTCACATGACATTTTAGAATAGCTGAGCCTATCTTAGTTGCATTTTGCTTGTGTTGCATTAGGCATTGTTGACATAGCTAGGATCATGCATTGATTACTAACTAGCTTTTTTTTTTACTCGGAGTACACTGTGAGTGTTTATGCTTTAGCATCCTTGTATGTGTGTAAGTGACTGCCATGATAGCATGCTTGCCATGAGGCTATTTGCTTAACTGCTATAACTGCATGAATGCCTGTGGATGAAGGCTCGATTGCCTGAATTGGGACAACTCGATGATTGTGAGTTTTAAGCCCACTTGAAGTGACAAAATCATGTTTTTCTAAGCCCACTCGAGGGTGGCAAATCCGCGTCTTAGCCTACTTGCGAGTAGCACTTTCAAACCACTTTCAAAAACAAGCATGAGTTGTTTTGTTCCAATCCACGTGATTGAGTCTATACTTGTATGCTGTGCGCATCACATAGTAAGCTAGCTAATAAACTGGAATAAGAACACTTGTATTTTCAAAAACAACATATCATGTTAGTAGAGGCCGATCCTTTGATCGGACGAGCGGGGGTGCTCATTTCAGGACCTTCCCTTCTCGTACCCAAGTTCCTGAGCCGAGGCAACTTTGGTGATGACGGACACGTAGCCTTAGGCACAAGTCAAGGTTTCCTAAATTTCCCAAAATAAAATATTTAGGTGGCGACTCTGAAATCTAGCAAAACAATCCATGTTTGGCGCTTTTTGATTAAAATCAGTTTTCCAAAGCCAATTGCCAGATTTGGTCTCTTTGGTGATTTATCAGTCTTACATTGCACTTTGTGAGATTAGATTCAGAACCGTAACAGGAGTCCGAATTGTAGTAGCTAGAACTACAATTCGCGCCCTCGCGCGCGGAGCAGAGTTCGGGCGGTCTACACCTCTATACGCATCAAGGAAGCTAAGTCGATTGTGCCCTGCCGTCAAGTTTACCAGTTGGTCTATCCTGGGTAAGGGAAAGCTATCCTTTGGGCATGCCTTGTTGACTGTTTTGTAGTCCACGCAAACACGCCATTTTCCATTCTTCTTTGGCACTACTACAGTATTGGATATCCACCTGGGATAGTGTACTTCTTTGATGGCTCCTACCTCCAGCAAGTTTCTCACTTCCTCCGCTACTATCTCCGCGTGGTAGAGTGCTGATCTGCGAGTACGCTGTATAATTGGTCTAGCAGTCAGGTGGACATTCAATTGGTGACAGATGAAGTTTGGGTCAATGCCAGGCATGTCGTATGGTGTCCATGCAAACACTTCGATGTTAGAGGTTAAGAATTCTATGATCTCTATTCTCTCAATGCTGGACAAAGACGAGCCGAGCAAAAAGAACTTTTCTGGGTTCTTTTCATCTGTCCTTACCTCTACCAAGTCTTCCACTGCCTTCTGGTCTGCTGCCTTGCCAACATCCGCAAATAGTTCATTACTCTTTGGCTCTTCTATCATCTGTACATATCCTTTTGTTGCCGACTGCCATTTGCTGTGACGAAGCACTGTTTTGACATGATTTGGTCTCCCAAGACCTCCTCGATTACTCCGGCTTCATTGGGGAACCGCAGTGCTTGATGGTAGGTTGACGTTACCGATCACATAGCGTGCAGCCATGTTCTTCCCAGGATTATGTTGTAAGTGGAAGGGACCTTCAATACCCAAAATTCCACTTGTTTAGTCATGGTCCCAGCTTTGACTGGGAGAATTATCTTGCCTACTGGCCATTCTGGCATTGAGTTAAAGCCAACTAAGAGGGATGTTGCAAGGGCCAAGTCTTTGTCCTCTAGTTTCAGCTGTTTGAAGATTTCATAATACATTATCTCGCACAAACTTCCTTGGTCAATCAAGATTCGCTTGATGTCGAAGTTCTTGATGCGCAAAGTTACCACCAGTGCGTCATTGTGAGGGCAATGTAGCCTTGCTAGGTCCTTGTCTGAGAAGGATATGACGTTCATAGCCTCTGTTTTGTCCTTTTTGATGGCGGTTGTGCACTTAGTACCTCCTTCAGGAGCTCTGCCTTCTTTATCATCCCCCTGAGTTCACATACCCGATCAGGTTCAATGATCCCATGAATAACATTGATTACGCCTTAGGGTGGTCTATCCACCGGCATCCCGTTTGGCCCGTTGAGGTCCTGGGGGGCTGGCTGTGTTCCCCCTTCAATATACTGGTCTAGGTGACCAGCAGCTACTAATTCTTCTAGATGTTGCCTTAGGGGTGTGTAATTTTCAGTTAGGTGTCCCTTCTCATCATGAAAGGTGCAGTGGGACCTCTCGTCGTAGCCCTTTTGTGCTACTCCCAACTTGGCTGGCTGCCGAACGAAGGGTTCATTCTTTATCTCGCTGAGAATTCGGTAGATGGGTTTATTGAACACGGTGGTGATGGCAGTGCGAATTCTTAACCTCCTTTTTTTTGGGTCCTCCCTGTTGGCTCGCCTGCCTCGCCCATTCCTGTTTTGTTGTTCTACCGTGTTGACTTTTGCTGCAGTCTTTTTGTCTGACATTACTGTTGAGCCAGATTTTGTTTTAGCCCGGGCGCTAGCTTCCTCCACGCGGATATGTTGGTGCACCCTCTCCATTAGGGCCTCCATCGTGAGGGGTGGCATCATAGTAATTGAGTCCCTCAACTTGTTTCCGACTGGTAGACCCTTCTTGTATTGCACGATGGCGAGATTTGTGGGGCAATCTCCTATCTGGTTGAAAGTCTTCCAATATCGACTGTTGTAGGATCTCAACGTCTCCTTGTCGCGCATGTCAATGGAGAGTAGCTGATTGATCTCCACTGGTGTCTTGGTGTTCGTTCTGAACCTAGTCACGAACGCCTCTGCTAATTGTGCCCAGGAGGCGATGCTGTCTTCTGGTAGCCTTTTGAACCAGGTTAGACCTAGGTTGCCAAGGCTGGATGGGAACAGGATACACATCAGGGCCTCATTCCGCCGGTACACTACCATAACCTGGCGAAAGTAGCTCAAGTGCATGTAGGGGTCTGTCTTCCCCTCATAAGTGGTGAATTTGGGCTGGTGGAAACCCGAAGGTAGTGGTGCGTTCTCTATTGCCGAAACGAACGGCGAGCTCTGCAACCTTGCTAATACCTTATCCGCTTGTTCGTAAGCAAGGCGAGGCATTGGTATCCCTACTTCAACACTTCCATGTGTCCTAGGGACCAATCGCTATAGAGTTGAAATCCTGTGGGGGTCACGGGCCCTGGAGTCCTCCTTCTGTCGGGCCCTCTCCTCGAGTACCGACCGTAAGTCCGCTGACCTAGGCAACTCCGTGTTCTTGGATGTCATCTGGTGGGTGTGCAATAGGTAATAGTTGTTTCCCTCTGTATAAAACCTTTCAATCCTCGTTCTCTTAGACCTGGAGTGACGAGTCCTGGAAGTCCTTGATTGAGTGTCGCCTGTTCTAAGGCTCCTGCTTTGTGCTTGCGATGGGATGACCTGCTGCCTGTCACGATCCTCTGAGTGGCGAGAGGGCGTGTTGCCTTTGCGCCCCTCTCCTGTCGCCGCTCCTTTCCCTTTTATCTGGCGCTTCATTGTCTCCATGTCTGCCGCTATCTTCCTAATTAACCCGTCCTACTCCCTCACGCAATTCTCCAGAACTTGAGGATCCAGCCTCCACCTCTGCCTATCAGGACTTTGAGAGCGACGAGGGCTAGTGCCCCGTCTCTTCCTTGCGTCTCTCCGGGAGTCCCGTCGCTGGGGTTCTAAATCTGCCATAGGAGGGATAGAAGGCAAACCTTCGCGCCTCTCACCCCCCTCCGGGGTTTGCCCATCAATAGCCGATTGCGGCAAGTCTTCATTGTGCGCCATTGCTTCCAACTAGAGAAGAAAGCTTGATCAAGAGGTTTTGTTCTTTGTGGACTTCCCACAGACGGCGCCAATTGTACCAGCGCAGAATAATCTTCTCGTATAATCCTGTTGATCAAGTTTGAGCTCCTCCAGACGTCGTCGCTTTGCTCCCTAAAAACACAAACGTGAGCTAGACGACGGTATGTGCCGGATACCTCTCTGATGCCTAAGTCAGCAAAATAGGCAAAAAGCTCTGTGTATTCGAGAGTCAAAATTGTGTTACCTCTACATAGGTTCTGTCATGAGCTTTTATAGTTTTTGCCTGTCACAATCCTAGTAGGACTCTTATTTCTCAATGTAGAGTTCTCCTAGGAATCATACTCCTGAAAGATAATACTTATCCCTCAACACCCTCCTCACTACTTAAACCAAGTGAGATGGTTTTACCACGGTTGGATAACAGTATGACCGAGCTAACACTAGCCCTTTGTTATACTTAATCCAGCGCCTTCATATGCAACACATTGCTCGGCTCTTGTTCACTTGTACCTCGGTTTTGTTTGTTTAGACCGAGCTAACAAAGGCGAGGTCCACCTTATGAAGCCCAAACACCTCGGCTCATAACTCGGTCCAGATTTCTCCTGGCCCAAGCTCGTTAGTTTTTAGACCGAGCTACAGCAGCACCAATCTCGATCTGACGTGCGGCCCAATTTCCAAAGAAGCCTCTTCCTTAGCTCGGCCCAATTTATTTATAAATTACCTCTCATCTACTGTTATCGATTTATTCATCTAATCTACCTATCTCTCTATCACCACCACCACTAGCCACTGCCGGCCACCTTCAATTACTTTTTTCTTGGTGTTGGCAACTTTCCCGACAGTCCAGCGGCGATGCGTAAAAAATGAAAAAAATTATTTTTAAAAATAATAATTTATCTTTCTTATCAAATAATTTCATTGATCATGTTCTTACAATTAAAATAAAATAATTCTTAAACTTAATGATATACACCCCTTTAGAAATAGATTTTTCAATAATTTTTTCCCTAAATAACTATTAAAAAATGTTATTTAACAAATAAAAAATTATAGAAGACAAGTGATTGTCTCAATTTAGACATGCTATAAATTATATAATTATTTAAATAATAATCAACGTCAATAGAACCCACAAAACTTCACAAGTTCAAATAAAATTTGGATAAAATATACTTATAACTCCTAAAATTGAGTCACTTGAGTTATTTAAGGTTTAATTTTGGGAGATTGGGTTAAAATCTCTCATAATAAAACTTTAATGCATCAAGATCAAGCACAAAATATTTTTCTTAAAAAGTCCAATACATATACAACTATTATCAAAATATTAAATTTTAAAAAAATATAACTTTTGATCTAGATGTCAGTTTTTAATATAATTAGTATTTTGAGAATCTTCTCATCAAGATCTATCAAATAAGATCTATGTTGACTATAAAATTCTTAAAATATATATATATATATATATATATATATATATATATAAAGTATTACCGTTAAAATTGATATAAACAGTAATATGTTACTCTATTTAACAGTAACATGTTATTCTGTCATATAGTAATATGTGTAACATATTACTCTAGCAATATTGTCCCCAAAAAAAAAAATTTCTTTCTCCTTATTCTATTATATGCCTCCTCCTTAGGGAGTTTATGAAACAAATTAAAGTGAATTGTCATTTTTACCAAACAATGGTCCAATTGAAGAATTTTGGCTAAATTTTCCTTCAATTTCAGAGAATGGTTTAAATCATACACAAGATGAGTGATTTGGGTACCACGCAAATAAGTTGCTAATTAATTTATTGGGAAAATTACTTTACAGTGAAACAAAAATAAAAATTTTAGACAAATATAGAAGAGTGCAAGTCACCTTTACAAGTTTTCACTTGCACCCTATCACAGAACAATTTGTGCCCTCCATATTTTTCTTCTCCTACTAGCAAGCAATTCCCCCTAATTTATTCGCTACAAGTTGTCATATCATGTTTATACTTTTTTACATGTCTTTTTGTAATAAACATAAGCCAAAACATAAGCTATACCCAAATCACCCCAAAATAATTATAAATTTCAACAATGGTTCCTAAAGTATAAATTTTGTGTCATTTTAGTACCTAAATTATTAATTTTTTTCAATTTTGTTTCTCAATATTTGACGGTTATATTTCAACTTTTTCATTAATATTAATTATTACTTTTGTCAATTTCGTTTCTAAATATTTGAAGGTTATATTTCATCTTTTTCATTAATATTTCAAGACCAAATTCATAAATTAAAAATCTTAGAAACTATACTACCATGGAACACATACTTTAAAGACCATATGCATATTTTATTATCATTCTGTTAACTATTTAAACGTTCGGTTAGACATTAGACTAAATTGACTCAAATTAAAAATTTTAATAACAAAATTGAAAAAATTGAGACTTAAAAGGTAAATTACACTTTGCACTATTGTACTTTGTACCAAATCTCACTTTGGTCCCTATACATAAAATCGTGATAGTCAATCCCTTACACTTGTAGTCAAGTGTCAATTTTCCTCTTCTATTACTTCGTTGTCTAAATCTTTAACAGAATTCAGTCATGTGACATATATGACTACAAAATGAGAATAAGAGAGAAAAATCATCCTTATTTCGCATTAATACACACTTTGTCATACGTGATAAGCATATGAGAATTATATTATACTATATATGTGTGTGTGTGTGTGTGTGTGTGTGTGTGTGTGTGTGTGTGTTCATATGCTGAAAATTGAGACGAAACGGTAAGAAAACAGAGCTTTTGAAATAGAAAAGGTAATAAAGAAATCGAAGAGAAAGGAAGATGAATAGACAGAAGTCTGTATTACTATGAAAAACAGAGTTTCGTGATTCTAATTTATGCAAAACCCTAGTTCATCTCTTTAATCGTTCATAAGTTGCATTTTGTTTTAATGAAATATAGTCGTAATTTGATTCAAAATTTTGGAATGAAATGTGTATAAATGGGAAATTGGGGTGATTTTTTTCTTTTGCTCTCATTTCATAGTCAGATACTTGTCATATTACTGACTTTTGTTAAAGATTGATATGGTAGAATAATAGAATAGGAACATTGACACTTGACTAGAAGTATAAGGAGTTGATTATCACGATTTTATGTGTAAAAATCAAAGTGGTATTTGACTAGAAGTACAAAGAGTTGATTGTCACGATTTTATGTGTATGGATCAAAGTAAAATTTGATCAGAAGTGTAGGGGATTTACTGTCACGATTTCATGTGTAGAAATCAAAGTGAGATTTGTTATAAAATATAAAAATGCAAAGTGTAATTTATCCATACTTAAATGAGCAAAGTGACACAAAATGAATATTTTAAAAACCATATATATATATATTATCCATTAAAATTTATTGGACATCCCTTAAGAAACCATTCTATGGGCGCGTTTAGGATATGGGTTGACTTTTTGGCTTTTTAAATATTTTAGCCTAAGGTTAAAAACCCTGGTTTGAGATGAATTTTTTGGCTTTTTTTACTTTTATGAGAGAAAAAATGAAATGATTATGATTTGGATGTAACATTTTGTCTTATTAAATTAAAAATTCTATTTTATTTTTTTGTGACTAAATAACCCCAACCTCACCCAAGTCCACATGCCAAACGAGCACTATATTCTTTAGCAAAATTTTCTAACTTTTAAAAAAAGTTTAATTTGGGTTTGTTTCAGCTTTTTCAAAATTTTAAATTGATAATCAGAGGTAGAAATTAAAAATACATATTTTTTAATTTTTAGATAATTAATTTTTTTTAATTTATTTAAGTTATTTTTATTTCATAAGTCATAAGTAGAATTTACACAAAACAATCTAGTACAAAACTCCTAAAATAAATTTTTTTTAAAAAATGTAAGCAGAATTATAGATTGTACCAAACAAACAGTATATTTGTTTATTAATTTCATATAAATCCAATAAATCATATTTATTTTTTACTGTAATTTTTTTTTGAACATTTAATCCAACTTTGGGAAAATGGGCCATAATCCAATGGATGACTTGGTTGTGGATGGAGATGCCAGATGGGCCGATGTACGACCATTTTCACGTTGTTCTTGTTCAGGCTAAGGCTATGAAAAGGGCGACTGTTTCCAGCTTTTAAAATAGGCCAGCCCTGCTACTGTTAAATTTCTATTCACCTCATCTAATCCAAACCGAACCTCACGTTTGGATGATTAAGACCATTTCCAATGATTATTTAGGTGTGTTTTGCAAGTTAGTTCGTGGTTAAAATAGCCATAAAGATAAAATAAGTTATTTTAGTCACAATAAATAAAACATCACATCAATTCATAATCATTACACTCTTCTTTTATAAAAAAAGTTAAAAAAATCAAAAAGTCCTTCCCAAACAAGCTTTTTAGCCCAGGCTAAAATAGTCAAAAAAGTCAAAAAGCCAAAAAGCCAACCCACTTCCCAAACGGAGGCTTAGATTGATCATTAAATTTGAATTTGGTGGAAAAAAATTCTTTTTTCTACTCTAACGGTTTCATCAAATAGGTATCAATTCAATTTTTTTTTTTTTTTTCATCAAACTAAGGACGAACTTTTCTTTTATCAAATTACTATTCATTGCCGTTGTCCGATGTCCCCCTGGATGTCCTCCCGGATGACCATCTCAAGATAAGAATTTGTGAAAATATTACACTGTCTAATCGACTGGCTGGTCGTCCGCCTAATTGACCACCCGATCAACCCTCCGAATGACCACCTCAAGGTAAAAAATACAAAAAAATATACACTAGCCGGTCGACTAGTGGTCTGATGAAATTTCAAAATATTCCGTTGGAGCACTTGATATCAAAGGAAGTTTTTATTTAAATTTTTAATCAAATTTAGGCTTCGTTTGGAAAGTGAGTTGGCTTTTTGGCTTTTTGATTTTTTTGACTATTTTAGCCTGGAGCTAAAAAGCCTAATTTAGAAAGGGCTTTTGACTTTTTTAGTTTTTTGTGAAAGAAAAAATGTAATGATTATAGGTTAGATATGATGTTTTGTCTTATTGGGCTAAAAAATTTATTTTATTTTTTGTGACTATTTAAGCAAAAAAAAGTCACAAAACCTTCTTCCCAAACATAGGCTAATGAATTTTTTGGTGCACCGTTGAAAATGCTTTAAGGTTGAATTTGTTTCAATTTAACAATAAATCCAACATCAAACTGTTACTTATAGTTCCATAAAATTTAAAACCAAATCAGACTACAAAACTTTTAGAGCTAAATTAGGTAGAATCAATAAAAACTCAGTTTGATTAGTTCAGAACCATAATTTTTAATTTGTTTCATTATTTAAAATAAGATAAATTACACTGACACCCCTTGAGATTTATATTTATTACAATTTCTCTCTTTATCTTTTGGAAATTACATCTCCCCCTGAGGTTTAAAGTTTCATTAAAGATTTCCCATGAGCAATTTAATTTTTTTAAATACCAATTTTGCCCTCACTAGGTAAATTACATTGACACCCCTCACATTTTAGAAATTACAATCCCCTCCCTAAGGTTTAAAGTAACATTATCAATTGCCCCCTCGGTTAGTACTAGTTGGAAAAAAAAATTAATTGGGAAAAAAATTATTTGAAAAAAAAAATTAATTGAAAAACATTTTGTTTAAATTTTGTTTAAAAATCAACGTAAACTGATTTTTTGAATTTACATTTTTTTCTCAAATTTACAAACTGAGACAACCATTTATTAACCAAAAAAAATTATCAAACAAGTTTTATGACAATTTTTAAAATTTTTATAAATATAAATTGAAAACTAAAAATGAAATGGTTACCAAACAGGTCTCAGATGGTAAAAATGTCGTAAAATTAACAAATAATTAAATAAGTTACCAACGTAAGAAATGACTTATCAAAAGATTCTTAGGCTATGTATGGTTTGATTTTTAGAATTTTTTTAAAATTAAAATTAATTTGGTTAAGAAATAAAAAATAAAATAATTATCATTTAAGGATAAAAATAATTATCATTTTAACTTTGAGCAGGTTATACATACGTATGGCTGTTTCAATTTAATTTGTAAAAAATTATTTCTAACCACTCGAAAGATAAAATTATATAAAAATGATAATTATTTTTTATTTTTTATTTCTTAACCAAATTAATTTTTAATTTTTTTAAAAAAAATTCTAAAAATCAAGCCATACACAGTCTAAGAATTTTTTGATAAGTTATTTCTTACGTTGGTAACTTATTTAATTATTTGTTAATTTTATGACCTTTTTACCATCTGAAGCCTGTTTGGTGTAACACTTGGGTCTGTTTGGCTACGCTTACGTTTTCAGTTTATATTTACAAAAATTTTATAAACTGGTTTTTGTTTATTTTTTGTTTATTTTTAGAAAAACATAAACTACAAACGCGTTTGGTAATTGACAAAATGTTTAAAAAAATTTAAAATATAAAAAAAAGTGAGAAATGGCACGTGGTGACAAGTGGCAAAGACGGTGGTGGAAAGTGGTGACGGTGGGTGGTCGGTAGCGGTGGTAGTGAGTGGTGGCGGTGGTGGTGGTGGTGGTGGGTGGGTGGTGACGGTGGCGGGTGGTGGTGGGTGGTAGCGGGGTGGGTGGTGGTGTGGTGGTGGGTGGGTGACGGTGACGGGTGGTAACGAGTGAGTGTGGTGGTGGTGGGTGGTGGTGACAGGTGGGTGGCGGATGGCGGTTGGTGATGGGTGGTGGCGGGTGTGGTGGTGTGTGGTGTGGCGGGTGGGTGGGTGATGGTGGCTGGTAACAAGTGAGTGGTAGTGGTGGTGGTGGTGTATGGTGACAGGTGGTGGCGGATGGCGGGAGTGGTGGGTGTGGCAGGTTGTGGTAGTGGCGGGTAGTGGCGGTGGTGGTGGTTGTGTGGGTGGGTGACGGTGGCAGTGGTGGGTGGTAGTGAGTGGTGTGGTGTAGTGGTAGGTGGTGTGGTGGCGGTGGTGGGTGGCAGTGGCAGGTGGTGACGGATGGCTGTAGTGGTGGATGGTGGCGGGTGTGGTGGTAGCGGATAGGTGGCGGGTGGTGATGGTGGGTGTGGATGACGGTGGCGGGTGGCGGGTGGTGGTGGTGGCGGTGATGGTGATGAGTGGTGGGTAGCGATGACAGGTGGGTGACGGATGGCGGTAGTAGTGGGTGGTAGCGGTGGTGTGGTAGCGGGTAGGTGGCGGTGGTGATGGTGGGTGGGTGGGTGCGGTGCGGGTGGTGGTGGTGTGGTGGCGGTGGTGGGTGCGGTGGCAGGTGGGTGGCGGCGGGTGGGTGCGGTGGTGGAGTAGGTGCAGTGGCTAGTGGTCGGGTGGTGGATGGTGGTGATAGGTGGGTGTGAGTGGTGGTGGCGGTAGGTGGCGGGTGGTAGTGGCGGCAGTGATGGTAGTGGCGTGTGGTGGGTGGTGGCGGGTAGATGCAGGTTGGTGGTCGTGGTGGTGGTGGTAGCGGGGTGTGTGGTGGTGAGTGGGTAGTAGGTGAGTGGTGCTGGTGGTGGGTGGCAGTGGCTGGTGGTGGCGGGTGGTGGGTGGCAAGTGGCTGGTGGTGGCGAGTGGTGGGTGGTAGTGGCAGGTGTGTGGTGAGTGGTGATGGTAGTTGGTGGTGGGGGGTGGGTAGTAGTGGCGGAAGACGGTGGTGGAAAATGGTGGCGGGTGGTGGCTAGTGTTGAGTGGTATAAAAAAAACTCAAAACGGAAACACATTTTTTGAGTTTATATTTTTTGGCCAAATTTATTTTTTGATTTTTTATGAAAAAATGTATAATAAAAAATTGTAAAAATTAGTTTGTAGGAGAAAATTAGGATTGGGAGTTGTGCAGCCGTAATTGTTGATTTTTGATGAATAGTGTTAACTTTTTAACTTTTTGAATAACTTTTTGACTTTTTGGCTTTTCCTGGACATGCCAAACTTGGCCTTAATGGTTTAGATTTAGCTATTTAAAAATAAAAAAATAATAAAACAAATTTAAATTTGCTTTCCTACCTAAATCTGGATCGTTGAATTAATTCAAAATACATCTCTACCGTTGTAAGGAAGGAAAAAATGAGAAAACTCAAAGAGAGAATCCCAACTCATTAAAAATCAAGATAAAGCTCATTAAAAATCCAGATAAAGCAAAGGATCTGGCAAGACAGTTCCTGCAATTTTGGGATAAAGATAAAGGAAGTAGAAGATCAAGGAAGATCAGTAGGGATAACTACGTCGAGAGTGACCAAGCAAGTATAAAATGAGGATTTAAGAAAAGAAGTAGAGGCATCCAAAATCAATCACAAATGGTCATGTCTGATTAAAAGTAGTTAAGCTAAGAGTAAATTAGTGGTAAGTTTTTCAGCCCCCATTTTTTTCTTTTGTCTATTGATGCATTTTTTAATTCTTTGTTCTTATTTAAATTTATGAAACTTGTAGCAAGTAATAATTTATTTGAATAATATATATTTTGTTCTATTTTGTCTGTCCTTTATTTAATTACCTCAAAGAAAGTTTTTAAATTGTTTAAAACATAGAACTCGATCACAAAGTCTAATTTTTTTATGTGTTTATGTTGAAATTAATTTAAGTTAATCACTGTTTATTAGAATTAAACTAAATTTTTATCAATAATAACCTACCAAAACATCAAACAATAATAAATCTCATTTTTCAAGCAATAATTATTTAGAACTAATTCTAACATTATACCATACACATGTTTATAAAGTGCAGAGAATTAAGAACTTGTCTATATATATGGCGTTGCTAATAAGTTATTTGAGTACGTCAAATTCTATAAACAGCCCTTTGGGTGGATATCATATGCCTATAACATTTGTGGTATTTTATGAGGTTAATTATGACTTGATTATGATTTAATTATTATTATATTATATTGTTAATTATAATTTATTGGGATTTTGGGTAGGACTTATTATAATTATTATTTTGATTATGATCAAAATAATAAATAAACACTTAATATTTGGTTATGATTCGTTATTTTTTTTAGTTATGACTGAAAAAGATTAAGTTATGATATTTATGATAATCAACCACTTAAATGTCATAACTTGCTTTGCATATAATACACACCCGTTTAAAAGTGTGTATACTAAAATGACTCTTTGAATATATATGGTAAATAACATATATTATATGGGAAGCAGTTAGTGCCCCGAAATTGGGGGTACTAATGCCCCGAATTTTCCTATAAGGCAAAAAAAAAAAAAAAAAACATTTACCCAAAATGGAAATTAGGGACGTTAGGGGCACCTTTTTTAGTGCCAAACAAACATTTTCCATATTATATATACATAAACGATCTAATTCGGTTCCAAATGAAAATGTTAACTATAGAACTATATATCAAATTATGAAGCATAGGTTTTGTTTGAAAGTGAGTTGATTTTTTAATTATTTTAATCTGGGATTAAAAGTTTTTGTTTGGGTTGAATTTTTTTGACTTTTGTAAAAAAAAAAAAAAAATTATAATTTAGATATGATATTTTATTCTTATTCGATTACTTAACTTGGTAATCCTATGCCAAACAAAGGCATAATTCGATTACTTTTAAGAACCAGAATTGATTAGCCTCCGTTTGGGAAGAGGCTTTTTGGGCTTTTTTGGTTAAAATAGTTACAAAAATAAAATAGGCTATTTTAAGCCACAACAAACAAACACATCCAACCCATAATCATTACACTCTTCTCTCACAAAAAAAGTCAAAAATTCAAAAAGTCCTTAATAAACCAAGCTTTTTAGCCCAGATTAAAATAGCTAAAAAAATTAAAAATCAAAAATTAACCCACTACCCTACCCATCCAAACGAAGCCTGTGTATTGAGAAACCAAATATTGTACAACTTAATTGAATCCAACAGTTTTACAATTTGTTTTTTTTTTGTTTTTTTTTTTTTTTAAATGTTTTTTTCTCGGTTGGTCCCACTCACATGACCTTTCATTCTTAGATAGGTAATGTTGCAAAATTAATTAATTTATTTGAGGTTGACTCATATTTAATTTGATAAAAATCAGTTTCAAATTGAATCGTTATATAAATAAAAAATAAATAAATATACTTTAAAATATAATAAATTTTTAAGTTAAATTTGAATACTTAGAGCATCTCCAACGGTGTATTTTTTTTTTCATCAAATCTGAGTCAAAAATAATGCATTTCACCAAATCTGATATCACCCATTCCAACGGTTCATCAAATGTCATGGGGCGCGACCGGTTGGTCAACCCTTGGGTCGACCGGTTGGTCGACTTGTATACGTAAAATGTCACTATTTTTTTGTTACCGTTTTGAACTCTTTGAACCCAGGTTTGGACCGAGCTGCCTGAACCGGGAGGGGGGCGACCGGTTGGTCGACCGGCGGGTCGACCGGGCATACTATTTTTTTTTTTTTTTTAATTTTCTTTTGTTTTGTTTCCCTCCCTTTCTTTCCCAATTGTTTTTCTATTTCCTTTTCCTCCATTACACGTATATGTCTGTTACATAGATTATGCTGTCATATAAATATATTATCCATATGCCACAGACAAATACGATCATATCTTAAACAAACAAGCACCATGAATCCCTTGAAATCCATTATATTTACTTCATTTTCAACTTCTTCCTCTTCCTCCTTTTCCTCTAATGATGAGTCTGATGGTGAATATATTGCCACACTTTTGGAGCTTATGAACAGAATAGTACTAGTATGCTTCAGATTCTCAAGTCAAGTGATAGGTCAAGAAAGAAAGGTGGTTCTGTTGTGGGTCATAGATATATATACAGAAATAGAAGGCAGGGTCATGACAGATTATTTGCAGATTTTGCTCAAATCCAGTATATTTCACCTACAATATTTCGGAGACGTTTTCGAATGCGTCGTCCTTTGTATCTACGCATTTTGAATGCAATCCAAGCACATAATTCATATTTTGTTCAGAAACAAGATGCAGCTTATGTACTTGGATTATCTCCTTTACAAAAAATGACTGCAGCGATGAGAATATTATCATATGGTGTCGCAGCAGATGCAGTTGATGATTACATTCGTATTGGGGAAAGCACTGCAATTCAAAGTTTACAACATTTTGTAATTCAGTGATTGAAATATTTGGAGAAGAATATCTGAGA
The DNA here is from genome assembly GCA_030407325.1 of Camellia japonica. Taxonomy (NCBI): domain Eukaryota; kingdom Viridiplantae; phylum Streptophyta; class Magnoliopsida; order Ericales; family Theaceae; genus Camellia; species Camellia japonica. The sequence goes on from JAPPVO010000003.1 coordinate 116,368,840, forward strand.
TCCCCGACGCCAACTGATATTGATAGATTACTTGCTATTGGGGAGGTTCGGGGGTTTCCTGGCATGTTGGGAAGTTTAGATTGTATGCATTGGGAGTGGAAAAATTGTCCAAAGGCATGGCAAGGTCAATACGTAGGTCATCAAAAAAAGCAAACCATTATTCTTGAAGCAGTAGCATCTTATGACTTATGGATTTGGCATGCATTTTTTGGAATGCCTGGCTCCCATAATGACTTGAATGTGTTGGACCGATCGCCTTTATTTTCTGATCTTGCGCAAGGTAAAGCTCCCCCTGTCCATTACACAATTAATGGACATAGTTACGATATGGGTTATTACCTTGCTGATGGTATATACCCTCAATGGGCAACATTAGTTCAGACAATATCTTCTCCCCAAGGAGCGAAGAGACAACATTTTGCAATGATGCAAGAGGCTGCCAGGAAAGATGTAGAGCGGGCATTCGGAGTCCTTCAATCTCGATTCGCAATTATACGTGGTGCTGTACGTTATTGGGATTTGAAAATGCTTGCCAACATAATGAAGATTGCATCATATTACATAATATGATAGTTGAAGATGAGAGGGAGGAGCACCTTGATTTCAATTATGATATTGCAACCAACAACACCAGTGCAACTTTCCTCTACTCCTACCAATGACTTCCAATCATTTCTATCTCGTCATTTAGGAATAGAGATAAGGATGCGTATCATGCCCTCCGTATGATTTAGTAGAACATATGTGGTATCTTCGTGGTGAACAGTAGATTAACCACATCAATACATGTACTTTTGGTTTACAGTTTTGGAATGGAAGATTCTCTTGTTTGTAATCTTTATTATGATGCAGTATATGAACTAAGTAATTCATGAGTTATGTAATGATGTCCTGTTCTCAGATTCAATCTTTAATTCATACCTTAACTCAGTATATGAACTAAGTACAATAAAAATGGTTTTCCTAAATTTTGTGTTGATGTGCCACCAATGATAATACCATATCATTTATGCACATTTCATAATCTCTTTAATAATAATATAATAAATTTATGATGGAAATGTGCATACTCATAACTGTCTTCAATTATTGATGTTGCCTTGTATAATCATGCTCAGAATTCAACTTACTCATGGTGATCTGCATAATCATAGTTTAGTAAAAATGTCTTATTTAGTAATAATGTGTTATTTATGTATTCTTCATTCAAGGTGAATTCTTAAATTATAATATTTTGTTGATCTTCAATTGATCTTCAATTGCTGATCTTCAATTACTGACCAATAATTTAAAAATTAGTAATAATGTGTTTAGTAACAAATGAAGGTAATCACACACAAAGATAATTGATCTTCATAATCATACATTGTGATAAAAATTTAATGTGTTTACTAAGCAATAATTGATCTTCATAATCATAGTTTTGATCTTATTTAGTAATAATGTGTTTAGTAACAAATTTATTGATCTTCAATTACTGACCAATAATTTAAAAACATAATAAGCCACTCATTTAATTCAGTAGATAAATTCATTCCACCTAATGGCTTCAATTATTTATGCACACATTGCATACGTAATTTCCTCAACACCTACCATTCAATTATTGTCAGTAAACAAAAGAAAATCTAAAAGTGATACAGAATCTGCTCCAAACTAAATTGATGCAACCTTCACTCATTATTGTCAGTTATTTCCTGAACACCTACCATTCAATTTAGAGACACCACCTACATCTACCATGCCTCATTTTTTCACACGGCATCTGATTGTTGAGTACTAATATCCTCACCACCTACCTCAAGAATGGAGCCCCTATATCAGTCACCCTTCTAATGACCAAACCTGCCATCAAGCCTATCCAACTTTCACTGAATACCATTGCCAAATCTAATCCTAAACTCTACATATTCAGTGTAGTATAAGTGTCATTCCACAGACTCAGCAAGGAAAACTTCTGAATCAGGAAAGGCAGAACCAGAACAAGAAGGCAGAACAAGAAGGCAGTTCAGCAACCAAAAAGGTATCATGTGAAAGCCACAACCGGTTGGTCAGCCGGTTCTGTTATTTTTTTTTTTTTTTTTTGGTTCTCTTTCTTTCATTCAGTGTATGCTGCATAGTTGAAGTTTGTATGTTGTATTTGTTGAATTTTATGTATAATTTTATATTTACGTATTTTTTTTCCTCTTTCTATAATTTTATGTTTAATTGAAGTGTGTAATGCTGAACTCAATGTTTGGATGTACACCTAGTTTATTATGATAGCATATATACCATGTTTCATGCTCCTGTTGAATCACAGAAAAATAAAAACAAAAATAAAAATAAAAATTTGTTATGTATTGACATTAAAGTGATTAAAATGAGGGAGCATCTAGCTTTTTTGCTTAGAACTATGGTACAAGTGTTGTGAGGGGTTCAATGTGTTGAAGATTCTACAGCAAAGGCACTTAAAAAAAAGAATTCCCTAGTACTATCCATTTGTTGAAGAAACTGATGCACATTCCAACATAGAGCATATATATACATCGTAGCTTATTGTGATAGTATATTCAAGTTTTGTATTTTCATAATTATTTTAAATACCACATAGTTTATTTTAAAATTTTATATTTTACATCCTAGTTTATTATGATAGCATATACACCACATGTTTGCAGTTTGTGGGGGGGTTTCTGTAAAAAGGTCAAAAAAAGTGCTCATACACATAGGCTGCTCCATTGAACTGAGGTAGGACCAACCAGAATGTGGCAATCAACTTCACATAAGGCCAAATTGGAAACCTAGCATTGAAAATAACAAATAAAAATCAATTTAGAAAGCTAGGAGTAGCAATTTTAGACTGGATGCACTTTTACACTGCTGTAATTTACATTTAAACTCAAGTTTAATCTTTTAAAACATACTGATTAATACTGACAATTGGTGTCATTTGAAATTCCTTAACTCCTACTGATTAATATGCATTGTATATTTGAAATATATTCATTTGAAATTCAACAGAATTTGACAGCATGCCTAGAACTAAAAGAGCGAGACAACACGTTGGTGAAAGTTCCAATCCTTCACGACGCGAAGAACAACAGGCTGAAATATGGTCATATCCTACTGATGATTTTCTCAGTCAAAGTCATGCATTAGCTTTTCCAAACTTCTCTGCCCGACCGATTGTAACAGGGAGAAGGGTAAATCTTCCATCTCAATACGATGCACTATTAATTAGTAAACTTGAAGCTATGGGGTGGAAAAACTTAATTAATTTGCCCCAAAAGGTATATCCACGGCTAGTAGCTCTATTTTGCTCACCTCCGGGCTACTGCGGAAGAAGATGGAAATTTACTCTTTTGTCATATGTGAAAGGAACAGGTATACAGTTTGATATTCCTACTTTGGCAGGCATTATTGGAGTTGAGTTAGGGGATGAAAATATTCACTTTCAAACTGAGGTTGAGTTAGCTAACATCGTGGGTAATGCTACTGATGTGTTTACTACTATTTGTCAGAACAGATTCACTGGGACTAGTTTACAAGCAAGACATTTAAAACCTTATCTGCGGATTCTCCACCGGTGGATTGTAGAAAATGTCACTCCAAAAAAGGACACCATGATGTTGTCCCATATTTTAATGCATATTTGCTATACTGTTTTGAAGTTGGGCAGAAGTTAGATTTGTGTTACATAATTATGAAAGAAATGGTACTAACAAATCAAGGTCAATTCACAGGTCGGTCATTACTGTTTGGGGCACTCTTAACAAAAATTTTCAAACATTTTAAGGTTAATTTTGCAGATGAAATGGAAATGAAGATCAGTTCACCAATTAATCAGTATACAGTGACCCGTGCTAGTGCAGCCCCAATTTAATGGGAATGATAATGCTTCAGAAGATTCAGAAAATGAAGTCGCCGAAGGTGATGCTCCACAAGATCCTTCTCATGCCAATGTGACGCCATCAGCTGAACAACCTCAATATTGGACTGACTATTTGGCCATGGAAGAGCAACGTTATAATCAACGCGTTCAATGGGAACAGCAGATGGCTAATCAGGTCAATTCGTTAGGCAGTCAGTTTGATACATTTGCCAATGCACAGAACTCATTAATTCAACAATTTGGTGATTTCCGTGTGGACATTGAGCATCGTGTAGATACGATTGAGCATCGCGTAAATGATATATACCAGCACTACTACCCTACTCCACCACCACCACCACCAGATAATCAGTGAAGCTGTGATTCAACTTATGTATTGGTAATGGTTTGTATGTTGTTATTTTGAAAACCTTTTGTGCATATTGTTAATATTGTGGTGTATATTGTAGTTTTTCAGTTTAATGCCTAGTTGACTAAGGACATGATTATGTACAGACTGAAAATGCGAGAAGAAGGGCATTATCCAGTTATGATTCCTCTTCTAAAAATCTTATGACTTATAGTAGTCAATGACTTCACTCTAAATATCAGTTTATAGAAGACTGTGATTAATAAGAAAAAAAAGTAACACATTGCATTACAGGCCAAACAGTAGTGTACACAAAAACCATGGCAAAATTACGTATTCTACTTGAAAATGGCAACAATACGTATTCAATTCGAAATATGGCAATAATACATATCAGGGTTAATACAATACATAAAACTAATATATAAAATCAATACATAAAACCCACAAATATGGAACCTTTCAAGGCAGTCTATTACTTGTTCGAAATAAAATCTGTCGTTGAAGATCTTCGTAGTACGCCTTTTGCATAGGATTTAAATTTGTCATGTCCATTGACATAATTTTATGATCTTCATTTCGTTGTTCTCTTTCATTCATCATAGATAGGAGTTTTAGTTGTTCTTCCCTATCTTCGGCCCTTCTTCGACGGTCTGCAGCCTTCTGCGCACGGTCTATCAACTTTTGTTCATCTCGCTGAATAGTTCTAGCAGAGATAGTTGATAACACTTCAACAATTTTAGATTGGTTAGCAGCCATTTCATCAAATCTACTATCGTGCGTTGTTTGATTCTTCAACTTCTCTTTCGCGGCCTTAGTACCAATTGGTCGTGTTGATGTATTAGATGGTTGTTCGTGCACCGAATTATTCTGGTTAGAGTGAGAAGCCTCATATTCACTTGGTGAATTCGAACATGGATCAGTATGTTGCGTGCTTCTTTTTGATCGAAATTCATCCCACTTACAACTTTGGCGCAAAATCTCCCAACATGTATCAAATATGAAGTGTTTTTTCTGTATTGCATGATACATCCGCTTTGCTTCAGTGACCTACAAAAATGACATACAAAGATTTCAATAACAAGTATTGTTGGAGAAAATAAATTTGATATTTAATAACACAACTAAAATTTACCATATCTGCCTCAGTTGTTCCACTTTGTTGCCTCAGTTGAATTTGTTCAAGAAAACCACAAAATTTATTAATTGCCTTTTGTATGGCAGACCAACGATGAGTCAAAGAAATACGATTTCGATTTGATTCACTACTGAATTGTGAATTAAAATGAACAAGTACTCGTTCCCAAAATATAGTCATACTCTGACTATTACCAGTAATAGGATCTTGAGAGACTGCTAACCAAGATCTACATAAAGTTTCATCTTCTATAATTGAAAATGCTTTACCACGAGAAACACGAGAAGGTTCTGAAATATAGGCATTATCACTGTTTTGCGTGTTTTGTTCTCGTGAAGAGTCTGACATAAAATTAATATGAGTGTTGTGCTCAAACATTTGTGATTCTTCAAACATTTCGAAATCTTCCATAATTTACAAAAAATACAATACACTTACTGAAAAATATTGTAATAATATGAAGCTCAAACTCAGAAGCAGATAATATCAGACAAAATGTGAAGGAAACAAATATGTAATGACTGAAAAGAAAAATAATTCACAACATATAAATGCTATTATGAAAATGAAACACTATATCAATTTGATATAGAAATCAGATCTATTTTATAGAGCAAATCATCAACGGTATATTTTCAAAATGCTCTGTCCATCAACGGTAAATTTTCAAAATAGTCTGTCCATATAACAGTTATAATACGGCTAGTTATTTATAACGGCTAGTTATGAAATATGTATGTCAAATATATTAAAAATACATTAAAAAAAATATATTTAAATTGATATCACCCTTCAAATTATTGATAATCCACAAATACATTAAAAAAAAAATCACCTCAAACAAGTTAAAACCTCTTCTTCCAAACCTGTTCCTCCAAACCTGTTCGTCCATCAAGCTGTGCAGGAATTGCCCAACCCGGTTGACCGGGTGGTCAACCCGCCGGTCAACCGGGTGGTTGACCGGTTTTGTAGTTCACAACACTCAGGGTTCACACAGTTCACTCATACGGTTCAAACCGACCACAGCTGAAATGGTTCACCGGGCGACCGGTTGGTCAACCGGCCGGGCAACCGGTTGGTCAACCGGATGCTCTTCCCAACGGTCAGGAATAGTGTTTTGCTGAAATCAGTATTTTGTCGCCCATTTGATGAACTGTTTGATGAATTATCAATTTGATATCAATTCTGATGAACTGTTGGAGCAGTGAATAGTGCCCTTTTCATCAAAATTTAAATTTGATACCAACTCTGATACAGCGTTGGAGATGGTCTTATTACTCAACTTAATAAATTTATATTTCTTAGAAAAATTAGATTTTTTTAAGATCTTTAATATTAAAATTATAAGATAAAATAATATATATATATTTTCATAGTAGTTAAGATCCCTCAATATTTCTACAGAGAAAATTCGATTTAGAGAAATTTTATTCGACTCACAAAAATTTTGCACAACCTCAGAGAAATTTTAATTTTCACAGAGAAATTTTAAAATTTCTCTGAATCAGGTAAAAAATTTTTTAAGTTGAATTTTCTCTGTGAAAATATTGAAGAACCTAAACTAATAAAAAAATATTTTAAGCCTCCGTTTGGGAAGTGGGTTGGCTTTTTGACTTTTTGACTTTTTTGGCTATTTGAGCCTGGGCTCAAAAGCTTGGTTTGGGAAGGGCCTTTTGGCTTTTTGATTTTTTTGATTTTTTTTGTGAGAGAAGAGTGTAATGATTATGGGTTGGATGTGATGTTTTGTCTGTTGTGGCTCAAATAGCCTATTCTGTCTTTTGTGACTTATCCGTTTGGGAAGTGGGTTGGCTTTTTGGCTTTTTGGCTTTTTTGGCTTTTTTAGCCTGGGCTTAAAAGTTTGGTTTGGGAAGGGCTTTTTGGCTTTTTGGCTTTTTTGAGTTTTTTTGTGAGAGAGGAGTGTAATGATTATGGTTGGATGTGATGTTTTGTTTTTTGTGGCTAAAAAAGCCTATTTTGTCTTTTGTGGCTAAAATAGCCAAAAAAGCCCAAAAAAGTTCTTGCCAAACGGAGGCTTAAAGAGCCAAAAAAGCCCAAATAAGCTCTTCCCAAACGACACCATGTTTTATTAATTTTTCCTAAAAACTAAGCAAATCAAATTTAATTTGTCAAAGATCGTTGCAGGTTAATTTTTTTATCTAAACAAATCAAATTTCGTGTTGTTGGTTGACTTACTTGTTAAGATCATCTCATTAAATTCATCATTAAATTTAAATTTGATAAAAAAAAATTACTTTTTGCTCTTTCAATGATTTATCAAATCTATCATTAAATCTAGGATTTTACTTTTCTTTTATCAAACTGAGGACCAATATGTCTTTAATCAAATCACTATTCATTATCGTATAATTTTTACCACTAGATGTCTTCTAGATGACCACCTCTAGATAAAAATTTATAAAAAAATTATACTGGTCGATCAGTGATTTGATAAAACTATAAAGCTTTTTGTTGGAACACTTAATATCAAAAAAAATTTACTCAAATTTTTATTTAAATTTAATTTAAAAAATTAATATACCATTAGAGATGCCCTAAGAGCATCTCCAACCCACTAGGTATAAAATGCTTATTGGTCAAAATGCCTAGCATGACTCACTTTTTTCAACTCCAATACACTAGGCATATGATTAGGCATTTTAACTTAACTCACATTCACTAGCTACATGTAGCTAGCCTTCAAGGCTAGGCAAAATGTATTTAATCATTAGGATTATTTCCCTCTATCTTTGTTGCCGATGTGGCATTCTATAAAGTTAATAGTATTTGGATAAATAGCTAAAATACAGAGCATGGTTGGAGTAGAAACATGAAACAGTTGATAGACAAAATAAAATATACACTTTATAGTAATGTTTAGATAGGTAAAATGCCTATTACTGTTGGAGATGCTCTAATAGCTCCATTTATAGAGTCCAGATCCTCTCCAGCGTTCCTCTCCGGCCCTCCCTCCGGTCAACGGCTAGGATTTGACCACGTCACCCCTAACAAAATCTAAGGCTCAGATTAGCTTTAAAAAAAAAATTTGAGCTACATTACTTGCGCTCTCTCTCTTTCTTCTCCTCTTTTCTCCGTCTCTCTATTCCCAACGGTCGACAACAACAATCGATCCACGCTACTGATGACCAATCACTCTTCTCTCTCCCTCCCTCCCTCCCTCGTCTCTTCCCAACGATGGCTGATCTAAAATATGCAAATTTACCACCAAAGTTTCAGAGATTTAAAAAATCTGCAAATCTTTTCTTTGAATCATGGATTAAAATCATGATTTAAAAAATCTGGGTTTGCTTAAAAGTTAAAATCCCAGATTCAAAGAAACAGTTGGGTGTTAAAATTTAACAGCTTTTAAGATCATCAAATGTTAAAATCATCAAGCCACAAATTTGAAGCAAACCCACTTTCTCTCTCTAAAATTCAAACCACATAAAGTCATCCAAATTCAACACTTTAGTTCTGGTTCAATTTCTTTCTTTTCTTCAATTTTTTGATTTCTTTCTTTATATTGTTTTTGGAGAGTTATTGATTTGTACATGAATTTTGCTTTGAAAAAATTTAGATCTAGAAGAAGAATGGGAGAGGGTGGTGTTGGATCGGCTGAAGCTAGTAAGGGTGGGGGTGGGGGTGGGGGAGAGGAGTCCGGCGGGTGCGGTGGTGCGTGAGGGTTGCCGAAGGATTTGGAAAAACTAAAGACCCAAATCTGCCATGAATGTGAAAGGGAAAGAAGAGTCAAAGCTGTAACGCCCCAACTTTCGGGCCGTTAAATACGCACAATAATACAACACAAGTAGGATAGATAACCAGAACATCTTAATATACATATATAACTAGAGTTAATATCACAGATAATTCGTTTATGTTCCATTACAGGATTACCAAAACATTGAAAGTCAAAAGGAAAAGAAACAACTAGTCTAAGTCTTCAAATGAACCATAGCTCCAACACTTCATCCTGTTTGCCTTCGAAATAACCTTCACCATTGTAATTTGCTTCATCACCTGGCCCATATCTTCTATCAACCAATCAACCATACACAGAACAAAATAGGTAACATAACATACAATGTTACAACAAGGTTCTATGAATTAGTAGTTAGACTAGACATCTAGAATTCCCCAAAGAGATCCTTCTACCCAACCACAACGATTGAACATCGGACTATTCAGAACTCCCCCTTTTGCTGCTTTGCAGACCTTACCACCTATGCCCACCTCCCGGTTATTTACCGGTCAGTGACATTGATGGACCTCAAAAGGGACGGCCAAACAAGTGGGCTCGCTTACACCCAAATCGTGCCTAGGGTTTGCTTACACCCTGCACATACCATACCAAATCGTGCCTAGGGCTCGCTTACACCCTGCACATACCATACCAAAGGGCTCGCTTACACCCCGAAACCACCGCATAGAGTCTGAATACATCCGTGTCAACCTAGGGGCTCGCTTAGACCGCTTGCGCAAGACTTAACTCATTTGGTTTTAATTCCATTAACATGTTCAATACATAAATCATTCTGAAGCACAAGGGAACGTCACCCACTACCAACCCCTTTCCATTTCCAATTTATTAGATCTTTTGCCAAGCAAGCTAGTCACATTCGGTAATTCGGTAATATAAAAGAGCATGAGACAAACATAAGAAATGAAATATAGCCCATGATAATCATACATAGGTATGGTAAGGCAAGAAAATAACATTAGGCATGCTTTAAAATACTTAGAGACAAACAACACAACAAAACACCATTTCCAGCACCGTTCAGTTCTGCAGGGCTAACAAGAACGCTTTGGTAAAAATACTTATAGGTCAAATTAGGGGCTGAAATTGCACAGAACCAGTATTCAATCTGTCTAGTTTCAGTTCCAATTTTCAGAAGTTGCACAGCCCCTCCAAAAATTCATCTACAAACTATATTCGAAAACCTGTCCAGATTTGTCACCCTTTGGGAAAACTAGCTTTTCTCTCAATCTACCCGACGGTTTTCACTCAAATAAAATCTGTTGAAAAGAGGACTCAGAGTTCTAAATTTTGATAGAAGAATCCACATGAGATGATTTTTATAGAATTTTATAAAATTGCTAAAAGTGGACTGTTTTTTAGAGATTCAGGACCAGATTTTTCAATAAATTATCCAAGCCCTAAAAACACACAATTAGGAGCTAATAAAATTGTCACAAGCTCTAAACACATAAAATACCCCACAATAAATTCAGATTTGAGAATTAGATAGATTTGATATTTCTTTTAAATTAGAGAAGTTGCAGCAGTGCCTAATTTCATAAATTTGCAAGACAATGACACTATATCATACCCATACTTTCACACACACCAAAAACCCTATTTACCATTAATTTGTAACACAAGAGACATACTAGACAATAGAATGAGATGATGAAAAGATTGGAGAAAATAAGGGAAAGATATGTTTTTAGCTTCAAGAGTTCATTCTTTTTCTCTTCTTTTCTTTTTTTTTTCTTCTTCTTACTTCTCTACTTCCCTTGAGCCAACTCTCCCTCTTTCACCCTCTCCTTGGCATTTTGAAAAACGTGAAAGTGGAGTTGGACATGCCCTCAATTTATATAATATAAGGTAGCTTAATGGCTAAGGAACTAAATATCTAGATATTTATTTTTATTTTATTTTATTTATTTTTTGTTGTTATCCACCCAACTCTTCCACCAACATATTATATATATAATATATATATATATATTTAAACTATGTATATATTCACATAAATAATACTCTATTCAAATAAGTAATAAATATTCAAATAAATAATAAATAAAAGAACAACAAAAATAAAAATAAAAATAAAATGTATGAATTAATTTATAAGCAAAGAGGTAAATAAATAAAAACCAAATTTTAGGGTATTTCCAATTATAAAGTGGTGTTCTTGGTTTAATTTTGATAATATACAGGAAAATTATTCTTTATTGGGCCATTTTCCAGACTTTTATGAAACTAGGTACCAAAATGCTATTAAACTAAGGTTCAGGGTTTCAAGTGTAATTACAAAAAAATTAGGATCTCTACAAAAGCACTTGTGAACACACGAACTGTCCATTGCAAAGCTTCTTGAAATTCAATTTTTTATTTTTTTGTTTAGCTAATCTGAGCCTTAGATCTTTTTAGGGGTGACGTGGCCAAATCGTAGCCGCTGACCGGAAGAAGGGCCGGAGAGGAAGGCTGGAGAGGATCCGGACTCCCATTTATCCTCTCCAGCCTTCCTCTCCGGCCCTTCCTCCGGTCAGCGGCTACGATTTGGCCACGTCACCCCTAAAAAAATCTGTGGGTTTGTTTCAAATTTGTGGCTTGATGATTTTAACATTTGATGATCTTAAAAGCTGTTAAATTTTAACACCCAACTGTTTCTTTGAATCTGGGATTTTAACTTTTAAACAAACCCAGATTTTTTAAATCATGATTTTAATCCATGATTCAAAGAAAAGATTTGCAGATTTTTTAAATCTCTGAAACTTTGGTGGTAAATTTGCATATTTTAGATCAGCCATCGTTGGGAAGAGACGAGGGAGGGAGGGAGGGAGGGAGAGAGAAGAGTGATTGGTCGTCGGTAGCGTCGATCGGTTGTTGTTGTCGACCGTTGGGAACAGAGAGACGGAGAAAAGAGGAGAAGAAGAGAGAGAGCGCAAGTAATGTAGCACAAATTTTTTTTTTAAGCTAATCTGAGCCTTAGATTTTGTTAGGGGTGACGTGGTCGAATCCTGGCTGTTGACCGGAGGAAGGGCCGGAGAGGAAGGCTGGAGAGGATCCAGACTCTTTATAGACAGGCTTGTAACCCAACATTATAAATGCACTAAGCTATGTTTGGCATATCACATTTGGATTAAAATAATCATAAAAATGTTAAATAAGTTTAAAAAATTAATAAGGTAAAATATATTATTCAAATCATAATTATTTTTTTTATTATATAAAATTAAAAAAAAAATCAAAAAATCCAATCTAAAATAACACTTTCTAACCCAAACTAAAATAATCATAAAATTTAAAAATTAAAAAATCAACACAAATCCCAAAAACGAAAGCTAAATCAATAAGCAATATAAAACAGCCGTGCTAGGTCCCCCGAAATGGGGGACCCCGAATCCCCCTCAATGCCTATTTAAGTAAAAAAAAAAAAAAAAAAACAAAAAACAAAAAGAAAACAGTTTTCTAAAAAAGGAAATTAGGGGATTAGGGGGATTGTTTTTAGGGGGACAAATCATTTTTGAATATAAAAATGATAAAATTAGTAGGCGGCTCTGTCACTCTGTTAATTAGGCTGTGATGTACTTTAAAATTTGATATGACATCTTTAAAGTTACCATCTAATCACATTGTATAGTCATTCAAAATTTATTTAATTATTGAATGAGATGTCTGGAAAAAATAATGGACATTTTTTTATAAATTTTTTTTATTTACTTATATTTTCTTTTCTTTTATTTATTTTATATTTTATTTTTTTATGTTTCAATAAATTTTATGAGTGGTATAGCTATTAAAATATCTGACTCCGCTACGTAGCTCGAATCACTGAGAGTTCGAATCCTCCGAAATCCAAAAACGACGTCGTTTTGGGTTTTTTTTTTTTTTTCATATTCCATCTTCCTTTTCGTTTGTCTGAAGAAGAAGAAGAGTCTGAAGAAAGAAGAACTTTCCTTCAACCACAAAATTGAACACAAAATTGATTCAACCACAAAATTGAAACCCATCACAAACCCACCCAAAATCAAACCCAGATCTGGATCTACTAAAAAAAAAAAAAAATCAACAACAACAAATCATCTCCATCTTTAACACATTATCATCAACAACAACATCTTCATCAACATCACCATCATCAACACATCATCTCCATCTTTAGAGCCAAAAAAAAAAAAAAAAAGAGTCGCACCCAGTCGCACCCTACCCGCCATCATCGTTGTACCACCGTCGCCTTGTCCCGCCATCACTGTCGCCTCTTCTCTCTCTCTCTCTCTCTCTCTCTCTCTCTCTCGTGTGTTCAGATTTCAGATATAAACGAGAAGAAGAAAAAAAAAAAAAAAAAAAAAAAAACATTGCGAAAACGACGTCGTTTTCGCATTCGGGAGATTCGGGCTGGAGCTCATTCGAGCTCTCACGTATTTTCTTAAAATATCTCTTAATAATATTCATATTTACAGTATGAATGTTCCGTGATTTGAATGTTCATACCATCAATGTGATTATTAACATGTCAATGTGAATGTTCACATTATCAAATTGTTAACCGTTCAAAAAATATTTGTAAGGGCAGAAATGTCCATAAAAATACCTTAAATATGAGAATTAGGATTTAGTAGATCAAATGTCCAAATAATAAGATTTATTAGAATATAAGAATATCTTATGGACTAATTGAGATACAAACACTTAAAAAATGATTTTCTAATAAATTTTTTAAAAAATAATCTTATTAAATTTTATGTTGGGTTAAGATATTAAGAAAAAGACGCTTAATACTAGGAGGGTAAATTTGGCCTAGCCTGGGCAGGGTTGGAACATTTTTTTTTTTTTTTTCACTAAAAATGACACTGTGTCTTAGGCGGATCAGACCTCGAGCCGAGCTTTTGAGTGGGCCTTGAGCGAGCTAATGAGTCAGGCTACGGGCCAGCCCAGGCGGGCTAGGTTTCAAAATGATGGCCCAAGTCCAAGCCCAAGCCCAGAGTTTCGAGCTGGACTCGAGCCTGGACCCACCCCGGGCCGTATGTGGGTTTCGAACCGCCTACGGACCACGGGCCATTTTTACACTCCTTAAAACACTATCTTGCTAGGTTACCATTTTGTTTATTATGGGCTTTACTTTTTCTTCTTATTTTTTTATTTTTTTTTATAAAAAGATATAAAAAAAAAAGAAGAAAAAGAAAAAAGAAGAAGTGATGTGATGATTTATATGGAGTGTTTAGAAAGAGAGTCAGATTAAAATGGCTCACTAAAAGATAAAATAAGAAAAAAATAATTAATAAGATAAAATGTCATATGTAATCCATTATTTATTTTTTTCTTTTACAACCATCAAATCAACTATAAAAAAAATTAATCAACTTTTCAAAATCAATTTTTTTAGCCATACAAAAATAGTTAAAAAAAATCAAATAGTTAATTAAAATAGCCAACTTTCCAAACAAGGCTATTGTTTTTTCCTTTTTTTTATGAAGTCCCTAAACTTAAAGTAAAAATTGATGGGTTGGTTCGGAAACATGCTATTTTAATAATTTTTTAAATTTTTACAAAAATAAATATGTAAAAAAAATATCCAAAAAAATAGAGAGAATGATTTAATAACTTATAGCATTGTTTTGATTTTTTTGACTAAAATTTCAAATTGTCAAACGAGTATACTCACTTTTTTAGTTATGATGTGCTTAAAATCAATAGTGAAATCAAAAGATTTAATTAGAGCAAGTGCATATTAATCACAATTTTCAAAATTCTTTTCCTTAATCAACAATAATAATATAGTAATAATTTTTTTGAATTAATATTAAGCACAAAAATTTAAATAAATTATTACAAAAATATCTCACATAAAATTTTGAATAAAGTATAAATACTCTCTTTGAGATTTACATAAAATACAGATTGCGCTATAGTTTGAAAAATTACAAATACCCCATTGTCAAAAAAATTTATTTGACAAAATTAACTAAAAAATTGGAATTCGTAACTTCTCTCCTATACAATGATAAAAATACTTGAATTATTAATTGAAATAAATTTTTGACATCATTAAAAATTATTAATTTATTTGATGATTTATTAATGTGAAAAGTGAAATTATCTCCATAGAGAAAGCAAGATGGCGTGTCCTGCCCTTTTACTCTGTCAAGAGAAACCAAATGTCAGTGATCACTCCGGACTGGGTTTGGTTGGGATGACCCTCTAATGATCAAGTCAGTATATTGATCGACCATAATAAAGTATGTAATTTGTATTTAAAAGAGAATTCTTGAGTTATCTCATGTTTGCCCCTAGAAGTACTTGTTGTCTATTTTATAGTTGTTTAGCTTAAATCTTGTTCGTCTGTTTATCTTTTGATCGGATGGTTCTGTCTTTGTCTGGCAATGACTAGTCCAATTGCCAAGTTGCTTACTTCCTTGATAATTAGATCCTTATTGTATAGATCGCTAAGATTACATCAGATGGTAGTGGCCAGCTTGCTGGGCATCTTAATCGTGAGATGATTTTGATCGGATGGCGTTGCCTTCCACTAGGCCCAACCTACATCTCTAGATCTCCTGACATGTATTCTTATTCGTCGGATTGAAACTTAATTCAACGATTATCTTTTCCTTGCACACCATCTTTCTAGAAGGATATCTTTATGTTTAACCCTCGCCACTTGTTTGAGTTTGGACTAACTTGTTGCCAGTTGTCCTTCATGGAGTTAAGGAATTATTTTGGGTTCACCTCTCATTTTGGGCTGATGTCAATGGATTTGGGCCTGAACTGATATTTTCTCCCTCCACAATTAACAAAAAGGGCCATTTGTTATGAAATTAGAAGGGTATGATGTAATTTTCAAAACTATATGGGTAAATCTTATTTTAAGTAAACCTCAAGGTGCATTTTTGTAATTTACCTTAAAATTTTAGAATTGGCCTCAAGATGGGAAAGAATAGTGTTACTTGTAATTAGTGTATCATAGACAACGCAAAAAATTCATATATATGAAATAGATTATATAATGACAAAATAAATATCTTGTATAAAATTTTAGTAAAAATTTAACCATTCTATTCTATTATATTATTTTATTATTTTTTTCTTTTGGTATTCTTTGTAATTTACGGGGTGTTTGTTTGTTGAGTAAATTGTTGAAAAGTCTAAGGTAAGGAGGGTATATTTTTTGTTGGTGAGAGATCTAATCTTTGTGAAATAGTTTGGTGAAAAGTCATTTTGTTGGTTTTGGAGAATATTTTGTTTTCATTTTTACTCCTTAATTTATCTATTAAATTTTTATCTGTTGACTTTTCGTTGACTATTTGTTTAAATTTATATCTATCTGTTCAAATTATTTTCTATTGGTTCAAATTTATATCTATCTGTTGAATTTTTTCCTTCATATGTTCAAAATTTGTTAGTTTCTCTCTATATCTATTTAAAATCTGTGGATTTTTCTTTCTATCTGTTTAAAATCAATTTCTCTATCTATTTAAAATCTGATCTATTCAAATTTACATGTTTAAATCAAAAACAAACTTATCTGTTGAAATTCACGCTCAAACACTATGCTTAGCATTCCACTACTCATCTTATTTACTTTTCTATCTTCCATTACAACTTTTCAACAGACTCAACAATTCACAGATTTCAAAGTTCTATCTATTCATATCTTTCTCGCTATCTTTCTCTCTCTAGGCAATCAGATCTATTTTTTCATTCACAATCCCTAGTATAATCTAACAATAAAGACAAGGGTTTAGATTTGTAAAAGATGAGAGAGCGAAGGTTCTGTGTTTCTAAAGGAAGAGAGAGAGAGAGAGAGAGAGAGAGAGAGAGATGGGTTCTAAGTGACCAAACGCAGACTATACTGTCAATCCCTTGTAGAGAGAGAAAGTATGTTGTAGATATAGAGAGATAAAACATGTGAATGAAGAGAATCGAGCTCAACGTGTAAATGAAGACAATGATGACTCTTGAGCTCATTTTTCTTAGTCGTGATCTTTACAATCCTTCTGTTCATGGCCATTATAGCAGAGCCATGGTGTAGTGAAGCATATTCGGTGTTCATCTCGTTCCCACTTTAAGGTATATAACTCCACTGTTGAATCTAGCGAAGTTCTTCCGCCACAAGGGGGTTTTCAAATAGCCTTCTTTAATGCTGCCTTTATGCACTGTCAATGCTCATCTTTCTCAACGACCAAACCCACAACTATTGTCACAATCCAAATCCACTCCTATAAGTTTAGCATCATAACCGGCCAGTAATCCTAAGATTATCGAAGGCCTCTGAGACAAATTCATAGTATAAGGAGCTAACGAAAGTAAATAATAAATATACAACGTCTATAGAGCTGTGCAGATCTATATGAGACAGAAATTTCAAACTTAATATACATATATTCTCGTGTCACACCCCGGATTTATGAGGTCCAGCCCATGTGAGTAAACCACCCAACGATAGATGATAGACGATAACTAATAACACTTATGCAGATATATATATAAAATAGGCACATAATACATTTGTTATTCCAATTTTATACATTCTTAGATACAACATCTAAGTCGAATGGATGCTTTATAACTAAAACATACAAAGATGTTATAATCAAATTAAAATGCCCAAAGGCTTACATTATATACAAATGGTGTAACCCGTACAAGAATGACATGCGACCAATAGTAACATAAATGGCCTAGGGCCTACAAATAAAGGAACCACCCTACATGGTTCCGAACACAACTTCACTGTCTCAGTCCATATCCACATAAGCATACCTGAAAAACATTTTCAGCCACGTAGGGTAAGTATAAATCCTAGTAGAAAATATTTCAAAAACTAAATATGCTCCACTAGTGCAAATGATTATGAATGCAATACATACATATATAATATGCCCAAATGCATTCTCAAATCCACTTGCTTTCTCAATAAAAACCCTTTCTTTCCTGTCTTCAAAACCTTTCGTTTATTCAAAACGTTTTCTGAATTCAATGCATTAGTTTGATATAAAATCCATTTCCATAAGTCAATCAATGTATCTCAATACCAACTAGCAATTTCATTGCCAATTCCAGTACGAATACATCGTTAACCAACAGCAATTACATTGCTAAGACCGTTTTGAAATCATTTCTTTCCAAAACCAAAATGATAATCAATAAAATGGGTAAATCTCCAAAACCAATACAACCTTTCATGAAAACTTCGTCCGTGGGAAACCGTCAAATGGGACCCATGTAAATGTAGGCTATACAAGCACTATCATTGCCATTTTATGAAAATTTCGTCCGCGGGATCGGCACTCATATATACGCGTAATTTTTAGGATTTTCACTCTGGACACATGGGCCAACTTAATTGATATAGCAACAACCTTTTTCCAGATTTACCATTTTATTTATCCCTTCAAAATAGCACAATATATGTGGTTCAAAATATTATTTTTCCAAAACAATGCAAATGTTCCAAAACAATGCAAATGTTCCAAAACATAATGCAAGAATTTCCAAAAGCCTCTTGCCATCCGTTACATGCTCCATGATATACATGATTTATAAACAATCCAATTTGCTTAGTTCACATGCAATTTCTGCAACAATTATAACTATCCTTCATCGATAACCTAAAACAGATATCTCTAAACAGACAAATAAATTTCAATAAAGATACACTTTTCTAAAATCTCAAATGGGAGTGATAATACATATACAACTCCACCATCATCATTAATTTTCATTTCAATTTCACATTACTCAACATTTATTCTATTTTCTCTTTACAATCTCAACAATTACATTTTAGGGCATAACCCCATTCTTCTTTGAAAATCCATTTCAATGCAAGAAATAGCTCATTTCAACATATATCAACTCCAATTTCATAATCACAACCTTTTTCAAGAAAACATTTAGAAACCCCTCTTTTACATTTTGATTTAATAATTCAACAATTTTCCAAAAAAATCAACATTTTAGGGTTTCTCTAAATTAGGGCTTTTTACTTATAAAAATTTATATACATTTTTTGTAAGTGGAAAATAAACTTTTTATAGCTAAACCATAGCTCAACAATCCCATTTGGAACAAACCCTCACTCACAAAACAAATTTCCAAAAATCAATCCAAGAACAATGGAATTTATACATTGAAAATACACCACAAATACACTACCGAACTCATATTGAGTTTAAAAAATAAATCCTACCTCTTGAAGCAAGAAGGAAACAAGTCAGAAAAATCACTGTTGGCGAAACAACGATCTGTTGAGATTAAATAGAAGTCCTCGTCGTGCTCTACGTTTTGGTATATAGAACTAGGGGTCAAAGATGTGTAGAAATAGATGAAATCAAGACTAAAAAGCTTGAGAAAGCAAAAATGGCAGAAAGAGAGAGAGAAAGAGAGAGAGAGAGAGAGAGAAATGAGTGAAAAGTGAAGAGGTTTGACCCAAAAATTGACTTTTAAAACTTGATTCTGCGCAGTACGCTCAAGCGTTGAAAGTTGCCCTTGAGCGCACTGTGTTCACAGCACAGATTCGCAAACTTTAAACAGATATAACTCTCTCGTCTGAACTCCGTTTAGAGTCGTTCTTGTGTCCAAATTGAAGTCCCGAATGTAAACTTTCCAATGGTTCTAGCTTTACATCAAGATTAAAGTGTGGAGAGAGAAAACGATTAAAGAGTGAAGACTACTCAATAACAACTATTCAAAATTGGAGTTTTTGATTCAATCTCACCCAACCACTATGGTAACACCTCAACCAATGCTTAAATATCGACTACGAAGGTTCCTAATCAAGATAATCAAAGAGTCAAATATAATTCCATTATAACAGGAAGTATATAGTGCTATATCTTGCATCATTCTTATGTCACCGAAAAATAAATAAAACAAAAAGGACTTAGCCCTATTATAGAGAACCAAAACCTTGTCCAAAAGATGGAAGAAAATACAAACTTAAAATTTTTCACTTGACATAACACTGAACACAAAAACTTTCGGAAACCTCCACGTGAGGCACAATGGTTGGCTTGACAGAAACAGATTTAGACTGGAGGTCTCAAGCTTGGTCATGCGCCTAGTCACTTACATATATAATATAACTAATGAGTTAGAGCCCAGTGAATAGCAATAGAGTAAAGGTTTTATGAATGATGTCCATAACAAATTCAAAAATCAGAAACAGATTCATATACATATCCATTTTTATAAGCAGTCATACGTAGTACATCCATTAGCGCTAACAGATTAGATTAGTCATAAAGACTTATCTACAAAGCAGATGATCATTAAGACCTTTATTCATATCATACAGATGATTGTACACAATCATAATAGATAACCATATAGGTTTCATAGATAGTTTTATGATGGGAACCCATAGAGATCCCTCGTACCAAGTAACAGATAACAAATTCACATAATGCTAAGGATGCCACGATATATTTCAAAAATTAGACAATCATTCATCTATACAGAAAATATCATTTTAGAAAAACAAAGCTTATCATATCCATTGGAAAATACTTATACTTGAACATATCTTTACAAGATTGTTACTCACAGATAGCTCTAGAGGCAGAACAGGCGAATTAGACAGATCAGACAAATATTGGTGCGTGACCTACACAAGCACATGATATATACACATTGAAACATAGGCTCTGTAAACACCTCGTCTTATTTCATTTCTTTCTAGGTGTGTTTCTAACCCTTATCCTCATTATTGTTTCCTAAATCATGGCTTAAGAATGCCTAAGATGGAATGAGGATGCAATTATGCACTTTGAAACACTTTGCAAAATTTCAGAAGATAGGGCAGTTCACTCGAGCGAAACTTTGGTCGCTTAAGCGGTCTGCAAAGTCTGTAAAAGTATTAGGAGCTCTCATTTTATGCTTGAGCCAAGACTGAAAATAAAGGGTGGTCGCTCGAGCCAATCATCAAACTCTGTAAAACTTTTGAGAGCTTGAAATTTATGCTCGAGCGACGGTTTGGTCGTTCGAGTGATGCAACCAAATCCTAGAATTTCCATATTTGTATTCAAGGTTCAAAACACAATCCTTTGCATCAAAACACATTCTTTTGGGCCAAAACCTTGAAAAACACTTGGAAACTTGTAGAAAAACATGAAATAAAGTTCAATTCATAAAATCAAAACCAAAAAGCAAGTCAATTCTTCAAAACCAAATCAAAACTATGCTGTTCTATACATGTTATGAACATGCATGAAATCATCCAAGTTCTTTACTTTGAAAACATGATCAATTAAGACAAAATGACACAGAACATGATGAATTTCCAAAACCATGTTGAAATAATGACATGCATGAGAGAGTTTTTGGAAATTAACTTCAAATTGTGATAAAATATGTATGCATGTATGATTTGTTTTCCAAATCTACTTCCTTAGCTCAAATCATGCATTAATTCCTACATTCTCTTGAATTCTCAAGGAAACTAGCTTAATGTCATAAAATGAGAGTTGAACTCTTACCTAGTCCTTAATTGCCTTGAATTTTAGTAATTTCTTGTATAGTTCCTCCAATCCTCTTTAATTTCTTAACAATTCTTTCTTCTTTCTAGGTTGAATGAATTTTTCTCTCACCCCTGCTCTCTCTCTCTCTCTCACCCTTGCTCTCTCATGTGAAGTTCAAGAAGATGAAGGAGTGCATATAAGAGTGTTTTCAAGACTTATCTTAGCCTTATATACGCTTGATTAAGCTTAGCCTAATTAGTTGCCATTAGCTCAATTAATTTATTCTAATTATTTGATGCCAAATCGAATTCTAATTAAACTTACCATAATATTCTAAAAATTCCAAATAGCACGTTAACTAAGTCAATTTCATGTTCGGATGTTGATAAGGCCGTTAATTAACAGAATAAAGTAGAATTTTGAACAGATATTCTTACGGCTAACAGATAAGAATGCAAAACACATACAAAATGCATAATTAACACATAATCTCATTCTTAAAACTTAATTAACATTCTTAATCATGGATTATGGGCTAATTACGAATCAAGGTTGTTATAACTATACTATCAATCCCTTGTAGAGAGAGAAAGTTAAGTTATAGATATACAAAGATAAAACGTGTGAAGGAAGAGAATGAGCTTGATATGTAAATGAAACCGATGATAAATCTTGAGCTCGTTCTTCTTAGTCATGCTCTTAACAATCCTTTTGTTTGTGGCCATGGTAGCAGAGCCATGGTCTAGCAAAGTATACTCCGTGTTCATCTCGTTTCCACTTTAAGGTCACATAATCCCATTGTTGAATCCAACGAAGCTCTTCCATCACAAGGGGGTTTTAAATCAACTTCGTCAATGCCGCCTTCATGTATTGTCGCCTTCTTAAATCCTCATCTTTTGTTAGAGCCCTCTCTACACACACACACACACACACACAGATATATATATATATATAGATCTACAATATACGTATATATGATTCAGAGAGAGAAACGAAGAGAGAAGTCAACGACTACGTTGTCGATCCACTGTTGTATCATTGCAGTGATGGTGGATTCCCTGCTGACTACAAGGAGGTCACTGTAGATAACGAATTTCTTTGATTTTGGCTCAAATTCGAGTGAGGAATACCTCGATAGATCTAGGAAGTAGATGGTGAAGAGGGAAATAGGTGACAGAAGTAGTGGTTGCAACAGTGGGGGAGGAGGCGACAACGTGAGAATATTGACAATGCGCTAATGACGGCGACATCAATGGAGGTAGAGAAAGTGCAGAGGTGGCAGAGAAGAAACGAGAGACTCTGCTTCCATGATCTTCCGATCGATGGTGTTCAGTGAAGAGAGAAGATGAGAGAGAGAGAGATAGAGAGGAGAGAAAACGCGTAGGTTAGGAATATATATAGACGGGTAGTTTGGTCATTGTGCCTAAGTTTGTCCTTATGGCCAAACTATTTTAGTACCTGGATCTTTGGCTAATAAAATCTAAGTTTGGATTTATAAGCCAAGCACCCTTGTTTGTTTGGCAGGGAGGGGAGGGGAGGGAGGGGAGGAGAAGAGAGGGGGAAGATTGGACTTCATGTCCAATCCAACATGGAGTCCATTGTTTGGTTGAGAATTTATAGGTCGGATTAGGAGTCTCACCGGACTATGAATCTCATATATAGGTGTTTGTTTGGAAGGATTGAAAGGGGATTGGATGGGGATGTGGAATAAAAATGGTGGGATTAGAATACATTTGATTAAGTCGTAAAATGACACATTTGCCTTCTAAGTATTTGATTTCATTATGTATTGTATTTAGTAAAATAAAATAAAATATAAAAATCTCAATTAAAAACTAAAATAAATTTATTTAATTTTTATTGATGTTTATCTATTTATTGTTTAAAATTTTATAGATGTTTTATTTTAAATGTATCTCATATTTATTTTATTCTTCTTCATAATATTCTAATGAAATATTGGCTTCAATAGAATAGTCATTTCTAGATATCTAATCTCATAAAAAAATAAATCTGAGATACACTTCATTTCCAACCAATAAATCAAGAACTTTATATCTCAAAATTAATAGTCTAATAAATTACAATTTCCCATTATCTAATCTGTCCAAAAAAATATAGCCCTACATTAGAATTGCTTTTCAAAGTAATGGATAATGAGACATGTTTTCTGGGGAGGTTCTCGGGTTGTGATAGTTGGTGCGATTATTTTTTTTATTTTTTTAATTTTGTTAATTGATAAAAAATCAATTATAAATATATAAAAATAATTATATTAAATTAGACAATTAAAATTTAACAACGCATATTCATAGGCCCAATAATTACTAGGGGTTGGTTGGGGTGTTTTAAATAAGTGCATTTTTTATCTTTTTGGATTAAAAAGTTGAGGAAAAAAATATAGATGTTTGGATTAACTTTTTGACTTTTTATAAAAAATGTAAATTAAAAAATTATATAAGTAAGTGTGTAGGAGAAGATAGGATTGGAGGCTGTACAGACTGACAGTGGATCGGGACTGACAGTGGATCGGCAGTGGAGTCGGCTGGGTGAGTAGATGAGAAAATATTGTCTCCTTCTCGGGCTTTGATTGGATGGTGTTGTTTGGCCCATGGGGGCCCACAACGGGTCCCGTTTTTCTAATAGGAACCGTTCAATGTGTAAAACTCGTCAAGTACTATATGCTTCTAAAAAATCACGTTAATTGGATATCGATAACTATATGATCGTGTTAGTTTTTTTGTTAACTGTTAACTATAACACCATCCATTTTTATACAAAACTTATTTGATCATATAGTTAGTGATATCTGATAGATGTGATTTTTTGCAAGCATATAGTATTAGACGAGTTCTACATATTGAACGGTTCAGATGATCAAAACGGGACCCATGGTAGGCCTCCATGGGGCCAACTTTACCATCCAATTTTGTGATTGGCCAGTTGTAATTTTTTTTTTCTCTGTCACTGACTAGTTGATCACGTCAGTACCAATCTTGGCCAAAAAGTTGATTTATTTTAATATTTGTATATTAATTTTTTAATATTTTTTTTTTTTGTAAATAGTGATAACTTTTTAACTTTTTTAGTAACTTTTTAACTTTTTCTAAAGTTGTCAAACCAGCCCTAAATCTAACAATCACCAAAAAAAAAAAAAAAATTTGCCATCATGGATGTAATCAAAGATCAAATGTAGTGGCAACAAAGATCTCGTCAATGTTTTCAGGGTATTACTATTTTAATTCAAAAATTAAATTTATTTTTTTAATTTAATAATATGATAATTAATTAAAATATATAAGATAACTCTCTCTTTCATATATTCTCTAATTATCAGTTAATTATCTCACTCACACATTATTGAATTTAGAAAGTAAACTCATATATTATTTTTATATTTTTTATCTATATATTTAATATATATTTGTATAAAATAACGTGCTTGGTTTTTGTGGAGGGTAAACTATTGATCCAGAGCCCAAAGACATGGATGTATGGCCTAGAGCATTTAGCCCAGCTAAAGCAACTCCAAAGTAAGGGCTAGGCTCAAACCCTTGTCAGGCCCATCTAAAGAAGAGACAAAGTCGCGTGACTAAAGGTTTGAATAAAGATCGCCTCTTGGAAGGAAATCCGCTGTACAAAGGAAGCCCTTGGATCCATTTGAAATATACGTTGGAGATCAGAATCGATAGAGATAAAAATATAGGATTAGCGTATCCTGACAACATGATCATCTGATGAGCAAGATTCGACAATCGAAGATGGGAATTAGTGTCCGAACTAATCTAGGCCATCTAAAATGAAACAAATCCGATGGTGGTAAAACAAGACAACTTGACCACTTGCCCGACTAAGGTCTGGGGGCATAAAGTACTGTTGGATCAAAACAGTCATCCAATAACCCGAATACAAGGTATTGGCACTATAAAAGAAAGGACCAGAAATAACAATGGGGTAAGGAGAAAGAAAGTAAACAATAAACAATACAACTAGTCTTTCTTTTCAATATTACATGTCTAAACAGTATTCTAACTTGACCATCGGAGAGTCCTTTCAATCAAATCTGGTCGAGAGCAATCACTGACGACTTGGTGTCTTTTTATAGAGCATAGGAAGAAACAGCTTATCTCGCTTTCTCTATGGAGAAAACTTCGTCCTTTCATAATTTTAAATATTATATTTTAAAACAAAATATCATTCAAGATAATTTTAACCACAAAAATATCATTATAATGTCATTCTAAGGTTAGAATTTTTTCTCTTTTTCAATATTTTATATTGGGAATAATGTAATAAAGTTTAAGATTTGGATTGAGAAGTCTAATCTAGTCCGATTAATGGTGAGGGTTCATTTTTTTAAAAATTACATCAAATGGACTACTAATTTATAATAGTTAAAAAAGTTAATAAAGCTTACCTAACAACCAATTGTCAAACTTAAGTCTAACAACCACTTTACTATTAATTACATACAAGTCTTATAATAGGAGAAAAATAAATATCACAACAAAGGATATCAAATTGCTCTTTATAGAAATTGAACAAGAGTTGAATCTGAAAACTCACGCCGCAAAGGGTGTTACACAACCACTAGACCAAATATCCTTATTAGCCTTAAAGACTCCTCACAAGTCCTACTTTGTTCATTTTGTATTTCAATTTAGATCAATTCAATAACGATAACTGTGTAATTTTAATAGATTTACCTTTAAAAAAAATCAAAGGGTCTATTTTGAAAATTAGAATTGTCATTAATATTTTTAATAATAAATTTGATGAAACAATGTAATCATAATTATCATATCAATTTAATTTAATTTTTTCATTAAAAATTCATAATAAAAAGTTTATAAAATGAAAGGATTAATACAAAAAACTTATAAGATGTAGTCAAATAATTAAAATAGAACCTACGAGGAATCAATTCAATTGGGATTGTTTGGAATAATTTAAATAAATGTACTTTTTACCTTTTATGAAAAAGATGTTCAAATTTTTTTTTTTTTTTTTTCGGATTAAATGACTCTCGTTTAGTATAACTAAAGTGGCTAAATCTAATGCAAATAGTGAATATATATTGAAATAAATAAAGGTAAATATATATATATATATTTTAGTTGAAGATACATGACAATGTTATTTTGTATTCATATAATTAACGAATTACTGATAAAAATTATTTAACTGTTGTGTGAATTAAAACTTCAAAGGAGGCCAGTGTAATTATATAAAAAATGGGGGGCTAATTATGTATTTTCTAAATTTGAGGGGAGGTGAGTGTAATTTAGCTTTATTTTTATGGGGATGACTTTTCTCCCACCCATATTGAATTGGAGGATGTTGTTGGGCCTCTATGGGTCTGTCACAGAACTCGCATTGATAATCCAAACTGTTTAATATGTAGGACTCTCTGTGTACTTTATCTCTATAAACAAATCACGTTGATCGAATATCAATAGCTACTTAATTGATTATATCACATTTGTATCAACGGTAAATATGATTTTAAGAATAAGTTATTAACACAAATGTGATCTAATCAAATAATTATCGATATCCAATCAATGTGATTTTATAAAGATAAAATACTCGATAAATTTTATACGGTAAATAATTTAAATTATCTATACGAGTTCCGTGATAAATTCATGAAAGTCTAACAGTACTCTCCAGCTAGTTTTTCCAATTGAAGGGAAGATTCTTCCTATTTTTATTATATTTTTTAATACCTACTTACAATAGGAGTGGTCACATGCAATTTATACTTATATATCATATTTGGTTATCATTCAAATTGTCATAATTGCATTGATTGAGTAATTGACACATCATATAAGAAACAATGTATGATATATAAAATCAAGTTTGGGAAGACTAAATAAGTGCACTTTTTGACTTTTATTGTATTATGTGTAGAAAAAGTAGAGAGGAGATGTTGATTAATGTGACCCAAAAAAGATAAAAAGATGAAATAAGTGCACTTATTTTGTTTAGCCAAACTTGGCCTAAATGTGATTATTGTAAAATATTAGTGCATCATAGTGTAGACATATATCATCATAGTGTGAACCTCATCCTGTTTAGATATAGAATAAAAAATAGTGTCTCCAGTCTCATTCAAATTTAACCAAAGTCTTTAGGTTAGTAGTTGTATAGCATCTTTTGTACTATTACTGAGTTGTATGTAATTTTTGATTTCTTTTCAAATTTAATTCAGCATTGATTATTAGACGGAGTGACTATTTGTTAAATTTTAATTATCTTTAATGTAATATATTTTTTATTTATTTATAATTATTCTCATAAATTTTGTTTCTATTAAAATCTTAGGGTTCGTTTGGAATGTGGGTTAAAATTTTGATTTTTTAGTTTTTTAGCTATTCTAACTTAGGGTTAAAAGTTTCGTTTATGATAGATTTTTTGATTTTTTAAACTTTTGTGAGAATAAAAAGTAAAATTATTATGAATTAAATGTGATATTTTATCCTATTTAACTAAAATAATCTATTTTATCTTCAGGGCCGGCCCTGGGGTGAGGCGACTGAGGCGGTCGCCTTGGGCCCCCAATTTTGAACAAAATTTAGGGCCCCCAATTAGGGGAGTGTATCATGTCATGTTATTTCATAATTAGTTTAATATTAGCTCAATTTATTTATTTTTATGTTGTCGTGTGGTGTTATTTTGATTCGTGTTCGATTGATGGTTAATGTGAAAACTTTCACTTTTAGTTAAAAATAACTTAGCAAGTGTATTGAGGGATTAAAATTTTTCTCATAAGTTGAATTTTATAAAATTTATTTCAAATTATTCATAGAATGTTTGATTTTAATTCAATTACATTTTTCTAATTAAAAAAATTGTACCTTATTATTATATATTTTTTATTAGATTGAGTCCAAAATAACTAACAAAAAAATATATATCTTAAATGAAAAAAAGATATTAGTCTTAATTATTATTTTACATACTTTTTTATCAGTTAGATAGTGTTAAATAAAAGATTAAAAAAATGTCATGGCATCCCTTAGTGAACATTCAAATATATACCTAATAATTCATGTTAGTTGTGTCATACTTGGATTCATGTTGAAAATAGTCAACCTTAACTTGTTAATTTTATATATTGCTTGAGTTGTGTCGAAAATTCTCATCCTTATCCCCAATTAATTTTTGTTCTTATAGCATTGATAAGCTAAAAAATAAAGATTCGATTCAACCAATTGAAGTTCAACTATTATATATATATATATTTGTTATCTAAATTTTGTTAAATTGTAATGCAATAGAAATAATTTTTTATCTTTTTTATTTTATCCAAATAATTTTTTTTCTTTTAGATAATGATATGTGAAAGGTCCAATTTAAAAAATTCACTTTAAGTCCCTAATAAGTCAGGCTGGCCCTGTTTATCTTATATAATTATTTTAGGCCAAGTTTGGCATCTTTGATAAAAGTCAAAAAGTCACTATCCTATTTAAGTCACATCATCTTATTTAAATCACATCACCTCTCTACCACATCACTTTAAACCTAAATCATATTTCATAAAAAGTTAAAAAGTATACTTATTTAGAACATCCCAAACAACCCCTTAGTCTAAACACTCGTCCAAACGGAGCCTTATTAGGGGGTTATGAAGCTTAGATGTGGGGGTGACATGTGTGGACAAGAGTCATGGTCGGTGATTATTATATACACGAAGCAATCTAATAGAAGCTGTACCCACGTGACAGACAAATCTAACTTTCCGTTTATTAACTTTTATTACTAAATTTTTCAGACCAACAAATAAAAATATTTGATTAGATTATCATAAAATAAAATGAGCAATAATTAGTGAATAATTTATTAATTAATAGTACTCCTGTAAAAGTTAAAACAGAAAAAAGAAAGATAAAAGAGATTGGTGTAGAGGAAGGACCACGGCGGACACAGGGCTCGGTGCTCAAGATGGGTCCATACATATAGAGAGAGAAAGAGTGAGAGAGAGACAAGGAAACCTAAATTCACGGAGGTGGTGGCGTGATGTCGCAACCCCGCCGTACACTTTTAGTAGGGCCCACTTTTATGTCCACCCTCCAATAATTCCATCTCTTATGTTTTGGGATGATTACATTCACGCTCTGACGTTTGTGCTTGGAAAATGTTTGCGAACCCATTAAAAGGATCTGCATGACTTTAATTAATATATTAATTATTGATGTATTTGAATTTTTTTTAAAAATTATATTTGACAGTAATATAAATAGTTGAGATTATGTTTTGTGGGGGGTTTATATCATTATTGTTTGTGTTTAATATGATTTTTTTCACGTTTGAAAAATTATATTTTTTTAAAATTATATTTCTTTTCTCATTATAAATTATTTTATAGATTGTTAATATCATATCTTAAAATTTTCCAAATGAATATTTTGTTATTTTTCTTACTATTTTTTCTTTTTATTATCATGACTATCGTTTATAACTTTCATCATTAAATTTTACTTAAATATGTTCTTATTGAGTGATAATATACATGATTTATATTTACAACAATATCATTATCATAACATTTTTGTGATATTTTTTGTATAAATTTTTATATATGAATAAAATTTTTCATTTTTATTTCCACCATCATTTTTCTTTCTCGTCATACACTCACATTTATTACCGTTATTCACATTTATTACAATATTACTGAATTTTTGTGTTTTTGTATTTGGTGAATTTAAAAAAAGTCACAAAATATTATATTTCTTAAGTACATCTAAGTTAGGTGTATCTAAAAAATTTAAAAAAATACTTAAAATATTTTAAAAATTCAGTAAAAATAAAAAAACATGAAAAATAAAAAAAGAATTTTTTTGTGTCAGTTAAACCAAAGAAGATGATTGTTATCTCTCTTAAAATGATATGAACAAAATATCAATATTATTTTATTATTTTATATGTATAAAGGTTAAGGGATAAATATGTCATTTCAAACTAACAGAAAGTAAGTGTAATTTTTCAAACATAAAGAGAGAATCTGTATTAAACAGGAGGTAAGTGTCATTTTAATGTTAGGGTAATTTACCCTACATTTTAATAATTATTTATTAAATACTAACCATTTTCACCTTTTTTTTTTTTTTTTTTTGGGGGGGGTCATTTCCTCTTGTATTTTTATAAGGGTAAATTACACTAATCTCCTTTATTTTTAAAAAAAAAAAAAAATTCAGTAAGTCTTTAGGTTAGTAGTTATATAGCATCTTTTGTACTATTACTGAATTGTATGTAATTTTTTATTTCTTTTCAAATTTAATTCAGCATTGATGGTCAGAGAGAGTGACTATTTGTTAAATTTTAATTATCTTTAATGTAATATTTTTTGTTTATGTTTATAATTATTCTCATACATTTTGTTTCTATTAAAATCTTAAGATTCGTTTAGGATGTGAATTGAGTTTTTGAGTTTTTAGTTGTTTTAGTTCAGGGTTAAAAAGTTTCATTTAAAATAGACTTTTGGACTTTTTAAATTTTTGTGAGAATAAAAAATAAAATAATTATGAATTAAATGTGATATTTTTTTTAAAATGATATGAACATTTTTTTTTTTGGGGTCATTTCCTCTTGTATTTTATAAGGATAAATTACACTAATCTCGTTTAATTTTTTTTTAAAAAAAAAATTCATTAAAAGTCTTTAGGTTAGTATGTAAATTTTTTTTTTTATCTCTTTTCAAAATTTAATTCAGCAATGATTGTTAGACAGAGTGACTATTTGTATTTTTGTGTTTTTGTATTTACCCTACATTTTAAGTGTCATTTTAATGTTAGGGTAATTTACCCTGCATTTTAATAATTATTTATTAAATATTAACTTTTTTCACCTTTTTTTTAAATGGGCTGAGGCAATGATTATTAGACAGAGTGACTATTTGTATTTTTGTGTTTTTGTATTTACCCTACATTTTAAGTGTCATTTTAATGTTAGGGTAATTTACCCTGCATTTTAATAATTATTTATTAAATATTAACTTTTTTCACCTTTTTTTTAATTTTTATATTTATTTATCATTTCCTCTTATATTTTTATAAGGATAAATTACATTAATCTCCTTTAAATTTAAAAAAAAAAAAATTCAGTAAGCCTTAATAATTTTGACATAATTATACTGATATCTTATTTTATAAAATTAATACAAATATTATGAAAATAAAAAAATACATAAAATAAAATATATATTTAAATGTTACAAAAATGATAAGATCATTTTTTTTTTATTCGTATGACTATCTAATGATTTTTTTTATAAAAATAAGACTAAGTGTTATATGAATTAAATTTTAAGGGAGCCTGCTGTAATTATACCAAATTTGTAGAGTTTATTATATTTTAGACAAATCTCAAAGGAAGTTAATGTAATTTATACTTTTTTTTATTGTTATTTACCAATAAAATTGGATAAATTATACTCACTTCCTTTGAAATTTAAATATATATATATATATAAAATTATTTTTAGACTTTGACATATACTGACTTTCCTTTCAATAAAATTAAAGTAATTGAAATTATTGCAGATAATGTGTAGATACTAAAATAAAAAATGCTTCAGGCCTTGACAATTCGAGGTGCGAATTGGCTTGAATCGTCCTCTCTCTCTACTCTCATCCCCCTCCCTCTCTCTCTTTCTCTCTAGCTCACCAATGGCAATATGGCCCCCCTACTCTCTCTTTCTCTACTCCTCCTTCTCTTCTCCCTCACCTCCTCTCTCTCTTTCTCCTCCCAACACCACCACCACTACCATCTCCCCAACCCAATCCCCCTCCTCATCTCCATCCCCACCATCCATCTCCTCATCCTCCTCAACCCTTGACCCAAAACAACTCACAGCCCTTCAATCCCTCAACATCCCCACCTCCATCGTCCTCTGCTCTCAACCACCCTCCCTCCACAGCGCCACCGTCTGTGACATTGCTCTTCCCTTCCTTCAGCTCCCCAACTGCTCGACCGACCTCTCTCTCTCCATCACCGCCCTATCTTCTCTCACCTCTTTTCAATTCTTCAACTCCCCTCTATTTCTCAAGCAAATCTAATTGGGTTTTTTGCAAAACACTGGAATTTGAACCTTACCACATTGATTTGTTTGCTAATTTGCTCAGAGGAAAAATTCCCATCTCTCTCTCTCTCTCTCTGATTTGCTAATTTGCTAATTTGATCTTGAGTTTATTTTATTTTTAATTTCAGATTTTGAACTTTGATTCAATTCATGGAAGAACTTGCAATTCTTGGTGGTTCTCTCTCTCTCTCTCTCACTCTCTCTCTTTCTCTCTCTCTCTCTGTTCTTGAATGGATTGACAGGGTCGACACCAAGGCCATCGCCGGTTCTGCTGCTTTTTTTTTTTTTTTTGGAATTTTGCCCCAAAACGACATCGTTTTGGGGCTCAAGCCATTCGCGGTAGATCTCATTTGAGGTATGTAGCAAAACT
Organism: Camellia japonica; assembly: GCA_030407325.1. Taxonomy (NCBI): domain Eukaryota; kingdom Viridiplantae; phylum Streptophyta; class Magnoliopsida; order Ericales; family Theaceae; genus Camellia; species Camellia japonica. The sequence goes on from JAPPVO010000003.1 coordinate 116,401,845, forward strand.
GTACTAAAATAAGCAAAAAATAAATATACATTTTAATTAAAAATAAATTACAGTATTATTTTTTCATATGATATAGTAATGAAAAAAGATCCAACTTGTATGCCAATTACAACCTATCTCGGGAGAGATTAATATAGTTATTATGTTAAAAGGATAAGATTAATTGTATATTCTTTTTAAATATTAAGGGAAGTGAGTGGAATTTATCTTAAAAATTTCTCTATGTCAATTTGTTCTATTTTGCAATAACACGCTCCTGTTGTGTCTATATTAAGTTTGTTATTGATTTCTTGTGTATTTGTTTCAATGTAGAGTAGATGTAATTTGACGGGGGATTTATGTATAGGTCTTAATAGATGGATATGTTCTATGATAATTAATTGTATTTTTCATCAAACACTATTAGAAAAGTTACTAATTGTTAATTTTCAGCAATAATTTGAAAATTTTGTCATAAAAAATGTTACTAATTATAAGTTTTAACGACACTTTAAAAGAATCATCACAAAAAAATGTCACTAATTTTTAATTTTTAGCAACAGTTTAAAAAATTTGTCACAGAAAAATGTCACTAATTGTAAGTTTTAGTGACAATTTATAAAAATTGTGACAAAAAAAGTCACTGCAAAAAATCGTCATAAAAAGTTATTTTTAGCGATGATTTTATTGTGACTTATTTTCAATAAGATTTGATGAGAATTAAGTTTAATTATTGGGACTTATTGATAGTTTATCCTAATTTGCTTTTGTCTAAGAATCTGAACATTTGTTTGGTTTTGATTGATTTTTTAAAAATTTGGTTTTTTATTTTTTATTTTTATTTTTATTTTTAGTGAATTTTTTTAATATTTTAAATAATTTTTTTACTTTCTAGATGCACACCTAAAAAATAAAATATTTGTGAAAAATATTTAAAATTTTCAATAAATACAGAAGAATACGAAAATGTGTTGAATTTTTATATATTTTTTATATTTGATGAATTTTGAAATTTTTTTCCATAAATATTATATTTCTTAAGTATATCTGGGTTAAGTGTATCTCAAAAATAAAATAAAAAAATTCTTAAACTATTAAAATTTTTGAATAAAAATACGAAAATATGAAAAATAAGAAACTCAATTTTCCAAAAAAGTGAGATTAATTTTCTGAAATCAAATAAGGGGATAGATATTTTGAAAATTAGGCCAGACTTCAAAATTTTGAATTCGAATTAAAATGAGACAAATCTAAATAAGAATTCTCACTATAGCGATTCCGATTTTGATTCGACGTTTGTTGTATTCCGAACTCTGATCTTGTGGTTTAATATTGTCATTCATGTCCTTTTACTCCTTTCACCCTATGAGTTTGAGTATTGGGATGTCTTGGGCGTGTTTGGAACATGTTGGTTGCTAATTGGTCTAAATTGTTGTTGCCCATATTTTGACTTTTTCGCTTGAGTGAAGCTTCTTGCGCTCTAGCGAGATTTGTGATCTCCCAATACTTTTTTAGGCCTGTAGAGATACTGGGTGGGTATTGTTGTTCACTCGAGCGAACTCTTGCGCTCGAGCGACGGTCTTCTGTCTGTAAAACTTCTGGAAATTTGTATTCTGCGCTTGAGCGACGCTTCTTGCGTTCGAGCGAGGGCACTTATTGTGTCTGGTCGCTCGAGTGACAACTTTTACACTCGAGCGAGCCTCACTGTAACTCGACTTTTTCGCGCCCCCTTTTGGAAGTTGAAATAGGCCCTACAATTCGGACTTTCGCGGTTCTGAATCTGATTCCACAAGTGCAATGTGAAATTGATAAACACCAGAGAGTCTAAATTTGACAAATCTTTTGGAAAATCGATTTTGAATTAAATTGTCAAAAAAATGGACTGCTTTGCCAGATATAGAATCGTCACCTAAATATTTTATTTTTGGAAAATTTAGGAAACTCATGACTCGTGCCAAAGGCCACGTGTCCGTCATCACCAAGATTGTCTCGGCTCAGAAACTTAGGTACGAGAGGGGAATGTCATAAATACATTTGAGCACCTCCGCTCGTCTGATCAAAGATCGGGCTCTACTAATCATGATATGATTTTTATATACATTATATACTCTTGTTTCGGTTTATTAGGCTAGTATTACTATGTGATGTGCACACACAAGTATAGATTACTTGCAAGAATTGGAACACTTGATTCATGTTTGTTTTGAAAATTGTTTCGAATATGTACCACTTGAAAAAGTGATCGCATATGAACATTACTCAAATTATTCCAATTCAAGCAACAAGTCTTCATCCACAGGCATTCAAGCAATTTATCATTTAAACATTTAGCCTCATGGCAAGCATGCTAAACATGGCAACAATCACATTCGTGCAATATGCTAAAGCGAAGTAAAGCCTCACCTAGTACTCCAAGCCAAAAAGAGAAATGAGTTAGAAAAATGTATGGTTCCTAACTATGCAATATGACTAATGTAACACATGCGATATGCAATTACTAGGCTCGGCTACTAATATGACATATGAATCAATTTGATAGCATGCGGTCTAAGCACGTATTCAAAGAATTATTAAACTAACAATGCAAGTTAAAATGATGAACCGAGCCTCAGTGCATGCAATATAGTGGATGCAAGCATGAAGTATGCTAAACAAAACGTGATGTCCCTAAACTAACCATCATAAGCTAGTAAATAAAAAGGGAGAAAGACGTGGGGTTGGAAGACATACACATTATTACATTACGCTCTCACGAAGGAGAGTCCGAATGAATAAGCTAGCTAACTAATTAACTAATTAAGCTAACTATTACAGACCAAAATAAATAACTAACTAAACTACTTAGCTAATTATTACAACAAATGAATCAACTAACTATTCTAGTTAATTAACTAATTACAAAACGAAATTGAATAACTAGTTGAACTAACTAATTAAATACAACACTTTACAAAATTAATTAGTTACAACTAATTAATTACAACAATTATTTATTCTAAATATTTACTTTAAATAAGCTCGGAATGCGAGGGATGCTCATGCATGTGCTCGGTTTCCACTCGAAAAGCCACTGTTTTGCATCCGGAGAGTCTCTATTGCACAATAGAACACCAACGCTGTTGCTCACTTCCAGAATAACTTTGCTCTGCCTGAAGAACACACTGCCAAATTTTGCATCAGTAGCCGGCCGGCCAATGATGAAGGTTGCCGGCCACTAGTGATGGCCGGCTAGCCATCAAAGGTGGTCTGCCAGCCATCTGCTGGCCATGGAAAGTGGCCTGTCGGCCACTGTTGCCCAGTTCTCCTTGCTGCAACAAAGGACAAACAGAGCATATACATTGTATTTCAAGGGTTTGTTTGCACCACTCACTCCTTTTTTTCATGAATAAATCAAAGGAGTAGCAAGTTTGGTTCAGAAACCATCATTGGATGCAATTTCATTGCATGATGGCTCATAAAACCAAGTGTGCAAGTTCAATAAATGCAACAAAACAAGACTCATACCACCTCCCTATTATGGAAGATCAAGGGAAGTAGTGACCTTGAAACCTTGAATGAAGAACATGGATTACTAAGACCGCGGAAGCAGCAAGTAGAATGAAGAACATGGATTACGAAATCAAATATGACTAAAATTGAACAACAGAATTGGAATGCACATAAAATAAAACTGTCATAACTTAAAATACAGAAAATAACTTACAATTACAATTGTAGCAACTGCAAGGATCTTTTATTGGGTTACAAAAGGAAAGGAGGAGTATTTGTCACTCAGAGCTTTCTGTTTTTTCTTTAGACTGAAGAATGAAAAACTTGAAGCTTTCTGAATGAATTCGTTACAATATATAGAAAAGGAAAATACAGTAGTCATGTGACTAATACAGTATTCTTGTGACTGATACAGTAATCTTGTGACTTCTTTGATTGATAAAAGCAGCTGGCAGCGCATGGGATAAAGAAGATGCTGTCGGTAGCTTTCGGTGAATATGCAGCTTTAACAAAAGTTGATTGAGTGAACAGTAACTTTTACTTTTGGTGGAACACGTGAATATAGGAATCAATATAGATACAAATTAGCAGCTTTTCTCAAAAGAGTATTGATTGAAGCTAATTTGTATTTATAGGAATCCTATGTTTGATCAGGCAAATGGGTCCTGAGCATCTTGGAACTCAGATCTGCCATATGAGATTGGTTGAGTAGTTGATCCTTCAGAAGATTGTGAATGGTCTGAACTGTCTTCTGAATTTTCTGAACTGGTTGACTGGGCTTCAGCTTGATCTGTAATTTGGCGGGCTAACTGGAGCAATTCATCTCTGGATAACTTGGGCTTGACCTTTGATTTAGCTTTGGCTGAGCAGGAGGTGAAATGGGCTTAGCCTTAGCTTTGGATTTTGATTTGGCCGTGAATGTTCCTTGGGCTGGTCCAGAACTGCAGGAGCTTTGGACTTAGCCTTGGATTTTGATTGGGTTGGCTGAACTGATTTGGGCTTGGAACCGCTAGATGAGGGGCTTCCAAGGTTGATTGGAGGAAGACTGGGCTGACTTCCTTGACTGATTGCAGCAGTTGGGTTCTGCTGGGCTTTGATCATAGAAGAAGTTGGAGCATATTAATCAACAGGAAATTCTTCTTGAACAATTTCAAATATTCGGGGCACATTGAACTTAGCCCACCATTTAACTGAATGTTGACGGGTGATTATGTTACCATCAATTCCATATTGCCATTTAAATATCCATGGGAGTTTATATTTGGATATAAAAATTAGCAAAGATGGAAATTGTCTCTGATGAGTGGTGAATGGGTAAACAGAGGAGAAATAGTTAACTAGTTCAATGAGATCACCAGGGAGGATGTCTGAAATGGCACCATAATGAGTCCACCATCTCAGAAACCAGGTAGGTAATTCAATTTGAATTTTTGATCAAAGCAGATGTACCAAGAGTGACTAAAAGTTTCATTTTGGTACAGGAAAATCTTGAACCAGGCATCAACATAGTCATGGTAATTATACTGAATGGAATGACCAGGCAAATCTCGAAGCTGATAGGGAGGACCCCATTCAGCTTGGGAAACAATACTATGGATGTAAATGGAATGATACAGAACCTTGCTGGCGTAGGTTCGATCATAAATGGGTTTGATCAAGACTGATTGATGATGGATCAAAATATCTTTGTAATAGGTGATTGTTTTCTCTGGATGTGAGAGGATGAAATGGCATCCAGAGCCAAAATGGGATTTAGCAATTTCATGGATCAATTGACTTTTAGGATGACTGGGTTCTTTATAGAACAGATTAGTAGTGTGTGATTTGATATAATCAGTTCGGGATGACTTAACTGGGTTGGCAGGAAATGGAGTAACTGAGACTGATTGGCTTGATGAAGCAAAAGGATCAGTAGCCAAAGCAGTGGAGTAATTAGGCCTGGGGATGTTACCAAGGAGTTGGTAACGGTTGATCATTTGAATGGGTTGAGGGTATTGTCCTACTAACTCCAAAGGAGGAGGAACAAAAGGCTGACTAAGAAACCAAAGCCTTGGAAGGAGGCCTTGGACGAGACATCTGTTAAACAAGAAACAGTGATTATCAGCAGGGATTAACAACCAGAAAGAAGATCAAGATAATTTTGGTAGTAGTGTAAATCATTGTAATAGTCATGACGCAGAATGCGACGAGCTTGAATCTGTTGGTGAATGATGTATTGGGCTCTTGGTAGTGGGTTTGGTTGATTTAAGGCGATTAATTCGGTGGTTGACTTGTTTAATCAAGGTTTGGTAATGGGTAATTTGGGTTTTTAAATATGGAGTATGTGGAGCTGCACTCATCTCTTACCCCCCTGTAAAAATTCCCGGGTGAGAAAATCAGGAAGGGAATTTTGACAACCAGGGATATAGGTAATATCAAAATCAAAAATACTTAAAATAGATTGCCAACGGGCAAAAATTTGTTTACTAGCAAGATTTTGAACATCTTTTTCTAAAACATATTTAGCAGATTTGCAATCAACACGAAGTAAAAATTTTTGATTTAAAATATCATCTTGAAATTTTTAAATACATAAAACAGTAGACAAAATCTCTTTTTTAATAGTACTATAATTTAATTGTGCTTTATTCCAGACACCAGAATGGAAACGGACAATCTGTTCAGGGGATTGAGGAGTGACTTTCTGAAGAAGAATGCCACCATAACCAATATCAGAAGCATCAGTTTGGATAATTTTGAATGAATTTTCAGTAGGAATACCAAGACAAGGAAGAGATTTAACATATTGTTTGACTTGTTGAACAATAGAAGTATGAACAGATGACCAAGGAGGAGGATTATCCTTTAACCTATCAAACAATGGTTGACAAGTCTTCCTAAGGTCTTTGTAAAAATCAGCAATATAATTAAGGGATCCTAAAAACCTTTGTAACTGGGTTTTATCAAGAATTTCATCGGGGAACTTGGATGCAAATTCAATTGATCGACTAATTGGCAGAATAGTATTGTGGTGAATATCATATCCTAAGAATCTAACTTTAGTTTGAAAGAGTTTGATTTTAGGGGCAGAGACGACTAAGCCATGACTTTTAATTGTATAAAAGAATGCAGTTAAATGTTTCCAATGTTCATTAAGGGATTTAGAAAATATTAAGATGTCATCAATATAAACAATAGAAAAATGACTAAATGGATTAAAAATATCATTCATTATATTTTGAAATTCACTAGGAGCATTTTTTAAACCAAATGGCATTACATTCCATTCATATTGACCAAATGGTGTGTTAAAAGCAGTTTTATATCGATCTTTAGGGTGAATTTGTATTTGCCAAAACCCACTTTTTAAATCAAATTTACTAAAAAAACAGCTTGATTAAGTCTTTTAATCAAATCTTTTTTATTAGGAATAGGATATCTAATCCATTCTAAAACAGCATTGAGTGGTTTATATTAATAACTAAGCGAGGGACACCTCGTTCTAATTCAGCATTTTTATTAACATAAAAAGCAGGACAAGACCATGGTGATTTACTTGGACTAATGATTCTGTTTTTTAATAATTCATTAATTTCTTTCTTACACATTTCAAGTAATTCATAATTCATTTGAATAGGTCGAGATTTAGTAGGGATGTGTTTTTCATTAAAATTTTTAATATATGGCAAAGTAACTACATGTTTTTTCTGTGCCAAAATGCAGTAGGTAAATGGGAGCAGACAGTGGATTCTAATTTTAATTTAAAATCATTAATTGAGAAATAATAACAGGATCAGTTAATTGTTGATCAATTCTTTTATAATTGATTTCTTCCTTAAGAAAATTGATTTGTCTAGTTAAGCGATTAATAGTATGGGAAATAGAACAATCTTTTAATAGTTTTAATTCGAACATCTCAGGTGGAAACAAAAATTTAAAAGTAACAGGTTGACCTAAAACATGAGTGGTAATTCCTTCAGCAGATGTAGTGAATGGATAAAGTAAATGTATAAATGGAGTACCTAATATGATTTTATCAGTCATGTTTTTTACTAAAACAAATGAGGTTTTGAAACATACATTATCTTGACAAACATGAACATTAGGTAATTTATATTTAATACGCATTTTGCTACCATTAGCAGAGGTTAATTTCTCATGACATTTTTCATAGTATTTAGTAGGGAGCAAACCTTCTTGTACACAGTTTAAATCAGCACCGGTATCTATTAGAGCAATTAAGTTCAATTCAAAATCATTAATAACTATCTTAATTCGCGAATACCATTTTTGCATATAGATTTTATTGATTAGATTTAATCTGTTATCATCAAGAGTATGGGATTGTGATCTATTGTCAAATATTAATCTATCAGGATTAGTGTGATCAGAATCGGGGTCAGAATTATGTTGAGATTCATTAGGAGATTCATGGACTGAGTTGTGGAAATTATCTAAACTTTTATTAAGTTTTAATGTAATAATTTCATCTTCTAATTTTCGATCTTTTTGTCTTAATTCATTAATAGTTTGTTTGATTTGATTGATTTCAGATTATAAATCTTGAAGTGTAATTTCTTTAGTTTCATTTTTAAATCTTTCTAAAGTCTTAGATAAGCTGATAATAGGTTTATCAATCTTAGGTTTATCATCAGAATGAATTAATAAAGATTTTAATTTATCAATATATTTTTGTTTTAAATTGGGATCATCTAATTTACTAATTAATTCAATAAGAGCAGATTCTTCTTGGGTGTTTTTAGTAAGAACAGTTAGTTGTTTGACTGGTTTACAGCAGACATCAGTACATCCTAGGTTAATATGATTGTCAGAATCATCACTAGGTGAATGATAATCAGATGAAGTTCTTGGCTGATCAGAAGAGGAGTCGCTAACAGATTGATTTAATTGGAAGATTTCAAATAACTGATTTTTGGAATTATCATCAATTTGAAGTTGGTTAACTCTATCCTTTAATTTTTGCTTTTCTTTACATTTATTTGAATAATGTCCTTTTTGACCACAATTACAGCAGGTAATATCTTTATTATTTTTAGATTTGGGATGTGATTTTTGATAATTTTCTTTTTGGGTTTAGTATAAAATTTATCATTGGATTTGGAAGGTGAATAATTTTTTCGATATTTATTAGAATATTTGGATTTATGTTTATGTTTAGAATATTTGTGTGATTTTCTACGGAAGGTGCAACAGGAGGTAAACCATATTGTTCACAGAAATTTCCTAATTCATATTTAGCTTTATGTTTATCCTTAGTGGCTTTTTGACTAAGTTTAAGATCAATACACATTTTTAATCCTTCTTTTTGAATAGTGCTAATGATGTCTCCATAAGTTAAATTGTCATATTCAATAACACCAGTAGGTTGACTAAGAACATCTCTAATTTTGTGAGCAAATAGACTAGGTAATCCATTAATGAATTTTTCCTTCCAAAATGATTTAGTACAATCTTCACGTAACATAACTCTAGAGGTAAATACGTCTTTATACCATCGAAAATCACTTAAAGTTGGGCAAGTAAGGTTACTAAGTTGATCATGTATGCGAGAATAAATATTAGTAGGTGTACCAATAAAATGTCGAACAATAGTATAAATTAATGTATTAATACCATCAGGGTGGCAACATCCAATAGTCTCATCAAAAATAGGGAGACCATTATCATCAGTTTGATTAGCATATATGATGGATTCTCGTTGATCTTCAGTTAAGTATTTTTCCCACCAAGATTTGAGCATACCAGTAAAACCAGAAGTAATTAAGGAAACAATTTCAGATTGAGAATATTGGGGATAATTAGAGAGTAACTATTTGAAACCATAGATAAATGATTTAATTTTTGAAGTATTTGATCTTCACTAAGACCATCAATGTTCCATTCGTAGAGTTTTTTAGCAGAAACAGAAAATTGGTTACTAATATTATTTTCTTCATATTGAAGGTCAGGTGGAGTAGGTCGAGAATACCAGTTTTTGGTATTTGAGGATTAACTTTGGGATAATGAATTTTATTAAGATTAGAAGATTGGAATTGTTGGGCTAATTGATTTATTTCATCATCAGTAGTGTCAGTTTCAGATATGGTAGAAATAGTGTCAATATTTGGTTGTTGATTTAAAACAGTAAGACCTTTATCTTTAGAAGGTGAGGCATTATCAGTGGTAGATAGTTTAGTGAATAATTTTTCAATAGCTTTGACAGTAGATTGATCAGTGGTTACCAAACTAGTTCTTTTGGAGCGATGACTAGGTAGATTAAGTAAAGGTTGATCTAAAGGTTGTGGTTTAGTAGATGTAACAGATTCCAAGTTTGTCTCTATTTTATCTAATTGTTTACCAATGGTGTTTAAATATTGATTAGTATAATTATTTTGTTCAATGACTTTTTTGATTTCAGCATCATCGCCAGGTAATTTAAAAGGAGAAGCAGGAATGTCAGAACCTTGTTGTTTGATAATTATTTTCTCAAGAGAGGGTGACTAGAACTAACAGTTGTAGATTCAGAAGTTTTCCATTTGTATTTGGTGATGGTATTTAGGTTCTTGTAATATTTTTCAACATTCTAAGAGGGGTAATTCAAAACTATATTCAATCATAAAATCATACCAATGTCTAGTGATTCTGGATTGGTGTTGTTTATCATAGGTATCATAATAAGCATGTCTGAGTTTTTTATTTTTAAAAGACTTAAATTCAATGAATAATTTATCAAGATCAGGTTTAAAATCCTTTTTAATGGTCATAAGTTGAGGATTGACTGGCGGTATAAATTCTTCAAAATCAGTTTGAGTTGGAGAATTATTTGAAGCAGTTTCTTCTTCAGGTAAATGTGTGTGTGTAAAGTAAACAGGTTTACTAATTTGAGAAGTAGCAGTATTATCAATACCTTTTAATTTAGAGGTTTGTCCTAAATGAATTTGACTATTTTTCCGAAACAGTGGAGTATTAAATATTTCATCTTCAGTTTCAATTTCAGAAGGTACACTAGAGGTGCTTTTTTTTAGTGAAGATCAAATACTTCAAAAATTAAATCATTATCTATGGTTTCAAATAGTTACCTCTCTAATTATCCCCAATATTCTCAATCTGAAATTGTTTCCTTAATTACTTCTGGTTTTACTGGTATGCTCAAATCTTGGTGGGAAAAATACTTAACTGAAGATCAACGAGACTCCATCATATATGCTAATCAAACTGATGATAATGGTCTCCCTATTTTTGATGAGACTATTGGATGTTGCCACCCTGATGGTATTAATACATTAATTTATACTATTGTTCGACATTTTATTGGTACACCTACTAATATTTATTCTCGCATACATGATCAACTTAGTAACCTTACTTGCCCAACTTTAAGTGATTTTCGATGGTATAAAGACGTATTTACCTCTAGAGTTATGTTACGTGAAGATTGTACTAAATCATTTTGGAAGGAAAAATTCATTAACGGATTACCTAGTCTATTTGCTCACAAAATTAGAGATGTTCTTAGTCAACCTACTGGTGTTATTGAATATGACAATTTAACCTATGGAGACATCATTAGCACTATTCAAAAAGAAGGATTAAAAATGTGTATTGATCTTAAACTTAGTCAAAAAGCCACTAAGGATAAACATAAAGCTAAATATGAATTAGGAAATTTCTGTGAACAATATGGTTTACCTCCTGTTGCACCTTCCCGTAGAAAATCACACAATATTCTAAACATAAACATAAATCCAAATATTCTAATAAATATCGAAAAAATTATCAATTAATGTCCGATTGAACACAACCAATTATTATCTTGCATCATTTTAGCCTCAATTTTAATTACTCCATTTTAATCACCATCCATTCTTTAATGAATTGAGTCTAAAGGGTGAGTTTAAGTCCTCTAATGGAAAGAGGGCTCAAATCAAAAGTTGTTTTATGCATGAAAGAGACATCATACCGTTGGTAATGAACCCCCCAAGGGATTAAACCATTAAGCATGACATCTCAATCTCATGCTTTAAACAAACAAGTTGTTTGAACCATTTTCAAAGCAAAACAAAAAGCCAAGAAAGGAGGGAGGTTGCAGAGATTATTAGTGCTGAAAATAAGTGAGAAAAGTATAAATAAATGCTATTAACTCAAATAAGATGATGTATAAGGCCTAAAACACCAAGCTAGTGAAGACAATTACACTATAAGCATGCAAAACAAAACTCAAATGCAACTAACACTCAAAAATAGTGCTAAAACAGGTCTAATACAGTCCTAAAACATGCTGGAATTGAGCTAAAAATAGCTAGATTAATATGCTAAAACGTGACACAAACTAGGCTAGTAAGCAAGACACAAAGAGGGGAGGCTAACCTCTCAAAATTTGGACTTCAAAACATGATTTTGGCCACTGAAATAACTCTGAAAATCAGTGTTTAAAAGCTCAGAAAAAGATAGTAAAAGGGTGGGAAACACAAGGGTAAAGGCCTCCAAAACAAGGTATAAAGAAGGGTAGAACACACCTCAACCTTTAATGGCCTCAGAACCCAAGTCTTAGCCCAAAAATACATAGGTTTTACAGCCCAAAATCAGTTGAAAAATAGCAAGAATAATAGTAGAAAAAGCAAGTAAAGGGACAAAGCCTTATACCTCTTGAAGAGAAGAAACAATTCAAGCAACAAAACCAAGCAAACAACACCCTCAAAAGCTCAAACCAAGCTCAAAAAGACCTCAGCTCAAAGATGAGAAGATTTGGTTAAGGGTGTATAGGCAAAGGCTAAGGATTTGTAGACAAAAGTGTAGAGATTTGCTAGAGAGAGAGAGAGAGAGAGAGAGAGAATTATAGAGAGAGAGGAAAATTTCTGACCTCAAAATTTTCTAACCTCAAAACATGAGAGAGGGGTCTTCTATATATAGAAAACATGAATTCTCTACAAGGATATCCAGCCTTACACGTGGGTGAAGATGCATGCATCTGTGCAAATAGCTGGCATAAAATATCTGTAAAAGAAACTGGTGGCCGGCCGGCCATCAGTGGCTTCCAACAAGACACATCAATGGCCGGTTGGCCACCAGGAGCTGTAGGCTAGAAGGACCAAGGCCTGGTCCAAGAATGAGGCAACAGGGGTATGGGGTTGAAAGGGCTCAGAGCTACGGCATTCCGTTGAGGACTTCGAGCACTAGGCGAGCATATAAACTCATCATCGGGTTTGCATGCGATGACATCCAAGTCGTAAGGGCCGCCATGTAACGCCCCCAAAATAATATCATAAATACACCCACAAACATATATAAATGACAGTATAAATCAGAGTCTTAGTCCTTTCATTACATAAAGTTAAGGAATACAAAGAGTTTAACATAAATAAATGCCCTATTGGCTTACACCTTTCCATGCCTTGACTTGGTTACAACGAAATGAGCTTCACTCAATACAAATTTAGCCCTAGGCTATACAAAAATAAAACAAAACAAGAAGCTCTTGCTTTCCAAAGTTCCCTCCCATGCTATTGCCTTGGTAGAGGCATGCCATCATTACTTGAAAATGTTATTCCCAAATAGGGTGAGCCACAGCCCAGTAGAAATCATCTAACACTGTATATAAAATTTAGCAAAGGCATAAGTACACTATGTATATACAACGTCAGTGATAAAGACATCCATATATTATATAGTCATAAGATACCAAACTCAATTCTTAAGTATTCCCCTTTAATTCATTTCATTACATGAGCCAATTTCATCGTTTCTCAACTGCCCAAATAGGACTACAACTCATTAGTTTTATAATCACATCATCAACATATAAGCACTTCAAACTTTTCTTTCATGGATATTTCATCCGCGGGCAACTGTCAAACAGGACTCATGTAAATGTAGGCTATACAAGCACTACAATTGCCATTTTACGGATATTTCGTCCGCAGGCTAGGCACCCATGTATAATTTCGGGAATTTCACCCAGGACACTCTAGCCAACTTAATTATAATGGAGTCCATCCCATTTCTCCTCCCAAACAATGGAGTCCATCCCCTTTTTTCTCCTAAACAATCATTCATACATATGCAATGTATTTAAACACAAAGTCAAACAATGGAGTACATCCCCTTTCCACCCCCACATAATCATACATGTACAATGTATATAAACATAGTCATATTCAATGACAAACAACAAGAGATTAGTTTCAATTCACCTAATCCTCATGTAATTTCTATAACATTCATAGCTATCCTTCACCGATAGCCCAATACAGTTATCTCTAAACAAATATTCAATCCCATGACAGATAATTTATTCAAACTTCCAAAGAATGAGTTAATACATAACCAATCCCACCATTCATATCAATACTCTCTCAATTTCACATTTTCAATGACAATTTCAATTATCTATATAAAATAATCATGATAGTCATTTTAGGGCAAAACTTTTCCTTTTTCAAATATCAACCCAAATATCATTTTCAACCATTTTGACCCACCATAATTTCATTTTCATAACCCACATTCATCTATTTCCTGTTCAACAACAATCCCTCTTTCCATAACATACCCAAACCCTAGGTTTGCTTACAACACCCCCAAATCACATCATTGTTACACAAGATATAGAAAAGATCCCTACCTCAAAGGAAGAAGATGAACCCAAACAAGAGAGAAACTCTAAGAACACCGAAACCCACTTCTATTCAGATCAAAATGTAGATCTTGAGATGCTCTATCTTTTTCTCAAAGGCACAACGGTGAGGAGATCGACGGATCTAGATGAAATCTAAGAGAGAAGGTGAGTTTTAGAGAGAGAAACTCAAGAACTTGGTTTTTGGGAAGTTTTAGAGAGAGAGAAGGATGAAAAAGTGATTCAAAATATCATCTTCATGGACTGTTATATACGCAATCCGCTCGAGCGTGGAAAGCGACGCTCGAGCGTCAGACACAGAGTTCCGCTCGAGCGTCTGATGCACTCTCCCAGTATTTGCAGACTTGCAAAAAAAATAAAATATTGAGACTAGACAAATCCTGCTCGAGCGCAAGAATGGCCGCTTGAGCGGAGGAGCAAAATTGTGAAGCCCGCTCGAGCGCAAAAATGCCTGCTCGAGCGGAATAGCCAAAATTTGAGCAATAAGGTTTGGCAAAACAGGCAACTAACCTGTTCCAAACGCACGACCACAACCCGAAAACCAATTCTAAAGGGATACAAGGGGAACAAGAGGTAAGCAACAATATGAAAGCATTAAACTCGGGTTCGGGATACCATAAGAGTCGGGTCAAAACCAGAATCGCTATAACCTCTCCCCTTAAAGAATTTCGTTGCCGAAATTACAAATCAAGTTCAAAATCAAAATTAAATTACTCACCACTATGCCATTCTTACAAGTTCAACACCATGACCCATCCCCCGGTCATCCATCCTCATCGACTTGATACACAAGTCCCATATTGAAAGAAATTTACAATTTCCCAAAACATTTACAATGCTAAATCAAAATCCAAATTTTCAGAATTTTTCCAACATATACAATGCGTCCAAAAGTGATACAACATTCACAATATTCCATATTCTCAAAACATATACGATGTTTATATTGAATTCATATTTTCAAAATGCCCATAACATATACAATGTTCTCATAATCTAATACATATACAATACTTATACTCTTCATCATCAAAATCAAAATCTCAATACATGTTTAGGTATCAACAAGTAAGTCCGGATATTTCTCTTAGACTTCCAATTCACGCTCCCAAGTCACTTTCCTTGACCCCGTGATGTTTCCACAATACCTTTACTAAGGGAATTGTCTTGCTTCGCAAGACTTGGCCCCGTCTGTCCAAGACCCTCATCGGTCTCTCCTCATATGAGGCATCCTCATCTACCTCTAAGTCGATCCAATCAAGTACATGCGATGGATCCAGCTCATATTTCCGAAGCATACTAATGTGAAACACGTTATGAATCCCGGAAAGCTGTGGCGGTAATGCTAAATGGTAAGTAACCTCCCCAATTCGTTCAAGGATCTCAAAAGGGCCAATAAATCGAGGGGATAACTTCCCACTCTTCCCGAATCTCATCAAACCCCATCTACGTGATATCTTAAAAAAGACATGGTTTCCCACCTCGAAAGACAAGGGTCTCCTCCTACGATTGGCATAACTTTTCTAGCGACTCTAAGTCGTAACCAACTTCTTACGAATAAGCGCCACTTTCTCCGTTGTTTACCGAACTAACTCTGGGCCCAACAAAGGTGCATCACCCACCTCAGCCCAACACACCGAAAACCTACAAGGTTGGCCATACAAGGCCTCGAATGGTGCCATGCCAATACTCGATTGAAAGCTATTATTATAGGCAAACTCCACTAAGGGTAGGTGCCTCTCCCACGACCTCTTAAAATCAAGCACACAACCTCGAAGCATATCCTTAAGGATCTGAATAGTATGCTCAGACTGCCCGTCAGTCTGAGAATGATACACAGTACTAAAGGTTAATCTAGTGCCAAGGCACTCTGCAAGCTCTGCCACAATCGAGCTGTGAAACGTGGATCTCTATCCAAAATGATCGTCACAGGGACCCTGTGCAACCTTACTATGTCCGTGATATACAAGTCGGCAAGATGGTCTACTGAATCACTCACGTGCATAGGTATAAAGTGCGCGGACTTGGTCAAGCGGTCAACTACCACCCAAATGGCATCACTACCCCGTTGAGTTCTCGGAAGGCCCACAACAAAATCCATTGTGACATGTTCCCACTTTCACTTGGCTATAGGCAAGGGTTGAAACAAACTCGCTGGCCTCTGATGTTCGGCCTTTACTTGCTGACAAGTAAGGCATTTCGATACAAACACGACTACATCCTTCTTTATACCTCTTCACCAAAACTGGCGACTCAGATCATGATACTTCTTTGTGCCTCCCAGATGCACCGCAAGGCGTGAATGGTGAAACTTTTGGAGTACTTCCTCTCGGCAAGACTCCGGTACGAACAAGCGGTCACGGTATCTAACACTTGAGTCAGGATACACACTCAAGCCCGTTCTATTTTTCCACTGGAGATTTTCTCCCTAATGGTTTCTACTTCAAGATCATCCCTCTGCGCTTCCAACACTCAGGTCACAAGTGTAGGTTGTGCAACCACAGAAAACAAGGCCACAGATTCAACGGACTCACCAAGGTACAAGTCAAACTCCCCGAGAGTACCCAACATCTCCCACTCTCGGATGGCTATACAAGTGACACTACTAATTGATTTCCTACTTAAAGCATCGGCCACAACGTTGGCCTTCCCCGGATGATAATGTAACTCAAAATCATAATCCTCTATGAACTCCATCCACCTCCTCTGTCTCAAATTCAAGTCTTTTTATGTAAATAGATACTTCAGACTCTTACGATCGGAAAACACCTCAAATTTCTCACTATACAGATAATGCCTCCAAATTTTTGAGGCAAATATCACTGTTGCTAGTTCTAGATCATGAGTGGGATAGTTCTTCTCGTGTGTTTTCAGCTGTCGCGAGCCATAGGCTACTTCCTTCCCCTCTTGCATCAAAACGCAACCCAAAACTTCTCGTGAGGCATCACAATATACATAATAGCCTAAATGCCTCTCCGGGATAATCAATACTGGAGCTGTGGTAAGTCTAACCTTAAGCTCTTGGAATGATTTCTCACAAGTCTCATCCCACACAAATTTGACTCCCTTTCTTGTCAGCCTAGTTAAAGGTGAAGCTAGCTTAGAGAAATCTTTCACAAACCTCCGATAATACCTAGCCAACCCCAGAAAACTACGAATCTCAAAGACATTCTTAGGTTGTGCCCAATCTTGCATTGCCTC
Source organism: Camellia japonica (assembly GCA_030407325.1). Lineage (NCBI taxonomy): Eukaryota > Viridiplantae > Streptophyta > Magnoliopsida > Ericales > Theaceae > Camellia > Camellia japonica. The sequence goes on from JAPPVO010000003.1 coordinate 116,419,126, forward strand.
TATCTTGGATGAATCTACGTCACCCTTTCCCCGGATACTATATGGCCTAAGAACTTAACTTTTCTCAGCCATAATTCACACTTCCCGAATTTAGCATATAACTTATGGACTCTAAGCAATTCATGCACTACCCACAAGTGTTCCTCGTGTTCCTCCTCAGAAGGTGAGTAAATCAAAATGTTGTCCACAAAGACGACCATGAAACAATCTAGGAACTCACGGAAGATTCGGTTCATCAAATCCATAAATACAGCTGGAGCATTGGTCAGCGTAAAAGGCATTACTAGGAACTCGTAATGGCCATACCACGTACAGAATGCCATCTTCAGGATATCCTCCTCCTTTACCATCAACTGATGGTAACCTGACCTCAGGTCTATCTTAGAGAACAGTAAGCCCCTTTCAACTGATCGAACAGATCATCTATACGAGGCATTGGGTACTTATTCTTAATAGTTACTCAGTTCAACTTTTGGTAATCAATACAAAGTCGCAAGGCTCCATCTTTCTTTATAGCAAAGAGTGCCGGCGCTCCCCAAGGTGAGGTACTAGGGCGAATGAAACCCTTATCTAACAGTTCCTGGAGTTGAACCTTTAATTCACTCAACTCAGCGGGTGCAAATTGATACGGTGCCATAGAGATCGGTGCCATGCCATGCACTAAATTAATAGAGAACTCTATCTCTCGGTGAGGTGGTAAACTAGTAAGGTCCTCGGGAAAAACATCAGGGTATTCACAAACCACCCTTGGCAACTTAAGCCGGACTTTATCACATTCACTATTCAGGAAGTTAATGAGAAGACAACTAAGTTCACTCCGCCCACACGGATCATATACCGGTGATAAGATTCTATCCACCCGGTCCCCTAAGAAATAGAAGCAATCCTCGCTCAAGGTACATACAGTAACCCTTTGACGGCAGCAATCTATAACTGCCCGGTATGACGATAACCAATTCATACCCAAAATAACATCAAAGCTAGACATGTCAAGTAAAATGAATGCAAAAAGAAGTCGATAACCGGCAACCTCTATATCACAACCCCGATACCCTTGTTTCAGAATAACTTCACCACCAAAAGGTGATTCTATACAAATAGGAGATGCTAATTGTGCCAAGTCCAACCCCAAAACTGATGCAAATGCAGATGAGATAAAAGAATGGGATGCACCTGTATCAATCAATACATTAGCAACTAAATTGCAAAACAAGAAGGTATCTCTCAGAACTGAAGGAACAGGTACAAGGTCTGGTGTTGTGACAACATACACACGCCCTGTTGGTCTCTGATCTACCTGCTCACCCCTCGGTGCATAAGCCTGCTACACTGATTAAGCCAAATAAGCTCCCTGATTGGCCCTCAAGGCCTGTGCTGATTGTGCTGGCTGGTGACTCTGTGTCTGTCTCGAACCAGACGCACCAGACGTGCCACTCAACTGTGGGCAAGACCTCTTCAGGTGCCCCACTTGACCACACTGATAACAAATGGGCGACTGTCCTTTACCCTAACTCTGGCCCTGAGAACGAGCCGAAAACGAAGTAGCTCGCTGCCTTCTTCCTCTCTGCGGGCAAGCTGGAGACTTGTGACCCAATTGGTCACATTTGAAACAAGTCACATCTCCCTGACCATCTCTCCCAGAACCTGAACTTGGTACTGGAAATGTGGACCTCAACTGAACACCTTGGGACTGCTGAGGGTTAGAACCCCTCTACCTCTCACCGTTTCCCTAACTATCCTGACTCCTCTTGGAGCCCCTCATCCTCTCATCCTCAGCTTGCATGATAGTCTTGAGATGGGCCGCCGCCTCTACAAGACACCCATAATCTCTAATCATGGATCCGACCACTCTAAACATGACTCCGGTCTTCAGCCTCTTCTCAAACTCCAAACACCGGTGCTCCTCTGTCGCCACAAGCTCGGGTGCAAACCTAGACAAGCTAGTAAAAGTGGCTTCGAACTCTGCCACAAGCGTATTCAACTGCTTGAGGCGAGAAAACTGATCCCTCAACTTCTCCGTAACAGTGGGAGGCAAAAACTTGTCTTGGAAGGCATTGACAAAAGCCTCCCAAGTCCCTCAAATGCGTTCTTGCGTATACTTCTACCACTGACCCGCATCTCCCTTTAGCTGGAAAGATGCCAAGGTCACCCTCAACTGGTCGTCCTCGATGCCAAGCATCTCGAACGTCTTCATTATCTGTTCAAGCCACACATCTGCCTTCAGTGGCTCCTTTGGGTCACCAAAAACTCATTCGGGTTTGATCGAAAAAACTCCCTCTTTAGAAAAGAAGGCCCTGCTTCAGCTACCTGGGCTTGGACTTGATTCTCAGCTCTCTCAATGCTCCGGCCATTTCGCGGGCTAAGGTGGCCTGCTGACCAACCGGTTCGGCCACATTAGCCTGACCAACTCCCTCCTCCTGTGCCGGAACGTCATCCGGTATAGGCACCTCGTGCATTCTAGGCCTACTACGCCTACCTCCACGACCACGTCCTGACATCCTAATGAATGTAACAAAGAGATTAACACATTCACAAATGTGCCAAAGCTAACTCACTCCATAAAAGCACGTAATCACGTAAATATATATGAATTTCATCTCCGGATAATGACCATCCCGCGGCGTTGCTAGAGTTCCAATTAAAAATAGCAGTGATCAAGTGCCTTTCTAACAAAAATCCAAGAAATCCGTGGACCCAATCAACATCCACAAAACTCAATCCCATACCTAAATAATCACACAAGCATGTTGTCATATAAGCACATATTGTTCACACTTAAGTCTCTAGCAAGCGAGACAAACCCATTGTGGTACTAACCACTTCCCACGTACCCAAAGTATTCAAACCCGGTACGCTCTGATACCAAGTTGTAACGCCCCCAAAATAATATCATAAATACATCCACAAACATAAATAAATGACAGTATAAATCAGAATCTTAGTCCTTTCATTACATAAAGTTAAGGAATACAAAGAGTTTAACGTAAATAAATGCCGTATTGGCTTACACCTTTCCAAGCCTTGACTTGGTTACAACAAAATGAGCTTCGCTCACTACAAATTTAGCCCTAGGCTATACAAAAACAAAACAAAACAAGAAGCTCTTGCTTCCCAAAGTTCCCTCCCATGCTATTGCCTTTGTGGAGGCATGCCATCATTACCTGAAAATGTTATTCCTAAATAGGGTGAGCCACAATCCAGTAGAAATCATCTAACATAGTATATGAAATTTAGCAAAGGCATAAGTACACTACGCATATACAACGTTAGTGATAAAAGACATCCACATATGATATAGTCATAAGATACCAAACTCAATTCTTAAGCCATTCCCCCTTAGTTCATTTCATTACATGAGCCAATTTCATCGTTTCTCAACTGCCCAAATGAGACTACAACTCATTAGTTCTATAATCACATCATCAACATATAAGCACTTGAAACTTTTCTTTCACGGATATTTTGTCCGTGGGCAGCCGTCAAATGGGACCCATGTAAACGTAGGCTATACAAGCACTACAATTGCCATTTTATGGATATTTCGTCTGCGGGCTAGGTACCAATGTATAATTTCGGGAATTTCACCCAGGATACTCCGGCCAACTTAATTATAATGGAGTCCATCCCCTTTCTCCTCCCAAACAATCATTCATACATATGCAATGTATTTAAACACAAAGTCAAACAATGAAGTACATCTCCTTTCCACTCCTACATAATCATACATGTACAATGTTTATAAACATAGTCATATTCAATGACAAACAACAAGAGATTAGTTTCAATTCACCTAATCCTCATGCAATTTCTATAACATTCATAGCTATCCTCCACCGATAGCCCATTACAGTTATCTCTAAACAGATATTCAATCTTATGACAGATAATTTATTCAAACTTCCAAAGAATGAGTTAATACATAACCAATCCCACCATTCATATCAATACCCTCTCAATTTCACATTTTCAATGACAATTTCAATTATCTATATAAAATAATCATGATAGTCATTTTAGGGCAAAACTTTCCCTTTTTCAAATATCGACCCAAATATCATTTTCAACCATTTTGACCCACCATAATTTCATTTTCATAACCCACATTCATCTATTTCCTGTTCAACAACAATCCCTCTTTCCATAACATACTTAAACCCTAGCTTTGCTTACAACACCCCCAAATCACATCATTGTTACACAAGATACAAATAGCTAAGCTAAATATCTATGAAGGTGTAGAAAACATCCCTACCTCAAAGAAAGAAGATGAGCCCAAACAAGAGAGAAACTCCAAGAACACCGAAACCTACTTCTATTCGAATCAAAATGTAGATCTTGAGATGCTCTATCTTTTTCTCAAAGGCACAAGGGTGAGGAGATCAACGGATCTAGATGAAATCTAAGAGAAAATGTGAGTTTTAGAGAGAGAAACTCAAGAACTTGGTTTTTGGGAAGTTTTAGAGAGAGAGAATGATGAAAAAGTGATTCAAAATATCATCTTCACAGATTGTTATATGCCCAGTCCGTTCGAGCGTGGAAAGTGACACTCGAGCATCAGACACATAGTTCCGCTCGAGCGTGAAAAGTGGCACTCGAACGTAGAATGCACACTTCCAGAACATTTGTAGACGAAGGACCCGCTTGAGTGTGAAACTGGATGCTCGAGCGTCCGATGCACTCTTCCAGTATTTGCAGACCAGCAAAAAAAAAAAAAAAAAACTGAGATTAGACGAATCCAGCTCGAGCGCAAGAATGGCCGCTCGAGTAGAGGAGCAAAATTGTGAAGCCTGCTCGAGTGTAAGAATGCCCGCTCGAGCGCAATAGTGAAAATCTGGGCAATAAGGTTTGACAAAACAAGCAACCAACCTGTTCCAAACGCACGACCACGACCCGAAAGCCAATTCTAAAGGGATATAAGGGGAACAAGAGGTAAAAAACAATATGAAAGCATTAAACTCAGGTCCGGGGATACCATAAGAGTCGGGTCAAAATCAGAATCGCCATACGTCAAAAATGGGGTGTCTACAGTTGCCCTTTTTTGACAGAACTCTGAGTCATGAAATGACGTGAGTGAATGTCAAAGCCTAAAGACGACCCATTTTGACAAGGCCGTAAGACTTGGACAAACAATCAAGACAGAAATAAATGGTTGCGCCACAGGCTACCTACGTATCCCTTTGCACGGAATCAAACCAGCGTAGTTCTGGGGCAAAATGCAAATGATATTCACAATGCAACTTTGAAAGCTGGACTCACACGCTTCGCGAAGCTTGCTGTTTTGAAAACTCATGATCATGCGAGATGATGCAAAGCGATAACAAGATGCAATAAGCAAGATAACGAGATTACAACATATGAATGAGCAGCTTCAAGCTTAAAACCAACACAGGTTCCATGCAAAAAGATAAAACCACACTCTAACCACGCCAAAACAAGAGACGAAGAAAGAAAACACTACTCAGGGTTGCGTTTCACGCATCTTGAGAAACTAAAAACAAAAACCGCTCGAGGTCGTGTTTCACACGTCCTGAGAAACTGAAAAATGAAAACCGCCCAGGGTCGCGTTTTATGCATCCTGAGAAACAGAGGAAACCGCTTGGGGTCGCGCTTTGCACGTCCTAAGAAACAAGAAAACCGCTCGGGCTCGTGCTTCATGCTTCTCGAGAAACAAGAGAACCCGCCCGGGGTTGTGTTTCACACATCCCGAGAAACAAAAAAATGCTCGAGCTCACGCTTCACGTGTCCTGAGAAAAATCGCTCGGGGTTGTGTTTCAGACGTCCCGAGATGAAACTCGCCCAGGGCCGCGTTTCACGTGTCTTGAGAAAAACTGCTTGGGGTCGTGTTTCATACGTCCCAAGATAAAACCCGCCCAGGGCCGCGTTTCACGTGTCCTGAGATAAAACTCGTCCAGGGCCGCGTTTCACGTATCCTCAGAAAAATCGCTCGGGGTTGTGTTTCAGACGTCCCGAGATGAAACTCGCCCAGGGCCGCATTTCACGTGTCTTGAGAAAAACTGCTTGGGGTCGTGTTTCATACGTCCCAAGATGAAACCCACCCAGGGCCGCGTTTCACGTGTTATGAGATAAAACTGCTCGGGCTCGTGCTTCGCATGTCCTGAGATGAAACCTGCCCAAGGTCGCGTTTCACGCGTCCTGAGATAAAACTGCTCGGGCTCATGCTTCGCACGTCTCGAGATGAAACTCGCCCAAGGCCGCGTTTCATGTGTCCTGAGAAAAACTGCTCGGGTTCGTGTTTCACAAGTCTTGAGATAAAACCCGCCTAAGGCTGTGTTTCACGTGTCCTGAGAAAAATCGCTCGGGGTCGTGTTTCACACCTCCTGAGATGAATCTCGCTCAGGGTTGCGTTTTAAGTATCCTGAGATAAAATAGCTCGGGCTCGTGCTTCGCAAGTCTCGAGATGAAACCCGCCCAGGGTCGCGTTTCATGTGTCCGGAGATAAAACCGCTCGGGCTCGTGCTTCGCACCTTCTAAGATGAAAGAGAGGTGTGCGATAGATGAAGAAAGGTAAACAAGTGCGATAGATGCACAAAGTGAACAAGTGCGATAGATGCACAAAGCCAAGGTGTGTGATAGATGCACAAAGTGAAGGCGTAGGTTCTCCTACCGAGACACAAACGACTTTTTCCAGAACTCCTCCGAATGAACTGTACATACAATATTGTTTGCCTGTGTTGGCGAAGGAAGAAAAAAAAGAACTTTCCTATTTTCGAAAGCATAATTAACATAAATAATGTGCGATACAGTGACAATGCATATTCTATGCAAGACAAACAACTGAGATATGAAGTTAAATGAAGGCATGTTCTAGCAGGGTACAAAAGCATAGTCTATGCGAAATTGGAATGATGCGAGGTACGCATGCAATATGTATATGTGAAATTCATATTCCATGCAACAATACATGAGAGACGGATATTCTATGCAACAACTATGTGAAATGCATATTCTATGCAACAAATATTTGAGATGCATATTCTATGCAACAATAGAGAACGAAAGGAGAACGAAAGCAAAACGAATTAAAGCAACATTCGATGGCATCTTCCGATTTACCTCTCGGAGGAATTGAAATATGTTTAAAAAGGATACACCTCATTTATGTTGACAAGTGATGAACATCGTGCGTCGAAAACACAGTTTTGAGCTTCCGTAGAAACAATCTGGACCCAACAGTGAACTTTCCTTGGAACTTTTGGAAAACAAAGACACAAAATAGCATCAGGACTCAGAGGGAGGCCATCGGCCACCTGCTGGCCACCAATGAACCTTGCCAGCCACCAATGAACCTTGCCGGCCACTTACCGGCCATCGATGGCAGTTCGGGGTAAATTTTTCTTTTCATTCTCGGGTCTTTAAGTACAAGCCACTAGGGCTCATTTCCTCACACCCACATGTCCGAAAATGCTCTCTCTCTCTCTTTCTCTCTAGGTGCTATTTCTCTCTAGATTTGCGCTTTCTACGCGTTTTCCAACGCCCCATGCAAACTTTATTCGTCAAACCCTCTTGATTCTCTTCACTTCGAACCGATTAGAATTTGATTTTGATGCTTTTTTTCTTTATTTTCACCCTTCTAGGCTTATTCCCCTCGAGTTTCTCTTGGGTTTGGTGTACTTTTTCTTTCCTTGACTTTTTTCTTCAATTTTCTCTCTCCTAGGGTTGACTTTTTCCAAGCTTACCCTCTTTTCTCCATTTTTCTTCATTTTTCACCCATTTTCCAGATGGCAGATGATTCACCAGATGACGGGGCTCCTCCAGAGATTCCCCTTGTATTTTCACCTGTTTTAGAGGCAGATGAGCTGGTCGTTGCCGACGCTGGTGAAGCGGCTAGAGGTATTGAGGCGGACCTTGAGGCAGAGTTTGAGCCTGAGGTTGAGCCAGAGCCACTACCATTGAGGATGCGCCCTTTTGATCCAGCGAGGTACCATTCCCAAACACACATCTTGCCAGCGACTTCATTCTCGGCGTATCGGAGGACCTCCTGCTGAGGGAGCCGACTTCTCACTTTTCATCCATCACCGTTGAGGTATGAGCTTTGTTTTCATGCATTCCTACCTTTCTTTACTTGCATTTCTTGCACTGCTTTTATCTGACTATACTTTCACTGCCTTATCTGATTTATCTGTTCTTTGCCACAGGGCGAGGCTCGTGCCTTCAGAGGGTACGGAGCCACGACTGCGCGAGATTGGTACAACGAGCTCCCTACTGGAGTTCGTAACATTGTAAACGAGACTAGCTTCAGCCTCTTCTGCTCTAGCTTGACACGGTTCACTGCCAGCCGTCCTCTTATGGGAGCACTTGTGGAGAGGTGGTGGGACACCACCAACTCCTTCCACTTCTCCATTGCCAGGGGGATGACGATGACTCCCTATGACTTTTCCATCCTCACTGGCTTCAGAGTAGGGGGTGATCCGATCCCCGTTCGACACAGACATAGAAGAGTGGGATACCACCTGAGTTGAGCTGCTAGGAGTGCGTCCACCCTTACACTAGATGGGCATGGTCAGATATAGCTGGTTTGCTGAGCGGTTTAGAAGGAGCGAGCCCGAGACACTTGAGGAGATAGAGCAGTACGCTAGAGGCTTTTTGCTGTTTGTCCTCAGTACCACCTTGTTTTTGAACAGGTGGAACACTGTGGGCTTATATTTGCTAAGTGCCCTGGTGACCCTTTCCCGGGTGCACTTCTACGATTAGGGCGGAGCTGGCATCGCCACCCTGTTTGGTTACATGAGCTCTACCTCCCGCCTGAGGGAAAAGCTGATCGGAGGCTACTAGCGAGCCTGGGAGGTATACATTTCAGTTCCCTCTTTGCACTTTACATTTCCTGTTCTGCATTTCGTGCTTAATATCTGTTCAACACTTGTGCTTTCTGCTATGCACTTTCTGCATCTGTTCATGTTGTATGCTTTCTGCTTTGCCCTTTCTGCATCTGTTCATGCTGTATGCTTTCTTCTTTGCAATTTCTATATCTGTTCATGTTGTATGTTCACATATCACTGCATTTTCCTTGTAGTTGTGGGTGTATGCTTATTTTCTGACTCTCGCCCCAGAGCCCATGGAGGAGCTCCTCCTAGCAGTCCCTTATTCAAAGAGGTATGATGGCCGATGCCAGCATAGGACCCGTGAGATGTTCACCTTCTTCCGACACTATTTTGACGTAGTGGCTGCCTACGAGGTAACCTAAAATGTAGTCATTTTCGCTTTACATCGTTCTGATTCACATTTTTGTAATTGACAGCAACTAACAATCTGTACACTCTCTTTTTGCAGATCATGTGGCAGCCTTGGGCCAAGATGCCAGCTGGGATACAAAACCAGTATGCCGAGGCCTAGGTCACTTCTCGCTTCCTCATTCTACTTGAGGGCCCAGTCTGCCGGGCCTAGTTCCTTAGTGAGCGGTTTGTCCGCCAGACGGTGGGCTTGCCAGATCCGATCATTTCGATGGCACCGCCTGAGTCCGTGAGATCAGTAGACAGCCTGTCCATAGATGCAGTCACTCAGTTTATGGTGGGCTTGGATGTTGACTACTTTAGGGTAGAGGGCGACTACGCGACCTTTATTCAGACACACCTCATGCCACCTCTGACAGGTGCTTGCAGAGGTGAGGGGGCGAGGGCTCCTGCAGTGGGAGAGGTGCGTAGAGTGACCAAGGCGACCAGGGCCCGTGGTAGAGGGGCTCCTTCGGCAGGGCAGAGGACCTATTAGCCAGAGCTTCCTACCACGTTTACATGTTGGCAGCATACCGGGGCAGCTTACCAGGTCCCGATTGAGCCTGCAGCGGCTGATCATGAGCTTGTCGGGGTTCGAGGCCCGACTAAGGTATGAACTATATTTTACACTTTGCATCCCACATTTCATTCCAGATATGCTTACTACGAACACTGATAATCCAAATGCATTTGCACGCATCAATAGAGTACACAGGGAGCGCTCTCGAGCTGATAGCTTCATTGATGGGCATGGTATAGAGGAGGGAGATGTAGCTCAGCCTCCATGGTATCCCGATAATTTCTTCAGTTTATGCTTCATGTTATCATCTTTCCATTGATATACTGGCATTTCAACTATAGTCTTTCCCAAACTGTACTGATACACTGCATAGGTACACTGTATTCACATATTGTACTCACACACTGTATCTGACTTCTGCATACACTCATTCTGCATACTATGCTTGCATCTGATACACACACTGAAACTGATATGTAACAATTGTCCTTTCAGATCCTAGCTATACCGATTGCACCGGCGGCTACAATAGCACCAGCACCGGCGGTACCTCCTCCAGCAACAGGGAGGAGAGGCAGAGATAGGGGCACCTGGGGCCAGAGCAGTCCTCCAGAGCTTGTCTTGAGCGATGATGATACTAAGACCAGTGACTCTGAGGAGGCAGCGAGTTAGCATTTTGAGTTGTCCGAGAGTGCTCTTGTTCTGAGAGTGGAGGCGACGATGTTGAGGAGGATTCTGGGGCAGAGAGCAGAGACGATGCCGACTCAGGTTCAACCTCAGAGACTACTTCAAATAGCGGCACTGATAAAGATAGTGCCCCAAAGTCCTCTCCTCCAAGGAAGAGGATGAAGAGGGCCTCTCGAGCATGAGGTGACTGGCGTTGATTTTTTGATTTTTTACTTAGTTTCTTTTTTGTTTGGTAGCATTAGCACATGTATAGCCTCAGATAGGTTTCATTTTGCTTTAAAACTTGTACTCCTCTTTTGTAAAAGCCATGATCGGAATAAAACCTCGCAGTTTTTATGAAAAATATTGTTATTTTTGCATCATGAGCACCATATTTGCATGAAAATGGACATGGAATTGAATTGGCCAAGAGCACTTGATTAAAACAACGTTCTTAATTGGGTAATGAACCGACCAACAATCAAAATACAAAATGCAATATACAACTCGCTAAGCAAAACAACTTGATAAACAAAGCAACAACAACTTAATAAACAAAACAACAGCAACTCAAATACACATAAACAAACCTGCTAAAACCAAAAAGACTCAAAACAAGACCTTAAAACACTCAAAGATCAAGACAAAACACAGGCTTCCAGCACTACTCAGCACATAGATGGATAGCAGGGCAGAAAAGAAGGCTGCTGGCCACAGAAGGAGCCTGTTGGCCATATGCCAGCCACAAGAGGTGGCCTGCCGGCCATCAATGTGAAGCGCCTCTAGATTGTTGACAGTTGGCTTCCACTCACTGCCTTATCTTCTACAAAAGGTTGGGTTTCGTGAATTCTTCTTCAGAACTTCATTTCAGTTCCAATTTCTTCACAAATGGAGCCATTTTTCATCGAAAAGCTCTCGGATTGGATAATTGCTTTGGACGGCTCGAAAAAGGTGAATTTTTAGGATTTCAGCATAAATGCACTTTTTTCATTGAACTATTCTCCGCTTTGTATTCCGTTCCTTCATGCTGCGGCACGATGCTGGAATCCGATTACGCATGTCTTTAGCTTCGAGGGACAAGAAATATTCCCGACAATCGAAGAATTTTAGGCACTAATGGAATCCCTGCGCGATGAGGAAATCATGCCTCAGCCCCGTTTTGGCCAAAATGTGTGGGCTCACTTTGCACGAGGCTCGATCTTTGGCCCATAACGGAGAACTAGACATTCCCAGTTTGATTCATTGTTTTTCCAATGCCGGTGACCGAAGTGACCTTCTCTGGCGAGGTTTTCGGCAACATGCCCTCTGCTTATGTATGCTGGCTTATTTCTTCTTACCCCTAGTTTTGGCTGGTCCAACATTCGGTTGATCGATGTGGCCCAAGGTTTGAAAGATAGGAAAAGTTGCATTGGCTTGGTACTGGCCGAGACTTTGATGGGCTTAGACGCCTTTCATCGGCGGGAGACTACCAGATTTACGGGAAGTCCACTATTTCTTTAGGTATTGTTTCCCATCCTTTCTCATATGTGTTTCTTACATCGCTCGGCACTCATGCTCTATTTTTCTCTCAAAACCCTTTTCTCACTTTTCTCTCAATATACATCTCTTTATTCTTTAATCTCTCTTTTTTTTCATCCCTCCCCAGGTGTGGCTTATGGATAAGCTGAAGGTAGTAGACTCTTGCCCTGAGTACTCAGCTCGAGGCTATTTCTTTCGCCACCGTCTAGTGGATTTCTCGAATGAGAGATGGTGGTGCCACTGGATGTGCAATAGGTCTGCTACTGACATAGCTTGGCGTTGCCCCTGGCTTAATCTGACCGAGATGAGTTATAGCATGGCTCGAAACCTGGCATACAATTGATCAGCCTCACACACTGTGTGTTTTATTTTCCCTTCCGGTTTAGACGTCAGTTTGGGCATGATCAGATCCACCCAGAGGAGGGGGTAGAGTACTCGGTTTCATTCCCCATTCATGGTTCACACTTGGCTAGGTACCTCACTACTTGGAGGACGAGAGAGCTTCTTGGCCCTGCCCCTAGTTTCAGTTGCCCCCTTTTTGGCGAGTGTTTGTCTTGGCTCGAGGATGAGGCACAAACCGAGCCCACTTTGGCTTCAAAAGCTTCCACAAGCAAGAGCAGGGGACGCAGGAGTACCTGACTCATCTATGCCCCTAGTTTCTTGCTTTGACATTTCTTTTTGAGTTTTTTCGATGTAATAAAACAACTTTGATTTGTATCAAAGAGTTGGAGAACTTTTATGTTGAAATCAATGAAATTAAAGTTGTGAGCACTGAGAATTTTCCTTTTGGTCCAAAAATCGTCTAAGTTGTAAAAGGTAAATTTGAACAAAATAAACTTTTATTAAAACTTTCCAAAACCATTTTCGAAAAGGATCACCACTTGACACAAACAGAATCAATCCTCAAGATGTACAACTCCGAATCAAAAGATCACAAATTGCCCCTTAATTGAACACAAGTTCTCAGCATTGTAACCAACTTTTCTCTCAGAGTAAAGATCACAACCGAACCCTCAGGTAAAGAACAAATAAAGACGACCTGATCAGATACATGGATAGGACAGCTGAGTTAGAGGTGTTTACGGCCAAACTTCAGGATGAAGTTGCCTATGTATCTTGAAGATGGGAATCAAGCCTTACGTAGTTCGGTTCAGGTTCACTCGAGTATTTACTCTCTCCTTTTGTGCTCTAACTTTTGCCAAGGCCGCCCTTTAGGGTTTTCAACCTTGCGAGCTTAGTTTTTCTTTATTTCTAATTTTTCATGCTCTAACTTTTGCCTAGGTCGCCCTTCTGGGTTTTCGGCCTAGCGAGCCTCTCAGGAATAGTATTTCTTCAAATTGTCCATGTTGATTGGTTGGGAAAATTCTAAGCCATCCAGATCCATGAGAATAATAGCTCCACTGGACCAGATAGTTTTGATGATGTAAGGACCAATTCAATTGGGTCTGAACTTGCCCCTAGGGTCATGGATGGGAGCTCGGTTGTCTTTTAGCACCATATCTCCCTCTTTCAAATTTCGGGAGTTAACTTTCTTATTAAAAGCCCTACCAATTCTGCATTGATAGCCCTGAACGTGATACAATGCTTTCAGCCTTCTCTCGTCGAACAACATCAGCTTTTCAAATCTGCTCTGTTGCCACTCTGCCTCTGCTATCTGACACTCAGCCATAACTCGCAACGATGTGACTTCTATTTCAATTGGCAGAACAGCTTCCATCCTGTAGACAAGAGAATAAGGAGTTGCCCCTGTAGACATCTAGATTGAAGTTCTATTGCCCCAGAGTGTGAATGGCAATTTATTTGGCCAGTCCCTATAGGTCTCAACCATCTTCTGTTAAAATATTCTTGATATTCTTGTTGGCGGCCTCAACAACTCCGTTGGTTTACAACCAATATGTACATGACTCATGAAAAGCCACATTGTATTTCTCCAACAAGTCTATCACCTCCTTCTTGAAGTGTGAGCCATTATCTGATATGATCTCGTTTGGGACTCCATATCGGCAAATGATATTGTTTCTGATGAATTTAGCCACATGCAATTCAACACTGCATAGGATTGAGCTTCCATCCACTTTGTAAAGTAATTAATTGCTACTAGAATGTATTCATGCCCATTCGATCCTTTTGGTGTGACTGCGCCGATAACATCGATTCCCCAGACTGAGAAAGGCCATGTCGAAGTCATATTGTACAGTTTTGACGGCGGGATATTCATGCGATTAGCATGAATTTGGCATTTGTGGCATCGCCAAACAAAACCAATGCAATCCTCCTCCATAATGGATCAATAGTAACCTTGCCTGAGAATCTTCCGGGCTAACATCACTTCGTTCATGTCGGCTCCGCACTCTCCTCCATGGATGGCCTCTATCTGGCACTTTGACTCCTCTTTTTCAACACACAACTTGTACATTCCCAGATGACCTCTTTTGTACAGTTTACCTCTGCAGATGATAAATTGGATGGTTATTCGCCGTATTCTCCTTTTGTCCTTGGCATTCACCCCTGGTGGATAAATCTCATTTTCCAAGAAGTTCCAAATATCGTAGTACCAAAGGTTTTTGTCTTGCACTTCATCTATTGCGGCGATAGTCTCATAGGCCGGCATGTATTTCTGCTCAATGATAATCGGACGCATCCGAACTCCAAGCAGGATGTCTATCATAGAGGATAGAGTTGATAAAGTATCAGCGAACCTGTTCTTCTCTCTGAGTAGATGCATGAAAGTTAGCTTTTCAAACCTAGGAATTAGAACATCCAGGGTCTGGTGATAAATCTTCATCTTTTCTTCTTTGACTTTTTAGTCTCCATTTGCTTGAGAAATAACTAGGTTTGAGTCCCCGATGACGTCCAACCTTTTTGTCCCTAATTCTAGGGTGGCTTCCAAACCAGCAATACACGCCTCATACTCTGCGTCGTTATTGGACACCTTGAACCGGAGTTTAAAGGTTAAAGGTACATGGGAGTTGTCGGGTGCTATCAATAACACACCTATCCCATAACCGTATTGATTAGACGCTCCGTCAAAGTACATTGTCCAAGTCTCCTCCTCAACTTACAGAATGGCTTCATCTAGGAACAGGTATTCCACCGCTTCATCCCCTTCTACCGGGTGATCTACTTGGAACTCTGCTATAGCTCTCCTTTTGACTGACTTGCGCGTAACATACTTGAGATCAAATTCGGAGAGAAAAAGCAACCAACGGGGCTAGCCTACCCGTAAGCGCTGGTTTCTCAAATTGATATTTGATGGGATCTAATCTCGAAACCAGAATTACGAAGTAAGCTAACAAGTAGTGCCTTAACTTCCTGGTAGCCCATACCAAGGCTAGACAAGCTTTCTCCAACGGAGTGTAGCAAGTCTCATAATCTAGCATTTTCTTACTCAAATAGTAGATGGCTTTCTCCACCCTATCCTCAGATTCCTGAGCAAGCATGCATCTCATAGTTGTATCTGTTACGGACAGGTACAGAATCAAAGGCTTTCCCGACTTTGGCGGCGATAACACAGACAGATTCTGAAGGTACTGCTTAATCTGCTCAAAAGCGAATTGACATCGGTCATCCCATCAGAATTTTTTTTCCTTTCTTCAAGAGACCAAATAGTGGTTCACAAGTCAAGGTTAATTTGGAAATAAGCCATCTTATGAATTGCACTCTACCTAGAAAGCCTTGTACCTCATTTTCAGTCCTTGGTGGTGGCATTTCTAGGATGGCCTTGATTTTGGAAGGATCTACCTCGATTCCCCTTTGTGTGATCAAGAAACCCAGCATTTTCGCTGTTGTTACGCCGAAAGTACACTTATGTGAATTCAACTTTAATTTGTATTCTCTGATCCATTGAAAAAATTTCTTCAAGGCGGTGTAGTGGCCCTCTCTTCCTTTGGACTTGACAATCATGTCGTCCACGTACACCTCGACCTCTTTGTGGATCATATCATGTAGAATGGTGGTTGCAGCCCGTTGATAGGTAGCCTCGGCATTCTTCAACCCAAACGGCATGACCCGATAGCAGTAGGTTCTCCACGGCATAGTAAATGCAGTTTTCTCTCTGTCCTTGGGTGCCATCAGAATCTGGTTATACCCGAAAAATCCGTCCATGAAGGAGAGCAATGCATGACCCGCCGTAAAATCCACTAATTCATCGATGCGTAGCAAAGGGAAGTCGTTCTTTAGACTGGCTCTGTTCAAATCCCTAAAATCCACACACACCTGGATTCTACTATTCTTTTCGGCACTGGGACAATGTTGGCCAACTAAGTCGGATATTCAGATACTAAAAACAAACCTGCTTCGATCTGCTTGGTGACCTCTTCTTTGATTTTCAATGCCCAATCTGGATGGATTCGTCACTACTTCTGCTTGACGGGTCAGGCCTTAGGGTTAAGAGGGATCCATTGCTGTACAATCTCAGGATCGATTCCAGGCATGTCTTCGTAGGGCCACGCGAAAACATCTTTGAAATCTTTTAATAAAGCGACTAAGCGCTCGCGCTCCTCCGAAGACAACGTGGACCCGATCTGGACCAGACGCGGATCTTCTCAATACCCACATTAATAGCAATGATTTCATCAGTGAGGGGTTTTGCAAACCTCTCTTCCTTTTGATTAATTAAGTTTTTCAAAACTAGAGGAATTCCTTCCTCTTCGTTTTCATTAAAATTTTGAAAATCTTGGTCAATGCAATAAATAAGCGGCATAGAGAAATACTCAGAATCAGTAGTGTTCTCATTCATAAGGTCTAGCTTTTCGGTTACAACCGACTCAAAAGCAAAAGAAAAAGAGGACTTAGACAAGACCTTGGCATCCGGGTTATCACCCCCAGGAATACCAGACTTGGACTCAGAAGAACCGGAATCTGATTCTGACTCTACAGACTCTGTAGAATCAGATTCTGGCTCATCACTCGACTCAGAACTAGACAGGTAGCCCTCCTCTAGCTGCCAGACAAGAGATGGTGCTTCAGATGCATCCAAAATGCTGTTGGATGGGTTCACACTTGGTTGGTCCCCGATCATGGAGATGGTAAGGTTATCCCTCAAGCTCTCTGAGTCGGCTGGAGGATCTGTAAGGAGACATGCCAGTGCTGTCCCTACTCCAAGCTTGCTATTGTTTGAGTCACTTTCCATGCTTTTTTCAGCTTCAGCAGTCGGTTCAACTTTTTCCTCGGAATCACTATCTTGTAGCTGCAAGTCAAAGAGATTTCGAAGCCGGGGACATGCTGCTTCGCAGAATTCATCCAGGGCTCGGGAAAGCCAAACAAAGTGGCCATTCAGCATTCCCCTGGATCGGCCTGTGACTAAGCTCATAGTGTTTCCCAGCCTGCTTGGGTCTGGCTCTGCCTGCCATCTCTTTCCTTTTTCGGACCCAATCTTCTTTGGTGGGTAAATATCCCAAACCATAGGCATGCGGATTATGCGGCACATCGACCAATGCTGTGACGCCTTTCCGGCCACTTCTTCCAAGCCCATTCCAGGCATATGTTGCAGCTTGTTCATGAAATAAATAGATTGGATGCTAACATACATGCCCTCATCTGCTGCCAAGATGGTCTGCACTACTCGGGCCTCAGCCAGTGTAAACCTTGAAAGAAAAACATCCTCTTCACCGTGAACGATCTCCAGCACTAGTGTAGTTACCTCTGGCGGGGGATGAATAGACGAATTCTCGAAAATAATCGCCACCCCTTTCTCGTGAGGGTATTTCAGCATATGGTGAAGGATAAAGGAGACTGCTTTCACAAGATACAGCCAGGGCCTCCCTAGCAGTAAGTTGAAGGTGGCCAGGACATCCAGGACATGAAACTCGACATCCTGCTGAGCTGGGCCCACTTGAACTTGATTTGTACCATGACCATTACATCCCTACTGGTATTATTATATGCTCGAATCACTTGGGCTGTGGGCACGAAGTTTGCTGGTTTAAGGCCGATGACATAAGCTGTACGAGAAGGACATATGTTGGTAGTTGAACTGGTGTCGACCAACACCACGGGCACCCATTTTTCTCTGCACTCAACAGATATGTATAGGGTTTGTTGTGAGTTGAGCATTCCGGCGGCAGTTCTTTATCGGAAAAGGTTAGGTTTGGCCCGACACCACCTGGGAAGACCAGTCCCACAAGCTGTTCAGGGGTAGTGTCAATGGACAGTTTGACTTTGTCCATTGCTGATAGTACAGCCTGTCGATGCACCTAGGAGGCTATAAGAAGACCCTAAATTGAAATGTCGGCTTGGATTTTCTTTAGTTGTTTCAACACTGCCTCTTCTTCCAACTACTTCTCTTTCTGGTTCTCAACCTCTCTATCTTTCCCAGAGGCCTCAGCTTGGTCTAAGTGCGGTGGTTTGAAATACCACCCACTTCTCATCATGTGGTCTATTTCTTCTACGTATGACGTGTTATATTGGAGGGACTCATCCAAGTCCTCGTCAGTGTGAGCCAAAAGTAGATCGTCATCCTTCCACCATACACCTCCGGCAGCCGACAAACAATTGTTTGGCTCCATTTGTATCACTTTCACTTCACAAGTTTCCCCCGCAAGGTGTTGGGCCATTACAGCTTTCTGGTTGTCTTTAACCCTCTCTTGTGCAAACTACTTCAGCGTAGCTTCCTGTTCTGTGTCTACGGTACTCACAATGCCCAGTTCCTGAGCTGAAATTTTCACGTCGGTGTTCTCCGGCAGTTTCCCCTTTTCATAGGCCATTCCAGCCACTGCAACAATTCTTGCTCTCTTTTCTTCCAGTTTTGTTTCAATTCTTTCCTCTTTGTCGGGTTCATTACTCAACCACCTAGAGTTGTCCACTGATCCATCTAAATCAAACCAGTCAATCTGCACATCCCCTTGATCTTGTTCATTAAAGAACTACATGTTGTCTAAGTCCTCTTTTAGCTCTGCTAGATCATCCAAACCTTGGCTTGAGCCATCCTCCCTAACCACATTGACCTCCACTGCAGTTGGCAATACCATTTCTGGTTTGGCTTGATCAATTGACACAATGTCGCGGCTTGGACCATATTCCCCCTCAGACAAGTCCTTAGAGCACTCAAGCAACGGACTTGTACTCTCCTCTAAGGCCACCCTCCCTTTTTCTACTACTGTCACCACCACAGGTTTAGGTTGAAGTGTGGACGTGTCCATCATGCACAAATCCGTGCTTTTAGGAATGAACACCATCAATCTGGGTAGGTGGGAAGGGGTAATATATACGCTGAGGTCATAGGGGATGGCCAGTGTATGGATTAGGTTTAGGTTCTGAGGTGGGGGAACTTGATTGTGGGTCGGGAGAGGGTTGGTGGTTACATTTTCTTTTTGGGGTGATGCAATCACCTTATTGTCAATAAGGTCTTGAATCTCATGACACAACCTGAAGCATTGGTCGATGTTGTGACCGTGCTGCTGGTGAAATGAACAGTACTTGGCTGGGTTGTGTTTGGGTGGAAGAGAATCGGGTAGTAGGCGTGGCTCTAATAGCTTGAGGTTCCCTTTTTTGATCAGCACCTTCATGGCTTGAGATAAAGGCATGTAGAGTGGAGTAAAGATCCTCTGGGATTGGGTAGGGTTGTTTGAAGTTTGCGATGCTATATTGGCAAAGGGATTGGCGGTCTTGGTTGTAGTGGTGACAACATTCACATCAGGTAGCCGCGCAGCTGTGTTACCACTAGTGGCTGCATTGGAACTGCGCACAAAAGGCCTCTTGGCCTGCTCTTTTTTATCAGTAATCAAGCCCTGTTTCATGGCGTTTTCAATCTAAACACCCATCTCATGGAGCTCAGTGAATGTGAACAATTATAGGACGATCATCTTCTGCAACAACTTCCCATGCAGATTGCGGACTACCATCCTTATCTGATCTTTCTTTGAAGGTCGTGTAGTCATCTTTAAAGCCTTGGCCCTCCACTTTGTCACGAATTCTGAAAAGCCCTCCTTTGGCTCCTGACGCGTTGCTTCAAGATCACGGGTTGTGACCTCGATTTATGTGTTGTACAAGTACTGTGCAACAAAGGCCTCAGCCATTTCCTCCAAACTCTGCTTCATAGAATCCTCTAGCTTTGCATACTATATAGCCGCTATTCCCGACATGGTCCGGCCAAAGAGTGAGAGTTTCTACAACCTAGTTAGGCCCATTGGCCGCATAATGTCTGAAAAAACCTAAAGATGAACCATGGGGTCTCCAAAGCCATCGAACTGATCAATGTGTGGCATTTTGAACCATTCTGGCAATGTCACTGCAGAGTCGGTATACCCATCTTCTATGTCGGGGATAGAGTTCACACCCTACGCTCTCTTTAAGAGCTTCTCCAACTTGACCTTAAGCACGGTCAGGTCAACCTCAAACTCAAATGGAGCCTCGGTCTGATACACAGGTGCTTTGGAGGCTTGTGGTGGGATCGGCTCTGCCGGATTGCCCTAATTCTCAACATGGGCAGTGGCTCCGGGTGCTAGGATACTCGTAGGAGGTGCATGAGATGCGGAAGCTGTTGGCTATGGCTGTTGTTGTTGCAGCCTGTTTATGACCTCAACCTGACGTGCTGTGACCTCGGCCTAACGAGCAGCGTCTTGCTGCATAGTTTCAACTGTTTGCTGAAGATGGTGAATCAAGTCCTCCATGCTGATTGGGAGATATTATGCCATCGGAATGGGTGAATGATCTCGTACTGGATTAGATGTAGAAGACTGAGCCTGACTAGATGTACGTGATGCAGGTGAAGCGAAGGGTGACTGCTGTAAAAATTGAACCGATGAACTCTACCTTACTCTCCTCTATCTAATAACCGAGGGGAGTGAACCTAACAAGATCTCAAGCCCTGTAAAGCCTCTTGACACGGGTCCAGAGCGCTTGGGAGATGTCCGAATTGTCTGAAGCTATAGTGTTATACTACCCAGCAAAAAGAAGACAGTAATCAAAAACCGCACAGCACCTTAGCTCAGATGTTAACAACACACAGATGTAATCAAAGTTGATTGGACTGTACTCAACACTGAATTCTACTCCCAAAAAATGATACCCAACTTGCAACTGATACGCACATTCCTGTACAGTTTCACTGTAAAGCACATACTAATTAAGTGAGAACCAAAACACCCCTATGAGGGGGTAGGGTTACCCTGTCTTAGTTTCGTTAGGAACTAGGGTTCACTATTCAAACAAAGTGGTTTCACGCAATCCTGCATTTAGGTAAGCATCCTGTCCTAGTTTAGAACAGTCACTACGGTTTTTAATATGCAACTAGGCCAAATGGTCAAAAAGGGTACCTCCAAGACTACCTAATATACCTCTCGCGCTGAACACCGAGAAGTGAAAAGAGGATCAAGCGGTACAATGGTAGTTCAGATCCAAGGGTTGTGTTCCCATCATAGCAGAGCCCATGATCGGTCAGCCTTTTAGCAAGCTTTTAGGCAAGCCTCCGGCAAACTATCTAGGAATAGCAGATGGCAAACACAGTGACTTAAATGTACCAATGCAAATGCAATGCAAAAAAACATATAAGTGTAGATAAAATGTCTTATCATGAATTTCGAGTCAAGTTCTCTGATTTCCCCAACAAAGTCACCAGAAACTGTAGCTTGACTTTTTCGCGCCCCCTTTCAGAAGTCGAAATAAGCCCTATAGTTCGGACTCCCGCGGTTCTGAATCTGATTCCACAAGTGCAATGCGAAATTGATAAACACTAAAGAGTCCAAATCCGACAAATATTTTGGAAAATCAATTTTGAATCAAATTGTCAAAAAAATGGACTGCTTTGCCAGATACAGAGTCGCCACCTAAATATTTTATTTTTGAAAAATTTAGGAAACCCATGACTCGTGCCAAAGGCCACGTGTCCATTATCACCAAGATTGTCTCAGCTCGGGAACTTAGGTACAAGAGGGGAAGGCCATGAATACATTTGAGCACCCCCGCTCGCTCGATCAAAGATTGGCCTCTACTAATCATGATATGATTCTTATATACATTATATGCTCTTGTTCTGGTTGATTAGGCTAGCATTGCTACGTGATGCGCATACACACAAGTATAGACTACTTGCAAGAATTGGAACACTTGATTCATGTTTGTTTTGAAAATTGTTTCAAATATGTACCACTTGAAAAAATGATCACATATGAACATTACTCAAATTATTCCAATTCAAGCAACAAGCCTTCATCCACAAGCATTCAAGCAATTTATCATTTAAGCATTTAGCCTCATGGCAAGCATGCTAAACATGGCAACAATCATATTCGTGCAATATGCTAAAGCGAAGTAAAGCCTCACCTAGTACTCCAAGCCAAAAAGAGAAATGAGTTAGAAAAATGCATGGTTCCTAACTATGCAATATGACTAATGCAACACATGCGATATGCAATTACTAGGCTCGGCTATTAATATGACATATGAATCAATTTGAGAGCATGCAGTCTAAGCACGTATGCAAAGAATTATTAAACTAACAATGCAAGTTAAAATGATGAACTGAGCCTCGGTGTATGCAATATAGTGGATGCAAGCATGAAGTATGCTAAACAAAACGTGATGTCCCTAAACTAATCATCATAAGCTAGTAAATAAAAGGGAGAAAGACGTGAGGTTAGAAGACATACACATTATTATATTGCGCTCTCACGAAGGAATGAATAAACTAGCTAACTAATTGTAGATGCGCCCCGAGGGCCTCATGCTACAGTTCGGACTCAAATGTCACGGTTCTTAATCTGATCTCACAATATGCAATGTGAGATTGATAAATCACCAAAGAGTCCAAATCCGGCAAATCGTTTTGGAAAACTGATTTTTTAGAAAGAAGTGTCAAACATGGACTGCTTTGCCAGATACAGAGTCGCCACCTAAATATTTTTATTTTTGGGGAAATTTAGGAAACTCTGACTCGTGCCTAAGGCCACGTGTCCGTCATCACCAAAGTTTCCTCAGCTCGGGAACTTGGGTACGATTGGGGAAGGTCAGCTATGAGCACCCCCGCTCGCCCGATCAAAGATCGGCCACTACTAAACATGATATCTAGTTTTTGAAAATACATGTGTTCTTATTCCGGTTAATTAGCTAGAATTACTATGTGATGCGCACAGCAAAACAAGTATAGACTAGGTCGCCTAATTTGGAACAAAGCATCGCATATCCGTTTGTTTGGAAAATGGTTTGAAGTTTGCTACTCGTAAGTAGGCTAAAGTGTGGATTTCAATGAATTGTTCCAATTCAAGTAATCCAACCTTCACCCACGGGCATTCAGGCAGTTAAACACTTAAGCAATTAGCCTCATGGCAAGCATGCTATCATGGCAGCACTCACATACATGCAGGATGTTAAAGCATAAACACTTACAGTGTACTCCGAGCCAAAATAAAGAACTAGTTAGTAATCAATACATGATCCTAGTTCATGTTAAGATGGCTAATGCAACGCATGCAAGATGCAACTAGAAATAGGCTCGGCTATTCTAAGATGACATATGAGATGCGATAATTGATAACATGTATTCAAATTGGAATTGAAGTACAATGCGGTTAGTATGATGCGCAGAGCCCGGTATATGCAAAATAGATGAATGTATGCAAACATGCGAAGCATAAGGATGCTAGACAGATGAATGGATGCAAACATGCAAAGCATAAGTATGCTAATTTGAAACATGACCTAAAACTAACCAACGAAAGCAGGTAAGTAAAAGGGAGAAAGAAATGGAGGTTAGAAGACATGCATACACGCACGCACACTTATTACAAAATTGGCCCTCTCGACGGAGGGTCCGAATAAATAATACATGCCGGCTAATTAACTAACTAACAAGCTAATTAATTATTACACAACCGAATTGAATAACTAGCTACAACTAATTATTACACCGATTAACTAATTAACAAATTAATTAATTATTACAAATTGATGCTAACTAACAAGTAAGCATGAAAAATAAGCTGCTCCAGCTCTATTCGAAGAAGGAGAGGATGCATGCTCGGATGCCGCCCCGAAAAGCTCTCCGGTTGCTCTTTAGAGGCTCTGTCTGCAGGGTGTCCTGAAGGAATTCCTGTTGAACCTTACCAAAAACATGCTGGGGAGTGCATCAGTGGCCTGCCGGCCATGGGGAGCCACTGCCGGTCAAAAATAAAAGGGTGCCGGCCAACAACAAGGCACTGCCGGCTATCTGCAAGGCACTGCCAGCCACTGATGTGCTGGGACACCAAGCTGCAGTAGAGCACAAAACAGAGGAAATGGAGGGTCTCCCAATGATATGTACGCACTATGCCACCCCATATCACCTCGAAACGTCAAGGGAGAGGCATAGTTGGGTCTACGACCATCAATCACGCATCCCGATGCATGATGGCCAAAGATCCAACTTGTGCAAATCAATGTGAAATGAATGCACAAATAAACACATAAAGCCTAAAACCCTATCATGGATCATCAAGAGCGTTGGCGACCGAGAATTGAGACACGTTTCATCACTTGAAGTATGAAACGCCCCTCGTTCCTCGTGCTCAGATTAATACTTAATCCAAACAACAATGCAATGCAAGGATGGCATACATAATGCTAACCTAAACATGTAATCATGCAATATGACTTAAACATGCAAAATGTAGTGTAATAAACATGCAACAACATGTAATAGAACTAGCATGCGACAACATGCAAAGATGGAGTGAGCATACAACAATATGCAAGACAAGCATGCAACGACATGCAAGGGATGGACTTAAACCAAAATAGGCAGACCTCAGATATGCCCAAATCAGTGGCCATTGGTGATGGAATTGATAGTATGAAAAGCATGAAAAGGCAAGGCAAACATGCATGCCAATTGGCTCAAGGATTAAGGCACAAAGATGCAACTCTTAAGCACACTTAAAGAGTGACAAGCATGGATATGTGACAACAAGGTAAGCCCTGAAATCTCATGTAAATTGATGCCAAATCAACTAAACAATGCAAGCATAGCATGTTAGAAAGCTCAAAGCTCGAAACTAACAAAGGGACTTAAGCCATGGCTATGCAAGGCAAGCCCCAAAGGGGTAAGGAAACCTAAAATAGTCCCAAGGTAGGTCCAAACAAGACCAAAAACAAGCTCGAAGCTAGCCAACACGGGCTAGAACAAGAGGCCAAAAACAAGGAGCATGCAAGGCTACAAAAGAGGCAACGCACTACACCTATTGAAACCAAACATGGCATGACTTGGACAGCATAAAACAGAGTTACATCATGGTATAACAAGACCAAAAATGCACTGATATGATGAGCCAAAGGCTTAGGCTTAATGGCATGCACAAAAGTTCATTCTTGAGGCATAAAAAGCCAAGGCTCCAAGGCATTAAAAGCATGGCAAATGCAAGTGTATGGCCACATTTCATGGACTGAAATAACACTTAGAATGATGGCAAAGCATGCAAACATCACATGTATGGCATGGTAGGGGTTTCAAAACCCAAAACTAGCCTAAGCATTTACACTATAGCTATACAAAGCATGAGTGATATGGCCATGGCAGCCCAAAAAGAGTCCAAGAACAGCCCAAAATAAGAACAAAATCATGCTGGAGCAAAGCCAAAATATGCTAGGATGATGAGTCAAAACATCATGCACATAAAGCTAGTAAGCAAGATTTGTTCTACAAGTATATGGAGCATGCAAAGGATGACCAAACCAGCTATGAAAAGAGTCATGACATGGTAAAACATCACCAAAAACATGCTGAAATGGACTCAACATAAGCTAGGATAACAAGCTAAAGTAAGAAGCATATAAAGCTAGTTTATGAGATTTACACTACAAGTGTATCATACATGCATGGAGTGACAAAACCAACCCAAAACAGATCTAAGGCATGGTAAAACATCACCAAAAACCTACTGAAATGGACTCAACACAAGCTAGGCAAACATGCTACTTTGATGAGCTACAAATGGGATTACACTACACATAAAAGATGCATGCAAAAGGTGACCAAACCAGCCATGGACAGAGCCAAGGAAGGTCCTAAAAGTCACAAAAAATGGCCTGAACCAAGTCTCAAAAATACAGAGAGGCATGCTCCTTTGGAAGGCCAAAAATGCAAGTAAACAAAAACCAAAAGAGAGGGGGCCACCCCCTCTTATTTGAGGCCTTAAAACCACATGCCTACCACTAAAAATCCACTGGATTTCAGTGGTTAGAAGGCCAAACCAAGGCTAGCTCGGAGGCCTTAAGGCATGGCTCAAAACAAGGCCAAACAAGGCCAACAAGAGGGTTGAAGACCCTCAATAGCCAAAAGACCTTAAAAAAACTTCAAAATCACTTAAATATAAGACTTTTTTCAGTTGAAAGCAAGGCCGAAAACAATATGAAAGGATGGCCAAAATGAGGTACAAAAAAGTGCTAAAAAGGGGAAGAAGCTCACCCTTGAAGATCAACTTCGAAACCAGCAACTTCAGGGGGTAAAACCTCACTTTCAGAGCTCAAGAAGTCCTCCTAAGAACCTCAATCCAAAGATGGTGGTGTATCTCTAAGTGTTGTAGTGTAAAAGTGCAAGGAAAATGGACTTCAAGGCACAAATCAACAACAATATATATATATATATAGAGAGAGAGATATTTCTTCCCCAAATGCTCAACCTCTGATAAGGAGAGAGCTCTCTCCTTATATAGAAGAAAAGCAATGCAAAGCTTCTTCAAGAAGCTTGGAAAGAGCTTCATCCCTCCATACACGTGTATGGAGGGCAGATAAAAGGATTCCAGCTGGCTCAAAATATCTGGAGTGAAACCTGCTGAGACAGGGGTGCTGCCGGCCATCAGGGATGGCCGGCAGTGGCTCATTGATGGCCGGCAGGCTCAATCAATGGCCAGCAGCAACAAAGTGGGGGTCGGCAGGTCCAAAAGGGGGCCGACAGTGCACCAGGAAACACATTCTGAAAGGACCAAGTCATGGTCCAAGAATGGGGCAGAAAGGATACAGGGTCTGGAAAGCTCGAACTTGTGACGTTTCGCCGCAAAAGTCGAATACCCGATGAGCAATCGAACTTGTGGCTGGATGTACCTGCAAGCACAACCGAGTCTTGAGGACGGTCAAAAATGGGGTGTCTACACTAATTAACTAATTAAGCTTAAGCTAATTAAGCTAACTATTATAGACCGAAATAAATAACTTGCTAAACTACTTAACTAATTATTACGACAAATGAATCAACTAACTATTCTAGTTAATTAACTAATTACAAAACGAAATTGAATAACTAGTTGAACTAACTAATCAAATACAACACTTTACAAAATTAATTAGCTATAACTAATTAATTACAACAATTATTTATTCTAAATATTTAAACTTTAAACAAGCTTGAATGCGAGGGATGCTCATGCATGTGATCAGTTTCCACCTGAAAAGCCATTGTTTTGCTTCTGGAGAGCCTCTGTTGCATAATAGAACACCAGCGCTGTTGCTTACTTCCAGAATAACTCTGCTCTGCCTGAAGAACACACTGCCAAATTTTGCATCAGTGGCCAGCCGGCCAGTGATGAAGGTTGCCAGCCACCAGTGATGGTCGCCGCCCATCAAGGGTGGTTTGCCGGCCATCTCCATGGAAAGTGGCCTGCCAGCCACTACTGCCCAGTTCTCTTGCTGCAACAGAGGACAAACAGAGCATATACAGGGTATTTCAAGGGTTTGTTTGCACCACTCACCCCTCCTTTTCATGAATAAATCAAAGGAGTAGCAAGTTTGGTTCACATCAATGGATGCAATTTCATTGCATGATGGCTCATGAAACCAAGTTTGCAAGTTCAATAAATGCAACAAAACAAGACTTATACCACCTCTCTATCATGGAAGATCAAGGGAAGTAGTGACCTTGGAACCTTGAATCATTTTATCACTAATGAGTATGAAATGGTTCAAGTTTCCGTGTGTTCAATTAATGTCCGATTGAACACAACCAAATTATTATCTTGCATCATTTTAGCCTCAATTTTAATTACTCCATTTTAATCACCATCTATTCTTTAATGAATTGAGTCCAAAGGGTGAGTTTAAGTCCTCTAATGGAAAGAGGGCTCAAACCAAAAGTTGTTTTAGGCATGAAAGAAACATTATACTGTTGGTAATGAACCCCCTAAGGGATTAAACCATTAAGCATGACGTCTCAATCTCATGCTTTAAACAAAGAAGTTGTTTGAACCACTTTCAAAACAAAACAAAAAGCTAAGAAATGAGGGAGGTTGCAGAGATTATTAGTGCTGAAAATGACTGAGAAAAGCATAAATAAATGCTATCAACTCAAATCAAGATGATGTTTAAGGCCTAAAACACCAAGCTCGTGAGGACAATTACACTATAAGCATGCAAAACAAAGCTCAAATGAAACTAACACTCAAAAATAGTGCTAAAATAGGTCTAATACAGTCTTGAAACATGCTGGAATTGAGTTAAAAATAGCTAGATTAATATGCTAAAACATGACACAAACTAGGCTAGTAAGCAAGACACAAAGAGGGGAGGCTAACCCCTCCAAATTTGGACTACAAAACATGATTTTGGCCACTGAAATAACTCTGAAAATCTCTGTTTAAAAGCTCAGAAAAAGATAGAAGAAGGGTGGGAAACACAAGGGCAAAGGCCTCCAAAACAAGGTGTAAAGAAGGGTAGAACACCCCCTCAACCTTTAATGGCCTTAGAAACCAAGTTTCAGCCCAAAAATATAGAAGTTTTATAGCCCAAAATTAGTTAAAAAATAACAAGAATAATAGTAGAAAAAGCATTAAAGGGACAAAGCCTTATACCTCTTGAAGAGAAGAAGCAATTCAAGCAACAAAACCAAGC
This sequence comes from Camellia japonica, assembly GCA_030407325.1. Classification (NCBI taxonomy): domain Eukaryota; kingdom Viridiplantae; phylum Streptophyta; class Magnoliopsida; order Ericales; family Theaceae; genus Camellia; species Camellia japonica. Next base: position 116,447,845 of record JAPPVO010000003.1, read on the forward strand.
AAACAACACCCTCAAGAGCTTAAACCAAGCTCAAAAAGTCTTCAGCTCAAAGATGAGAAGATTTGGTTAAAGGTGTATAGGCAAGGCTAAGGATTTGTAGGCAAAAGTGTAGAGATTTGCTAGAGAGAGAGAGAATTGTAGAGAGAGAAAAATTTTTGATCTCAAAATTTTTTAACCTTAAAACATGAGAGAGGGGTCTTCTATATATAGAAAACATGAATTCTCTACAAGGATATCTAGCCCTACATGTGGGTGAAGATGCATGCATCTGTGCAAACAGCTAGCACAACAGGCATAAAATATCTGCAAAAGAAACTGGTGGCCGGCAAGTCACATCAGTGGCCGGCAGCCCAAAAGTGATGGCCGACAGCCCATAAGGTGGCCAGCAGGCCACCAGGAGCTGCAAGCTAGAAGGACCAAGGCCTGATCCAAGAATGAGGCAACAGGGGTATGGGGTTGAAAGGGCTCAGAGCTATGGCATTTCGCTGAGGACTTCAAGCACTGGGTGAGCATATAAACTCATCATTGGGTGTGCATACGATGGCGTCCAACTCGTAAGGGCCATCAAAAATAGGGTGTTACACTCGCGTATATCAGTTCGTAGCAGCACCTTTTTACATCACTTTTGATCTCTTTTCACTCAAGACCCCTAGACTAGCTCTCTCTCTCTCTCTCTCTCTCTCTATAAAATCCAACTTCTCTCTACAAATACACTTAGATCTAGGGATCTCTTACCCTACTCTCTTTGATAAAAAAAATAGAGCATTCCGTGGGCTCCCATTTGATCCGAATAAAGTTAGGTTTGGTCATCTTTGAGGTTTTTTGACTTCTCCTTTAGGCTTCTACACTTGAGGTAGGGACTCTCTACACCTTAATATGAGTTTGAACTTGGTTATAGGTTGTTGTGTGAAGATTGTGAGATTTGGGGGTGTTTTGAGCAAACCTAGGGTTTGGGTTCAAGTTTGAAAAGAGGGATTTCTATGTGGGTGTCATATAAATGATTATGGGGTTTGGATATGAGGCCATCTTGTGTTAAAATAGTTAATTTTGGCCTTTGGGTTAATGTTTGGAAAATGGGGAGCTTTGCCCTAAAATGTCTTGAATAAGTATTTTGTATAAATAATGAAATTGGTATGGAAAATGTGAAATTGGGAGGATATATACATGAATGGTGTTGTTGGATTTGTTTAATCACTCACCTATGGAAATTTGATGATTTATCTGTTATAGAGATTGTATATTTGTTTAGAAATATCTGCTTCGGGCTATTGGTAGAGGATAGTCATGATTGTTGTAGACATTGCATATGGATTAGGCGAATTGAAACTAATCCCTTCACCATTATCATTGAATATGATTATGAATGATATACATTGTATATGTATGGTATTTGGGAGGAGAAATGGGATGTACTCCATGTTTTGAGGAGAAGAAAGGGGATGGACTCCATTGAACTAAGTTGGCCTGTGTGTCTAGGGTGAAAGTCCCGAAAACCATTTGTATATAAGGATGCCGATTCTCGCGGACGACATTTTTGTAAAATGGCAAATAGAAGTAAATGTATTTGTATAATGATTTTATTTGTTGGAAACTTGTGAGGTGTAATCTCTGTTGATGGGTTAAATACAGTAGATGTACCTATTGAACCAAAATGAATGAATTGAGATGCGAGTTCAGCATAACATGGTTTTTGAAAGAGTTATAAAGATTTTGTCGTAGAACAATGAACATGTGCATCATACTTATATCTTGTTAATTCTCATATATTGTGTTAGTATGTTTTTACTTGGGCTTTGTGTAGACACCCCATTTTTGACCGACCTTAAGACTCAGACGTCGTCGATTGAGTGCTCGATGATTGTGCATGTTTGTGCTCGTTTCGAGTTTCCAGAGTTTTCGGCTGAGTGCCTTGCCTCTGGGCTTCTGAACTCTTTGTGTTTTGGCTCGGTTTGTGGACCAAGCCTTGTTGACCTTGCCTGGACAGAGAGAGAGGTCTGTAGACCACTTTTCCCTCTGGTAGGCCAGTTTCTGGTTTCCGGAGCCTTTGGCCGAGCGCCTTGTCTTGCTTCCCTTTTGGTTTGGTTTTGAACCGAACCTTGTTTTCTCTTCCCCAGAGGGAGACAGAGGTCTGTAGACCACTTTCTTGTGGTCATAGACCACTTTTCCCTCTTGGAGACTAGTTTCCGATTTCCTGAGCCTTCGGCCACGTTTCTTGTCTCGGGACCGCTTAACGTTCTCCTCTTGGCTTGGTTTTCGGACCATGCCTTGTTGCCTCTGTCTAGATGGACACTGAGGTTTGGTAGACCACTTTTCCCTCGTAGACCACTTTTGGTGCCTGTAGACTAGTTTTCGAGGCTTCCGGCTGCGTGCCTTGTCCCGCGGACTTTCGTTTTTTTATCCTTTTTGGTTTATTTTTGGCACAAAACTTGTTTTCCTTGCTTGGAGGGTGGAATGAGGGTGGGAGACTAGTTTCCCTCCTTGAAAACCACTTTTCTTCCCCGCCAGCCAGTTTTCTGGTTGGTCAACTGGTCTTGGTGGCCTTTGGACCACCAAAAGTGGTAGGCCACCATGCCACCACCTTGCTTTCCTTGTGTAGACCACTCTCCCCCTTGGAGACCACTTTTTCCTTGCCAACCAGAAAAAGTGGCTGGCCGACCACTTTAAGTGGTTGGCCGACCAATTAAAGTAGCTGGTCGACCACTTCAACTGGTCGGCAACTTTCCTTCACTTTCTGCAGGTGTTGTGGATGCCAGTTGTGCCAGCTGGAGTGCATAGATTGCATCCTCCATACACGTGTATGGATGGATTGGTTCAAGCTATTAGCTTGTTCAAGAAGCTTGATTCTTGTTTTTTTATAAGAGGGAACCTCCTCCCTTGTCTCAAGTTCAGAAAAAAGTTGCTTGAGCTATACATATCATCTATCTCTATATTTCTTCATTTCACTTCATTTTTGTGCTCAAAAGTGCCTATTCTTCACACTTTTGCACACAAACACATAGTGAAACACCATACTCTTGTTGCTGAGGCACTTTAAAGTTGGTTTTGGTGTTTTTGGACTGGTTTTGATCCAAAAAAGCTACTGGAGTTGTTGCTCTAAAGTTGTTCTACAAGGGTGAGCTTCTAACCTCTTAAACCCTTATTTTTGATTAAGCTTTTGGCCCTATTTGCATGTTGTTTTAGGCCTAACTTTCTACTGTAAAAAGTTCTAATTTTTAGTGCTTAACATGTTTGTTTAAGGCTTCTTTGGTGTTGGGGGTGATCTACTCCCTTGCATGCCTTGTTTGGCTTTGTTTTGCACCATCACTTTAGGCCCTTGAGATCACTTTCTCTTGGCCTTTTCACCACTGAAATCTAGTGGATTTTCAGTAGTAAAACTTGTGTTTTGAGGTCTTAAATAGGAGAGGGTCATCCCCTCTCCTTATATCTTGGTTACTTGCCTTGTATGCCTCATGTTTGAGCATGTTTGTTGAGCATGTTTGTTAAGCTTGTGTTGGCTTGTACTCAGCCTATTTTTGGCCTTATTTCAGTATGGCATACCACTGTTTTGGCTTGGTTTGGTCATCCCTTGCATGCTTTATGCACTTGTAGTGTAATTCTTACAAACTAGCCTTGTATGCCTTTTGAAGTAGCATGTCTTTCTAGCATGTTTTGGCTCCATCTCAACTTGTTTTTGGTGTTGTTTTAGCATTCCATAACTTTGTTTTGGGTTGGTTTGATAGCCCCTTGCATGCTCCTTGCACTTGTAGTGCATTTCCATTCACTAGCCTAATGTGTATCATGCTTTGGACCATCATTCTAGCATGATTTTGGCTTAACTTCAGCAAGCTTTTGGTCATGTTTTAGCATGCTCTAGCTCTGATTTATGTTGTTTTGGTCATGCATACGTTGCTTTGTATAGCCATAGTTCAATCTAGCTCACTAGCTTTGAGTTTCCAAGCCACTAGCATGCATTACTTAGACTATTTTCATGATTTGACATCATTTAATATATGATTTCAGTGCATGTAGTGTGGTCATACACTCACATGTGTCACTCTTTCAAAGCATTGGAGAGTTTGTGCTTTGTGCCTTAAACACGAGCCATTGTGTATGCCTTCATGCCTAAGCTTGCGAGCTATCATTTCAGGGTGTTTTTGGGGTTGTTTTGCCATAATACAACTCTATTTTTGGCTGGTTAGGGCATCCCTCATTTGCTTCTTATACTTGTAGTGTAAGTCCTCTTTACTAGCCTTACATGCCTAATGAGTGAGCTTGTTATCCTAGCATGTGTTGACTTGGTATTAGCCCATTTTTGGTGTTATTTTGACATGCTATAACTCTGATTTTTGTTGGTGAAGCATTCTCATGCTTGGTTTTGGTAGGTGTAGTGTAATCCCCCTTTGTTCGCCTTGCATGCTTGTTGTTTTGGCTCTTCATGCTAGCTCGTTTTGGCTTTGCCCCATGCATGTTTTAGCATCATTTTGGTATGCTCTAGGACTGTTTTGGGTTGCATTGGTCATATGCTTCGTGTATTGCATAGCTATAGTGCAAGTGCCTATGCTAGTTTTAAGCTTTGAGTCTCCTAGCATGCTTCATTTGTAACATGTGCATGATTTGGCATCATTTTACATGTTATTTCAAAGCATATAGCATTGCCATGTTCCCATTTCTTTCACCCTTTGAGTACCTCTAAGGGTCATGCCATTGTTGCCTTAATTGTGGCCCAGCTTGTATGCATGCATGCCTAGATCTTTGAGCTCCCCTCTTAGCATGTTTTGGTCCTTGTCTTGACCTATTTGAGCTCTGTTCATGATTGGTTCCTTCATTTATGCCATGTGTTGCATGCCTCTTGTCTAGTCCCATTAGTTTTCATGTTTAAGGGCTCTTGCATGCCATGCTTGTGTTGTTTGAGTGGTTTGGCACCATTTCATACATGATTTCGGTGCATTTAGTGTTGTCACACTTCCATGTTTGTCACTCCTTGATCATGTTTGAGAGTTGTGTTGTTATGCTTAGTTGATGGGCCCTCACATGAGCATGTGTTCTTGGCCCTTTTGTACCTTAGTGTCGATACATTTTGGCCACTGTTTTGGGCATGATTGAGGTCTGTCCATATTTGGTTTAAGCCCATTGAGCATGTTTGTTCGCATGTTGTTCGCATGTTGTTACATTCCATGTTGTTTACATGTGCATGCATTGCATTGATGTTTGCATGCCTTGCATTGCATTGTGTTTGGATAGGGTGTTAGTCCAAACATGAGAAACGAGGGACGTTTCATATTTGAAGTGATGAAACATGCCTCATTTCTCGGTCGCCGACCCTCTTGATCATGCATGATAGAGGTTAAGGCTTTACGTGTTATTTGTGCATTCATTTACATTGAATTGTGCAATCTTGGCATCTCGGCCATCGTGCGTTGCGATGCTCGGTTGGTGGCCCGAGAGTCGAGAACCGCACTCCCTTAAGCTCGTGAAATGATAGGGAGGGTAGTTATGCACATATATCTTGCAAATACACTGTCGTGCCCCATCTTGTTCTCTGTTGCAGTAAACTGGAGAAGTGCAGAATTTTCTGGTCGGCAGACCAGTAAAAGTGGCTGGCCGACCACTTTTTCTGGTCTGCAGCAAAGGCAAGTGGTCGGCAAGTGGTTGGCAACACCACCAAGTGGTCGGCCATGCTCCTGGAGGTTCCCATGGTGGAGCAAAAGCTATCTGGAGCTCTGTACAGTGTTCTAAGAACAATTGAAAACAGAGGCAAATTGAAAACAGAGGCAAGTTGGGCATCGCGATGGATTTCCGAACGAGGCGACCGAGCATGCATACGCTTCTCGCTCCGAGGCCCCTTTCTATTTGCTTTACTTAGTTGCTTTGCTTAAGCTAGCTAATGCATTCGTTTTTGCACTTAAGTAGTTAATGCGTTTAACTATTCATTTGTGTCTGTAATAACTAGTTAGTTAACTTGTTAGTTAATTAGCTTGTTTTGTAATAATTAGGTAACTAGGATTAGTTAATTAGTTTCATTTTGTAATAATTAGTTTAATTAGCTTAGATTAGCTAGTTAGCTTATTATTTGGACCCTCCGTTGAGAGGGCACAACTGTTGTAATAAGTGTGCGTGTGTTTGATGCATGTCTTCCAACCCCCATCTCTTTCTCCCTTTTACTTATCAGCTTTCGATGGTTAGTTTTAGGGCATGTTTCAATTAGCATACTTATGCTTTGCATGCGTGCATCCATTCATATGTCTTGCATGCACCGGGCTCGGCGCATCATACAAACTGTATTGTATTTCAATACCAATTTGAATGCATGTTATCAAGTTGCATTCATATGCCATCTTAGGCAGCCGAGTCTATTTAGTTGCATTTTGCATGTGTTGCATTAGGCATCTTGACATAGCTAGGATCATGTATTGATTACCAACTAGTTTCTTTTTTGACTCGGAGTACACTGTGAGTGTTTATGCTTTAGCATCCTTGCCATGAGGCTATTTGCTTAACTGATATAACTACATGAATGCCTGTGGATGAAGGTTGGATTGCTTGAATTGGAATAATTCAACAAAATGTGTGTTTTAAGCCCACTTGAGAGTGGCAAATCATGTTTTCTAAGCCCACTTGAGGGTGGCAAAATCCGCGACTTAGCCTACTTGCGAGTAGCATTTTCAAACCATTTTCTAACAAACAAACATGAGGTGCTTTGTTCCAACTCAGGCGATCTAGTCTATACTTATATGCTGTGCGCATCACATAGTAAGCTAGCTAATAAACCGGAATAAGAACGCATGTGTTTTCAAAAACAACATATCATGTTAGTAAAGGCCGATTCTTTGATCGGGCGAGCGGGGGTGCTCATTGCATGACCTTCCCCACTCGTACCCAAGTTCCCGAGCCGCGGCAACTTTGGTGATGATGGACACGTGGCCTTAGGCACGAGTCATGGTTTCCTAAATTTCCCAAAAACAAAATATTTAGATAGCGACTCTGAAATTTGGCAAAGCAGTCCATGTTTGGCGCTTTTTGATTAAAATCGATTTTCCAAAACGATTTGCCAGATTTGGACTCTTTGGTGATTTATCAGTCTTACATTGCACTTTGTGAGATTAGATTCAGAACCGTGACATGAGTCCGAACTGTAGTAGCTAAGAACAACGATTCGCGCCCTCGCGCGCGGAGCGGAGTTCCGAGCGGTCTACACTTTGGCTCACCCTACTTGGGAACCATTTTCAGGTGTTGGAGACATGCCTCCGCTGAGACAGTAGTTTGGGGAGACTTGGAGCAAGAGCTTCGTTTTATTTTGTTTATTTTGTATAGCCAAGTCTAAGTTGCATTGAGTTAGACTCTTCCTTTTCCTGTAACCAAGCAATGTCTTAGAAAGATGTAAGCCCATAAGGCATTTATTTTGTTGATTATTAGTTGGTATTACATGCTATAGATTCAGGATGAACATTTATGAACGTATATTGCATGTGTTATCTTTTGTAATACAAACTCTGATGAATGAACGCATACCATTTCTATTATACTTAATTCTTTTATGAGTTGGATTAATTGCATTTTTTTTTTGGGCGTTACACTCACTGCTCAAATTACCTAAATTTTATTATTAATAATATATATATATTATATAATAAACTTGAAATGTTATAAATTAATGTTCAGATCTTGAAATATTATGACCATAAGAACAAACTCTCTCAAAATAACCAAAATAGTCCAGGTATATATATCTCGTATATACTATCTCAAACTTTTGTCTCCTTATCTCTCTCTCTCTCTCTCTCTCTCTCTCTCTATTTCTCTATAGGGTTTCCATCTCTTCACACAATGATTTCTCTTTTTTTCTCTATCACAACCGCCGCCAGAGTTCTAGAAGTCACGACTCTCTCCTCTTTCTTTACCACTATGTTGACATCACATTTCATTTTTTTATTGATTATGACCAAGTTCAATTATAGTTTATTCGATTAAGTCCATCGACTATTTTTTAAGAGTAATCTTAGCCATATTTTTTTTTATTATTATTCCTATCGACAAATATGCTGACATAGCGTGACAAATATGCTAGTAACGTGGCATAAAAGAGATGATGATGTGCCTTGAAAAGATTAAATAAAAGCCAGTAAAGATATTTGTTAAAATCAAATTAGAAATCATAAGCTAAAACCGGAGGATCAATACCAAGTCAAAGGATAAAATCTGCAAGTAGTTCCTATGAAGATGGGATATAGTTGAGTGGAGCAAAGATCAAGGAAGATCGTGGATTGATGACTACAACATGAGATGGCCAAGCAAGTATAAAAGGAAGACTTGAGGAATAATGGAAGAAATCAATCAACAACCCTCAATCACACTCATGAAGAATAATTTAGGAGTAGTTCTAAATTCGTTATTTTAGGAGTAGATTAGAAATAGTTTTTTTTCCAATCCCCACTTCTTTTCTTTCCGTCGATTGATGCATTTTTCAGTTCTTTGTTCTTGTTTGAGTTCTTGTAACTGATAGCAAGTGACAATTTAATTGAATAAATACATATTCTTTTCTGTTCAAATCCTTCTTTACTTAATTACCTCCAGGGAAGTTCTTAATTTGTTTAAGGCATAGAACTCAACCACAAAACTTGATCTTTTCGTATTTATTAAAATTGGTTGAAGTTTATCGATCAATCACTGTTGATTGGGCCTAAACTGAATTTTTGCTAACATAAATTGGCATGCCCAGTGGGACCATTCTAACTTGGAGTAATGACAATGAAAAAACAAACTAATGCATATGAAATCATGCCTTCAAGCAGCATGTTTACATCTTGTGAATCCATGGATGTAAATTGTCAATGGAGTGGTAGTGTTCCTCTAGATACAGATTATCAGTGGAATGCCTCATATTTTGAAAATTGTCAGTGTTATGGTGGTGGTTCTACCACTTATTACCAACATAATGGTATGACAAATGATTTTAAAAGAATGAATTGGCATTGTGAGGATGAAATTTATTGGTGTGGGAGTGAAATTTTAGCCATAAAAGAAGAAATTAATTCTCTTTATAGGCAAAGATTTCAAATAATTTCATCATCTCCTTACTATTTGACGCAAAGAGATTTAAATTACTGTGATGAGAAAATTCATCAACTTAAAGGCCAAATTTTTCTAATTGATGAAGAAATTCTATATTGGAAGCAAAAATTAGAAGGCATAATGGCCAATGAAAAATTAAGATTTGAAAATAATGTGGTTCATAAGGTTAATACACATATTTTTGAAGAGCCAAGGTATGTGGATCGAAAGGTTAGCACACCAAGTCATGAAGATAATATGACTTTGGAAAATTTTCATAGGCCATTAATGGCTAAAATTAAAAAACAACTAATTCTTTCAAAAAATATTGAGAATTCTAATGATAAATGTTCACTTGGAGGGCATGATGTTTTGCCAAACGTGGCAAAAAGTGACAAGCCATTAATGGTTAAAAAAAGAAGAACAACCCATTCTCTCAAAAAATGTTAAAAATTTATCACAAAATAATGATGAAGATTCACTTGGGGGGAGGGGGGGCATAATTTTAAGCCAAAGATAGCTAAAAACTATGAACATGGGGGGCATGATTTTAAGCCAAACATGGCTAAAAATTATGAACAACCCACATTTGTTGAATTTGAATTTTTTGACGTTGTTAAATTTGTCAAAAGTTTTGATTTTCTAAAACCATTTGATATTATGGTTTCTGCTATCCAACGACCACCATGGGTTTGTGGTTCACATCAAAAGTTAATTTTGATGAACTGGTTGACAAAAATAATATATTATGTAAGTTTGATGGAATAAAAAAAATGGTTATATAATAGCCAACACTTGGCCAAACCAATAATAGCCAAGGGCCAATTGATTATACTTTGCATGAAGGCCAATTAATGGCTAATTGTTTAGTGTCGACATATGCCAATTTAATAGCCGATGGCCAATTGGTTATACTTTGTATCGACAGAGGGCCAATTAATTATTTTTGTTTTAAATTTTGAAATAGTGTTAAATGTTAGAAGTATAATATGTCTTTGCTTCAGTAAATACAAATGGGCTCAAATTACATCATTTATAGGTAATGTAAAGCATACGGGGAGCAAATATTCCGCAGAGCCCGTACTCCTTTCTACCAAGCTCCTTGTCTGTCCGATCGACCTGCGAACACAACGGCGGTGAGCTACCCGGTGGTGTGTGGCCGGAAAATCCCTCCGACGGTCAAGTTAGCACACACTCAGATAGAGAGAGAGAGAGGAGAGTTGAGTGTTTAGGTTGTTCTCACCAAATGATTTTTTATCATGGGGGGCGCAGACATGCTTATATACCTTCTGCGCCCCAAATCTACTCTCATTAGTCTCTCGACACGTGGTGCTGCTATCCCATCTGTCAGCACAAACCCAGTAATCACCACCCAACCAAACTGTCAGGCTACCTTGGTGGAACCCGGCAGACCGGCGAAACCACCTCGGCTTCTTATGACCGCGCTTGCACGGCATATTTGAGTGATCCACTCGCCGAGCCCCAGAACGCCGAGCCCCAGAACGATCGAGCTTGGTTGCATTCCGGCAAGCCGAGCTCGAGGTAGGTCGAGCCGGTTAGCTATAGGCCTTCCTGCCGAGCTGAACGCACGAACCGTGGAATCCGAAATGGCAGGCAGTCATCTCGGCCGAGCAACTTCAAGTAGCCTGGTTTGTACACAAACAAGCCCAAGTAGCTTGGTCCAACATGGCCCTGTGCCTTAACCAAGCAAAACCTCTTTGGACAAGCCCAAGCTACCGCGGCCCAAACGTGTTTGGCACTCAACTTGCCCGGCCTTTGCCATGGCCCATTCCAGCTCATAAAATCTCCCTCTCAATTGCCCCTTAATTCTGTCCGCACAAGCGTGACTGGGATTACATGATCCGACCGGGGTAGACTCTTCCTTGGTCCTCAGTTTGCAAGTTGTTAACTGCGCTAGTCGACATGCTAGGTTTCCAAACTTGCCCGATCGACGCCTCATCTCGCCTCCTTGTCTCTTCAACTTTGACGCCGTCATTAATTGGGACACGCGTCGCTCGTTTATTGGCCTTGAGCAGCCAACCCTCATGTCCCTTCACATTCAAAAATTTTGGCGGTCTCTCTCTCCCATATATACGTCATTTCTCCCTTCATTTCGTTCTTACTGACTCTCCTTCAGTTCTTGACGTTCCAGAGCTCTAGAGCCTTCGAAGAGCTTTCTTCTTGCGTCTTGCTGCGTTTGTGCTTGAAGACTCACCTCCAGCCCAATTCTGGTAAGTTCTTCGACCCCTTATTGCTATTTCATTTGGTATTCTTCATTTTAGGGCACAAAAACCATAGATTTTAGGGTATAGCTCCCTGAAACCCTCCCATGCCCCTTGTCCTCCTTGCTGTTCTTCAACTCCAGTGATGAACACCTGAAGATCTAGGACGGCTCGGGCTCCAAGTCTTCTCTTGATCCCAAAAATCATTAAGACTGAGCAAATTGCTAGTTTTAAGAAAACTTCTGTAGAAACCGAGGTAGGCTGAGTACTTGTCCCTTGACTGGTCGTGCTCCTGAATTTACCTTCGTGACCGAGGTGGTCTGGCACTCCATTTGACCGAGCTAAAGTCAAGCTCGTTTTGCGCGACCGCGCTTCCACTTACACTTACCCTCCTTTTTCCTGCAGAGTCTAAGGGGACCACAGACCAACACCAAGGCTCTCAAAGACCGAGCAACCATCAAACAAGAGTCTGTGCCAAACCACCTCGGCCGAACTAAAACCTGCCGGCTACTTATGGGCGATACCGCTTCATGGTCGACACGCCGGTTGCTCTGGCCGCGTTCGGGAAGACTACGGTATCCCGGACGACGTTCACCTAGAGCTCAGTGAAATTGACACAAACCCATGGGGCAGATTAGACCAGTGCCCTTATCATAGAAGGAGGCCTCCATTTCCCGGTTAACCCACTGATGACCGAATTTTTGCGGCGTACCGGACTTGCACCTACCTAAGTCTCCACCAACACTTATAGAATAATCAACGGAATCCATGAGCTGAACAACCGGCTTGGAACCAACTTAGTGATAGCCGAGATACTCTGCCAATACACCCTAGGGCACACAGGCGACGGCCTCGCCTACTATTTAAAGATTAGACCGGGCAAAGAAAAGATAGTGACCGGCACCCCGGACAAGGACTTACACGATGATGACTTTTTCTGGGTGTCCGGCAACTACGAAACAGCCGACGTGCCGGGCTGGTTTATTAGCAAGAACTTCGGTTCAACATGTAAGCCGTGCCACCTGCTTGGTCAATTTATCTTTCTTCACTATTCTGTACTTATCATTTTTTCTTCTTTCCTTTGCAGCAATCGAAGCTTTGCAAGCCAACTATCACTACCGCAACGAAGCAGCCATCAGGACCGTGCTTCGTTACCGCAACCGAGATTGCCACGAGCTCCTCAGTTACGTACCGACATACCGATAGTCAGCCCCTCGCCGGAGTAAGGTAACAGACTTTCTCCGCGCTTCGTCACCTCCTCTAGACCCCACATTGCCAGACGTGCCCCTCATTCGGTTAACCGAGGCAGAATAGATGACAAAGAGAAGCCACATCAAGAATCTCATCACTGCGACTTCCACCGAGCTACCGAGCATCCCAACCCGCACAGCCGCTGCCGGGCAATCAAGCGGGACCGTGGTCGCACTGGCGTCTTCCGCCGCCGGGCAAGCAAGCAAAGACAACCGCCAGGCTGGAAAAAGGCCACGTGCAGACCCTTCCACCGAGCTGGTTGCAAAGCTAAACACCGAGCAACCTGTCGTCACAACTGACCTAACACCGTCATAGAGGCCGCAACTCAAGCACCGGGGCAAGGAGATCTCGGCAACTGCCTCAGTCAAAGGTGACAAGGAGCACCTACTGGCCTTCGATCTGACCAAGGCCTTGCTGCTGCTGAGCGACGTGGTCGGCAGCGACCACGTGCCAGACACCCGGCTGGTGAAGTCTTCGGTGAAGTCCATGACCAGGGTAAGAACTTCGCACACTTTGCCCAAAATTTTTCCAAGTGTTGCTCGGCTTTCTTTATAAGCAAACCTTCTTCTTGCAGGCCATCCAGAAACAACACTTGGTCATGGAGCGCATTCACCGACTCCGGCAGAAGGCCACTGACTCTGCCAACCAGGTGGAACACCTTCAAGCCGAGCTCGATTGGTCCAAAGCTTTGCTGCAGATGGCAAACTCTGACAATTCTAGGTTGCTTGGCCAGCTTGGAACTGCCAAGAAAGAAAGGGGCGCGTTCCGGGCCGAGCTGGAGACTTTGAAAGAATCAAATAAGAAGGAGCTGGAGGACGCCAACAACGCCGGTTTCAAGGAAGTCGAGGAGAGCTACACCAAGCAAGTCCATGCCACCCAAGACATCTTCTTCAAGACGAGATGGAAGGCTGCTTGTGAACAGCTCGGCCAAGGACCTGGGACCGACGTGTTCGCCTCTCCCAGTTGCCTTCCTACTGAAGCACCTTGTGCCATATGCCAACGACGTCTTCAGCGGGTTGCAGGCTGAGGCCGAGGAAGAAGAGGCAGAGGATGCCGAGGAAAATGCCGAGGGTGACAACCGCCCAAAGCAGCCCGGCCAGGAGCAGACCAGTGTCCAGGAGACCACAACCACGGTCGACCTAGAAGCGACCGCAACCGAGGATGAATTCACAAACCTTTCCCCCTTAGTCTAGTTTTCTTTGTCTTCTTTTCATTTACAAATGTAACCGGGCTACTGCCCCACCTTTTGTATTTGGTTTTCACATCAATGAAAGTTCTAATTTCTTTAAGTGTTTGCACTGTCTTCAAGCCGAACAACTTCAACCGGGTAAATTACCTCGGCAGAGTGGATCAGCAACTCTTCTTTGAACAAATCACCCACTTAATTAACCGGAATCTAACGTCTCGGTTGAAATAACAAAGTTGAACACATCATCAGCTTGTTTGACTGGAATAAACATCTCGGTTCAAATAACAAAGTTGAGCAATTATCAACTTGTATGACCGGAGTAAACATCATGGTTTAAATCTCAAAGTTGAACAAATCACCAACTTGTTTGACCGGAGTAAACATCTCGGTTTAAATCGCAGAGTTGAACAAATCATCAACTTGTTTAACCGGAGTAAACATCTCGGTTTAAATCTCAAAGTTGAACAAATCATCAACTTGTTCAACCGGAGTAAAAACATCTCGGTTGCAATCTTACAATAAGCAACGAAAACACGCAGAATGCTAAAGCAAAGACAAGACACTTTTATATATTGACAAAAAGAATATTACATTCTGAAGTGTGAGGCAAAAAATTCCTTTGCACAAAAAGAACACAAACTATGAAAAACTAAAAATAGTACAGTTTGAGGTTGGCCGCATTCCATGGCCGGGGTATTCCTCTGCCTTCTAAATCCTCCAAATGGTATGCCCCCTTGCCTGCCAGACCGGTTATCTTGTAAGGTCCTTCCCAGTTTGCCCCTAGTTTGCCTTCACCTGGCACCAAGGTGTTGCCCATGACCTTCCTTAAAACCCAGTCGCCTACTTTGAACGGTCTGGGGTGCACCGTCTTGTTGTATTTTCTTGAAAGCTCTTGTTGGTAGTCGGCTACATGGATGAGAGCCTTTTCCCGGCGTTCTTCCACTAGGTCCAATTCTAGGGCGATCGCTTCAGAGTTCAGCGCGGGCTCAAAACTTTCACTGCGGAGGGTGGGCATACCAACTTCCAATGGGATGACCGCCTCCATGCCATATGACAAGGCAAAAGGAGTTTCCCCGGTAGATCGCCGCGGGGTCGTTCGGTATGCCCAAAGGACACTTGGGAGTTCCTCGGCCCATTTGCCTTTGGCTTTCTCAAGTCTTTTCTTCAACCCATCGAGAATGGTCTTGTTTGATGCTTCGGCTTGGCCGTTAGACTGCGGGTAGGCCGGGGTAGAGTTGTAAAATTCAATCTTCAAGTCTTCACAAAATCCTCTAAATAAGTGGCCGTCAAATTGGGTGCCGTTATCAGAGATCAGAATCTTGGGGATGCCAAACCGCGTTACCACGTTCTGCCAGACAAACCGTTTTACATCCTTCTCCTTGATCGTTGCCAAAGGCTCAGCTTCAACCCATTTGGTGAAGTAGTCTGTAGCCGCGATAAAGAACTTCCGGTTGCCTGGTGCCGTTGGGAGTGGTCCCACTATATCCAGCCCCCACATCGCAAAGGGCCAAGGGCTGGTGAGGGGAAGAAGTTCTCTGGCCGGTTGGTGAATTTGGTGGGCAAACTTCTGGCACTTCTCACATTTGCGAACATATTTCTGAGCGTCCGCTTGCATGCACGGCCACCAATATCCTTGCGAGATAGCTCGGTAGGCCAAAGATCTGCCCCCTATGTGACTGCCGCAGATGCCCTCGTGAATTTCGTACAGGAAAGCCTCCACGTTGTTTGGATGGACACATTTGAGATAGGGACCAGTGAAGGACTTCTTGTATAAAGCGCCGGAAGGAGAGAGCCAAAACCGCTCTGACTTTACCCGGACTCTATGTGCTTCCTTCTTGTCGGCTGGAAGGGTCCGTTCTTTGAGGAAAAGGATAATTGGGTCCATCCAAGAAGGACCTAGCTCGGTGCAGAGTACTTCTGTCTGCTCGGTTTCCTCGATGCTCGGGCTAGGAAGGAATTCAATCAGGAGAGGGCTGGGAGATGTGCTATCAACCATGGAAGCGAGGCCGGCTAATTCATCTGCCCGGCCGTTTTCTTCTCGACCAATCTGTTGGACCCTTATTGCTGGAATCGCTTGATGTGGTCTCTTACCAGAGCTTGGTACTTTGCCATTCTGTCATTTTTAGCTTCGTAAACCCCAGAAACTTGGTTAACAACGAGTTGGGAATCACTGTAGACCATTAGCTCGGATGCATGCATCTGAAGTGCGCTTTTGAGCTCGGCCAAAAGCGCCTCGTACTCAGCCTCGTTGTTTGATGTAGGGAATCCGAGGGTGATAGAGTGTTCAATGGTCAGTCCATCCGGAGAGATCAGAAGTATACCCAGCCCGGCACCGTGGCGGTTCGAGGCCCCATCTACGAAAAGTTTCCACATTTCGCCAACAAAGAGCTTCCAACATTCTGAGGGGTCCTGGGAGGCTTGCAGGTGGATGGGCGCATGATCACTCGGCTGTGCGGCGTCAGGTTCAATGCTGATCGGTTCCACTTCCTTCCCTCCTGGTGATGCGGCACCGGACAGAGCAGGTTGGTCGGTAATACCCAACTCCGTCGTCACATCGTCGGGCTGTAGCGTCGTACTAGCTGAAGGTTCTTCGGGGGGGCACGCAAGTTCCGCGTCGCCAACATCGCCTTGCTGTGTTACTTCAGTTAAAACTGCACTTACCTCCTTAGCTGCCGCCGCAAGATCCACTGGGCAGACGGGATGAATCCCGGGTGAGAATTCAGCAACAAAATCGGCCAATGTTTGGGCCTTTATGGCAGTGCGTGGCCGGAACTTGACGTCAAACTGTCCCAATTCGACCGCCCACTTGAGAATTCGACCGGAGAAGTCCGTCCGCTCGAACAAAGCTTTAAGGGAGAACTTGGTCAAAACAATGATTGCATGAGCATGGAAATAGTGCGCCAACTTCCTAGAGGCCATTATCAATGCCAACGCAAGTTTTTCCAGCGGCAAGTATCTCGACTTTGCCGGTAGCAAGGTTTTGCTTACGTAGAAGATAGGGAGGTGCTTGATTCCTTCCGACCGAACAAGCACCGCACTAACTGCATGCTGAGAAACGGCCAGATAAAGGTAAAGTTCTTTGCTGGGCTTCGGTGTTACCAACAGTGGTGCTGAAGACAGATACTCCTTGAGCTCGGCCAAAGCCCGGTCACATTCTTCATCCCATGAGAACTTTGATTTCAAAGCTTGAAAGAAAGGACAGCAGAAATCTGATGACTGACTTATGAATCGGTTAAGCGCGGCGGCCATTCCGGCCAGATGCTGCATGTACTTAGCCGAGCTTGGTTGCTTTAATTCTTGTACGCCTCTGATTTGTGTGGGGTCTGCCTCGATGCCTCGGTTTGTGACTAGGAAGCCTAAGAATTTTTCGAATCCCACGCCAAAGGCACACTTAGACGCATTCAGGCGTAGCTTGTGTCATTTGAGAATCGTAAACATCTCAGCCAAGTCGGACAAGTGGTCTGCTTGATGCCGGCTTTTGACCACCATATCATCAATATAAGCCTCCATTCTCCGGCCTAGCAGAGGAGTGAACATCTTGGTCACCATCCTTTGGAAAGTTGCCCCGGCGTTCTTCAAACCAAAAGGCATGACTCGGTAGCAGAAGAGTCCCCTTGTAGTAGTGAAAGAGGTGATCTCACGGTCGGGGCCATGCATGGCAATCTGATGATAGCCGCAGTAGGCATCCAAAAAACTGAGCCTGTTATGTCCGGCCGTTAGATCGATAAGCTGGTCTATTCTGGGCAGAGGAAAGCTGTCTTTAGGGCAAGCTCGGTTGACGGTCTTGTAGTTGACGTAAACTCGCCACTTCCCATTCTTCTTAGGTACAACGATCGTGTTTGAAATCCACTGAGAGTAGTGCACTTCCTGAATAGCTCGTGCCTCAAGTAGGTTCTTCACCTCTTTTGCAACTACCTCGGCATGGTGTAGCGCCGATCTCCTCGTTCTCTGAATGACCGGCTTTGCCCTGGGCAAAACATTGAGGTGATGGCAAATAAAACTCGGATCGATGCCGGGCATGTCGTAAGGTGACCATGCGAAGACTTCAATATTTGCCATAAAAAATTCCACCATCTCGGTCCTTTCTTGTGTGGTAAGGCTTGATCCGAGCAAGAAGAACTTGTTCGGGCTCTCTGTGTCAATCTGCACTTCCACCAACTCCTCAACGGCTTTGTCCTCAGCCTTGGTGCCCACGTCATCAAGGACTTCCCAGTCTTCCGGTCCTTCAATCATTTGGACGAAGCCTTTGGCAGCTCGGCTCCCGTTCACTGCCATGAAGCATTGCTTCGACATGACCTGATCGCCCCAAACTTCCTCAATTACCCCCGTAACCAAGGGGAATCTCATTACCTGATGGTAGGTCGACGCTACGGCTTGCATAGCGTGAAGCCATCCCCTTCCAAGGATCAGGTTATACGTAGACGGCACTTGCAATACCCAGAACTCCACTTGCTTGACCACGGATCCCGCTTTGACCGGCAGAATAATTTTTCCCAAAGGCCACTCCGGTTGCGAGTTGAAACCAACCAGTGGCGAAGTTGCCGGAGCCAAGTCTGTATCTCGGAGTTTGAGCTGTTTGAACGCGTCGTAATAGATGATCTTGACCGTGCTTCCCTGGTCGATCAAGATGCGCTTGACATCGAATTCCTTGACGCAGAGTGTGACCACCAAGGCATCGTTGTGCGGTGTCTGAATGCACTCTAAGTCCGTTGTAGAGAAACTGATCACGTCTTTCTCTTCGGTCTTCCCTCTCTTGATCGCGGGCTGGACCGACAAAACTTCCCTCATGTGTTCTGCCTTCTTGATCATACCTCGGAGCTCGCATACACGCGCTGGCTCCACTATGCCGTGGATGACATTAACAACTCCTTATGGGGGCGCCTCCAGGTCATCCGGTCCACGCGGGTGAACCGGGGCTTGATGTACGGCCTTCACACCCCCATCAATGTAAAGGTCCAAGTGTCCGGCTGTGACTAGCTCCTCCAAGTGTTGCTTCGGAGGCAAACAGTCCTCTGTCCAATGTCCGCGCTCCCGGTGGAATGTGCAGTGGTGCCGCGGATTGAAGCCTTTTTGCGCATCGCCTAACTTAGCAGGAAACCGGACGTAATCCTCATCACGGATTTCACTAAGTATGTGATAGATTGGAATCTTAAAGACCGTGGTGATGCCCGTCCGAGCTTTCAACCTTCTATTTGCATCAGCTACGTCGTCGCGGGGGTATTCATCTCGGTCATTCTACCGACCCCTACCCCGGTTTCGACGATTTGAACCTCAGTTAGATTCCTCGGCATGATCATTTGAACGGTTAGTCTCCTGTCCGACCACGTGCACCTTGCCAGCTAATCTCTTATATGTTGCTACCGGAGTTGTCTTCGCGGTAGATGCTGCCGCATCATCTTCTACTCAGATGTGCTCGTTGATGCGCTGCATGAGCTGGCCCATGGATGTCGGCTGGTACATGGTAAGCGAGTCCCGCAGTCTATGTCTGACCGGGAGACCACGCTTATATTGTGTGATTGCCAGGTTGACCGGGCAATCCAAGATCTCATTGAAGGTTCCTAGTATCTGGAGTTGTATGCCTTGAGTGTGTCGCTCGGCTCCATCTTGACACTAAGAAGGTGGTCAACTTCCTTTGGCGTTCTGGTGTTGGTTTTGAAGCGCGTCACAAAGGCTTCTGCCAACTGCTGCCACCTTTCGATGCTCCCCTCCGACAGCCTCTCAAACCATTTCAAGCCCAGCTCGCCCAAACTCGACGGAAAGATAAGGCACATAAGAGCGTCATTTCGCCTATGTCCGACCATGACCTGTCGAAAGTGGCTCACATGCATGTATGGATCGGTCTTTCCGTCGTAGAGCGTGAACTTTGGCTGGTGAAAGCCCGCGGAAAGTGGTGTTGTTTCTATTTCCAGGGAGAAAGGAGTGGCGCTCAGCCTTGCCAAATCCGTGTCTGGAGGAGGAGGCACAGCAAGGCGGGGTGGAGGCATTACGACCTCTTCACTGGCGCGACCCCCATAGGATAACCGCTGGAACGCCGACACCCTCTGAGTCTCCCGCCGGCGAGCCCGCTCTTTCAAGACTACCCACAAATCCTCCGATCGAGCGGAATAGGAGTACCTTGTCGTCGTCGCCAGACGTGAGGGTTGGTAAGTGCTATCTTACGCGCTAGACTTCTCTATGGGCACGTCGGAATCTCTAACCTTGTAACTTCTGGTGATTGAGAGGGACGGAGTGTGCTGCTGGCTCTAACTGCCTAAACGGCGGGGTTGGGTGCGCTCACTGTGGTCTACCACTCCAGCTACACCCTTCCCTTTGACATGCCGCTTAAGATCCTCCATCTCCGCCGCCATTCTCCGGATGACGGCGTCTTGGTCCCTTAGCTTGTGTTCCAGACGCCTGGCGTGCGATTCTCTTCGCCACCGGTGACTATCTGGACTCCGAGAATGACCAAAGCTTCTTCCGCGCTTATCTCGCACGTCTCTTGAATGTCCTCCTAGGGAAATCTCCAGGTCCGCGATGTGAGGAATGGCGGGGAGTCCATTTCTCTGTCCAGCTGACTCCGGGGTAACTCCGTCGATGGCGGACAACGGTATCTCGCCGTTGTTTGCCATGGAAGGCGATCAGATGAGCTTGGAAGACAAGGTTTTGTCTATCAAGTTCCCACAGACGGCGCCAATTGTACAGGGAGCAAATATTCCGCAGAGCCCGTACTCCTTTCTACTAAGCTCCTTGTCTGTCCGATCGACCTGTGAACACAACGGCGGTGAGCTACCCGGCGGTGTGTGGTCGAAAAACCCCTCTGACAGTCAAGTTAGCACACACTCAGATAGAGAGAGAGAGAGAGAGAGAGAGAGAGGAGAGGTGAGTGTTTAGGTTGTTCTCACCAAATGATGTTTTATCATGGGGGGGCAGACATGCTTATATACCTTCTGCGCCCCAAATCTACTTCCATTAGTCTCTCGACACGTGGTGCTGCTATCCCATCTGTCAGCACAAACCCCGCAATCACCACCCAACCAAACTGTCAAGCTATCTTAGTGGAACCCGGCAGACCGGCGGAACCACCTCGGCTTCTTATAACCGCGTTGCGCGGCATATCTGAATGATCCACTCGCCGAGCCCCAGAACGACCGAGCTTGGTTGCATTCCGGCAAGCCGAGCTCGAGGTAGGTCGAGCCGGTTAGCTGTAGGCCTTCCTGCCGAGCTGAACGCACGAACCGTGGAATCCGGAATGGCAGGCAGTCATCTTGGCCGAGCAACTTCAAGTAGCCCGGTTTCTACACAAACAAGCCCAAGTAGCTCGGTCCACATGGCCCTGTGCCTTAACCAAGCAAAACCTCTCTAGACAAGCCCAAACTACCACGGCCCAAACGTGTTCGGCGCTCAACTTGCCCGGCCTTTGCCATGGCCCATTCTAGCTCATAAAATCTCGCTCTCATAAAGCCTTAGAAAATACTTGTGATGTAAATCAAGTGGGGGCGTTGTTTGAACTATAAAATATTTTCTATCGATTATAATAAATCGTCTTATAAAGCATTTAATTGGATTTCATTCTTCAATTCATTTAAATGAGGGAGCATTGTTGACACCATATTTTATTTTTCTATCGATTATGGCCTGTTGATTATGGCCAAGTTTGATTATGGTCTGTCGATTAAGACCATCGACTATTTTTTAAGAGTAACCTTGGCTACATTTATTATTATTATTATTATTATTATTATTCCTATCGACAAATATGTTGACATAACATGACAAATATGCTAGTAATGTGGCATGAAAGGATGGTGATGTGGCTTGAAAAGATCAAATAAAAGCCAGTAAAGATATCTGTTAAAATCAATTAGAAACCATAGGCTAAAATTGGGGGATCAATACTGAGTCAAAGCATAAAATCTACAAGTAGTTCTTGTGAAGATGAGATATGGTTGAGTGGAGCAAAAATCAAGGAAGATCATGGATTGATGACTACAACATGAGATAGCCAAGCAAGTATAAAAGGAAGACTTGAGGAATGATGGAAGGAATCAATCAACAACCGTCAATCACACTCGTGAAAAATTGTTTAGGAGTAGTTCTAAATTAGCCATTTTAGGAGTAGATTAGAAATAGTTTTTTTCCAACCCCCACTTTTCTTTCCATTGATTGATGCATTTTTCAGTTTTTTGTTCTTGTTTGAGTTCTTGTAACTGATAGCAGGTGACAATTTAATTGAATAAATATATAGTCTTTTCTGTTCAAATCCTTCTTTACTTAATTACCTCTCGGGAAGTCCTTAATCTGTTTAAGGCATAGAACTCAACCACAAAACCTAATCTTTTTGTGTTTATTAAAATTGGTTGAAGCCTGTCGATCAATCACTGTCAATGGGGCCTTATCTAAATTTTTACTAACACACCACCACCTCCAAAGATCTAGAAGTTACAGCCACTGGAGCCTGCTAGTCCAGATTTGTGTTTTTACTTTGATCCAGAAGTCAAGACACTCAAAATTCTCTAGAACTCACAGGAGGATTTGGAGTTTGGTTAGATTTTCGATTGTGTTCGCTGAAATCTTACTCACGAGTCCAACGGGGGAAGGCGGAGAGAGATGACAAAGCAACTCCCTCTCTTCAGCACTTCCATGGAAGCCCAAACCAAAGCAACTTTGACCTCTCTCATTCACTCTCTCTGTCTCTCTCTTTCTCTCTCGTTTGAGTTTTCAACGCTTAGATCTAATCCTATGTTAGTGATCCCGATGTAGCCTACCACCTGATCCTCTTCCTTATTCGTCTTTGTTGCTTTCCTAATCGTCTCGTTGACATTTGCTTCCGAGTACGATCACAAAGTATATATATGCATGTAGACACCCCATTTTTGACAGCCCTTAAAGACTTGGATGTTCTTACAGGTACATCCGATGACGAGTCTAATTGCTCGCTGAGCGCTCGAAGCCCTCAATGGAACGCCACAGGTTTGAGCCTTTCAAACCCAGCATCCATTTTGTCTCATTTTTGGACCATGTCTCGGTCTTTCCCTCCTGCAGTCTTTGGTGGCCTGCTGGCCATCTATGAAGGCCACAGCTTCTGGTCTGCCAACCATTGATGTGCCTTGCCGGCCATCAATGCTGCCTTGCCGGGCGGCCATCACTGATGCCGGCCAGCCACCAGTGTTTTCTGCAGATATTTTGTGCCAGCTGTGCCAACTGTTTGCACATATGCTTGCATCTGTCCACACGTGGAGGCTGGATCTCCTTGTATAGATTTCATGTTTTCTATATATAGGGAGTCCCTCTCTTATGTTTTTGAGGTTAGAAGATTTCAAACTCAAAAATTGTCTCTCTCTAGATTTCTCTCTCTCTCTCTTTCTCTCTCTCTCTCTCTCTCGTAATTTTGTGCATACTTGCCTAGTTATACCACTATTTTGTATACATATCGTTAACCACAATTGATCACCTTTGAGCTGAGGTCCCTTGAGGTCTTGTTGGAGCTCTTGAAGGTGGTTTTGGCTTGTATTGGTGCCTAAAGTTGTGCTTGGCTTCAAAGGGTATAACACTTGTCTTTTAACTTGTTTTACTACACTTGTTTTCCTATCTTTTTCTACTGTTTTTGGGCCATTTTTGAGCTGTAAAAATCTCTGTTTTAATGGGCTGAAATTGGTGTTTCAAGTTATTTAAGGTTAGGGAGTGTCTCACCCTTCTTTATTCCTTGCTCTTAAGGCTTTTGCATCTTTGTTTCCCACTTTAAAACCAACTCTTTTTGGGCTTTTAATCACTAAATTTCAGAGTATTTTCAGTGGCAAAAAACATATTTTGAAGTCCAAAATTGGAGGGGTTAGCCTCCCCTCCTTGTGTCTTGTTTGCTAACCTAGTTAACTCCATGTGTTAGCATGATTTTCTAGCTTTTTGTAGCTATATTCCAGCACGTTTTTGCCTTTGTTTTAGACTTTTTTAGCTCTGTTTTGGGCTGTTTGGGTCAGTTGAGTCTTGTTTTGCATGGTTGTGGTGTAATGGTCCTTACAAGGGTGGTGTTTTAGGGCATTAGGCACCTCTTGTTTGAGTTGATTGCATGCTTTGGTGTTATTTTGTACTTCATTTAAGCACTAATCACCTCTGCAACCTCCCTCCTTTCTTGGTTTTTCTTTTTTTACTTTGAAAGTGGTTTCAAGTCATTTATGTGCCTAAGTATGGAATTGAGGTTTCATACTTAATGGTTTAATCCCTTTGGGCGTTCATTACCAATGGTATGAGACTTCTTTCATACCCAAAGAAACTTGTGTTTTGAGCCTTTTTTCTATTAGAGGACTCTAATTCACCTTTTGGACTTAATTGACTAAGTAATGGTTGGTAAAGTTAAAATGAGTAACTAACAACTTGGGACTAAAATTGAGCAAGATAATAACTTTTGTGTTGTGTGTTTGATCGGATATTAATTGAACACAAGGAAAATTGGGACATTTCATACTCAAAGTGATGAAATGTCTCAAGTTTCCTAGGTCTCCATAGCCCTTGATCATGCATGATAGGGTGATGGTTCTTGAGTGTCTTGTTTTGCATTCATTGAGCTTGCACATCTTGAATCACAAGCCATCATGCAATGAAATTGCTTGGATTGGTGGTTTGCAATTTAAGTTCACAACTCCTTGGATTTATCCATGAAAAGGAGGGGTGAATTGTGTAGACAATTCTTGGAAACACCCTCTTTTCGCTCTGTTTGTACTTTTTTGCAGCATGATGATCCAGTGTATCAGTGGTCGGCAGGCCACCATTCATGGCCAACAGTGCACCATAGATGGCCGGCAAGCCCCCTTCATGGCCGGCAGCATTCATCCATGGCCAACTGGCTAATGATGCAAACTTCAGCAGAATGTTGGTAAGGTGGAGCAAAATAGTTCTGGAAGTGTTCAACTCTACAAACAGAGGCTTTCGAGAGCAAAACGGAGGTCTTTTCGGGTGGTATCCGAGCATGTGCATCTTCCATTTCTCGAGGCGGAGTAGTGGCAGTGTAGTTATAGGCTTTAATTGCTTAGTTTGCTTACATTTGTGTTGTAAATTAATTAGTTAGTTTACTAGTTAATTCATTCAAGTGTTGTAATAATTAAGTAATTAGTTTAGCTTTTTATTTCATTTGCTTTGTAATAATTAGCTTAATTAGTTGCTAGTTAGTTAGCTTTTATTCATTCAGACTTTCCTTCATGAGAGTGTATTGTAATAACATGTATGTCTTCTAACCCCACGTCTTTCTCCCTTTTATTTACCCGCTTTTGATGGTTAGATTAGGGAACATGTTTCAATTAGCATACCTTATGCTTGCATCCATTCATCTTGTCTTGCATGCACCGAGGCTCGGCGCATCATTCAAACTGCATTGTCATTTCAATACTTCTTTGAATACGTGTTTAACCGCATGTTATCAAATTGAATCATATGCCATATTAGTAGCCGAGCTTATTAGTTGCATTCTTTGTATGTGTTGCGTTAGTTATTTTGCATAGATAGGAATCATGCATATTTTTCTAACTCAGATCTTCTTAGCTTGGAGTACTAAGTGAGTTTTTAGTACTTTAGCATATTTGCATGAGTTTAAATGACTGCCATGATTAACATGCTTGCCATGAGACTAAATGCTTACTTGCTAAATTGCATGAATGCCTGTGGAAGAAGGCTTGTTGTTTGAATTGGAATGATTCAACGAATGCGTGTTTTTAAGCCCACTTTGTTGAGTGGCAAATCAGTTTTAAGCCCACTATGTTTGGTGACAAATCTGCAAACTTTAAGCCCACTTGGGGTGGCAAATTCAAGCCCTTTTCACAAAACAAACATGAAATTGAATTGTTCCAACTCGAGCAAACTAGTCTATAGTTTCTTGTGCGCATCACATAGTACTGCTACTTTAATAACTGGAACAAGAGCACATAATGTTTATAAAAATAAAAAATAAAAACATATCATGATTAGTAGAGGCCGATCTTTGATCGGGCTAGCGGAGGTGCTCAATTCATGACCTTCCCTTCTCGTACCCAAGTTCCTGAGCCGATGCAACTTTGGTGATGACAGACACGTGGCTTTTGGCACAAGTCATGGGTTTCCTAAATTTCCCCAAAAATAAAATATTTAGGTGACGACTCTGTATCTGGCAAAGCAGTCCAATTTTGGCATTTTTGATCCTAAAATCAATTTTTCAAAAGATTTGCCAGATTTGGACTCTTTAGTGTTTATCAGTTTCACATTACACTGGTGAGATTAGATTCAGAACCGTGGGAGTCCGAACTGTAAGGCTTCTTTTCGACTTTTCGAAAGGGGGCGTAAAAAAGTCGAGCTATAGTTTCTGGAGAATCTGCTGGGGATTTAGAGAACTTGACTCGAACTCATGATATGTTATTTTATCTACACTTATGTGTTTCTTTGCATTTGCATCGGTACGCCTAAGTCACAGTGTTTGCCATCTGCTATTCCTGAACGGTTTGCCGGAGGCTTGCTTGGAAAAACTTGCCAAAAGGCTGACCGATTGCGGGCTCTGCCACAATGGGAACACAACCCTTGGATCTGGACTACCGCTGTACCATTTGATCCTCCTTTCACTTCTTGGTGTTAGGTGTGAGAGGTATATTAGGTAGTCTTGCTGAGGTACCCTTTTTTCCGATCGACCTAGTTGCATATCAGAAACCATAGAGATTGTTCCAAACTAGGACAGGTTGCTTACCCGAATTAGGATTGCGTGAAACCACTTCTCTTGAGTAGTGAAACCTTAGCTCCTGACGAAACTAGGACATGGTAACCCCACCCCATCATAGGGGTGTTTTGGTTCTCACTTAGCTGATATGTGCTTTTAGAGTGAAACTCTACAGGAATGTATGTATCAGTTGCAAGTTCGAGCATCAGTTTTTGGGGGCAGAAATCAGTGTTAAGTGTAGTTCTACAGCTTATGATTGCAACTGTGTCTTGTTCACATTTGAGCTGAGGTGCTGTGTGCTGTGTGGTTTTTGATTTTTGCTTTCTTTTCTTCATTTCTTTTTGCAAGGTAGTTTTTCACAATTGCTTCGGACCATTCTGTTACCTCCCAAGCACTCTAGACCCGTGTAAGGAGACTTTACAGATCCGGGGATCTTGTTAGGGGACAACCAGTGTTTGCTTCACTCCCACCGGATACCAGACAGAGGAGCGTTAGGCATAATTCACTAGTCCAGCAATCACCTTTTACTTTGCCTACGACCAGCTAGGTTCAGTCTTCTACTTCTACTCTAGTGAGAGAGTATTTGCCAGATCTGATGGCTCAACATCCCTCGGTTAGCATAGAAGACATGCTTCGTCATCTCTACCAGACCATAGAAACCATGCAGCTAGATGCTGCCCACCAAGCTAAGGTTACAGCCCGCCAAGCGGAAGTGATAAATAGGCTCCAGCAACAGCAACCACCACAAGCAGCTGCTTCTACTTCCCATGCACCTCCAGCGGGTATTCCAGCAACTAGAGTCGCTGTCAATGTCCAAGAGAACCTAGGCATGCTGGTAGATCCGATCCCACCTTAGACCTCTAAGGCACCAGTGTATCAAACTGAGGCACCATTTGAATTCGAGGTTGACCCCACTGCACTGAAGGTCAACAAGCTAGAAAAGCTCTTTAAGTGGGCACAGGGTGTGAACTCGATCCCTGACATCGAGGATGGGTACACAGACTCCGCAGTAACTCTACCAGATAGATTCAAGATGTTGCACATAGACCGGTTCGACAGCTCTGGGGATCCCATGGTCCATTTGCGGTTATTCTCTGATATCCTGTGATAAATGGGCCTCTCCAGACTTCAAAAACTGCCGCTTTTTGGCCGGATCCTGTTGGGTATCGCGGCCATCTGGTATGCAAAGTTGGAACTCTGTGAAATAGAGCTAGAAGGAAATGGCTGAGGTCGTCATCATGCAGTACTCCTACAATACCCAGATTGAGGTCACAACCCGTGATCTTAAAGCGACCCGTTAGGAGCCAAAGGAGGGTTTCTCGGACTTTGTAACGGGATGGAGGGCCAAGGCCTCTATAATGACTATCAGGCCATCCGAGAAGGATCAAATCCGAATGGTGGTTCGTAATCTGCAGGGGAGATTATTACAGAAGATGATTGTCTTGTCATTGTTTACATTCACTGAGCTCCACGAGATAGGGGTGCAGATTGAAGATGCGATGAAACAAGGGTTGATCGCTAGTGAGAAGGAACAGCCCAAGAGGCCCTTTACACGCAGTTCCAATGCAACCACGAGTGGTAGCACCTCTGCACGGCCTTCGGATGTGAGTATGGTCACCACCACACCCAATACTGCCAACCCTTTCGCCAATACATCCAACACAACTCCACAAACCTCAACCAGCCAGGCTCGATCTCAAAGGGTCTTTACCCTGCTCTACATGCCTTTATCCAAAGCCCTAGGGGTCCTAATCAAAAAGGGGCATCTTAAGCCACTAGAGCCTCACCCTCTACCCGATCCTCTCTCTTCGAAACACAACCTGGCCAAATACTATGCTTTTCACTAGTAGCACGGTCATGACACCGATCAATGTTATAGGCTTCGTCATGAGATTCAAGATCTCATCGACAATAAGGTGATAGCACCTCCCAAAAAACCCAACGTTACTACAAATCCTCTCCTACCACATAATCAAGTCCCTCCACCCCGACATATAAACCTCATCCACACACTGGTCATCCCTTATAACCCCAGTATATATATCACCCCTTCCCACCTACCTAAACTGGCATTGTTCATCCCTGAGAGCATGGACTTGTGCATGATGAACACGTCTACACTCCAACCTGAACCCGTGGTGGTGACAATGGTAGATGAAAAGAGATTGACCTTGGTGGAAAATGTCAGTTCGTTGCCCGAGGGCTCTGAGGACTTATCTGAAGAGGTGTACAACCCATACTGCTATATTATGCCAATCAATCAAGTTGGGATGAAGGTCAGTGTAGTTCGAGAGGATGGCCCAAGTTAGAGATTAGATGATCTGGCCGACCTAGAGGAAGACGTAGACAATTTATAGTTCTTTGATGAGCAAGATCAAGGGGACGTGCATTTTGATTGGTTTGATCTGAACGGGTCGACAAACAATTCTGGGTGGCTAAGTGATGAACCCAATAGAGATAAGGGAATTGAATTGAAGTTAGAAGAACAGAAAGCGGGAATCGCTGCAATGGTCGGAATGGCCGATAGGAAGGGTAAACCGCCGGAAAAAATCGGTGTAGAATAATTAGCTCAAGAACTAGGCATTGTTAGTACTGTACATACAGAGCAAGAAACCACACTAAAACGTTTTGAGAAAGAAATATGTGAAAACAACCGGAATGCTGGAAAAGCCCCACACCCTGTGGGGGAGATTTGTAATGAGAAGGTAATCCGAACGGAGCCGGACAAATGCTTGTTAGCTACTGAAAGAATCTGGTGGGATGATGACAACCTACACCTAGCTCATACTGATGAGGATTGGGGTGAAGACCTTCTTGACAACACTTGGTATATGGAAGAGGTCGACCATATGACAAGAAGTGGCCGATATTTCAAACCACCGCATCTGGACCAACCCGAGGCATCCGGGAAGGATAAAGAAGTAGAGAAACAGAAAGAAAAATTGTTCGAAGAAGAGGTTGTGTTGAAACAGTTGAAGAAGATTCAAGCTGATATATCTATCTTGGGTCTGCTTATGCCTTCGCGAGTGCACAGGCAGGTTGTACTGTTGTTGATGGATAAAGCTAAGTTGTCCATCAATACTACACCGGAGCAACTGGTAAGACTAGCCTTCCCGGGAGGCGCTGCGCCAACTCTAACCTTCTCGGACAAGGAACTGTAGACGGAAGGCTCTGCATACAACAAGCCTCTATACATATCAATGGAGTGTCGAGAAAAGTGGATACCAGTGGTATTGGTCGACACCGGGTCAGCAATCAACGTCTGTTCTTGTCGCACAGCTTATGCTATTGGCTTGAAATCGGGGGATTTCGTGCCTACAGCCCAGGTGATCCGGGCGTATGACAATACCAGAAGAGAGGTAATGGGAACAGTACAGATCAGAGTACAGGTTAGCCCAGCTCAACAGGTTATCGAGTTCTATGTCCTGGATGTTCCGGCCACTTTCAACTTATTACTTGGGCGACCCTAGCTGCACCGAGTGAAAGTTGTCTATTCCACCCTCCAACAAATGCCAAAGTACCCCTATGTAAAAGGAGTGGCCATCGTCTTCGGGAATTCATCTATTTATCCTCCGCTAGAGGTCACTACACCTATGCTGGAGATTGTGCATGGCGAAGAGGATGTTTTCCTTTCAGGGTTTACCTTGGTTGAGGCTCAGGTAGTGCAGAATATCTTAGCTATTGATGAGGGCTCGTATGTCAACGCCCAATCTATATACTTCATGAATAAGCTCCAACACATGCCAGGAATGGGGCTGGGAAGGAGTGGCCACAAGGGTATTACTGCATTGGCCGATGTGCCACACAACCCGCATGTCTTTGGTCTTGGCTATAGGCCCACCAAAGAAGACTGGGTTAGGAAAGGGAAAGAGATGGCCGGCAGAGCCAAAGCTAAGCAGATCGGGAAGTGTTATAAGCGTGTGCACCGAAGTATTCGGGGGATCCTGAATGGCTATTTTGTTTAGGAGGGAGAAGACTTCCCATTCTGTGAATTCCCCGAACCCTGGTTCAACTCTAAGAGGCAGCGGGTTCCTGGCTTTGAGATTTTCTTTAATTTGCAGCTGCAAGACAGTGAAACAGAGGAACATACTGAACCGACTGTTGAAGCTGCGAAGAGCACAGAAAGTGATTCTAACAACTACGAGCTTGAAGTAGGGGTAGCACTGGCATGTCTCATTTCAGATCCTCCAATCAACTCAAAGAGCTTGGAGGATAACCTGACCGTTACCATGATCGGGGACCAACCGAGTGCGAACCTTTCTATCAGTATCTTGGATGCATCTGACGCACCATCCCTCATTGGGCAGCTGGAGAGGGGCTAACTGTCCAGCGGTTCTGAGTCGAGTAGTGAACTAGAATCTGATTCCACAGAGTCTATGGAGTCAGAATC
This sequence comes from Camellia japonica, assembly GCA_030407325.1. Classification (NCBI taxonomy): domain Eukaryota; kingdom Viridiplantae; phylum Streptophyta; class Magnoliopsida; order Ericales; family Theaceae; genus Camellia; species Camellia japonica. The sequence continues at coordinate 116,478,570 of JAPPVO010000003.1, forward strand.
AGATTCTGATTCTTCTGAGTCTGGGTCTGGTATTCCTGGGGTCGATAACCCAAATGCCGAGGTCTTGTCCAGATCATTTTTTTCTTTTTCCTTTGAGTCAGTTGTAACCGAGGAACTGGATTAGCTTGACCTTGTGAATGAGAATGCCACCGCAGATTCTGAGTACTTCTCTGTGCCTCTTGTTTATTGCATTGATAATGATTTTCAAAATTTTGATGAAAACGATGAGGAAGGAATTCCTTTGGTTTTGAAAATTTTGATTAATCAAGAGGAGGAGAGGTTTGCAAAACCTCTTGCTGATAAAATCATTGCTATTAATGTGGGTACTGAGAAGAATTTGCGTATGGTCCAAATCGGGCCCACGTTGTCTTTGGAGGAGCGCGAGCGCTTAGTCGCTTTATTAAAAGATTTCAATGATGTTTTCGCCTGGTCCTACGAAGACATGCTTGGAATCGATCCTGAGATTGTATAGTATCGGATCCCTCTCGAACCCGGGGCTTGATCCATCAAACAGAAGTTGCAGAGAATATGCCCGGATTGGGCTTTGAAGATTAAGGAGGAGGTCACCAAGCAAATAGACACAGAAATTCTTGCTAGTATCTGAGTATCTGACTTGGTTGGCCAACATCGTCCCAGTGCCGAAGAAACATGGCAGAATTCGGGCGTGTGTGGACTTCAGAGATCTGAACAGAGCCAGTCCGAAGAACGACTTTCCTCTACTGCACATCGATGAATTAGTGGACTTCACCGCAGGCCATGCGTTGTTCTTCTTCATGGATGGATTTTTTGGGTATAACCATATTCTAATGGCACCCGAGGATAGAGAGAAGACCACTTTTACTACGCCGTGGGGAACCTATTGCTACAGGGTGATGCCGTTTGGGCTGAAGAATGTCGAGGCTACTTATCAAAGGGCTGTAACCACAATTCTGCATGATATGATCCATAAAGAGGTCGAGGTGTATGTGGACGACATGATTGTCAAGTCCATAGAAAGAGATGGCCACTACACCGCCTTGAAGAAATTCTTTCAACGGATTAGAGAATACAGACTGAGGTTGAATCCGCAGAAGTGTACTTTCGGCGTAACAATAGGGAAAATGCTGGGTTTCTTGATTACACAAAGGGACATCGAGGTAAATCCTTCCAAAATCAAGGCCATCCTAGAAATGCCACCACCAAGGACTAAAAAGGAGGTGTGAGGCTTTCTGGGTAAAGTGCAATTCATAAGATGGTTTATTTTTAAATTAACCTTGACTTGTGAACCACTATTTGGTCTCTTGAAGAAAGGAAAGAAGTTTCGATGGGATGATCGATGTCAGTTTACTTTTGAGCAGATTAAGAAGTACCTTCAAAATCCACCCGTGTTGTCACCGCCAGAGCCGGGGAAGCCCTTGATTCTCTATCTGTTAGTAATGGACATGACTATGGGATGCATGCTTGCTCAAGAATCTGAGGATAGGGTGGAGAAAGCCATCTACTACTTGAGCAAGAAAATGCTGGATTATGAGACCCGTTACACCCTGTTGGAGAAAGCTTGTTTAGCCTTGGTATGGGCTACTAGGAAGTTCATGCACTATTTGTTAGCTCACTCCATAATTCTGGTTTCGAGATTAGATCCCATCAAATATCTCTTTGAGAAACCAGCGCTTACGAATAGGTTAGCTCGTTGGCTGCTTCTTCTCTCGGAATTTGATCTGAAGTATGTTACTCGCAAGTCGGTCAAGGGGAGAGCAATAGCAGAGTTCCTGGCAGGTCGCCTAGTAGAAGGGGATGAAGCGGTAGAATACTTGTTCCAAGATGAAGCTATTCTGCAAGTCAAGGAAGAGATTTGGACAATGTACTTTGACGGAGTGTCTAATCAGTACGGTTATGTGATAGAGGTGTTGCTAATAGCACTCGACAATTCCCATATACCTTTAGCCTTCAAACTCCGGTTCAAGGTATCCAACAATGAGGCAGAATATGAGGCGTGTATCGTTGGTTTGGAAGCCGCCCTGGAACTAGGGGCAAAAAGGTTAGACGTAATTGGGGACTTGAACCTAGTTGTGTCTCAAGAAAAAGGAGATTGGAAGGTCAAAGAAGAAAAGATGAAGATCTATCACCAGACCCTAGACGTTCTGATTCCTAGGTTTGAGAAACTGACCTTCACACATTTATTAAGAGAGAACAACAGGTTCGTTGACGCCTTATCAACTCCATCTTCTATGATAGACATCCCACTAGGAGTCTAGATGCGTCCGATCATCATTGAACAGAGATATATGCCGGCCTACAAGTCTATCGCCGCAATAGATGAAGTGCAAGATCAAAACCCTTGGTTCTATGATATCTGGAACTTCTTGGAAGATGAGGTTTATCCACTAGGGGCAAATGCCAAAGATAAGAGGGCAATATGGCAGATGGCCGTTCAATTTATCATCTGCGGAGGTAAACTGTACAAGAGGGGTCATCTGGGAATGCACAAGTTGTGTGTCGAAGTAGAGGAGTCAAAGCGCCTAATGGAGGCCATCCATGGAGGGGAGTACGGAGCGCACATGAACGGAGTAATGTTAGCCCGGAAGATTCTCAGGCAAGGTTACTACTGGTCTACCATGGAGGAGGATTGTATAAGTTTTGTTCGGCGATGCCACAAATGCCAAATTCATGACAATTGCATGAACATCCCGCCGTCGAAGTTGTACAACATGACTTCACCATGGCATTTCTCAGTCTGGGGAATCGACGTCATCGGCGTAGTCACATCGAAATGGTCAAATGGGCAGCAATTAATTATTTCACGAAGTGGGTGGAAGCTCAGTCCTATATAGTGTTGAAAGCAGCGCATGTGGCTAAGTTTATCCGAAACAACATCATTTACCGATATGGAGTCCCAAACGAGATCATTTCAGATAATGGCTCCCATTTCAAGAAGGAAGTGATCGGCTTGTTGGAGAAATACAACATGGCTTTCCATAAGTTATCTACATACCGGCGTCAAACCAATGGAGCTGTCGAGGCCGACAACAAGAACATCAAGCATATCCTACAGAAAATGGTTGAGACCTACAGGGACTGGCCAAATAAATTTCCATTTGCACTCTGGGGATATAGAACTTCAATCCGGACGTCTACTGGGGCAACTCCTTACTATCTTGTTTATGGTAAGGAAGCTGTTCTGCCAATCAAAATTGAAGTGCTGTCGCTGCGGCTTATGGCTCAGTGTCAGATAGCAGAGGCGGACTGGCAGTAGAGCTGGTACAAAGAACTTATGTTGTTTGATGAGAGAAGTCTAAAAACATTATACCATGTTCAGGGTTATCAACGCAGGATTGCTAGGGATTTTAAAAAGAAAGTTAAGTCCCGGAATCTTAAAGGAGGGGATTTGGTGCAGAAAGACAACCGAGCTCCCATCAATGACCCTAGGGGCAAGTTCAGACCCAATTGGACCGGTCCTTACATCATCAAAACTATCTGGTCGAGTGGAGCTATTGTTCTCATGGACCTGGATGGCCTAGAATTTTCCCAGCCGATCAACATAGACAAGTTGAGGAAATACTATCCCTGAGAGGCTCGCTAGGCCAAAAACCCGGAAGGGCAACCTAGGCAAAAGTTAGAGCACAAAAAATTGGAAATAAAGAAAAACTGAGCTCGCAAGGTTGAAAACCCTAAAGGGCGGCCTTGGCAAAAGTTAGAGCACAAAAGGAGAGTGTTAATACTCGAGTGAACCCGAACCGAACTACGTAAGGCCTGATTCCATTTTCGGGATACGTAGGCAACTTCATCCTGAAGTTTGGCTGTAAACACCTCCAATTCAACTGTCTTGTCCATTTGATCAGGCCATCTTTGTCTATTATTTATCTGATTGTTCGGTTGTGATCCTTACTCTGAGAGAAGAACTAGTTACAATGCTGAGCAGTGCTATTCAGACAAGGGGCAATTTGTGATCTTTGGATCTTGGCTTATACATCTTGAGGATTGATTCTGTGCGTGTCAAGTGGTGTTCCTTTTCGAAAATGGTTTTGCAAAGTTTTGATAAAAGTTGACTTTGTTCAAATTTTGCCTTTTACAACTTAGACCATTTTTGGACCAAAAGGAAAATTTTTAGTGCTCACAACTTTAATTTCATTGATTTCAATACAAAGTTCTTCGACTCTCGATACAAATCAAAGTTGCATTTATTACATCATAAAACTTGAAAAAATAAGATCAGAGCAATAAACTAGGGGCATAGATGAGTCAGGTGTTCCTGCATCCCCCGCTCGTGCTTGTGGAAGCTTCTGATGCCAAAGTAGGCCCGGTTTGTGCCTTATCTTCGAGCCAAGTCAGGCACTCACCAGAAAGGGCACAGCTGAAACTAGGGGCAGGGGCCAGAAGCTCTCTCGTCCTCTATGCAGTGAGGTACCTAGCCAAATGTGAACCTCAGACGGGGAATGAAACTGGGTATTCTACTCCCTCTTTTGGACAAGTCTGATCATGTCTAAACTGACGCCTGAATCGGAACAAAAAGTAGAATACACAGTGTGTCAGGACAATCAGTTGAATGCCAGGTTGCCGAGTCATGCTGTAGCTCATTTCGGTCAGATTAAGCCAAGGGCAGCGCCAAACAATGTCAGTAGCAGACCTGTTGCACATCTAGTGGCACCATCATCCCTCATTCGGGAAATCCACTAGCTGTTGGTGAAAAAAGTATGCTCGGGCTGAGTATGAGGGGCAAGAGTCCACCACTTTCAGCTTGTCCATTAGTCGTATTTGGGGAGGGATAAAAGAAAAGAGAGATTAAAGAATAGAGAGATGTATGTTGAGAGAAAAGTGAGAAAAGGGCTTTGAGAGAAAAACAGAGCATGAGTGCGAGTGATGTGAGAAACACATATTAGAAAGGGTGGGAAACATTACTTGAAGAAGTAGTGGACTCCTTGCAAATTTGTTTGTCTCTCACCGATAGAAGGCGTCTAAGCCCATCAAAGTCTCGACCAATACTAAACCAACACAACTCTTGCCCTCTCTCAAACCTTGGGCCACTTCAACGAGCCGAATGCTAGACCCTCCGAAACTAGGGGCAAGGAGGAAATGAGCCAGCATGCACAAACAAAGGGCATGTTGCTGAAAACTCCGCCAAAGGAGATTACCTCGGTCGCCAACTTCAGAAAATTGATGAATCAGACTGGGAATATCCAGCTCTCCATTGTGAACCAAGGATCGAGCCTCATGTAAAGTAAGCCCACACATCCGTCCCAAAGCTTGGATGTGGCCAAAGCGGGGTTGAGGCATGATTTCCTCATCATGTCGGGATTCCATTAGCACTTGGAATTCTTTGATTGTCGGGCATATCTCTTGTCCTCCAAAGCTAAAAACGTGTGTAATCGGGTTCCAACATCTAGCCGCGGCATGTAAGAACAGAAAACAAAGTAGAGAACTACTCAATGGAAATAGTGCATTTATACTGAAACCTCGAAAGTTCACCTTTTTCGAGCCATCTAAAGTTGCAATTCAATTTGAGAGCTTTTCGGTGAAAAATGGCTCCATTTGTGAAGAACTTGCAGTTGAGATGAGGAAACTACGAGGTCCAACCTTTTGTAGAAGATAAGGTAGCGAGTGGAAGCCAGGTGTCAACAATTTGGAGGTCTTGTACATCGATGGCCAGCTCATTGGTGGCCAGCACGTGGCCGGCGATCACCACTCATGGCCGGCAGTCTTTCACTCTAACCTGCTGTCCTCCTTTGTGCTGGAAAGTGCTGAAGGCATGTGTTTTGTTCTGTTCTTGTTTGTTTAAGATTCTTGTTTTGAGTTATTTTGGGCTTTAGCACATTTTGTTGAGTTCTATTTGTTTTGTTTTGCTTATCGAGTTGTATATTGTTGTTATTTCAGTTGTTGGTAAGTTCATTACCCGATTAAGACTGTTGTGCCAATACAAGTGTTCAGTTTTCATTATCAAGTTCAATCTCATTTTCATGCTAAGTGGTGCTCATGATGCAAAATACAACACTTTTTCAAATAAAAATTGGTTTTCATTCTGATCATGGTTGTTTTTTTTACAAAAGTGCAGTACAAGTTTTTAAAGCAAATAAAACCTTCCTAAAGCTATACAATGTGCTAAAACTACAAGAAAAAAGAAACTAAGCAAAAATACAAAAATCAGCGCTGGTCACCTCAGGCCCGAGAAGCCCTCTTCGTCCTCTTCCTCGGATGAGAGGACTCTGGGGTATTGTATCCGTCGGCGCCGCTATCTGAATCTGAACCAGAGTCTGAACCGGAGCCATCTCCGCTCTTCGCCCCAGAGCTCGCCTCGGCACCGCCTCTGCTCTCGGAACCTGAGTTGGCGTCATCATCTTCACTCTCAGATGACTCTGAATGTTGACTCGCTGCTTCCTCAGAGTCGCTCGTCTCGACATCATCATTACTTAGAATGGGCTCTGAAGGGCCGCTCTCAACTCGGGTGCCCCTGGCTCTGCCTCGGCCGCGTGCCAGAGCCTGTCTCTCTCTCTTTCTCTCTCTCTCTTCCTTGATGCCGGAGAAGGCACTGCTAGTGCAGATGCTGCAGCTCTCGCTGGCGTCATCGACATGAGTGGAATCTGAAACGACAATTGTTGCGTATCAGTTATAGCGTGTGTATCAAATGCAAGCATAGTATGTAGCATGAGTATATGCAGAAATCAGATACAGTGTGTGAATATAGTATGCAAGCGCAGTGTGTCAAATGCGGTCTATCGATGCAATGTATCAGTGCAATTTGGGAAGTTTTCAGTTGAAATGTTAGTGTCAGCGTGTCAGTGGAAAGTTGATGCCTGGAATGTAAACTGAAGAAATTACTTGAACACTGTAGAGGTTGACCAGCGTCTCTCTCCTCTGTATCATCCCCATTAGCGAGGCTATCAGCTCAAGGGCGCCTCTTGTATACTCGATCGATGCCTGCAAATGTATTTGAATGATTACTATCTGCCATAGATATATCTGAAATGAAATATGGAGTGTAAGTGCTAAAGTGTGGTTCATACCGGAGTCGGGCCTCGTACCCCGACAAGCTCATGACCAGTTACTGCAGGTTTAATCAGGACCTGGTAGGCCTCCTCAGTGTGTCGCCAGCAGGTCAGCGTGGTGGAAAGCTCTGGCCAATCAGCCCCCCACCTCGCCCGGGAAGCTCCTCTACCACAGGCTTTGCTCGCCCGGGTCACTCTAGCTCTCGCTCTCACGGTAGAAGCTCTCGTCCCTTCATCTCCATGAACGCCGGTCAGGGGCGGCATCAGATGTGTCTGGATGAAATCCGTATAGTCGCCGTCTGCTGGGAAGAAGTCGACGTCGAGACCGATCATGAACTAGATGACCTCCTCAACGGATAAGCTCTCTGTGGACTGCATGGACTCTGGTGGAGCCATCAGGACAACCGGGTCCGACACCCCCATAATCTGGCGCATGAAGTGCTCAACCAAGAACCAGGCCCGGCAGACCGGACCCTTAAGTAGAATGTGATAGCGGGAGATGGCCCAGGCGCCGGCAAACTGACCCCACACCCCCCTGGCATCAAGGCCCATGGCTGCCACATGATCTGCAAACAGGAGTTGTACAGGTTATTAGTTGCTGTTAGTTGCTAAATGTGTGAAGTAGAACAGTTTCAAAGCGAAAATGACTGTGCTTTCGGAGTACCTCATGGGTGGCTTCTGTGTCGAAGAACCGCCTGAAGAATGTGCAAGGCTCACGGGTTCTACGGCGAAGCTGACCATCGTATATCAGCGAATAGGGTACCGTCAATGGAAGCTCCACTATAGGCTCCGGGGTGAGGGTCGAAAAGTACGCGTATACCCATAACTACAGGGAAAATGTAGTGGTATGTGATCAGTACAGTATCATGCAGATACAGAAAGTGCAAAACAGAAAACACAGTGTATGAATAGTGTTTGAGCAGGTACAGAAATGCGAAGCAGAAAGCATGTGTTGAAATAGATGTGCAGAAACTGTAAAGTAAATATAAAGTGCAAAGAGGAAACTGAGATATGTACCTCCTAAGCTCGCCAGTAGCCTCTAATCGAGTCTCCCCGCAGACGAGAGGTAGAGCTCATATATTCGAACAGCGTGGTGAGGCCAGCTCTGCTCCAGTCGTAGAAACAAATCCGAGGAAGGGTCACCAGGGCACTCAGCAAATATAGGCCAATGGCATTCCACCTGTTCGAAAACAAGGTGGTACCGAAGACGAACATCAAGAAGCCCCTGGCATAGTGCTCGGTCTCCTCTATCGTCTCGAGTTCAGTCCCTCTAAATCGCTCAGCGAACCAAGTATACCTTACCATCCCGTCCGGTATATGGGTGGGTAAGCCCCCAGCAGCTCGAACCAGGCTGCCTCCTACTCCTCCATATCTGTATCAATAGGGATCGGATTGCCCCCTACGTCTAAGCCTGTGATCATAGCAAAGTCGTAAGGAGTCATCGTCATCTCCCCTGCGGTGGAAAAGTGAAAGGAGTTGGTGGTGTCCCACCACCTCTCCACCAGTGTTCCCAAGAGAGGACGGCTCGCGACGACCCGAGTCAAGCTAGAGCAGAAGAGACCGAAGCCCGCCTCATCAATGATGTCTCGAACTCCAGCCAGGAGCTTGTCATACCAATCTTTAGCGGTCGTAGCACCATGGCCTCTGAAGGCGCGAGACTCGCCCTGTGGTAGAAGACAAATGCATCAGATGAGGGTAGTGCATGAAATGCAATCAGATGAGGGAAAGACAAATGCATCAGATGAGGGCAATGCATGAAATGCAGTCAAATGAAGGCAATGCATGGTTAGATACAAGGCAGTGTATAAAATGCAGTCAGGTGGATCCAGTGCAAGGCAGTGCAGGAATTACAAGTAACTAAAGGCAGCAATACATGAAAACATGGTGCTTACCTCGACAGCAATGGCCGACAAGTGAGACTCTGGCTCCCTCAACAAAAGGTCTTCCGGTGCACCGCAAGCGAACTCGGTGAAGCGTTTGATGCCTCTGAAAGTGGGCAGTATGTGTGTCTGTGGGTGATATCTTGCCAGATAGAAAGGTCGTATCCTCAGTGGTAACGACTCTGGCTCAGCCTCGGGCTCGAACTCGCCTCCAAGGTGAGCTATCGACTCCTCTACCTCCGGCATAGGTGGAACTACTGGGGGAACCTTCGGAGGAGCCTCGTCATGAGGAACCTCATCCGCCATCTACAAATAAGTGTGAGATGGGTGAAAAGTGAAGAAAAATGGAGAAAAATGGTAAACTTGGAAAAAGTCAAATCCTAGGAGAGAGAAAATTGAGAAAAAAGTCAAAGTTTGGAAAAGAGCACAAAACTCGAGAGAAACTCGAGGCGATTGAGCCGAGAATGGTGGAAATAAGAAAAGAAGCACCGAAATCAAATTTCAATTGGTTCAAAGTGAAGGAAATAAAAAGGTTTTAGCGAATCAACTTCGCGTAGGGTGTTGGAAAACGCGTAGAAAGCGCAAATCTAGAGAGAATGAGTGTCTAGATTGAGAGGGAGGTGATTTTCGGGCATGAGGAAGTGTGGAAATGAAGTGTGGAGGTGAATATTTAAAGACTCGAACCCAATTGTCCAAATTACCATAAATCTGCCATCGATGGTCGGTAAGGACCATTGTTGGCCGACACCTAGCCGGCGGCCTTCCCTCATGGTCGGCAGGTGGCTGGCAGTTTTCCTTGGGTTCTTAATGTTGTTTTGTGTCTTTGGTTTCCAAGAATTGAAGAGATTGTTCATTGTTTGGTTCAGAATGTATCTGCGGAAGCTCAAAACTGTGTTTTCATTGCGCGATGTTCGTTACTTGTTAACATGAACGAGGTGTATCCTTTAAACACATTGTATTTCTTCTGAGAGGTGAATCGGAAGTTTTATTAGGTTTGTCTTCATCAAATCATGCTTCGATATCTTGCCTAGAACATGCATTTTGTTATGCGTTGTTGCATGGAACATATACTTTACTTTGTGGCATAGAATATGCATTTCATATATCTTTTTGTGAGGTGTGCATCTCATGGGAATTGCATGCTTATCTTGCACTCGCTCTTGAATCATGCATGGAATGTGCATCTACTTTTACGCATAGAATGTGCTCCTGTTATGAATTATGCATAGAATATGCTTATACTTCTGCATTTGTTTCTCGCATAGAACATGCCATTAGCATTATATCTCGATTGTTTGTCTTGCATAGAACATGTATTCTTGCTATATCGCACTTGTTAAGTCTCTTTCCTACACATGCACGATATTGTATATACGGTTCATTCAGAGGAGTTTCAGGTTAAATCTTTCGTACCCTTTGAATTGCATCCTTTTACCCCTTCCTCCTTTTGCGTGAGACGCGTTAGGATTGTTTCGGTTAAAAACATTCGGGTGCATCCCGGTGTTCACACCACACCCTTCGGTTAAAAATATTCGAGTGCATTCTGATGTTCACACCACCCCTTCAGTTAAAAACATTCGGTGCATCCCAGTGTTCACACCATCCCCTTCGGTTAAAAACATTCGGGTGCGTACCAGTGTTCACACCAACCCTTCGGTTAAAAAATTCGGGTGCGTCCCAGTGTTCACACCAACCCTTCGGTTAAAAACATTCGGGTGCGTCCCGGTGTTCACACCACTCCCTTTCGGTTAAAAACATTCGGGTGCGTCCCGGTGTTCACACCACCTTGTTTCGGTTAAAAACATTCGGGTGCGTCCCAGTGTTCACACCAATCCTTCGGTTAAAAACATTTAGGTGCGTCCCGATGTTCACACCCCCCTTCGATTAAAAACATTCGGGTGTGTCCCAGTGTTCACACCACCCCTACCTCCTCCGCGTGAGACGCGTTACGATTGTGTTTAGTTAAAAACATTCGGGTGCGTCCCGGTGTTCACACCACCTCTTCTCCTCTCGCGTGAGACGTGTGGATTGTTTGTATCGGTTAAAAACATTTGGGTGCGCCCGGTGTTCACACCATCCTTTGTTCTCTTTCCGCGTGAGACGCGTTAGAATCTTGGTTGAGACCTCGGGTGTGCCCAAAGGTTACATCGCCCTTTGCCTTTCCTGCATGACGTGTAGTTAAGCTTGCATAATTCTCTTACATCCTTTTTGCATAAAATGTAGTTTGGCTCATGTTTCTCGTACGTGGCGTATGGTTTTCTTTTCTTGTTTGGAATTGTTGTACCTTGTTTCAGTTTGTTTAACTGTGGCATTTCTTTGCATAACATTTGCATTTAAATGTTTCATTACACAGCCTTATTGCATGATCATAAGTTATGTTCCTGCATCATGAATATCATTTGCATTTTGTCTCAAAACTACGCTGGTTTGATTACTTGCAAAGGGATACGTAGGCAACCTGCGGCCGCAACCATTTTGTTTTTTGTCTTGATTGTTTGTCCAAGTCTTATGGCCTTCCCAAAAATGGGTCGTCTCTGGGCTTTAACATTCACTCACGTCATTTCATAACTCCGAGTTCTGTCAAAGAGAGGCAACTGTAGACACCCCATTTTTGATGGCCCTTCAAGACTTGGATGTTCTTGCTGGTACATTCGATGACAAGTCTGATTGCTTGCCGAGCACTCGAAGCCCTCAGCGGAACGCCATAGGTTTGAGCCTTTCAAACTCTGTATCCATTTTGTCTCATTTTTGGACCATGTCTTGGTTTTTTTCCCTCCTATAGTCTTTTGGTGGCCTGCTAGCCATCTATGAAGGCTACCGGCCAGAGCTTCTAGTCTACCGGCCATTGATGTGCCTTGCCGGCCATCAATGCTGCCTTGGCAACCATCACTGATGGTCGGCCGGGCACCAGTGTTTTCTACAAATATTTTGTGCCAGCTGAGCCAGCTATTTGCACAGATTGTTGCATCTGTCCTCACGTGGAGGGCTGGATCTCCTTGTATAGATTTCATGTTTTCTATATATAGGGAGTCCCTCTCTCATGTTTTGAGGTTAGAAGATTTCAAACTCAAAAATTCTCTCTCTCTCTCTATAGATTTCTCTCTTGCAATTTTGTGCATACTTGCCTAGTTATACCACTCTTTTGTAGACATATCCTTAACCAAAATTGATCACCTTTGAGCTGAGGTCCCTTGAGGTCTTGTTGGAGCTCTTGAAGATGATTTTGGCTTGTATTGGTACCTAAAGTTGTGCTTGGCTTCAAGAGGTATAACACTTGTCTTTTAACTTGTTTTAGTACACTTGTTTTCCTATCTTTTTCTACTGTTTTTGGGCCATTTTTGAGCTGTAAAAATCTCTGTTTTAATGGGCTGAAATTGGTGTTTTAAGTCATTTAAGGTTTGGGGGGGGGGTGTCTCACACTTCTTTATTCTTTGCTCTCAAAGCTTTTGCACCTTTGTTTCCCACTTTCAAACCAACTTTTTTTGGGCTTTTAACCAATGAATTTTAGAGTATTTTCAGTGGCAAAAAACATGTTTTGAAGTCCAAAATTGAAGGGGTTAGCTTCCCCTCCTTGTATCTTGTTTGCTAGCCTAGTTAACTCCATGTGTTAGCATGATTTTCTAGCTTTTTGTAGCTATATTCTAGCATGTTTTTGCCTTTGTTTTAGACTTCTTTAGCTTTGTTTTGGGTTGTTTGGGTCAGTTGAGTCTTGTTTTGCATGGTTGTAGTGTAATGGTCCTCACAAGGGTGGTGTTTTAGGGCATTAGGCATCTTTTGTTTGAGTTGATTGCATGCTTTGGTGTTGTTTTGTACTTCATTTAAGCACTAATCACCTCTACAACCTCCATTCTTTCTTGGTTTTTCTTTTTTACTTTGAAAATGGTTTCAATTCATTTGTGTGCCTAAGTGTGGAATTGAGGTTTCATAGTTAATGGTTTAATCCCTTTGGGCATTCATTACCAACGGTATAAGACTTCTTTCATACCCAAAGCAACTTGTGTTTTGAGCATTCTTTCCATTAGAGGACTCTAATTCACCTTTTGGACTTAATTGACTAAGTAATGGTTGGTAAAGTTAAAATGAGTAACTAACAACTTGGGACTAAAATTGAGCAAGATAATAACTTGTGTGTTGTGTGTTCAATCGGACGTTAATTGAACACAAGGAAAATTAGGACATTTCATACTCAAAGTGATGAAATGTCTCAAGTTTCCTAGGTCTCCATTGCACTTGATCATGCATGATAAGGTGATGGTTCTTGAGTGTCTTGTTTTGCATTCATTGAGCTTGCACATGTTGAATCACAAGCTATCATGCAATGAAATTGCTTGGATTGGTGGTTTGCGGTTTAAGTTCACAACTCCCTGCATTTATCTATGAAAAAGAGGGGTGAATTGTGCAGACAATTCTTGGAAACACCCTCTTTTCGCTCTGTTTGTACTCTGTTACAGCATGATGATCCAGTGCATCAGTGGTCGACAGTGCACCATAGATGGCTGGTAAGCCCCCTTCATGGCTGGCAGATGGCTGGCAACATTCATCCATGGCCGGGTGGCCACTGATGCAAATTTCAACAGAATGTTGGTAAGGTGGAGCAAAATAGTTCTGGAAGTGTTCAACTCTACAAACAGAGGCTTTCGAGAGCAAAATGGAGGTCTTTTCGGGTGGTGTCTGAGCATGTGCATCTTCCATTTCCCAAGGTGGAGTAGTGGCAGTGTAGTTATAGGCTTTAATTGCTTAGTTTGCTTACATTTGTGTTGTAAATTAATTAGTTAGTTTACTAGTTAATTCATTCAAGTGTTGTAATAATTAAGTAATTAGTTTAGCTTTTTATTTCATTTGGTTTGTAATAATTAGCTTAATTCGTTGCTAGTTAATTAGCTTTTATTCATTCAGACTCTCCTTCGTGAGAGCATGTTGTAATAACGTGTATGTCTTCCAACCCCACGTCTTTCTCCCTTTTATTTACTCGCTTTTGATGGTTAGATTAGAGAACATATTTCAATTAGCATACCTTATGCTTGCATCCATTCATCTTGTCTTGCATGCAACGAGGCTCGACGTATCATTCAAATTGCATTGTCGTTTCAATACTTCTTTGAATACGTGTTTAACCGCATGTTATCAAATTGAATCATATGCCACATTAGTAGCCGAGCCTATTAGTTACATTCTTTGCATGCATTGCATTAGTCATTTTGCATAGATAGGAATCATGCATATTTTTCTAACTCATATCTTCTTAGCTTGGAGTACTAGGTGAGTTTTTAATGCTTTAACATATTTGTATGAGTGTAAGTGACTGCCATGATTAGCGTGCTTACCATGAGGCTAAATATTTACTTGCTAAATTGCATGAATGCCTGTGGATGAAGGCTTGTTGTTTGAATTGGAACGATTCAACGAATGCGTGTTTTTAAGCCCACTTTATTGAGTGGCAAATCAGTTTTAAGCCCACTATGTTTGGTGGCAAATCCACAAACTTTAAGCTCACTTGAGGTGGTAAATTCAAACCCTTTTCACAAAACAAACATGAAATTGAATTGTTCTAACTTGAACAAACTAGTCTATACTTACTTGTGTGCATCACATAGTATTGCTGGTTTAATAACCAGAACAAAAGCACATAATGTTTATAAAAAAAAAATATCATAATTTGTAGAAGCCGATCTTTGATCAGGCTAGCCGAGGCGACTTTGGTGATGACGGAGGCCTTTGGCACGAGTCATGGGTTTCCTAAATTTTCTCAAAAATAAAATATTTAGGTGGCGACTCTGTACATGGCAAAACAGTCCAATTTTGACATTTTTGATCCTAAAATCAATTTTTCAAAAGATTTTTCAGATTTGGACTCTTTGGTGTTTATCAGTTTCACATGGCACTTGTGAGATTAGATTCAGAATCGTGGAAGTCCGAACTGTAGGGCTTCTTTTCGAGTTTCCGAAAGGGAGCGCGAAAAAGCCGAGCTACAATGCAATTTCTCGATCTCAAAACCCAAATTTTAGATACCTTTCTTGTTGTAGTTCAATGTTTTAACTCTCAAATCTTTTTTTTTTCTTTTTCTTTTTCTTTTTTGGCGTTTTGTTATTCACATTTTGTTCAGATCTACATAGATGTAAAGGTTGAATTTGTGTATTTTTGGTATATAATTCTTTGAAAATCGGTGTAATATAAGTCATTAAATTTTTTTTTAATTTTATAAAATTGTGGTTATGTTGTTATTGCATGATGAAAATCGAGAATGAACATTGATCTGTGGTTATGTTGTTGTTCCCTCTAAAATGTACGCACACCATTGATATGTCGGTGCACCTGCTAATGTTTTTTTTGTGGAAAAGCAAGAAGATATCTGTTGAAGTCCATATGATAAGAGGCTTTGAAGAGCGGCGAAGGAACTCAGGCTGAGGTTTTTGTAATTTTCAAAGTCTAACAACGAACTTTTTGATTTCTTTAGCACTGTGTTGTTATTGTTGTTGTTGAAGAACACTAACAGATCTGTGTAGATCTGTTATATATATATATATATATATATATATATATATATTTCTTGTTGTTTTGGTGAGAAAGAATTTCAACAGATAAGAGATTTGAAAAAAAAAATTTATAAAAAAAATGCAATTGCAAAGATAAATTTTGTACAGATAAGAACAAATTTCAACAAATAAGAAAAAGATGCCATGTAAATTTCAATAGATAGAAAAAAAAATAGCAATTTCAACATATATAATTTCAATAGATAAATAATTTGGTTTGGCATAGTATTTCAATAGATAAAAAAATGAACAGATAATAAAATTTGGACAAATATTTGAACAGATAAGGGGAAAAAATTAAACAGATAGAAAATAATTTGAACAAATAGATATAAATTTGAATAGATAAAAAATAATTTAAACAAATAGTCAAAAAAATTAAACAGATAGAAAAGGTCAACAGATAAATAAGGGGTAAAATTAAAAATAAAATGTCTTTCAAAACAAACAAAATGATTTCTCACCAAACTATATCGCAAAGTGTGAATCTCTCACCAACAAAAAAATATCCATTAGATCTAAAAAAAAATTTCATTATTATTTACGATTCACATTAAATCATGATAATATATTCTATTATTTTACATATCGGATTAAATCATATTAAACTTACAATGTTTTAAATTTTTTTTATATAATCTTTTTTTAATTTGAATTTCAAATTACAAATACATTCCAACTTACTTTTTACATAATTTTTTTCAAAGCGATGAGCTCTCCAATTGAGTTGGGCCTTTGTGAGCCCATTTTAATAATCTGAACCGTTCAATATGTAAAACTCATTGAGTACTTTATTTCTATAAAAAAAAATAACGTTGATTAGATATCAATAATCATTTGATCATATCACGTTTATGTTAACAATTTATTTTTTAATCATAATTACCGTTGACATAAATTTGATCTCATAAAGTAGTTATTGATATCCAATCAATGTGATTTTTTACAGAAATAAAGTACTCAATGAGTTCTAAATATTGAATAGCTTGAATTATTGATGTGAATTTTGTGGTGCGCCGATAAAACTTAAAAATACACTCTAATTTAATTTCACACGGGAGACAAATCTGAGCCTTTTTCAAAAGCTGCAGAGTACCTCCATAAGTATTTATCTTGATTACGTTGTTATAGTTTGAAATTAACAATCCAACGAAATTATGTTGTCACTACAATGACTCATTATGATATAATTTAGTATAAATTAAATAAGTATACTTATTTAAATAAATATATTTATTTAGGTCATATTATCTCTCTATTTATTTACACATATTTTTGTAAAAAAAATCAAAAAATATACGTATTTAGATCATTCCAAACAACTCCTAAGTTATGAATAAGCTTCTCTCTAATGGGGATTTTAAAGTTGGACCTTAGTGGCTCACTATGGAGCCCATATCAATGATCTGAACCGTTCAATGTGTAGCAATCATCGAGTATTTCATCATTGCAAGAAATCATGTTGATCAGATATCAATAACCATTTGATCAGAATACATTTGTGTCAATAATTTATTTTTAAAATCATGGTTATTGTTGACACAAATTGGATCTAATTAAGTGACTATTGATATTTTATCAACGTGATCTTTTGCAGGCATAAGTATCTGACGGATCCTATACATTGAACGGTTTAGATTATCGATGTAGGCTCCAAAGTAGGCTCATGGAACCCAATAGAAAGCTCTAGTCTGATTTTAGACTGGAGACAAGCATGTGCCTTTAGTTATAGTCATGACAAAAAGGGAAAATATCACATCAATGAGATTTCAGAAAAAATAATTACAAATTAGTAAAAAGCTTTATACATATTAATAATTAAAATTATAAAATTTATCATATATACATTTTTTTATTTTTTTTATTTCTGATATGACTGGAGTGTAATAACCCTAACAAAAAAGCGCATCACAAGATAGGTGTGAGCATGGTCTAGATTGGTCCGAATTGGGGTAAAACTAGGACCAATTTGTTATCTACAGTTCCTAAAAAATTGGAACCAATCCAATCCGTTTAAATCATAGAACCAATCCGAACTAATCCATTTAAACACGTATTGGATTGGTTTAGGACCATAAATTCACATTATTAAATAACAAAATAAAAAATATAGAATGTTTTAATTTCATAAAAATATAAACATAATATTATAGTAGTTTCACAATAGTAACGTGTTTTTCCATTATAGCGACATATTTTTCTAGAATTTAAAAACCATAAGGAAACTGGTTCCACCATAAGTAGTTAGACCATTACAAATTAAAATTAAAACCAACAAACAAAAGAAATAAAAGAAGAAATTATGCGGATTTAGGTTTTATATGAAATAAGAGAACATACTATACAGGAGGATATATAATATAAATATAGACTATTTGTATACGATCTAGATCGGTTCCAATCTGGAACCATGAGGTTTAATCCGGAACAGATCCGTGGACTACGAATTTTTAATTTTTCAATCACGAACTGAATCACGGATTCAAAAAATCAATCCAAATCTACCAAATTGAATTGAATTAGACCGAATTACAAATTTCATGAATTCCTTACTCAATCCTATCACAAGGTACATTTTTTCTTTTTCGGTATATCACAAGCTGCTCTTAAACTTTTTGAACTTACATATTTTTTTTAAGAAAAATAGCAATTCTCTTTAAAAGTACATAAAAAAATTACATATCAATTAAAATTTTTACAAATATTAATAATTAAAATCCTAAATTTTTTCATGTATTTATAAATAAATAAAAAAATTCAAAAGTCCATTGGGGTGTATTTTTCTCTTATTTTTTTAGGGGGTGCATTCATGAAGATTAATGACAGGTCATTTTTTTGAACAATTATTAACAATTTCTTTTGAAGAACATTCAGGAGATGGTATTGTATACGGTGTAAAAAAATGAGAATAATTTTCACAAAAAGTTTCGATTGGATGTCTCGTGGATTGAAATGAAAAGAAAGAGAATGACACTCATTTCAGTGACCACAGAATATGAGCTGTCAGAACCATATTACTATATTATAACTATGGTATATCTATGTCCGAAGGTATGGTGTAAATAAAAAAATTAAATAAATAAAAAAAATAAAAAATGAAAGAAAATAAGAAGAAATGTGAGATCATAGGATCATTCATGAGATTATTCATGAGATCTTGAGAGGGTGAATAGAAAAAAATAAGAGAGAAAAGTAAGAAAGTAAGATACATCACAGTCGTTGTTTTATAATTTGAACATATGTGAACCGTTCAAATATCCTAATAAAATAAATGTGTATAAGATAAATTAAAAAATCATCATGTTTTATTATATAAATAATATATTATATATTATTATTGTAGTGTTATGTGTGTATGTATAGTTTGAAAAAATTATTGGCTGGTGCAGCAGTATTCTGTGGTGGTGTTATTCATTAATTATAAATTATTATGTCTCTTCATATTTTTTAATTACTTAATATAAAATTATAAATTTTATATCTTTTACTAATCAAAACACTGGTAAAATATCATCTACCGGTATCCTAAGACTAACCAATAACTTATCACCGTGATGGATTATAGAGAGGATACAAAAAGCAAATAGAATTTACTTATTTATTTATAGGAATAAACCTAAACTTATGGTCACCATAGATAAAATAAGAAAATCTCCCACTAAAACTTAAAATCTCGTTCAAGGACTAAATATTTTAATTAAAAAATTTTAAAAATAGTATAAATATATATATATATATATATTCATAAATTTGGACACATGTACATCGTGTTTTCCCAAACATCCACAAAAACTACAAATTAACAAGTTTTATTTATTTATTTTTAGGAATAAACCTGAACTTATAGTCGCCATAGATAAAATAAGAAAATCTCCCACTAAAACTTAAATCTCGTGTAAGGACTAAATATTTTAATTAAAAAATTAATATATATATATATATTTATAAATTTGGACACATGTACATTAGTGTTTTCCCAAACATCCACAAAAACTACAAATTATTAAATAATTTTATTAGCACACCACAATTTTTCTCAATTTTTTGCCGTTTGTTATCTTTTAAAATTATGATTGTGTTCTTGAAACAAATTATTTTTTTGGATAAAATCCTAAAATTTAATCTTTTAGTACACACCAATATATACCATTGTTATCTGTTGGGAATTGGCTCAAACTCCATTTGATACACATATATTGCCGTGGATGGTAAATGTATCTCCTCCACCTAGGATTAGCGAAACGATGCGCTTTACCTTGCACCTGTAAAAGAAACCTAAGTTAGAGATCACCCCCGACCTACTTAGGTGTACAGGACTCTCCGACAATCAAATTAGCACTCTGGTCAAACAGAGTTTCAGAAGATAAATATGAGTTGAGCTAACTCTAGTCACATCACCATGCCCTTTACCTGTTTGTTTGAAACCTTTTTATAGCCGATTAGTGCCTTTGTTGATCGTCGATCTTCTTTTGATCGGTCGGTCAATCTTTTGTCAGATGTTATAGTAACAAAGGCCAACTTGCTACTGCTAATGACCATTGGATCTATGCTTTATTGAATGCTTGTTTGTTGGTCAAAAGTAGTGGCCAATTTGCATTCAAGGATAACCATTGGATCGTAGTTGATCAAATGGTTACTTCCCATGTTAGATGTTATTTTGGTAGTGGACAACTTGCCCTCATTCTTGTTTGTTGGATTTTCCCAGTTAGAGGGTTATCTTTATGTCAGCGATCAGTCTAATCTAGGTCCAATTTTGTCTAATATGTTGTGGATCTAGTTTGGCTCTTCACTTATCTTGGGCTGTATAAGTCTAGGCTTACCCAACTTATGTGGGCCTATATTTCCATTAGGTTAGGTTTGGATTTCTACTCTCCACAATGGCATTTGGATACCTATATTGCATTCAATTGGATACATGCATTAGAGGTAGATGTATTTAGGATTTCATTTGATGGTTCATGTATCATCGTTGTGATATGTACATGCATGGATTAAATATTATTCATGTATTTGAATATTCATCCACTCATTACCAATGTATTTGGAACCTATGAACATTACATTTATGTACGTGACTGAGAGGGTAATTTATGCATATAAATTGGGCCAAGCTAAGTCTATCATTCTTAGATGTTGGGCTGCATTATGGACCGATGTGAGAGCTTGGATAGCCCGGTCACGCTACAAAAGGTTGTTGGACCGATCAATGGGCCTGGAGATGGTTGTGTGCACCATTAGTGGATGAATCGGAATGGAGTGCTGTAAAAGACTGAGCTAGGGTTATCTCGGCAAGATGACTTGTGGTGGTCAATAATTGCACGACCCAGTCAGAGTATTTGCACCAGATAGCTTGACTAGGCGTAGTGAGTCGAGCAAGGTAATAACCATCTCACTTGGTTGGCAGTGAGTAAGGTGTTATCAGGATAGAAATTATCCTTGGGAATGTGATTCCTAGGAGGACTTTGCTAAAGAGAGTTATAGTCCTCCTAGTTTTCTGTACCAAGATAGGCATTATCATTAGGAATACGATTCAAACGAGGACTCTGCTAAGGAGAGTTAGAGTCCTACTAAGATTGTGCCAAGCGGAATCTATAAAAACTCATGACAGGACCTATGCACAGGTATTGCAACAGGACTTATGCACAAGTATTGCAATTCTTACTCTAAAAAACACAGAGCTTATTATCTATTGTCTAATTGCTGACTTAGGCATCGGAGGGGTTTCTAGCACACACTCGTCGACTAGCTTATGTTTGTGTTTTCAGGTAGCAAAGCGATGACGTTTGGAGGAGTGTAAACTAGATCAACAGGACTATACGAGAAGATTATTTTGTGCTCGTAGTGTAAATCGAGTTAGTTTGCTAGGCGAGATACAGAAAGAACGACTTCTCGTATGATTGCGAACTCGAGTGTATTGTACTGTGCTTCGATGGGAGAGAGAAATGGGGCACTAGGTTTAGGATTTGTGAACGAAGAAGGTGAATAGTGGCTAAAACCGTTCGAGTGTACAGAATATATACGTTGAAGGCAAAAAGACAGGGCTGTTCAAATTTTTGGGAGGTGCATAACAACTATCGCAGTGGTACGGGGCCGGTAGGGGCATGCCACGTGTCCCATGATCGAAATAGTGTTAGAGTAACAGGTAAACGTGTTGGGTAATTGATAAAGACTCATTAGAACTGAGCAAATCGCGAGACCGAGCAAACATCCTTTTATCTTGGTTAACTTGAACAACAATAGCTCAGTTGAAAGATAATAATCCTAATCATGCGTTACAGATGGAATTAAGGGACAATTGAGAGGGTAATTTATGTGTATAAATTGGGTTGAGCTAAGTCTATCATTCTTAGATGTTGGGTTGCACTATGGATCAAGGTGAGAGCTTGGATAGCCCGATCACATTACAAAAGGTTGCTGGGCTAGTCAATGGGCCTTGAGATGGTTGGGTGGACCCTTAGTGGACGGACCGGAATAGAGTGCTGTAGAAGGCCGAGCTAGGGTTATCTCTGCGAGGTGACTTGTGGTGGTTAGTGATTGTATAGCCCGGTCAAAGTATTTGCACATGATAGCTCGCCTAGGCGTAGTGAGCCGAGCAAGGTGATAACCATCTCACTTGGTTGGTAGTGAGTAGGGTGTTATCAGGATAGGCATTATCCTTGGGAATGTGATTCCTAGGAGGACTCTGGTAAAGAGAGTTAGAGTCCTCCTAGTTTTATGTACCAGGATAGGTGTTATCCTCAGGAATGTGATTCATAGGAGGACTCTACTAAGGAGAGTTAGAGTTTTACTAGGATTGTGTTAGGCGGAATCTATAAAAGCTCATGATAGGACCTAGGCACAGGTATTGCAATTCTTACTCTCAAATACACAGAGCTTATTGTTTATTGTCTAATTGCTGGCTTGGGCATCGGACGGGTTTCTGGCACACACCTGTTGGCTAGCTCACATTTGTGTTTTCAAATACCAAAGCGACGCCATTTGGAGGAGTGCAAACTTGATCAACAGGATTATACGAGAAGATTATTGTGTGCTCATACAATTGGCGCCGTATGTGAAAGATTATAAAGAACAAACCTTTCGATGGAATTTTTCTTCAACTGATTTTAATGACGCAAAAAAAAGACTTGCCTTAGTTTGTTGTCGATGGACAAACTCCGGAAGGAGACAGGAAATGCGAGGATCTGCCTTTTGTGCCATTCATGGCGGATTTAGATCCCCAACAACGGAACCCACATAGGGGCGCACGAGAAAAACGGGGCTTAAGTCCTTGTCACTTTCAAAGCCCAGATGGACAGAGGTAGAGAATGGATGCCCAGGTTCTAGAGGATCGATTAAGAGAGCAAGATGAATTAATAAGGAGAATGGCAGCAGACATAGAGGCCGTGAAATGCAGATGAAGGACAAAAGCGTAGCAGAGGTGGAAATCCGAAAATGTAGAACGCGTTCTTGCCAATCAGGAGATTGCGATAGGCGAGCCACACTTTCGCATTCTAAAAGCAGAAGCCTCAAAACAGGCGACACTCAATTAAGAACTTCTAGGGCTCGTTACTCAAAGTCTGAGAGAATGAGGACTGAAAGGTCTTACACGAAGGGAAGTAGTTATCTACCCTCACATACTCACCAAACCACCTCTCAGCACATCGAGATGTCTAGATCGATGGATCTGCGACTGTTTTAAAAGAAAGGAAAGGAGGAAAGACGCCCAGGCCTATGACCCTAAGAGGATCTCGGCTCTATAACGGCTGGCACCTAGAATGCACAGGAGCATCGATGTTGGACTGCCAGTACTGCGCCTTGCCTATGAACCAGCCGATAAGGCATTGATAAGGTTACAAAGCTCGTCGTTCATTCCGACAATAGAGTACGCACCACTGCCCTTAGGCTTCAACCAGCCTAAGTTCATAATCTATGAGGAGAAGTCAGATCTCTACATGCACTTTCGCTACTTTCTCCAAGTTATGGCCATACATCGGCAGAATGAAGCTTTAATGTGCATCTTGTTTTCATCAAACTTGGGCGGCCTAGGCTTAACTTGGTTTAAAAAGTTGTCAGAAGGTAGCATCGCTTTATGGGCACAACTTGCGAAGACATTTGTCATCAGGTTTAAGACAAACACTAAAACGCTAGTCGAGGTAGATCAGTTGCTTACCATTGATATAGGCGAGAAAGAAACGTTAAAATCTTACAATAACAGGTATTGAGAGACCTTCAACCAGATAGACAACTGTCCTACCAACCTAGCTATTATACAGTACAAGCGGGGTCTGCTAGTGGATCATAAGTTGAAGAATTCAGTGACAATGACGCCGCTTCTTACTATGGAAGCCTTGATGGAAAGAGTACACCAACACATCCGGGTAGAGGAAGATGGGGTGTGCGCCAAGGCAGAGTCTGACACAACAGCAATGCTGGACAAAAAGCCTTCAGTGAGAGTTAACACAGTCGACAAGTAAGACCGACCATGGAAAAATCTTTGCCCAACTAGGGGCAAAGTGGGATGGCAGGTTTAACCAACTTTTTCTAACAAATCTTTGCCCAACCGGGGGCAAAGGGGGTTCGTAGGTTTGAATAACTCTTTCTAACAAACCTCTGCACGACTGGAGGCAAAGAAGGTTGGCAGGTTTGGCCAACAAATTTTTGCACTCTTTGACCGGGATGACAGTTATCTCGGCTAAAGCAGGTTGGCAGGTTTGACCAACAAATTTTTACACTCTTTGACCGAGATGACAGTTATCTCGGTCAAAGCAGGTTGGCAGGTTTGACCAACAAAATTTTTGCACTCTTTGACCAGGATGACATTTATTTCAGCCAAAGCAAGTTGGCCGTTTTGACCAACAAATTTTTTACACTCTTTGACCGGGATGACAGTTATCTCAGCCAAAGCAGGTTGGCAGATTTGACTAACAAATTTTTTGCACTTTTTGACTGGGATGACAGTTACCTCGGCTAAAGCAGGTTGGCAGGTTTGACCAACAAATTTTTTACACTCTTTGATCAGGATGACAATTACCTCGACTAAAGAAGGTTGGCAAGTTTGATCATTGTTTTACTGAGATGACAATTATCTCGACCAAAGCAGATTGGCAAATTTGACCGACTTTTTTGAACTATTTGATCAAGATGACAGTTACCTCGATGAAAAAAGGTTGGCAGGTTTGACCAACACTTTTTTTGGACTCTTAGACCGAGATGGTTATCTCGGCCAAAAGAGGTTGGTAGGGTTAGTATAAACTGAGTTAGTCTACTCGGCGAGACACAGAAAGAACGCCTCCCCGTACGATTGCGAACTCAAGTGTACTGGATTGTGCTTCAATGAGAGGAAGAAATGGAGCTATGGGTTAAGGGTTTATGAACGAAGTGGGTGAACACTGGCTGAAACCATTCAAGTGTACATGATATATACATTGAAGGCGAAAATGTTGGGTTGTTCAAATTTTTGGGAGGTGCATGACGATTGTAGCAATGGTACGAGGCTGGTAGGGGCATACCACGTGTTCCATGATTGAAATGGTGTCTGAGTGATAGGTGAACATGCTGGGTAATTGATAAAGACTCATTAGAACCGAGCAGATCACGAGACCGAGCAATCATTTTTTTTTATCTCGTTTAACTTGAACAACGATAACTCAGTTGAAAAATAATAATCACAATCATGCGTTGCAGATGGAATTAAGGGGCAATTGAGAGGGTAATTTATGTGTATAAAATGGGCCAAGCTAAGTCTATCATTCTTAGATGTTGGGCCGAACTATGGACCGAGGTGAGAGCTTAGATACCCCGGTCATGTTACAAAAGGTTACTAGGCCGGTCAATGGGCCTTGAGATGGTTGTGTGCACCATTGGTGGAGGGACCAGAATGAAGTGCTATAGAAGGTCAAGCTAGGGTTATCTCAGCGAGGTGACTTGTGGTGGTCTGTGATTGCATAGCCCGGTCAGAGTGTTTGCACCAGATAGCTTGGCTAGGCATAGTGAGCCAAGCAAGGTGATAACCATCTCACTTGGTTGGCAGTGAGTGAGGTGTTATCAGGATAGGCATTATCCTTAGGAATGTGATTTCCAAGAGGACTCTGCTAAGGAGAGTTAGAGTCCTCCTAGTTTTCTGTACCAGGATAGGTATTATCCTTGGGAATGTGATTCCTAGGAGGACTCTGCTAAAGAGAGTTAGAGTCCTACTAGGATTGTGCCAAGCAGAATCTATAAAAACTCATGACAAGACCTATGCACATGTATTGCAATTCTTACTCTCAAATACACAGAGCTTATTGTCTAATTGCTAACTTAGGCATCGGAGGGGTTTCTAGCACACACCAGCCGGCTAGCTCACGTTTGTGTTTTCAAGTAGCTAAGCAACGGCATTTGGAGGAGTGCAAACTTGATCAACAGGATTATACGAGAACATTACTATGTGCTCGTACAGTGACACATTTGTAACTCAGAAGAAGTTGAGTGGAAACAAGAGTGAGGCAATTGTGGTTAGAGAAAGTGTGTGATACATTTGTAACTTTTCTTTGAATTAATAAAATTGTCAGTGATGTCCATGGATGTATCTCAAGGTGAGAGAATTGCGTAAATCTGTATTTTCTCTTGTTGTGTATGTTCTCTACTTCAATTGTTTCTTTTGTTGTGTGTTTTTTTAACAAGTCATGCTTGTGAGGTTTTTGCACGGTAAGATTAAATGTCCAATATATTACCATATTAATTAAATGACCAATAATTTTTTGACAAGTGTATTTTTATATTTTTAAAATTCAAAAAATTACATTGACACATTAAAACTCAAACGCCCGATAGTATTTTTGTTTATATAATAGTTTAGATAGATGTTTTTTATCATATAAGTTAGAACTTGAAATTTATTCATGCTTTTTTATTTTTAAAAGAGTAAATTACAGTTTGCTCCTTTGAGGTTTGGTGTACTTGCAAGAACTTCCCTTGGGATTTGAGAAATTACTTGACCTCCCTTACTTTTGAATTAATTGTCAAGATTTCTCCTCTTGCTAAGTTTGCCCAAATAATGTTAAAAATCGTAACAACAATACTAAAATGCCCTTATGCTTAAATTAACTTTTCTTCAATAGTACCCCTAAATTTCATCATCTTTCCTACATATTTATTTCATAATCAATCCAAACTCTAATTCTATATGCTCATCGACACCTTCACTTCAATCCACAATAACCAATGAATATATAAAACAATTTTTTGTTTGATATAATTGGTGTAGACACCCTATTTTTGACCGACCTTAAGACTTAGACGTCATCGTCTGTACACTCGGTGATTGTGCATGTTTGTGCTCGTTTTGAGTTTTCGGGGCCTTCGGCTGAGCGCCTTGTCTCGGGACCTCTTAACTGTCTCCTCTTGGCCTGGTTTTTGGACCATGCCTTGCCGCCTTTGCCTAAAGGGAGACGGAGGCCTGTAGGCCACTTTTTCTAGCCGTAGGCTACCTTTCCCTCTTGTAGGCCACTTGTAGTGGCCCGTAGACTAGTTTTCAGGGCTTCCGGCTGAGTGCCTTGCCTTGTGGACTCTTGTGTTTCTTCCTTTTGGTTTGTTTTTAAACCAAACCTTGTTTCCTTTTGCCTGGAGGGTGGAACAGGGGTGTAGACCAGTTTTCCCCCCTATAGACCACTTTTCTTCCCTGCCAACCACTTTTGGTGGTCGGTCAGCTAGGGTGGGTGGTCTGTGGACCACCTAAGGTAGCCGGCAGCCTGCCACCACCTTCTACTCTCTCTGTAGACCCTCTTCCTCCCTTGCCGACCAGTTTTATTCCCTGTAGACCACTTTTGGTGGTCGGTCGACTAGGAGGAGTGGTCGGTCGACCACTTTAACTGGTCGGCGGCCTTTCTGCACTTTCTGCAGATATTTTCCTTGCCAGCTGTGCCAGTTGTTAGGCACAGGAGGCATCCTCCATACACGTGTATGGAGGGATTGCACCAAGCCTCTAGCTTGTCTAACAAGCTTGAGGCATGAAATTCTATATAAGGGGGCTTCCTCCCTCTTATTCAAGGTTCAAAAATTTGGATTAGGCTAAACATATATCTCTCTCTCTCTCTCTCTCTCTCTTGATTTCTCCCTCTCTCTCTCTCTATATTTGTGCTATTTTGTGCCTTAAAGTGAGTTTTGTTCACACTTTTGCACTAAACACCTAGTGAAACACCTTCACTCTTGGGTTGAGATTCTTGGAGGTTGCATTTGAGTGATTTTGGCTTGGTTTTTCCTCAGAAGTGGCTGTTCTTGTTGTTCTTCAAGGGTGAGTCCTATTCCCCCTTTTAAAGCTTTGTTTTGATTGCATACTTAACCACCTTTGCATGCTTCTTTTGGATTAACCTTCTACTGTAAAAACCTTTGTTTTAAAGTGTTTTAAAAGGTTGTTTGAGGCCTTGTTTGAGTTAGGGGTGTCTCTCACTCTCTTGTGCCCTTATTTGCTTAACTTCTTGCTATCTTTTAAAGCTATTGGACCA
The DNA here is from genome assembly GCA_030407325.1 of Camellia japonica. Taxonomy (NCBI): domain Eukaryota; kingdom Viridiplantae; phylum Streptophyta; class Magnoliopsida; order Ericales; family Theaceae; genus Camellia; species Camellia japonica. Next base: position 116,506,400 of record JAPPVO010000003.1, read on the forward strand.
CCTCTTTTTGGCTTTCTTACTACTGAAACTCAGAGAAGGAAATGGTAGAAAGGTGGTTTTGAGGTCCCAAATAGGTGGGGGTTGTCCCCCATTCCTCTTCTCTTGTTTGCATGTGTTGATGGCGCCCATCAAAAGAGCATGTGTTTCTACTTCTTAGTGGCTTTGTTTAGGCTCATTTTTTTGACTTTTCAGACCTGCCTTAACTCTGTTTTTGGCTGTGGTCACCTCTTGCATGCTTATTGCACTTGTAGTGTAATCCTACTTGTAGCCTTGCAAAGTAGCATGTCTTTGTGCCTTGAATTTGCTTAGTTCAAGCATGTTTTTAGCCATTATTTCCATGTCATAACTCTTCTTGGGTTGGTTTGGTTGCCTCTTGCATGCTTCACACACTTGTAGTGCAATCTTGCATGCAAGCCTAGCTCACTTGGTGTTTTGGCCTATCATTTTAGCATGTTTCAGCTCTGCTCCAGCAAGCTTTTATTCATGTTTTTCCATGCTTAAGCTCTGTTTTAAGTGATTTTGGTCATGCATGCCTTGCTTTGTATAGCCATAGTGCAATCTTGCTCACTAGCTTTGAGTTTCAAAGTCTCTAGCATGCTTTACTTGAGTTGTTTGCATGCTTTGGCCTCATCTCTCACATGATTTCAGTGTATGTAGTGTAGACATACTCTCACATGTTTCACTGTTTCAATGCTTTTGGAGAGTTGTGCCTTATGCTTCACTTATGAGCCAATATGTATGCATGCTTGCCTAAGCTTTTGGGCTATCATCTCAACGTGTTTTTTTACCTTATTTTACCATGTTACAACTCTGATTTGTGTTGGTGAAGTCACCTCATGCTTGGTTTTGGTATGTGTAGTGTAATCCCACTCATTGGCCTTGCATGCGTCATGCTTTACGCCTCCCATTCTAACATGTGTTAGCTCTACTCCATGCATGTTTTGGCATTGTTTTGACCTTCCTTGGGACTGTTTTGAGTCATCTTGGCCCTTTGGGGCTTGCTTGATATGGCTATGGTGCAAGTACCTTAGTTAGTCTTGAGTTTTGAGCACTTTACTATGCTATATTTGTGATGGTTGCATGTTTGGGCATCGTTTAACATGTTATTTCAGAGCATGTACATGTGTCATGTTCTCACTTCTTTCATTCCTTGAGAGCTTTTGAGAGTTGTGTCTTTGTGCATTGTTAATGAGCCATCAAATGAGCATGTTCTCCTTGTGTTGTATGCCTTGATCTTAACATATTTCAGCCACTGTTTTGGCATGTTCGACCTCTGTCCGGGGTTGGTTCGACCATTTGAGATTGATAGTGCATGCCTCATGCGTAATATGTCTCATTAGCTTTGATTGCCTTAGCTTTTAAACATGCCATGCATGTATTGCTTACATGATAGAGTCTTGCGCATGTCACTTTAGCATTAAAGGTTGATCATCTTGTTTGCATTGCATGTGTTTGGATTGGAAGTTAATCCAAACACGAGGAATGTCACACGTTTCATACTCAAAGTGATGAAACGTGTAGCATTTCTCGGTCGCCGACCCTCTTGATCAAGCATGATAGAGGTGGAGGCTCTTATGTGTTATTTGTGTGCATTCATTGATATTGACTTGTGCAAACTTGGCTTCTTGGCCATTGTGCATTGCGATGCTCGGTTGGTGACCCGAGAGTCGAGTACCGCACTCCCTTGAGCTTGAGAAATAATAGGGAGGGTGGTTGTGCACACATATCTTGCAAATACACTACTATGCCCGTTATTGTTCTCTGTTGTAGCAAAACTGGAGCTTGGCAAATTAACTGGTTGGCCGACCAGTAGGGGTGGTCGACCGACCAGTTTTTCTGGTCTACAGCCTCTTTTTCTGGTTGGCAGCCCACCAGGAGGTCCCCATGTTGGAGTAGAAGCAATCTGGAAGTTAGTACACTTTTCAAAGATAAAATCAAATGTAAACAAAGGCAATTATGGGCATAGTAATGGATTTCCGAGCAAGGCGATCGAGCATGCATGCACCCCTCGCCCCGAGGACCTCTTTTAACTGCTTTAGCTGCTTTACTTAGTTAGCTAATTCGTCGGTTTTGTACTTAATTAGTTAATGTGCTTAATTAATCGATTTGTTTTGTAATAATTAGTTAACTAGGAATAGTTTATTAGTTTTGGTTTGTAATAATTAGTTTAATTAGCGTAGCAAGTTAGCTTATTATTCGGACCCTCCGTCGAGAGGGCAAATGTTGTAATAAGGGTGCGTGTGTGTGTGCATGTCTTCCAACCCCCATTTCTTTCTCCCTTTTACTTAACTGCTTTCGATGGTTAGTTTAGGGCATATTTTATTTAGCATACCTTATGACTTGCATACGTGCATCATGTATTCGCATTGCATACACCGGGCTCGGCGCATCATTCAAACTGCATTGTATTTCAATTCCTATTTGAATACATGTATCAAGTGTAGCATTCATATGCCATCTTAGATAGCCGAGCCTATTTTAGTTGCATTTTTGCATGCGTTGCATTAGGCATCTTGTATAGTTAGGATCATGCATGATTTCTAACTAGCTTCTGTTTTGGCTCGGAGTACACTGTGAGTGTTTACGCTTTAGCATCCTTGAATGCGTGTAAGTGACTGCCATGATAGCATGCTTGCCATGAGGCTATTTGCTTAACTGCTATAACTGCATGAATGCCTGTGGATGAAGGCTTCATTACTTGAATTGGAACAATTCATCAAAATGTGCGTTTTAAAGCCCACTTTACGGAGTGGCAAAATCATGTTGTTTTCTAAGCCCACTTGAGGGTGGCAAATCCACGTCTTAGCCTACTTGCGAGTAGCACTTTCAAACCATTTTCGAAAAACAAACATGAGATGTTTTTTTCCAATTCTTGCGATTGAGTCTATACTTGTATGCTGTGCGCATCACATAGTAAGTTAGCCAATAAACCGGAATAAGAATGCATGTGTTTTCAAAAATAACATATCATGTTTAGTAGAGGCCGATCCTTTGATTAGGCGAGTGGGGGTACTCATTTCATGACCTTCCCTTCTCGTACCCAAGTTCCCGAGCCGAGGCAACTTTGGTGATGACAGACACGTGGCCTTAGGCACGAGTCAGGGTTTCTTAAATTTCCCAAAACAAAATACTTAGGTGGCGACTCTGAAATCTGGCAAAGCAGTCTATGTTTGGTGCTTTTTGATTAAAATTGATTTTTTCAAAACCAATTGCTGGATTTGGACTCTTTGGTGATTTATCAGTCTTACATTGCACTTTGTGAGATTATATTCAGAACCGTGACAGGAGTCCGAACTGTAGTAGCTAGAACACAATTTGCGCCCTCTCCGAAAGGAGGGGCGCGCGGAGCGAGTTCGGGCAGTCTACAATTGGCATTGGAAATATCTTCTCTCTTTTTTTTCCTTTTTCTTTTTCTTCATTTTCTGCTAATACTCATTGGCATTGAAATGATTAAAATTGTGTAAGTAAAGATATACAAATAGAAAATTTACAAAAAAAAAATAAGTAAAATCATACAAAATGTTATAGTTCAATATGAACCTTTCACTTAAGAACTAAATAACCATAAACATAAATTTTATTTTATAAAAAAAATATATTTTCACATTTTATTATTGTAATATGTTTTGTATGAATATAGTTTTCCATTATGTGTTCATCATTATAGAATGTGAGTGCTATAATATAAATACACATAGACATGTTTGGTTGTGTATAGATAATAGATGGGGGTATTTTTGGTATTTAAGTAAGGTGACATCATAATTGTTTGACAAAATGGCTAACGTATGGCTAACGGTGGACTAAAATGTAAATTGTTTTCAAGAGTAAAAGATGTTAGTGTAACTTTTCAAACTTCAAGGGTGGTTCTTGTAATTGTGCAAAATTACAGGGAGGTCAGTGTAATTTGTCCTTCTCAAAATAGCCCATAAAATTGTTAAAACTTGAGTAACTAACTCATAAATAATTTTTAAAATTAATCCATTTCTTTTATAATTATCAAACTATCTAAAAACTCAAATCCGTAATTATAATTATATTATGTCACATTCAAGACTAATCTATCTATCTATCTATCTACCAATCTATATATATATAAAGAAAATGGTCTTTTTAAGAATAAAGATTGTGGAAACTCCAAACTCCCAAACTAATTTTGTTAATTTTTAAAGAAATAAAAAAAAAATCTATTGGTAAGTTCCTTAAGTTAAAAATCCAAAAACAAAAAAGTTTTGATTATCTACAATTTTGAATTTTAAAATTCAAAACAATATGATAAGTCACCATCACTCTTTCCAAAAATAATGTTGATCAAAACAATTCAAATAAAAAAATAAAGACACTAATTATCTATGATTTTGAATTTCAAAATTCAAAATAATATGGTAAGCCACCTTCATCACACTCTCACCTTTTTCGAAAATAATATAAATCTAAAATTTTAAAAACTCAATCAAATTAAAAATTTAATATAATTCTCTTTTTAAAATACTCAGGGTGTGTTTGGTAACGTTTACGTTTTCAGTTTATATTTACAAAAATTTTATAAACTGGTTTTTGTTTATTTTTTGTTTATTTTTAGAAAAACATAAACTACAAACACATTTGGTAATTGACAAAATGTTTTAAAAATTTAAAAATATAAAAAAGAGTGAGAAATGGTAAGTGGTGGCAAGTGGCAGCAGAAGACGGTGGTGGAAAGTGATGACGGTGGATGGTGGGTAACTGGTGGTAGCGGGTGGTGGTGGTGGTGGTTGGGTGGGTGGGTGGGTGACGGTGGCGGGTAGGAGGTGGTGGGTGGTAGTGAGTGGGTGGTGGTGGTGGTAGTGGTGGCGGGTGGTGGTGGTGGCAGGTGAGTGGCCGATGGCGGGTGGTGGTGGTGGTGGTGGGTGGGTGGGTGACAGTGGCGGGTGGTGGGTGGTAGCGAGTGGGTGGTGGTGGTAGCGGTGGTGGCTAGTGGTGGGTGGTGGTGGCAGGTGGATAGCGGATGGTGGGTGGTGGTGGTGGGTGGTGGTGGTGGTGTGGTGGTGGTGGTAGGTAGATGGGTGACGGTAGCGGGTAGTGGATGGTAGCGAGTGGGTGGTGGTGGGTGGGTGGGTGACGGTAGCGGGTGGTGGATGGTAGCGAGTGGATGGTGGTGGTGGTGTGTTGGTGGTGGCGGGTGGTGGTGGTGGTGGTAAGTGGGTGGCGAATGGCGAGTGGTGGTGGGTGGTGGCGGGTGATGATGGTGGGTGGGTGGGTAACGGTGGCGGGTGGTGGGTGGTAGCGAGTGGATGGTAGCGAGTAGGTGGTGGTAGTGGTGGGTGGTGGCGGCAGGTGGTGGTGGTGTGGTGGTGGTAGTGGATGGGTGGGTGACAGTGGTGGTGGTGGTGGTGGTGGTGGTAGGTGGTGGTGGTGGTGGAGGTGGGTGGTGGTGACAGGTGGGTGGTGTGACGGGTGGGTGGCAGGTGGCTGGTGGTGGTGGTGGCAGGCGGTGGATGGTAGTGGCGGGTGGCGAGTGGATGGTAGGTGAGTGGTTGGTGGTGGTGGTGGTGGTGGTGGTGGCGGCAAGGGGTGGGTGGCAGGTGGCTGGTGGGTGGTGGTGGCAAGTGGGTAGTGAGTGGTGGTGGTAGGTGGTGGTGGGGGTGGGTGGTGGGTGGTGGCGGAAGACGGTGGTGGCGGGTGGTGACTAGTGTTGGGTGGTAAAAAAAAATCAAAACTCAAAACAGAAACACATTTTTTGTGTTTTCATTTTTTGGTTAAATTTATAAACTGAGACCACTGATTTATAAATCAAAAATTTTACCAAACAAGTTTTTATTTGAGTTTTTAAAATTTTTGTAAATATAAACAGAAAACTGAAAACGTAAGTGTTACCAAACGGCATCTCAATATTTGATCTTTTTTCCAGCTCGGCCAACTCCTCCTCAAATGTAATGATGTAATGGTTATTCTCTCTCTTTGCAAATAGTCCAAACTTATTTCAAGTTTGTTGGTTTGTGATTCGTTTTTTTTTTTTTTTTTTTTTCTCTACATGACTTTTTTTTTTTTTCCAATGTATTTGTTTTCCAACTAAATTGATAATAAATATATATCTGTTAACTTTCTTTGTTTTGGGAGTTGATTTGAATTTTTTTTTTTTTTTTTGTGAATGTTTGTGCATTTTTTATATTGTTGTCATTATTTCTTTTGATATAAGTGAATTGATAATAGTTATGAGTTTTTTTTTATTTATTATTTTTTTTATAGAATAAGGCGTTATATATATATATATATATATATATATATATATTCGATACTCAGAACACCCCAAGGCAGGACCCTTAGGATTCACCCTTACAAGCCAAATTGGGAGAAGCTAGCCGATCCACCGAAACCGTCGGATTTCCACTTGAGTAGTAGAGGATTCAAACCCTAGTCAGTAAGGAGAGGAATATACTCCCTTACCAACTAGGATGGCCCCTTGGTGGTAGGCACTTATATTGTTCTTTATGATTTGGCCATTTTTTAAATTTCTTAAACAAAATTTCCAAATTTTTTATTTGTAAAAAATTAAAAACATTTAATTGACTTACCCATCAATAAATAAAATTTTAAATAATGAACACTATTCCATAATTTATGGATTTAAAACTTTATTTTTCACTTTTAACTCTTTAAAACTTTAACGGTACCTATTTATTTCCATAATATTGTCTTTTTATATTTACAAAGATAAAAAAAAACTAGACTGGAGTTGCATAATGGTTAGTGGAGGTGGTGAGTATGGCAACAACAAGGGTGATGATGAGCTCGGCCAAAGTATTGTTTGGGTTGATTTTGAAAAGGTGAATATTAAAAGAATAATAGATAGTTTGGGTGATGAATTGATTTAGAAAACTAATGTGTGGTTGAGATTAAGTGTAAATTTTATCATATAAAAATTGAATATGGATCATATATTATTTTTTATATATAATTTTGGGTACTTTTGTACAACTATAAAAAATTATTGTGATCACATGTTAATTATCATTTGATATGTTATTGTTGTATTATCGTAATGAATTTTATTATTAATGTCTATTATCAATGCAGTGGTGAGACGTCACATGATAAACAAAAATATGTTTTGTTATTATTATTATTATTGATAATATATTTCTTTATTTTACATTTTTACAATGTTCAAAAATTAATTTATGTTTATTGTTAGTTTTTGAAGATGAGAAGTCAAAAATAAATTTTAACCAAATTCAAGTTATAACAAATTTGAGATTGAAAAGGAAATTTCAAAAGAAATTATAATTATATATAATTTTAAAATATTTTTAAAAAAAATACAAGGAAAAATTGGAATAATAAATTAAAATTATCAAACAACCTAATTCTATGAAAAAATTAAATGAAAAATTAATCAAATTTGAATTTAAAATTATTAAGTATTTTTAAGAAGCTATTAATTTTTTTAAGACATAATCCAACCATTCAATAAATCCATAAAACATGATAGAAATATCATCATTTCATTCATCAGAGTTTGTATTACAATGGATATTACATGTTAGTAACAAAATGAATGCCCTACGGGCTTACAACTTTCCAAGTCATCACTTGGTTACAACAAAAGAGTCCCAACACTATACATAAAAAGCCCTAGGCTTGAATATACATTTACAAAAATGCCTCAGACCCCCAGTGGGGGTCACTGGGGTCATGTTTGTGGCCTTTCCATTGGCTAAAAAAAAAAAACTGTTTTTTTTTTTTTTTTTTTGGTTTTTAGCGAATCATGGCCCACCACCTCACTGGGGGTCGACCCCCAGTGGGGGTCTCCAGCATTTCCGATACATTTAACATCAAACGAATAACAAAAGGGAGTCTTCAACTCCAAACCTCCCAAGCTAAGATCTTGGAGGCGGCATATCACCTGTACCTGAAAAATGGTGTCCCAAGTAGGGTGAGCCAAAACCCAGTAGAGATATGCTAAACAACATATGAGAATTAACTAAAACATTAGCATTCGATAAATGTTTAACACTTGAAAACCAACTTGCACTCTTTCCATAACCAATCAACATTGACATCCATACTTCAATCCACTTCCATTTATTTATCCAAATGAATTCATTAACATGGTTTATTTTTATCCAAACAATTTAATATGAGACTACAACTCATATCATCAACACTTCAATCATCAACATTATTCAAATGTATATAAGATTTCGGGACTTTCACCTTGGACACTCCGTCGAACTTAATTTTCAATGGAGTCCATCCCCTATCTCCTCTCAAACAAAGATACATAAGCAATGTATTTAAACACGTTGTCATATACAATGACCAATTAAATCACATATTCAATGTGCTAATCCAACCATCATATTCAATGACATAATCCAATTAATTAGTTTCAATTTACCTAATCATCATGCAGTTTCTACAAAAATCATTGCTATCCTCCATCGATAGCCCAAAACAGATATTTCTAAACAGATAAATAAATCTATCAACAGATAATTTATTAACTTTTCGATAGATGAGTGATTTATCAATCCAACTACACTGTTTAATCACATTTTCCCCCAATTTCATTATTCCCAAGCCAATTTCATATTTCTACATTGATTTCACCACATAAACAAATAATTTATATAATACAAATTAAGGCATTCTCCCCATTTTCTCAAATGTTGCTCCCAAGGCCAAATTTCACCCATATTACACAAACAACCCCATTTTCAAGACCTCACATACACATGGAGTCCAAAGTAGAAACCCCTCTTTTAAAATTTTCAAACTCAAACTCCACTTCACCCAAACTTCCCAAATCACACCATTTATACAAAATGACCAACATCTATGTTAAAACCCATATAGGAGAGTAGAATATCCCTACCTCAAGAAGAGAAGATGAGCTAAGCAAGAGATTAACTCCAAAGGTGACGAAACCAACTTCTACTCGGATGAAAATGAAGATCTTGAAGAGCTAAATCTTTTTATCAAAGGAAGAAGGGTGAGGAGATCACTAGATCTAGGTCAAAATGTAGAGAGAGTGAGTATTTTAGAAAGAGAGGCTCTCAACTTAGGGTTTTGAAAAGTTTTAAAGAGAGAAAGGACAGAAAAAGTGATTTAAAAAGTCACTTTCGCGATCTGATATACGCACAGTCCGCTCGAGCGGAGAGTTTGACGCTTGAGCGTCAGACACATAAATTCTTCTTGCTTGAGCGCAATAAAGGCCGCTCGAGCTCCAAGACACAACAGCAAGGCACTACCCGCTCGAGCGCAATGAGACTCGCTCGAGCGTAAGAAACTCTACTCGAGCGTTAAAAACACTTTTGCAGTATTTCTTTCAGATGTACTAAATACTGAGTGATTGCAAACCCGCTCGAGCGCAAGAAGGCCCGCTCGAGCGCAAGAAGGCCCGCTCGAGCGGAAGACGAAAATTCTAGGCAACAAGGTTCTAGACCAACTAGCAACCCACCTGTTCTGAACACGCTCAAGACATTCCAAAACTCAAATTCAAAGAGTGAGAGGAGGAAAAAGGCATAAACAATAACATTAAACCACAAGACCCAAGTTCAGAATACTATAAGAGTCGGGTTAAAATCCGGGATCGCTATATCCTCTCCCTTTCGTACCCAAAATTACAAATTAAGTTCAAAATCAACGTTTGGTCATTCCCAACAATGCTATACTTACAAATCTAATACCATGACCCCTCCTCCGGCCATTCATTCCCACTAACTCGATACACGAGCCCATATTGAAACGAAATTCACAATTTCCAAAACATTAATAATGTTTAATCAAAATTCAAATTTTCAACAAGTGTACATGGCATATGCAATGCTCCCAAGGTAATACAATACACGTGATATTCCATATTCCCAAACATATGCAATGTGTACAATAAACTCATGTCTCCAAGATGTCCATAACATATACAATGTTCATACTTTAAAACATATACAATGTTCATACTTTTCTTTAACAACAATTATAATCTCAATACAAAGTTATACATTAGTAAACAAGTCCGGATACTTCTCTCGGACTTCCATTTCACGTTCCCAAGTCGCTTCCTCAACTCTGTGATGTTTCCATAATACCTTGACCAAGGGAATCGTTTTGCCTCGCAAGACTTGGTCCCGTCTATCCAAGACCCTCACCGGTCTCTCCTCATACGAAGCATCCTCATGTACTTCTAAGTCGGTCCAATCCAACACATGTGATGGATCCGGCTCATACTTCCGAAGCATACTAATATGAAACACGTCATGCACTCCGGAAAGTTGCAGCGGCAACGCCAAACGATAGGCAACCTCTCCAATCTGCTCAAGGATCTCAAAAGGGCCAATAAACCGAGGGGATAACTTCTCACTCTTCCCAAACCTCATCAAACTCTGTCTAGGTGATATTTTCAAAAAGACATGATCACCCACCTCAAATGACAAAGGTCTCCTCTTACGGTCGGCATAATTCTTTTGGCGACTTTGGGCTGTAACCAACTCTTACGAATAAGTGCCACTTTCTCCGTCGTTTCCCGAATCAATTCTGGACCTAACAAAGGTGCATCACCTACCTCGGCCCAACACACTGGGGATCTACACGGTCGGCCATACAAGGCCTCAAATGGTGCCATGCCAATACTCGATTGGAAACTATTATTGTAGGCAAACTCTACTAATGGTAGGTGTCTCTTCCACGACCCCTTAAAGTCAAGGACATAACCTCGTAGCATATCCTCAAGGATCTGAATAGCATGCTCGGACTGCCCGTCAGTCTGAGGATGGTAAGCCGTGCTAAAGGTCAATCTAGTGCCCAAGGCACTCTGCAAACTCTGCCACAACCTAGCAGTAAAACACGAATCTCTATCTGAGACAATCGATACTGGGACCTCGTGCAACCTCACTATGTCCCGAATATACAAGTCAGCAAAGTAATCTACCGAATCTCTTACACGCATAGGAATAAAATGCGCTAACTTAGTCAACCGGTCAACTACCACCCATATGGCATCACTACCCCGTTGAGTCCTCAGAAGACCCACGACAAAATCCATCGTGACGTGCTCCCATTTCCACTCGGCTATAGGCAAGGGTTGCAACAAACCCACTGGCCTCTGATGCTCGGCCTTCACTTGCTGACAAGTGAGGCACTTTGACACGAACACCGCCACATCTTTCTTCATACCCCTTCACCAAAACTGGCGACTCAAATCATGATACATCTTTGTGCCTCTTGGATGCACCGCAAGGCGTGAATGGTGGAACTCTCGGAGTACTTCCTCTCGGCACGACTCTGGCACAACAAGCGGTCTCAAACCCTTCTCTAGCTTCCCACTGGAGATCTTCTCCCGGAGGGATTCTACCTCAAAGTCACCCTTCTATGCCTCTAACACTCGGTCCACAAGTGTAGGTTGTGCGACCACAGACAACATGGCCGCAGATTCAATAGACTCGCCCAGATGTAAGTCAAACTCGCCAAGAACACCCAACATCTCTCATTCTCAGATAGCAATACAAGCTACATCACTAATGGACTTCCTACTTAGGGCATCGGCCACGACATTGGCCTTTCCCGGACGATAATGCAACTCAAAATCATAATCTTCTATGAACTCCATCCACCTTCTCTGCCTCAAATTCAAGTCTTTCTGTGTAAACAGATACTTCAGACTCTTATGATCTGAGAACACCTCGAATTTCTCACCATAAAGATAGTGCCTCCAAATCTTCAAGGCAAATATCACAGCCGCTAACTCTAGGTCGTGAGTAGGGTAGTTCCTCTCGTGTGTTTTCAACTGACGTGAGCCATAGGCTACTACTTTCCCCTCTTGCATCAATACACAATCCAAACCCTCTCGTGAGGCATCACAATACACTGCATAGCCCAAATCCCTCTCTGGAATAATCAAGACTGGAGCAATGGTAAGTCTAACTTTAAGCTCTTGGAACGACTTTTCACAAGTCTCACTCCACACAAATTTGACCCCTTTCCGCGTTAATCTAGTTAAAGGCGAAACTAGCCTGGAGAAATCATTTACAAACCGACGGTAATACCCAGCCAATCCCAGAAAACTACAGATTTCAAAAACATTCTTAGGTTGTGCCCAATCTTGCACTGCCTCTATTTTGAATGAATCTACAGTCACCCCTTTCCCAGATACCATATGGCCTAAGAACTTAACCTCTCTTAACCAGAACTCACACTTCCCAAATTTAGCATACAGCTTATGGGCTCTAAGCAATTCAAGCACCACTCACAAGTGTTCCTCATGCTCCTCCTTAGAAGGTGAATAAATCAGAATGTCATCCACAAAGACGACTACGAAGTGATCTAAAAACTCTCAGAAAATCCGGTTCATCAAATCCATGAACACAGCCGATGCATTGGTAAGCCGAAAAGGCATCACCAGAAACTCATAATGGCCATACCGCGTACAGAATGCCATATTCGGGATATCCTCCTCCCTGACCCTCAACTGATGGTAACCCGATCTTAAGTCTATCTTAGAGAAACAATGGGATCCCTTCAACTGGTCAAATAGATCATCTATATGAGGCATAGGGTACTTATTCTTAACCGTAACCCAGTTCAATTTTCGGTAATCGATGCAAAGCCTCAAAGCCCCATCTTTCTTTTTAGCAAAGAGGGTCGGTGCTCCCCAATGCGAAGTACTAGGGCGAATAAAACCCTTATCTAACAGTTCTTAGAGCTGAACCTTCAACTCACTTAACTCGGCTGGGGCAAAATGATACGGTGCCATGGATATCGGTGCAGTTCCAGGCACTAAGTCAATAGAGAACTCAATCTCTCGATGGGGTGGTAAACTAATAAGGTCCTCGGGAAAAACGTCCGAGTACTCACAAACCACTCTTGGCAACTCAGTCTGGGTCTCATCACACTCACTACTCATAAAGTTAGCAAGAAGACAACTAAGCTCGCTCTGCCCACGCGGATCATACACCGGTGGTAAAACCCTACCAACCCTGATCTCCCAAGAAATGAAAACAATCACCACTCAAGGTACATACAGTAACCCTCTAACGATAGCAATCTATAACAGTCTGGTATGACGATAACCAGTCCATACCCAAAATTACATCAAACCCAGACATATCCATCAATATAAAAGAAAATGGAAGCCGGCGATCGGCGACCTCTATATCACAGCCCCGACACCCTTGTTTCAAAACCATCTCACCCCAAACAGGTGATACAACACAAATAGGAGATGCTAACTGCGCCAACTCCAACCCCAAAATAGATGCAAATGCAGAAGATATAAAGGAATGGGATTCATCCGTATCAATCAACACATTAGCAACCGAGTTGCAAAACAAAAAGGTACCTCTCACAACAGATGCAGCTGGTACAAGATCCGGCGCTGTAACAGCATACACGCGCCCTGAAGGTCTCTGATCTACCTGCTCACCTCTCGGAACATAAGACTATTGCACAGACTAAGCTGAAGAGGCTCCCTAGTTGGCCCTTGAGGCCTGAACTGACTGCGCTAGCTGGTAACTCTGTGTCTATTTCGAACCAGACGCACTAGATATACCACCCAACTGCGGGCAAAACCTCTTTAGGTGCCCCGCCTGCCCACACTGATAACAAGTGAGCGGCTGGCCTCTGCCCTGACTCTGGCCTTGAGAACGAGCCGAAGATGAAACTGTTCGCTGCCCTCCTCCCCTCTGTGGGCATGCTGGAGACTTGTGGCCCAACTGACCACATTTGTAACAGGTGATATCTCTCTGACCGCCTCTTCCAGAACCTGAACTCGGTACTAAAAAGGTAGATCTCGACTGCACTCCCTGGGACTGTTGAGGGTTAGAACCCCTCTTCCTCTTACTGTCTCCATGACCATCCTGACTCCTCTTGGAGCCCCTTATCCTCTCCTCCTCTGCATGCATAATGGTCTCAAGATGGGCTGCAGCCTCCACAAGGCGCCCATAATCCCTAATCATGGAACCGACAACTCGAAACATGAGTCTGGTCCGTAACCTCTTCTCGAACTCCAAACATCTATGCTCCTCGGTCGCCACCAACTCCGGTGCAAACCTAGACAAGCAAGTAAAAGTGGCTTCGAACTTTGCCACTAGAGTGTTCAGTTGCACCAACTTGGAGAATTGATCCCTCAACTTCTCCCTCACCGTAGCAGGCAAGTACTTGTCCTGGAAAGCTTTAACAAAGGCCTCCCAAGTCCCTCCGATGCGCCCCCGCGCATACTTCCACCACTGACCTGCGTCTCCCCTCAGCTAGAAGGATGCCAAGGTCACTCGCAAGCCTCTGTCTTCGATGCCAAGCATCTCAAACGTCTTCGTCATCTGCTCAAGCCACTCATCAGCCTTCAGTGGCTCCTTAGGATCACCCAAAAATTCATCCGAATTCGACCAGAAGAACTCCCTCTTCAGAAAAGACGGCCCTGTCTCAGCTACTTGGGCCTGGACTTGATTCTCAGCCCTGAGAATGTCCTCAGATTCCCTCAATGCTCCGGCCATTTCACGGGCTAAGGCGCCCATGGCCTGTTGACCAACCGATTCGGCCACATTGGCCTAACCAACTCTTTCCTCCTACGTCGGAATCTCATTCGGTATAGGCATCTCTTGCCACTTAGGCCTACCACGCCTACCACCATGACCTCGTCTTGACATCCTAATAAAGGTAACAAAGGGGTTAGCACATTCACAAATGTGCCGAAACTATTTGACTTACGTCCTAACATAATGGACAACAGTAATTCATTCCACATAAGCACATAATCACATAAACACTTATGAATTTCATTTCCGGATAATGACCATCTCGTGGCGTTGCTAGAGTTCCAGTCAGAAATGACAGTGATCAAGTGCCTTTCCAACAGGACTCCCAGAAACCCATGGACCCGATCAACATCCTAGAAACTAAATCCCATTCCCATATAGTCACATAAACATGTTATCATATAAGTACATAACATTACACTTAAGTCTCTAACAAGCGAGACAAACCCATTATGGTACTAACCACTTCCCACGTACCCAAGGTATTCAAACCCAGTATGCTCTGATACCAAGTTGTCATGCCCTCAAAAATAAGACATAATCCAACCATTCAATAAATCCATAAAACATGATAGAAATATCATCATTTCATTCATCAGAGTTTGTATTACGATGGATATTACATGTTAGCAACAAAATGAATGCCCTATGGGCTTACAACTTTCCAAGTCATAACTTGGTTACAACAAAAAAGTCCTAGCTCTATACATAGAAAGCCCTAGGCTTGAATATACATTTAACATCAAACGAATAACAAAAGGGAGTCTTCAACTCCAAACCTCCCAAGCTAAGATCCTGGAGGCGGCATATCACCTGTACCTGAAAAATGGTGTCCCAAGTAGGGTGAGCCAAAACCCAGTAGTGATATGCTAAACAACATATGAGAATTAACTAAAACATTAGCATCCGATAAATGTTTAACACTTGAAAACCAACTTACACTCTTTCCATAACCAATCAACATTGACATCCATACTTCAATCCACTTCCATTTATTTATCCAAATGAATTCATTAACATGGTTCATTTTTATCCAAACAATTTAAAATGAGACTACAACTCATATCATCAACACTTCAATCATCAACATTATTCAAATGTATATAAGATTTCGGGACTTTCACCCTGCACACTCTGGCCAACTTAATTATCAATGGAGTCCATCCCCTATCTCCTCCCAAACAATGGAGTACATCCCCTATCTCCTCCCAAACAATGGAGTACATCCCCTTTCTCCTCCCAAATAAAGATACATAAGCAATGTATTTAAACACGTTGTCATATACAATGACCAATTAAATCACATATTCAATGTGTTAATCCAACCGTCATATTCAATGACATAATCCAATTGATTAGTTTCAATTTACCTAATCATCATGCAGTTTCTACAACAATCATGGCTATCCTCCATCGATAGCCCAAAACAGATATTTCTAAACAGATAAATAAATCTATCAATAGATAATTTATTAACTTTTCGATAGGTGAGTGATTTATCAATCTAACTACACCGTTTAATCACATTTTCCCCCAATTTCATTATTCCCAAGCCAATTTCATATTTCCACATTGATTTCACCATATAAACAAATAATTTATATAATGCAAATTAAGGCATTCTCCCCCTTTTCTCAAATGTTGCTCCCAAGGCCAAATTTCACCCATATTACACAAGAAACCCCATTTTCAAGACCTCACATACACATATGGAGTCCAAAGTAGAAACCCCTCTTTTAAAATTTTCAAACTCAAACTCCACTTCACCCAAACTTCCCAAATCACACCATTTATACAAAATGACCAACATCTATGTTAAAACCCATATAGGAGAGTAGAATATCCCTACCTCAAGAAGAGAAGATGAGCCAAGCAAGAGATTAACTCCAAAGATGATGAAACCAACTTCTACTCGGATGAAAATGAAGATCTTGAAGAGCTAAATCTTTTTATCAAAGGAAGGAGGGTGAGGAGATCACTAGATCTAGGTCAAAATGTAGAGAGTGAGTATTTTAGAGAGAGATGCTCTCAACTTAGGGTTTTGGAAAGTTTTAGAGAGAGAAAGGACAGAAAAAGTGATTTAAAAAGTCACTTTCGCGATCTGATATACGCACAGTCTGCTCGAGCGGAGAGTTTGACGCTCGAGCGTCGGACACATAAATTCGACCCGCTTGAGTGCAATAAAGGTCGCTCGAGCTCCAAGACACAACAGCAAGGCACTACCCGCTCGAGCGCAATGAGACCTGCTCGAGCGTAGAATACACTCGTCTAGTATTTTACAGACTTCAGACAGTCGCTCGAGCGCCAGAGGGGCTGCTAGAGCGTTAAAAACACTTCTGCAGTATTTCTTTCAGACGTACTAAATACTGAGTGATTGCAAACCCTGCTCGAGCGCAAGAAGGCCCGCTTGAGCGGAAGACCAAAATTTTGGGCAACAAGGTTCTAGACCAACTAGCAACCCACCTGTTCTGAACACGCTCAAGACATTCCAAAACTCAAATTCAAAGAGTAAGAGGAGAAAAAAGGCATAAACAATAATATTAAACCACAAGACCAGAGTTCAGAATACTATAAGAGCCGGGTTAAAATCCAGGATCGCTATATCTGGTCTTAAATAGTTTTTCAAATATAAATATATCTTAATCTTGATACAATCAATATTACACATATTTTAAGAAGGGTAAATTATATCGATAGTCCCCGCATTTTGTCTCTTGTGTCAATTTGGTCTCTATAATTTCAATTAGTTTGATTTTTGCCTCTAATTTTAGATTTTGTATTAATTTGGTCTAATTGATAATGTCGATTAAGATTTTTGAAAGAAAATAGTTATTGAGTTGGTTGAGATTAACTTATTAAGTTGAACAAGTTTATAATTTTGTTTATAAACAGATGCTACTCATGTATGTATTCTCAAGAAAAAAAAAAACACTAGCAATTATAATAATTGGACCAAATTGAGACAAAATTATA
The DNA here is from genome assembly GCA_030407325.1 of Camellia japonica. Classification (NCBI taxonomy): domain Eukaryota; kingdom Viridiplantae; phylum Streptophyta; class Magnoliopsida; order Ericales; family Theaceae; genus Camellia; species Camellia japonica. The sequence goes on from JAPPVO010000003.1 coordinate 116,523,880, forward strand.
AATTTAGGGTCAAAATTGAGCAAATTAAAATTGTAAGGACAAAAATAACACAAGAGTTAAAATATGGGGATTATCATTTTAAGAATAAGTACATAATTTCTTAATTAATTTTGAAATTGTTAATAAATATACCAAACAAATATGTACATATTATTGGCACCAAAAAAAAAAAAAATCGACTTAAACTAAATTTTCTTGACTACTTTTTAGTGTTTAATCCAATAGAACCTCCAAATTAACTCATATTAGCCACGAACTGATAACTATAATATAATTTAAATATAAAATTTAAATTTATTAGGACTAGAATATGACCTATAATTTAGGGTGGCTTTATCTTAAATTTTTTTTTATACATAAATATATATAACTATTCATTTAATTGTTTTAAACATAATATATAGTTTTTTTTTTTTTTAAACTATAGTTCAAACTTTTCATTAAGTATGCATAAAATAAGTCCATATTTCTTATTTTTATTATAAAACAATATTTACAAATATTTATTTAGTAATTTAATAAATAGATAGGTCAATTGATTCATATAAGTTGGGAATAAAACAAGACAATTTTTAATAATTAGCTGAAGGACAAGTTGGCGTAAATCTAATATTAAGGCCAAATTTATAGTAAATCTAATATCACAAGTGAATCCTAATTCATTTTTACGTAAATCTTATAACATATGACAAATTATAATTTTTAGACTTCACAAAACATGAAAAAATTACGATATTGACAAATGTAATTTACCACTATCATATGATAAATTAAATTTACGAAACTCATAATATAGCGACCCTGGTCTTTTTCCCATTTGATTATTGTATCCGGACTTACGTTCCGTGGATTCCGCTGTTATATTTGTTGTTGTTGTCCTTTAATTCCTTATTCTTGGGTTATAGGATGTGTTTAGCAGGTTGGTTGCAGATTGGTTGGGTTTAGAAACCAAGTCTGCATGTTCAGTTTTTGGCTTGGTCGCTCGAGCGAGCTTCTCTTCGCTCGAGCGAGGTCTTCTTTTTGGTTCTTCGCTCGAGCGAGATTTCCTTGGCTCGAGCGAGTGATTGCGTCTAGTACTTAGACCTGAGAGATGTGTTTCTTGGCTCGAGCGAGCATTTCTTCGCTCGAGCGAGCGAGGTGTATGTTTTCGAGTTCTTCGCTCGAGCGAGCATTTCGTCGCTCGAGCGAGCTTCTGGGTTGCTGACCTGAAGCATCGAGTTTTTGGCTCGAGCGAGCTTTTCTTCGCTCGAGCGAGTATTTCTTCTGTCTGGTCGCTCGAGCGACCAGGTCTTCGCTCGAGCGAGCCTGTCCAGTTTAAATACGCAGAAACAGTTTTAAAGCATTTTTTTTACAACCTTTTGATTCAGAAACCCTAGTTACGAGTTTTCTCTCTCCCAACTCATCTTCTCTCCTAGGTTTCATCTATTTAGAGTGAGTATTTAACCTAGTTCCTTCATTAAAAAGGTAGAGTGGGTCGAGGGCTTCCATTTAATCTGAACGGTTGTTGATTTGGAGCACTTTGGAGTTTGGGCTATCATCTCCGTCTTCTTCTTTTTGGGTTTTTGCTTCGAGGTAGGGATTTCCTACTCCATTTATACGTTTTAATCCTAGGTGTTGGTATTTTGGTATGTGGGGGTAGTTTGGTAATTTTGGGAAAAACCTTAGGGTTTTGTCATAGATTAATTTATGTAATTAATTTAAAGGAAGATTGTGGAATTTAGTTTAATTCATGGAATTGGGGAAATTTAGTGAATTGATGATATAGTTGGGTAGTTTAAATACTTACCTATGAGAATGTTGAATTTACATTCATTGTTGTATTTATTTCTTGTTTAGAAATAACTGTTTTGGGCTATCGGTGGAGGATAGCCATTGATTGTTGTAGACCTTGCATGCGGCTTAGGTATAACTGAAATTGAGTCAATTGGTTGACTGTTGATTTAATACAGAACATTACTTGTATTGATTATGTGTTGTATATGGCAATTATGTGTTTCATTGCATATGCATTTTGTTTTGGAGGAGATAGGGGATGAACTCCACGGTTTAGGAGAAGATAGGGGATGGACCTCTAAACCGGATTTGTTGGGAGGAGATAGGGGATGGACTCCAGTAGCATCATTCATATGTGTGCTTATTGATAATAGCAATATTGCTATTTGTTGTTGATATGACACATCATTATAATGTGTATCAGTTGGAAGTATGGAAGTGTTGTGGTTTGAGCTTTAGTCTCATTTATTTTTGTGACATCTGGATCACTATTATAGTTGGCCAGGTTCTGAGCCATAATGATATAACTGGAAAGTTGAATAGATATTGGAAAGTGAAAAGTGTCATAGACAATATGTCATAGACAATGTAGACATTCGTGTCATGAAATTGGAAATTGATTATCTTGTGTTAACCATGTATCGAATGCTAATGCTTTAGTTAATTCTTATGCTTGGTTTAGTATTTTTCTACTGGGCTGTGGCTCACCCTATATGGGAACTTCATTTTCAGGTTCAGGTGGTTCACTACCTCCAAGGACTTAGCTTGTGAGGATTTGGACTCGAAGACTTGCTTTATTTGTTTTAGTTGTTTTATTTGAATAACTTGTAAACTTTCAAGCCTAGCGCTTTATTTGTTTTTGAGTTAGAACTCATGGATTTGTGTCCAAGTATTGGCTTGGCAAGATGTAAGCCCATAGGGCATTTATTATGATGTTTTTATTTCAGGGTACTCTGATGAATGGAATAAGATACTCTTTTTCCTTATAATTCCGCATGTTAATATTATGTATTATGGGTTTATTTTTGAGGGCATGACACATAAGACGAAATGTATTCATATTTTATTATAAATATAATATTTGTGATTTATTTTTTAATTTTTACTACTTAAATTATGACATATATTTGTTATTAAGAACTTAGAGCACACAATTACTGACATAAGAATAAAAAAAAATTCTCTTATATGTAACTGTGATAAAAATGAATAAAATCTAATTGGTTCTAAATCATTTTTGCTAAATATTGTAGATAAATTTTTTAAATTATTATTTAACTTTAAAAATTAATTTTTGATTATTTATTTATACCGTGTATAGCACGGGTAATTATGCTAGTACTATTACAAAGAGAATGTTAGAGTTAGTATTTAATCTCATTTTTACGTTTTTTTTTTTTTTCCAAATACCTAGGGTCGGTCCAGAACATTCAGGAGTCCAAAGAGAATTCATTATGAGTATTGCTATTTGCACCTTCCTTTCTTCTTTGGACCCCCCCACTTCTTTGAACCCCCATCCAACTAAATGAGGCCCCTTCATTTTCTCTTTGAACCCCCACCTTAATTCCAATTATGCCCTCACTCTAACCCACTTTCCCAACCCAACCATTGTCAGCTCCGGCCACAACCTCCACCGCCGGTGCCACTTTTCAGTAAACTCCAATCCAGAGCCACTTTTCGGTCAACTTCATCAGGACCCCCACAGTCGACCACCCCCAGCAGCTTCAGACAACCTCAATCCAGAGCCACCACCGCGAGCCACCGTCGCAAGCCCCCATCTCTCTCTCTCTCTCTCTCTCTCTCTCTCTCTCTCTCTTTCTCTCTCTCTCTCTCGCCACCATCACCTAGCCACAATCGTCAGTCACTACTCATCCCAACTCAAATTGCGACCGTAACGGAGGCGACTAGGGTTTTAGGCCACAAATCGCGACAACAACTAGGGTTTGAGGTCACAGATCATAACGACGGCTAGGGTTGAGATCTCAGATCGTGACGGCAATGGAGGTGGCTAGGGTTTGAGGTCACAAATCATCGTCCCTGTCACAATCGCGGCTCCAAACCTTATCGATCCAACCATGCGCAGAGAGAGAGAAAGAAAGAGACAGATTGCAGTGGTGGTGGGGTTCGCGATTGGTAGGGGTGGAGATTGCGATTGCAGTGGATATCGCAATTTCAGAATAAGAAGAAGAGGGAGATGGAGGTGGCGACTGGAGGTGAGGGGCTAGCCGGCGGCTGGTGGAGGTGGTAGCCGGAATTGAGAGGGGTTAGGATTAAGGTTAGGGTTTGAAAAATTAGGGTTAGAAGATGAGGGATAAGGGTAAAAGTGGAATTTTATGCTGGGATAAAATTGGAAATAAAAAGAAAAATGAAAGAGGTGGGGTCCAAAGGAAAAAGGTAAGTGTTAATAGCAACACTCTTTATTATATGAGCCCCGTATTTATACATATCACTCAAAAAGGTAAAATCAAATAAAAAATGTTGTCATAAAAATTTAAAAAGATAAAATCTAGTATTAATTTTTTATATATTTTAACCATTGCATAAGAAAAAAAATACTATACAAAAATCTAGAATTGTACCATAAAAAATATATATATATATGGATTATATCATTGTACCACTTAAATATCATTATACTTACACTTTTAGTTGCAATTAATTCTTCTATACTTTCTTAAAAGCATGACTAAATAAACAATCTATTTGTAACGCCCCCCCCCCCCCCAAAAAAAAAAAAAAAAAAAAAAAAACACAAATAATCCAACTCATAGAGAAATGAATATAATAAAGTTAAGGTATTTCCATTCATCAGAGTTCGTATTACAAAAGATATTACATGCATCATACATTCATAAATATTCATCTTGAATCTATAGCATGTAATACTAGTTAATAACAACAAAATAATGTCCTATGGGTTTACATCTTTCCAAGTCATTACTTGGTTACAACAAAAGAGAGTCATAAGCTCTGTACATATAAAACCCTAGGCTTGAATAAACATTTAAACACAAAATAACAAAATAGAGTCTCCAGCTCCTAAGTCCTCCCAAGCTACGTCCTTGGACGAAGCATGTCACTGGTACTTGAAAATGGTTTCCCAAATAAGGTGAGCCAAAGCCAAGTAGAAATAGTCTAACGCAATATATGAGGTTTAACTAAGATATAAGTGTTAAATATAAACGTATTCAATATTCATGACCAATTCATATTCTTTCCATGACCACACGGTACCAATACTCATATCTCATTCCATTCCCATACATTCATTTCAAATTAGTACATTTCGTTTTAATTCATAGATCAAATTTATAATTTTCAAATAATCCAACTGAGACTACAACTCAGTGGTTTTCAATCAGTATAACTACTACACAAGCACTTCAACCCTGCCATTTTACGGAAATTTCGTCCGTGGATCGACACCCATGTATATATATATATGATTTTGGGACTTTCACCCTGGACACTCCAGCCAACTTAATTTTCAATGAAGTCCATCCGCTATCTCCTCCCAAAACATGGAGTAAATTCTCTTTCTTCTCCCAACACATCATAAATATACAATGTATTTAAAATATACCGCCACATTCAATGACTACAATCATGCATATTCAATGCCTCAACATACCGTCATATTCAATGACACAATTAACTAATTAGTTTCAATTCACCTAATTCTCATGCAATTTCTACAACAATCATAGTTATCCTCCACCAATAGCCTAAGACAAATATTTCTAAACAGATCTACGATCTTTAAAACAGATAATTTCTCAAATTTCCATAGGTGAGTGATTCAATAAATCCAACTACACCATTCATACATACATCCTCTCAATTTCACATTTTTCATACCAATTTCATTATTTTTACAAAATAATTATTCCCAACATTTTAGGGCGAATTTTTCCATTTCCCAAATATTGTCCCAAAGGCCAAAATTAAGCATTTAAACACATGATAATCTCATATTCAAAACCCCATAATCATTTAGGTAACACATCATAAAAACCCCTCTTTTCAATTTGAATCCCAATCCCTAAATTATCTCAAATCACCCTCAAATCTCACCATTTATACATAACAACAAATATCTAGGTTAAAAATCATATTCAGACATAAAATTTCCCTACCTCGAAGAGAGAAAACGAGCCAAGCAAGGATGGAACTTCAAAAGTAACAAAACCAACTTCCACTCGGATCAAAGTGAAGAGCTTGAGGAGTTCTACCTTTTTAATGAAGGCACAAGGGTTGAGAAACCACTAGAACTAGGTGGAAATCTAAAGAGAGAGAGTATTTTAGAGAGAGAGGGTCTCACTTTAGGGTTTTCAGATGAATAGATCAGAAAAAGTGATGTAAAAAGTGCTTTTCGTGATCTAATATACGCGCAGTCCGCTCGAGCGGAGAAGTTGACACTCGAGCATCAGACACAATATTTTGTTCCGCTCGAGCGCAGAATACACACATCCAAAACTTTGCAGACAACAGAGAAACCGCTCGAGCGCAAGAAAGCTAGCTCCAGCGTCCACCCTCTCGAGCGCATAAAACACTGCTCCAGTATTTTGCAGACGTGCAAAGTACTGAGTGTTTGCAAACCCCGCTCGAGCAGAAAACCAAAATTTTGGGCAACACAAGGTTTGAAAACAAAGTAACCAACCTCTTCCAAACGCACTTAAAATGCCCGAATAACAAATTTAAGGAGGAATAAAGAGTAAATGACAATGAACAACATTCATAAACCACATGTCCGAGTCCATAATGCAACAAGTGACAGGTCAAAACCGGGATTACTATACTATTTCATAATTCAACAAGCAATAATCATGTCAATTTTAGAAATTTCAATTTTAACTAAAGTCAACAAACAATTGAAGTAAAACTTAAAATGCTAAGAAAGTTCAATCTTGTAATGGTAAATTAGGTTGGAGAGAAATTTGGTAAAATAAAATCAGTCAGTTTGAGCTATCATATATATATATATATATATATTATTAAAATTAGTGTTTTTTCGTGTAATAAAATACCTAAATATTGTCATATAAAAATATTATAATAGATCATAATCAAACACCACTTGAAACATATATAATTAAAGACTCGATGCATCACTTTTTCTTTTTTTTTTTCTTGAGAGTATGAAAAACATTTATATTTAAAAAAACAAAACAATATACACTGTAGACATAACAAAAAATATAAGAAATCAATAAAGACCTTTTCGATTAATAACCATAATACTTTGTATATTATAGAATTTTTTGATGTTTTTATTTTTTTTTTGAAAAAAATATTTTTATATAAGTGGAATTCATGATTTTTGGTAAATTTGATTAACACAAATGAGGATTTGATTTCAAATTGAGAATAAACTTTTTTTTTATTATATAATTTTGAAAGAAATCGTTTTTATGAGCCTTTTACATACGTTATACACAATGACAAAAAATTACATCAATCATTAGCAAATCTGTTTGTATTTAGCTTTCAATTATTAAAATTTTTTACACATAAAGTATTGACACTCAAAATCAATTTTTTATTTTTAAAATAAATTCTCGTGCATAGCACGGGTTATCTACTAGTTATATATATTATTAAAAATAGTATTTTTTTCCCTTACTTATATGACACATTCTAAAGGCTTACTTTTTTTTTTCTTCTAAAAAGCCACATCATCATGCATTTTCTATTTACATATAAAGTTCTACACAAATTCAATTTTAATTATAATAATTAATTTTGTATGGACTCTATTTTAGAAATACTTATTTTTTATATATATAATTATAATTTAATTATTATAATATTTGAAAAAAATTATCTAGATATACAAATAAATAAATGAATAAAATAGAATGTTTTAATTATGTGCATTGCAGGATCAAATTAATTTTCTTATATATATATATATATATATATTTTCTATCTTATTGATGCCTTAATATTAATTTATATTTATTTTTTTATTTAACAGGAAATTATTTATTTAAAAAATTTATATTTAATTTAAAATTCATATACTTATATACAATACACATAAATAATTCAAAAAGAATATTAAAGATAAAATTAATACTCTACATAATTAATTTATGTATTTCCTTCTTAATCCAATCACAACATATTTATATTTAATCTTTTAAATAAATTTTGTATAGTTCTATTTCTACATATTTTTACTATCCAAACAAATATAAAAATAAAAATAAAATTAAATAATTAGAATCACTCTTAGTCTTGTATTACTAATTTTTTTTCTAATTTAACTATTATTTTTAATATCAAATGAGTATTTATTTTACTATCTTATAATTATATATATATAACATATAAAATAATTATATGATAATTGCACTTTTATAGCACGATAGAACTAAAATTATCAAAATAAAAAAATAATTTAACTAAATTTATTATATATTAGTATTTAAGTAACACTTTTATATAACAATAAGGCTAAGATTATTAAAATATATAATTAAAATTAAAATTTTATTTTAATAAAATTAATATTTTTTTTGTAGCACATATCATAATATAAAATATCATTACATTAATTAAAATTAATTCTATTGTATTTTATGTCGGACATCATATTTTTAAAAGTGATTTACATACACGTGTAGCGTCTAATTTGATATTGATTAATTAAAATAATAGAACTCAATACTTTTTTGTTAAGCTTTTATAAGATAAATTGACAAATGCCCAATGATAAATTGGAGTATTTTTTTTAAAGAATAATTATTCATAAAAAAATGATTTTGTAACGCCCTCAAAATAATAACATTAAAACCCATCAATTTAGACATGCATTGATATAAAAGATAAATATTCTTCTATTCATCAAAGTAATTCATTACATCAAGTATTACATGTTAACAACAAAAGCAAATGCCCTACGGGCTTACAGCTTTCCAAGTTAACACTTGGTTACAAAAAGAGAGTGCTAACTCAAATACACATTAAGCCCTTGGCTTGAAGTTACATGTAATACATCAAAAGATAACAAAACAAGCAAAAATCTGTCTGCCTCTAGCCTCCCAAGTTATGTCCTTGGAGGTGGCATGCTACCTGTACCTGAAAATGATGTCCCATAAAGGGTGAGCCACAGCCCAGTAAAAATACACTAAACCAGCTATGAACAATGACTAAAAGATTAGCAGTTGATAGATGGTCAACACAGATACATCCACTTATATCACATTCCGGCTTCATGACATTAAGTCCATGTTACATTTCATTTCCCATTTCTTTTTCAACTTTGAGTTTGAAAACAAGGCTCAACACTTAGCCAAATAACTTAATGAGATTTAGACTCATCTTTAAAACACTTTCAAAATTCATGATGGATACACATTTTAATGCTGTATCGATAACACAATAAACCATTTCCACACTTTACGATAGATACACATTTCGGTGCTGTATTAACGTAACATAGAATCACTTCTATACTTCACAATTGATAACGATATACATTTTAGTGCTATATCAAATCAATTCAAACACTTCCATAAATCAACACTTGATACATATTGTAGTGCTGTATCAATGTCACGCAAAATCCGGTTTAGAGGTCCATCCCCTATCTTTCCCTAAACCGTGGAATACATCCCCTATCTCCTCCCACACAACACATGTATATAAACATAGATCATATACAATCAATCAATACATAAAGTTAATGTATTATTCCAGTCGCTATATTCGATAGCATACTCAATCAATTAGTTTTAGTTTGCCTAATCATCATGCATTGTCTACAACAATCAAGACTATCCTCTACCGATAGCCCAAAGCAGTTATTTCTAAACAGAACATCAATGCACCAAATGGATATATAATCAACATTTCAACTAGGTGAGCGATGAATGAATCTAACTACACCCTTTAATCCCATACACATCCAATTCCAACATTTTCAATTCAATTCCTCTTTTCTTCAAATTAATTATACCAATTAATTTAACTATGTAATTAGGGCATTTTTCCCATAAGTTACATAACAACCCTAAGGTTCCATTTTCATCCATAACCCAACATTTATCTCATTTTTCTATGCCAAACATGCAAATAGGTTTATTATAAACAAAAGCCCAAACTTTCTCTAAATTACCCAACAATCCCCAACTCATCAAAATGTTAAAATTTAAAGACAAAGCTCATGATAAGGAGTAGGATATCCCTACCTCAAATTCGGAGCTCAAGGAAGAAGATGACGAAACTCAAAGTGCTCCAAAACTCAATATGTTCGGATCAAAATGTAGCCTTCGACGATCAACACAACTTTTGTAAAGACCCAAGGTGAGGAAATCACCCCTACTAGATCAATACTTAGAGAGAAGTTGAGTTTTAGTGAGAGAAGCTCTCAAATGGCTTTTTCGGAAAAGTAAGAGAGAGAAAGGATGTTGAAAAGTGATTCAAAAATGGAATCCCGAAGTTGATATAAAAATCGCCCCGCTCGAGCGTGGAAAACCCCGCTCGAGCGTCACTCACAGACTCCCGTTCGAACGTCAAAACTCCCGCTCGAGCGGCGGATACACACTCCCAGAACTTTTGCTGAACCAGGTCCCCGCTCGAGCGTAAAACTCCCTGCTCGAGCATCACACACAAACTCACGCTCGAGCGTCAAAACGCCCGCTCGAGCGTCCAACACTGCAGAGGAAATACTGGGAGATGGAAAATCACGCTCGAGCGTCAAAGCACCCGCTCGAGCGGAGAAGCAACAACGAAGGGCCCGCTCGAGCGTCAAAAGCTTCGCTCGAGCGTGAAGGCAGAAATCTAGGCAACTACTTTTGGTTTTTAAGTTCAACCGACCTGTAAGAAACCTGCCCAACACATCCTATAACTCCAATACAAAGTATGAAAGGATGCAAACAAGATATAAACAACTACTAACATCCACGGAAACAAGTCCGGGTCACTGTACAACAAGGGGTCAAACTCGGGATCGCTACAGATTTTGTATATTTAAGGCACCTATTGATATTTCTTGAATAATTTTTAAATAAAATTTTTGAATTTATAATATTACTGATAATGCACTTTCATGAGCTCTGCCAAAAAGGATATGCAAAAATAATTTGACTAGAATAAAAAATTTGTTGTTATTATGATGTGTCACATAATTAATCAAAATATTTTTAAGAACTGAAATTATTAAAATTATAAAGATTTTGTGTCTGATTCCCTATGAGGACATTGTTTATGATTTGAATTTGTAATTTTTTATGTATCAATGTAAATAACTTTTACTATCTTACTGATATAATCATAAATCCTATCTTTGAGTCAACCCAACTTAAACACTTTTTTCATGTAATAAAATATTTAAATATTGTCATATAAAATTATAATAAATTATAATCAAATACTACTTGAAGTATAATTAAAGACCCGATGCACCACTTTAGACATAACCAAAAAGAAAAAAAAAAGAAATTAGCAAAGACCTTTTCAATTAATAACTAAAATAATACAACATGAGTTATAATCAAGTCATAATTTATATTATAGAAATTTTCGTTATTTTTATTGGTTTTAGAAAAAAAAAATATTTTGATACAAGTGAAATTCATAATTTTTGATAAATTTGATTAACACAAATGAGGATTTAATTTCAGGTTGAAAATATACTCTTTTTTTTTTAATCTTTGAAAGAAATTATTTTTATGAACTTTTTACATAGAATCACACGCAGTGACAAATTTTAATCAATCATTAAAAAATTTGTTTGCATTTAACTTTTAGTTATTAAAATTTTTTACATATAAAATATTAAAACTCAAAATTAATTTTTTATTTAAAAAATAAATTTCCGTGCATAGCCGAGTCACTACTAGTTTGTTAATAAAATTGTGTTATTTTTGGATATGGTATTAAATGCTCGATTTAGTTAAATTTCGATAATCTAAAATCAAAGTAATTGAGATCCTCCACTTATAAAAACAGTTTTGTTTTGGGTTTGCTATTTGGTGAGTTTTGATATGTTAAAAATTAAAATAATTGAGGCCTCTTTTATTGAGGTCTAACTAAAAACAAAATCAATATTATAAGAATTTTTCCAAAATAATGTCTTATTTTTAGCTTAAATCTAGGGCCCAAAGTAGCGGTTTTGCCGACTTGACCCTAGAGTCGACACTGCAAATACCCCAACAACAGTTATGCCTTACATTCTCTCTTTTTTCTTTTTTCTTTTTCCGCCACTTACATTGATAGTTATGATTTTTTTTTTCTTTCAAAAATCTTAATTATTGGTTTTTTAAAATTTATAAAACGTTTTAATTTAAATTCAATCATACATTCCATAATCTTATATGAAAAAAAATATATTACACTTTCTATACCTAAACTATTGTCAAATTATTTACTATTGATTGAGTTTATTAAATTCTTAAATGATACAAATCAAAATCTATTAAGCTTTTAAACTATCGATTGAATTTATTAAGTCTCTAAAGTATTAATTCAAACCTGTTTACTCTCGGAGAGAATTACAAAATAAAAATAAAAATATAATCATATAAGTATTATAGATTAGTAAAAGACCTTACTTAATTAATATTTTGTTCTAGAAAAATCTTAAATTTTTATTTTATCGTTAATAGGTGTTTTGTTTTGCTGTGTGTTTAAACTAGTATCAGATTTCTTAATTTTCTCAATAAAATTATACCAGTATTAGATATATTGAAGAAGTAGAATCAGATAATTTAAATAATAAGACTTTGTTACAAATAATAATAGAACAAATAAAATATTAATTAAGTTATAAAGAGAATTTAACAAAAAACTTAAATACAATCTGTGAGGAAGTGGTTATGGAATACTCATTCTATCCAAACAAGTTCTTGTAGGATCTTCATAATTGTCACCTGAAATGGAAATAAAACTTTGGACGGTGATGCCAGAATTAGCACTTTGACGGATAAATTAGTCTTTGTTGAGCGATTGGTGTTTTATTGTTTCTTAAGGTTCAAGGTTCTTCTTCTTACATACCTGTTTCTCCAGCATTCGTCCTCCTTTTATAGAGTCACTCTCTTCAATCTTTACTCCATACAGCTTAGCCCTTCATCATCATCCTGTCAAATCCCATTCCTCTACTATACTTCCTTGACAGGGACAATCTAGTCTCACCTAATGGGGTAATGCCGACTCACCTGACACACTCGGCTCTATTTTTCGGCACAGGTACCCGTAATTTGGCACTCCTCGATATTTTCATGTTTATTCGGACATCTATTCGGCAATGACGTAGTCTAGTGGGCTTAGGCCTTATTCGGCCTATCTTAAATGAGTTTGGATGCTCTATTGTTTGTTTTCAAGTATAACCTCTCTTCAGCTCCCACAATTGTCCCTTGAGCACCGGGTTAACTCGCTTCGAGTGGGCTGTGTGTTCAGTTTCTTTTTAGGCCGTATTCATAGACTTCAAAATTAGTTGTACTTTGTGCCTAGAAATTCGAGTGCATGATGAACACACTATTTCATTGCTGATACGTCAGATGGGATGCGATGTGAAATAATTGTAGTTTCTCGCCTCTTTGTGATTTCTATTCATTTAATGCGATTTGAAAACCTTTCGCCATTTCGTTTCCTAAAGGACTTTATGCTTGCATCCTTACAACCTTCCATCTTCAACTTCTGATTTCTGACTGCTCTGCTCCTATTGTTCTCTCTATTGTTTGCAAGTTCTTTACTTCAACCTATAAGTCCTCTTAGCCTAACTCTTTATTTCGTCGTTTTTTCTCGAAATTTTGGTCCGTCCTTCTTTTGTTACTTCTCCCTTTTGTTTTTCTTTTCGCGTTATACTTCACTCCTATGGCTGACCACCTAAAAGCCCTATTGTCTAAGGACAGGATCGTCGCCTTCCATCATCACTTCTTGATCCCTGACGATGTTCAATTGACCCTCATTAGGGACACAGAGGTTGACATAGAGAGGGTTGATGTTAATACCATCGTCTTCCCTCTACTAGCGATTGTTAAGGATGGAGTTTGTTTTCCCCTCCACGCTTTACTCAGGACTGTTCTCCATTATTGGGGTCTTATTCCTTCTCAACCCAATGTGAACTTTTATCGAATAATAATGGGCATAGTAGAGTTGAACCATAGACTCCATCTGAACCTAAGAATTCCCGCCATTCAGTATTGCTACGCCTTTGCCAAATCGTCTGGTCGGCAAGGATGTTTCTTCTTAAGAGCCAAGGACACCAACCACCACCTAGTAACCATGCTTGCCAGCTTTGGAAAAAGGGTGGATGACGTGATGGTTGTCATTTGAGACAACTGGGAATTCAGCGAAGAAGAAGATCACCTAAACCTTGTGCCTAGGTAGAAGGGCGCACCAGGTGGCCGAGTGGCTCTCTTGATAGTTATTTTTAGTTCTTTATTAATCGGCTTATCCATAGGCTAACCATCGTTCTCTTGTAGGCAACGATCTCAAGAAGTCCCTCACATCAAGAGACGAAGTCGTTCTCACTCAAGTCAAGGTTGTTCTCGATTACACTGGGTGTTTGAATCTTCAAGGATAGGGACGCGTCGCCCACATCCTTTTGAGATACGATCCATCATACTCATTTTTCACAGCGGCCAACCACTACATCCCAATTGCCAGAGGTGAGGAACAACTCTCGGCTCTTCTATTTCCCAGCCTTGTCAACTTGAGAGACATTGGGGTTAGGGAACCATCAGCCAGTGACCAAGGTGATGGAAATTGTCAAGATACCGAACAAGTAAGAGAGGACACCGAGCAAGTCGCTGGATTTTTAGAGCAAGCAAAGTAAGCGGAGTTAAACGTCGCCATTGACCAGGATGTCCATCAAGTAGAAGAGCAAGACTAGAACAAGGAGCATGAGGAAGCTTTCGACCAAATTAGCATCCCAGAGCTTGTGGCTTTCCCCATTTGAATAGATCTCGAGGGTCCTCAAGAGGAGGATATCTTCATCGAAATAGAAGATTTGTCTGGTTCCCAATTGGAGGAGATGGCGCGTGAATCCTTTTCCCTAGCCCAATTCGCCAAAAAGAGGAATGCTGAACGAGTGAAGTCAAAAAAGGCATCCATTGATACTAGCCGAGTAGTCGATACTCCGGCCGTTCACAAGTAGTAATCGAAATATTGGTGCAACCATCACTGTCAACATCTGCTAGGGCCCCGTCGGTGTTGGTAAAAGTTGTTGACTTAGCTAGCTCTAGGCATCCCGTCGAATCTTCACAATTGATGAAGCAACGCGCTGAAAAAAGAGCTAGAGTTGCATCTAGCCTTGAGTTGACAACGCTGTTCCAAATATTACCCAAAATAAAAGGTGCTCTGGTTCCTACACTGCTTTGGCCATGAAGGAGCCTACAGTTGCTTTGAGCATGGAGACCTCTATTATGTTGCCATTGGACAAGGTGATGTTTTGCGCCAAACCTGATGCTCTGTTCGTTGCAATAACCGCGCAATCGGTTATTTTGGTAAGTTTCATTATTTTTCCCTTGGTTATATTGTCTTAAATATCTGGCGCCTTACAGAATTCTTTGGCAGGTTGCCAAACGAATTGCCGACATTGGTCGCCGCCTTCATAACGCAGTGGAATTAAGCAATCATATTCAGACAGAAGTGGCAGCTGAACGACATAGGGCAGAGTCGACAATAGTTGAGTTGGCAGTTGCGACCCTAAAAGCAGAGGCCGCTCAACAAATGGTTATAGAAGAGCAGCAGAAAGCTTCTGCCGAGCAGGATAAAGTGATGTATGCTGATTTGCTTCACCGATCTGGTGAACAGAGGGCGAAGGTTTTTGAGGAGGCCTTGAAAACGACCAAGGACGAGCTAGGGAAATTAAAGGTCGAGTTTCTTGAGGCACAAAAACTGCTATTAGAAGCTCAAAAGGCGACGATGAAGGCCTTTAGGCAAGGGTAGATGGCTGCAACTAAGAAATATGCTGACCAGTTTTTGGTCTTAAAAAATAAAGGCTTCAAACATGGCTAACAAAAGACCCTTGCTGCGGCTCAAGTTTTGCTTGATGTGTTGATTCCTTTTGAAGTGGAGGACGTTGAGCCGTTGGTGTCCAACCCCAAGAGCTCAGAGGCCAAATAGATTAGTTTAAATGCTTTTTATGCAATGCTTTGTTTTTGGTTTTTTTTTTTTTTTTTTTGTTTGAAATAGATGTGTGTAGACACCCCATTTTTGACCGTCCTCAAGACTTGCACGTCACCGCTTGAACACTCGGTGATTATCCATGTTTGTGTTTGTTTGGAGTTCCCGGAGTTCTCAGCTATGCGCCTTGTCTCAGGATCTCCGAACTCGTTTGTTTTGTGTCTGGTTTTGCAACAAACACTTGTGTTTTGCCTTGGAGGGGCAGGGAATGCCTTGTGAGGCATCCCCACACACCACCGGCACTAGCTAGAGGCCACCGGCTGGTTTTTGTTGCCACCGGCAATATATATTGCCTGTCGGCACTCTTTGTTGCCGGTCGGCAGTCATTTTTGTCAAAATGACATTTTTGGCCAGCCGACTACTGTTCATCTGCTTTTTCAGATATTTTAGGACAGCTGTTTGGCATTTTGTTCCCCTCCATACACGTGTATGGAGGGATGCTCTTCTTGTTAGCTTACTTGACAAGCTTTACAAGTTTGGCTCCTCTATAAGAGGAGCCCTCCCCCCTTGGCTTTAGGGTTGGCTTTTTAGTGAGAAAACAACTCAGAGCAAGCTCTGGTTTTAGGGTTTGAGTTCCATTCATATCCTATCTCTATATCTCCCTTGTGTGTGTTCTAGGTGCTTTGTGTCTTACTATTGCACACAAACACCTAGTCTTTCACTTTTTCTTGGTTTCTTCAAGGACCAGAGCTTGTTCTTGAGGTCTTTGGTTGGATTTGAGCTCAAAGAAGCAACAATATCAACATTTGTGAAAAGGTCAACAAGGGTAAGAAACTAGTCCTTTTTACCCCATTTTTGCATCCTATTTTTGCCTATCTTAGAACAGTTTTTGTGCTTAGTGTTTAATACAAAAAAGTTCTGTTTTTAGGTTCTCTTGATAGTTTATTAAGGGTGTTTTGTGGTTTGGGGAAGTTTGACCCCTCTTAGGCCTCTTTTTTGTGCCATTTTGTGCAAGTTTCGAGACTTTGGTGTTTGGGCCTCTTCACCACTGAAATCTTGAGGGATTTCAGTGGTGGGGATGGTGCCTTGAAGTCTCCAAAAGGGGAGGGCCACCCCCTCTCCTTGTTGTCCTTGAAAGGGACCATTTTTGGTCTCTTAAGGAAGTCTTTGTTCAAGTGTGTGTTGAGCATGCCATGGCTGTATTTTATGCTTATATTGCCATATTATAACTTTGTATTAAGTTGGTTTTGGTACTCTATTCATGTTTAGTATAGTTGCCATGTAATGCCTCCTTGATCCTTTAACATGTCTTAGGTTGTTAGCCTTTGCTCGAGCATGTTTTAGGCTTAGACTTGTGAAGCTTTTGTGCTTCTTTTACCATGCAATAGGTCTGTCCATAGTTTTTTGGATTGATTTTGGCATGTTTAGCATAGCTCCTTTGCATTTGTGGCTTGTCGGGCTTGTACGCCTCAAGTATGCGAATGTGTAGCTTGTGTTGCTTGCATCATTTTGGTGGTTTGGAACCATCCGGCATGTAATATCAGTCCCTTTGGTATGCTCATATGCTTGCCTCAGTTGCCTCTTTGTTGCTTTGAAAGCATGCGTTGTATGCCCTATGTTTTGACCATTGTGCATGCCTTTGAATTCAAACCATTTAGATGCAATCTAAGTGGTCCTTTGGGCTTGTTTTTGTGTGCTAAAACTCTGATTTTAGTTGCTTAAGTCTTGCCATGTTAGGTCTTGTCAAGTGTAGTCCAATGCCTCTTGGCTTGTTTCAAGCACTTGGGCCAATTGCATGCTTTTGTTTGTCTTGTGTGAGTTGGTTTGGCACCTCTTCTAACATGATTTAGAGCTTAACTTGCATGCTAATTGTTCATATTTGTGCCCTTTTAAATGTGTTTAAAAGTTGCCCCATCATGCCTCAAGTAATTGGACCATGAATGCTTGCATGTGTGTGTGCATTTTGACCTTCACTTCCTTGCTTTTGGCCACTGATTTTAGGCCTATTTAGAGTTGCCTAATTCATGCTTAAGTCCCTCTTTTATTCGGGTTTGCATGCTTGCCTTGCATGCTTGCTTGTATGTTTGTATAAGTGCCTTGCATTGTCCATATTACATGCTAGCCAACATGTCTAGGATTGCATTGCATTGTGCATGCTTGGCCTCTTGAAGTGAGTGTGATAGAGGTTAGGACCCTTTGGTTTGTTGTTTGCATTGCATTTCATTTGACATGGAAATGCACACTTGGTTCTTTGGGCCATCATGCGTGGAAATGCGTGATTGGTGGCCCGAGAATCGGGGCACATCCTCCTTTGAATCACAAACATGATAAGGAATGTGTTTGGTGCATACATTGCTTGAATTGGGCTGCCATACAAGTTTTGCCCTTTGCTGCTGTGAGTTGCAGGTTCTGCAGGAACTTATTGCCGGCCGGCAATATGTAGTGCCGACCGGCAGTCAATCGATGGCCGTTGGATCTGTTTTGTGCCGGTGGCCACATCCTAGTACCGGTGATCATTCTATCTAGCCGGTGGTATCCCCCAGTGTCCAGAGAGGCATCCTTGAGACTTTGACAGTGTTCAGAGGAGCAAAGCAGGGAAAACAGAGGCAGGCTGGGCATGGCAGTGCAATTCCGAGCGGAATCCAAGCGCACATGCATCTGGCCCTCTTCCCAAGGCGGTTTACTGTTTTTTTTTTCTTTTTTTCCTTAGATTAATTAATTTGTTAATTTAATTAATTTGTAATATTTAATTAGCTTGCGTAGCTAATTAGTTTGTATTATTATTTTGGCCCCCCTCCGAACGAGGGTAAATTTGTAATAAGTGTGTGTGAGTGGTGTGTATTTCTTCCAACCCCCACTTCTTTCTTCCCTTTTATTTACCTGCTTATGATGGTAGATGAGGGCACGTTTATTTTAGCATACCTTATGCAATGCATGCGTGCATCCATGCATTTGTTTACATGCACCGGGCTCGGTACATCATACAAACCACATCGTGTTTTCAAATCTAACTTGAATACGTGCACCGAATGATTGCATTTCACATGCCATTTTAGGGTTAGCCGAGCCTATCCTAATCACATTCTGTATGCGATGCATTAGTCACTTAACATAAACTAGGGCATGCATGTTTGCTAACTAGTTCATTGTTTTGGCACGGAGTACGATGTAAGTATTTATGCTTTAGCATATCGCATGCGTGTGAATGTTAACATAACAGCATGATTACCATGTGGCTAAATGTTTATATGAGATAAACTGTTTGAATGCCTATGAGTGGAGGTTGGATTGCTTGAGTTGGAAAAACTCGTTGAAATCCGTGTTTTAGCCTACTTACGAGTAGCAAATTTCAAAACGTTTCAAAAACGAACGGATATGCAATGCTTATTTCCAAATTAGGCAATCTAGTCTATACTTGTTTGCTGCACGCATAACATAGTAATTCTAGGCTAATAATTGGTATAAGAACACATAACGTTTTCAAAATCGGATATCATGGTTAGTAGAGGCCGGTCTTCGGACCGGGCGAAAGGGGGTGCTCATAGCTGACCTTCCCCGATCGTACCCAAGCTCCCGAGCCAAGACATTTGGTGATGACGGACACGTGGCCTTCGGCATCGAGTCAGGGTTTCCTAAATTTCCCATTTTAAAAAAATATTTAGGTGGCGACTCTGTATCTGGCAAAGCAGTCCATGTTTGGCACTTCTTTTCAAAAATCTGTTTCTCAAAACGATTTGCCAGATTTGGACTCTTTGGTTCAGATTACGAACCGTGACTATTTGAGTCCGAACTGTAGTAGACCCGGAAAAATGAACGGAACGGGAGTAACCCTCCCGGGGCGTTCGGGGACGTCTACAATGTGTTAGGGCCGCTTTCATATGTAAAGTGACTAACTCATGTAACAAGTCAATTTATAAATGAAAATATTATCTGGTGCATCAAAATTGCTCTTCGTATCATTATACTTTAAAATCTTTTCTAAATCGATGCTTGCTTAATCGGCACAAATCTATTCATGCACTTTTCATTAGCCGAATATGTGCACCACTGTTAGTAATACAACTATAAGCTAACTAAACATATATTAATGCATTTGGACTTAACTATCGAATATGTTCATTACCGTCGCACAACCAATTAAAGGTACTTCTTTTTCAGGTGAAGTATATCTCGTGCCGAATAGATTCATATATCTTCCCCTGCCCCAGTTGGGAACGAATGCAAATGAGATCGGCGCAATGCATCCTGCCGAGTTACATATGGGGCAATTTGTGCGCCGAATAGTTTTATATATCTGCCCCTGCTCTGGTTGGGAGCGAATGCAAACAATAAGTCGATTAAACGTGCTTTTGTTTCTCGAGCAAGGTATACCTATATCTACCCCTACCTTGGCTAGGATCGAAGGCAGACATGAGCCGATTAAGTGGGATGTGATCGACAGTGCATTCGGTAACTATTAATGGGATAACTGACATGTGGAATCGTTAGGTGGTATAGAGAGTGGCGCATTCGTGGGAAATTTAAAGCAGTTTATTGAAAGTGTATCCTCTTATAACTGCTGGAGAGGGATTGTTACTTCGAAGAGATGGTTGTGCTGCCAACAAGGAAATTTCAATTAGTGTGCTTGTTGTAGGAGGAGTCACCCCAAACTTTGTCACTGGAGAAGCGCAGAACATAGTGAGGAGACTTACCTCCAGCAAAACTCAGAAGTGCGTGTATCTTAAGTAAATTGGTTTTTAACAGAAAAAGAAAGGAGAAAATGCTGGCGGAGTTGAACATAGAAATGAGACACCAAGCGTCAAGCGATTTTGTGCGTAGAAACATCAACGAATTGGAGGGGCTGCACAGGCGTCGATCGCCTAGAAGACCTAACAGATTGCCCAGAAGGGACGAATGAAGTAGGTCTCCCAGAGGTGGGACCCAAAAGAAATAAGATAATAGAACGACTGGTGCGTAGGGCTCAGCGCGAAATAAGCACAGACCGCCATATCTATTGAGTTTCTCCGTTTTCATTGGGAATAAACCTATGACTGAAGCTGACTCAATTGTCCAAGATCCAAATGTGGTAGTTGAATTTGCACAGCAGATCTTCTCCCCCGAAGTGCATCAATTAATGACTAAGAGAGGCGACTATGAGGTCTTCGGGGAAGGAGTCTACGGGCCTGTCAAAGGATTGTACAGCGCATACAAAGTCGGTATGCACCTTCGCGCCGCCCAAAATGAAATTGACTATAAAGATTGCCAGATTCGAAACTTAGAGCATCGACTAGAGAAAGCTCAAAAGTGGGCGAGAACGAGGCTCGGAAGGCCAAGGTGGCTGAGCTCAAGGCGGCGGGGGTAGCAGAGTCAATGTCCAGAGACAAAGTAGCCCAACGCCTTATGGACGAAGTAATAGCCGATCAAAATACGACTAGTTTCTTTGTCAGGGAAGCGATAGAGAGCCGAGCCTACAATAAGAACTTCTTCGAGGAGAAGAAGGTCGGCGTTGATAAAACAATGAAATAATTGGCTGATGACGTTTGCCGATGCAAAAATCAGGGATTCAAACATGGGTGGATAAAGGCTCTCCAAGTGGAGGGTATGGATTCTGCTTCACTGCTATATCAGAGCTATGTAATGTCGTTTGTAGCCTATGACACTGTAACACCACCCGGGGGGTACCCGCGCGCGTTAACAAATCGGACTCTCAATTTCTTCGATCTAGTCTCACGAGTGCAATGTGAAATGTAGATAAGAGTCCAGATTTTGACAACTTTTACAGAAAATCAATTTTACTACAATTATTTGCTAGAAAATTGACTGCATCACCAGATCTTAGAGTCGCCACCTAATATTTTGGAAAAATTAGGAAACCCGTGACTCGTGCCAAAGCCACTGTTCGTCGTAACCAAGGATGCTTGGCTCGAAACCTTAGGTATGAGGGGAGAAGGTCATTAATTGAGCACCTCCCACTCACCTGATCAAAAGATCGGCCTCTACTAAGCCATGATATGATTTTTATTAACTTTATATGTTCATGTTCTGGTTATTTAATAAATCCTAAAATTTACTATGTGAAGCAAACAAATATAGATTGTGTCATCCATTTTGGAACAGCTTGATTTCATTATCTCAAAAATGTTAGTGCAATCATGAAAATCAATTTTATTCCAAATTAAATAACACAACCTTCACCTACTGGCATGCATAGATTATATCAAATAAGTACATAGCCACATGGTAGGATGCTAAACATAGTAAGAAAATCACACACGGACGAGATGCTAAAGCACAAAAACTTACATATTTACTGACGTCCTGCAAATAAGTACAAAAACAAAGTTAGTAAACAAATGCATGATCCTATATACAAGATCCTAATGCAATTCACTCATGAAATGCAACTAAAGATCCGGCTTCTGATATATGACATGTGAATCATCTCAAGACATGAGGTAGCTCACAAATTCATATAATAATTAATTAGACTCACAGATGCAAATTTAGCCGAATCTTAAGCCATGAAACATGGCTGGAAGGCATGAATATGATGACAAGTAAAAGAACATGCATATTTACAAAATATGAAAAGCAAAATAAAGAACGAGATAGAAAGAAACGAAGCGGGAAATTATTACAACTTTGAATATTACAAATCCGACTAAGGGAGGAGGAGAATAAAATATTGCAACAAAAATTAAATCCTCACAATCTCTCTAATTAAAACAAAAACTAAACAAAAAACAGAAGCTTCAGGGGGACCTCGGAGACCGTTGGAGACTGTTTTGCTCGACATTGAGAGGCTGTTAAGTTTTGTACAGGAAAAAGTGGCTAGCTAGCCAAAAGATGAGCTAGGCAGCCAATTTATTGGTCGACTGGCCAAAAAATTTAATTGGTCAGCCAGCCAATCAGGCCAGGCCAAAAACTTTGTTTTGCTCAAACACTAGGGAAAAAAAATGCAAGTGGCTCAACTAACCACTTCTAGTTAGCTTACAATAGGTTTATAACATGAAATTGAAGTAAGAAAAACAATATAAGAAAGAAAATGCAAGAAAAGTAAAAGAAAATGAAAAGTATGCAAAATTTACCTTCCAAGGAATAATTTGATTTCCAAACTTCCTTTTGATTACTCTCAGGCTTAGGAAGTGTGTTCTCAATTCTCAGTTTGAAATTTCAAAATTCTAGTTAGAATGGTGTTTTGGGGTTGTTTAATAGTGTGTGTAGAGGGGAAAGGGGGGGAGGGGAAGAGAGAGAGAGAGAGTTACAACTCTCTGTTTTTCTCTCAATATCAACAACACTCCCTCTCTTTTGATCAAGGCTTAAGAATATGGCTATAACTGAATTAATGGGATGGTTTTGATATATTGAAAGATGGTATATCAGTCTATGAAAAAATGGAGATGTTTAAGCTCAAAACATAAACTTCTTTTTCTTTTTTTTTTCTTCTCTAACTCTCAATTCAATTCCCTTCATTCAACTCTCATTTTCCCCATCCATTCTGATCCTCTCTATCTCTATATGCAATCAGGGAAGGTTACTAAGTCAAGGAGAAGGTGGGAGACAAGGATAATGGGGTGACAAGGGTTGTTGAAAAATAGATGCCACCTTTTGAGAAGAAGACAATCCCTCTTTTGACAATGGAGGCCAAAAGAGGATAATGGAGGGGGTGGGTGTATACCTCGTGCATAGATATAACAAGAAAATATCGAAAATGGCATGACCCACACGCATTCAACAGGAATTCTGCCAAAACTGCCCTGCTCCTGGAAAAATTAGCTGGCCGGCCAAAAAGTTGGCTGGCCAACCAATTAATTGGCCAATCGGTACTATTCACAAGCACTATTTGGCCAACCGACACTATTCACTAAATTTTTTCCCTTTTTTCTTAGGAAAAACAGGGTTTTTCTATAGAATTATTGAAACTATGCATAAAAGGAATATTTTAAGAGAGAGTTTTGAACGGTCTAAAACACTTGGCCAAAATAGGCTTAGGGTTGGGAATGAAGCACAAATTCCATCTTTCTTACTGAGAATTATGTGAGAAACACATTCTGATTTTCATCATCAGGTAATCAAAAGAAAGCACCCAAGTCTTAGGGTTTGTCAAAATGGGGTGTCTACAGTTGCCCTCTTTGATAGAACTCGAAGTCATTTCTTAATGTGAGTGAATGTCAAAACCCGAATATGACCCTTTTGACAAGGCCGTGAGACTTGGACAAACAAACAAGATGTGAATGCAGGCGGTTGAACTTGAGGGTTGCCCGTATCCTTTTGCAAGGAATCAAACCAACATAGTTTAAGGGCAAAATGCAAATGATATGCAATTGAAATACAATTTGAAAACTGGACTTACATGCTTCATAAAGCCATTTTTGTTGTGAAAATTCACGATCTACAATGCAATGCAATGCAACAGGTAATATGAAGTATAACAAGGAATACAATCCAAATACATTCACATAAGAGAACAAAATGTAACTGATGAATAGTTTTAACCTACAACCTAAAATAAAGAAGGTATTAACCGATGGATAGTCTCAACTAACAACCCAAGAAAAGTGATGTATCAACCAATGGTGGTTTGAACTGTTAATCGGAGAAAGGGATAGTATCGTCATCCCGAAAATGGGCCAGTATTAACCGAGTGGTTTGGACCTACAACCCAAAACAGGGGGCCAACATTAACTGATGAAAAATATTGTAATCCTATGTTGATGTGAATAGATTGTAGCCAAGTGATGTAACAGTGCGATAGTCGTAACCATGCAAATGACATGCTGATGCAATTGAAAGTTGAATTTTTTTCTTTTCTTTTATGTTTTTCTTTTGCAATGCAATGCAATGCAATGCAATAAATGGTGAGGCCAGCATTATGCAAATGAAGCAAAACAAAGGGGTACAATCCAAACACACCCACATGAGATGAGAAAATGTAACCGATGAATAGTTTAAACCTACAACCCAAAACAGGAGAGGTATTAACCGGTGGATAGTCTCAACTAACAACCCAAGAAAATGGAGGTATTAACCAATGGTGGTTTGAACTGTCAACAACTCGAGAAAGGGATAGTATCGTCATCCCAAAAAGGGGCCACTATGAACCGAGTGGTTTAAACCTACAACCCAAAAAAAGAGGGCCAACAGTAATTGATGAAAAATGTTGAATCAAATGTTGATGTGAATATATTGTAACCATGCATAATAAATGTAACTAGGGTTGTGCAAAATACCGCCCAATCAGCTAAAACCGCATCGATTCGCATCAATCTGCACCGCTCTAGCCGCCACAGTTTAAACTTTAAAATTTATAATCCACTAACTGAACTGCTCCACTCCACTAGTTAATACATACATATTTTTTAACTTCCAATAAAATATCAATATAAAAATAAGCGTGAGAGAGATTTAAGATATGAAGTTTATTACAAATTAGTGATTATATATATGAAACATATTATGTAAAATTACTTTTGTGTTATATATCTAAAAAATATTATACAAACTAGTGTTATATATTATGCAAATGTATGATAATTAGTTAGAATATTCTTCAATCCGCCAATCAGCCAAAAACCGCCCAAACCGCAATTTGTCAATCCGCTAATCCGCTAACTCACCATTCGGTTTGTAATTTTACTCTCAAATCGCCTGAACCACATCGCGCACACCCTAAATGTAACAGATAGTGCAAGTGTGAGGGTGAAAAAAAAAATGATGGATGAAAAACTAGTATAATGGATACACAAAATGATTTTTTTTTATTGTTTTCAAAATTTTCTTTTTTTTTTTATTATAAATTTTCTTCTTTCTTTTTTATAATTTGATTTGTTTTTGTAAATTCTTTTTGATTTTTTGAAAATTTATTTTTTTGATTTTCTTTTGAAAATTTGTTTTTGAATTATTTATTTATTTATTTTTGTGTTTTGAACATTTTCTATACATACCATATATACATATATATTTTAATACAAAAATACAAAATACGTATTACATACATACATATATATACAAAACTTATAGATATACATATGGATACACAGATACATACATATATACAGAACATAATATATACAAACATATATACACATATACATTCCTCCCCTATTTTTGTCTTTCTCTCTGCTCCGGTCTGGCGCGCGATTTCAACAATCATGGTGCACTTGACCGACAACAGCTAGACCGTCCTCAATTATCAAAGATTGCCTCGACAATCTCTCTTCTCTTGGTCTCTTCTTCTTCTTCTTCTTCTTCTCTTCTTCTCCAGCTTCTTCTTAAACCGAGGCCTGCGAGAGACCAGAACAGAAAGCGATAAACTCCTCATGCCATTACTCTGCCAATTCTCTCTTTTGAGGCATTATTCTCCTCTGATATGATCTCTTCTCGTTGTCCTCTCACTCTCTTCACCGACCTTAACGATTTCCCAATTGAGAATGCTAAGGCCAGCTCTTCTGAGCCTTGACAGAGTGCCTGTACCCCTGTTCTCAACTTTTTTGCACCGTCAATCGAGCAAACAATAGCAACGTAGTCTGATATCGATGCTAATCACTTCACATTGAAGTCCTGTGTGGAGACGGTGATCGCGGTCTCCAATTTGTCCCACCGGTTGCAAAATAAAACAAGTGAAGTACATCGATTAAACGCCCAACTCTCTCTACTCCAGAGTATGTAAAAAGATGCTCGAGTAGAGATTAGCGCATTGAAAAAGTAAAACAGGAACTAAAATGACAGGCCACCCCCGTGGCCCGATTTGGACTTCCTTTGTACTCCGCATTTGATGGCCGATGGGGAATAATTTCTTTCGGAAGCTCTGCCAATGCAAAGGCAGAGTCTTCAATGTCGAGGTAAAGACATCAAAGGCTTCCCAGGAGTAATGCTGAAGTGAGGCAACTGACGGCAGAGTCGAGCGACAAAGCTGTCTGCAAATGATGTCAATTTGTAATCTTCGCTGCCGGGCTGTTGACGGAAAGCCGAGAAAATGTCCCTCTATTTTTTTTTCCTTTTGTTTTTCCTTTCTATTTTTGCTTAGGAAGGAGCACAAATGCTTTAGAATTTCCTCTCTTTTTTTTCTTCTTTTTTTTTTGTTGTTATTGCTTTTCGAAATTTCTTCTCTTCTCTTTTGTTTTGTTTTGTTTTGTTTTTTCGTTTTTCTTTTTTTGTTTTTGTTTGTTTGTTTGTTTGTTTGTTTTTTTTTTTTTTTTTATCGAGGCTTCACCCTGAAATTCAATATAATGAGTTCTGTTGTTTGCACATCGTGGCGTGAATGACACAGCACTTAAGCATGAAAAAATTTTGTTTCGAATTTTAATCTAAGAATGATTGAATTGTAATGAACTCTGAATTGGATATTAAGCCCTCAACTGACCAGGAATCAAAAAATGACTCAATAAAAGGCAAACAAAGCAAAAGCAATCCAAACACACCTATTTACACTTACTAGAATGAAAGACACTCAAAACACGACTAAAAAAGACACACCATTGAGCCTACGCAACTTCTGCAGTTTTCTATTATGGATTCAACAATTGGCCAGCTGGCTAATTGATTGGCCAGCCGATTGATTAGTTATCTAACCAACTGAAAAAATTGACGAGCCGGCTAATTCATTAACCAGCCAGTTGAATGAACTGATGAGCTGGCTAGAAAATTCGCCAGCTAGCTAAACAAGTGATCGGCCAGCTGAAACAATTAAGAAGCACACCTAAACTCAACTCAAAACTCGGACAGTCGACTAAATGGTTAGCCGGCCGGCTGAAATATGAACATGAGACTCGAGAGTGCGAAGAGAAGACAAAATTCTTGACTCGACTATGTCCCTAGTTCATTGCTTTGACTTTTTCTTCTTTTTTTTTTCTTTTTTTTTCTACTAAAAAGATTTTGACCAACATGAGAGTTACATTAGCATGCTTGTTCCACTCTCTGTTTTGACATCATGTAAGTCAAGTCGTGAGCACTGATTTTTGAGAAAGTAGTCGACTTTATTAAAAGTCCTCAAAATCAGTTTTCCCAAATGACCACTACCCGACCAACATGGAATCAACCCTTTAAGATGCATAATCTCAAATCTGAACTTGATTTGTTTTACAGCTGAATCTGCCATAAAGAAGAGATAGGACAACTAAATTGAACGGAGATGAACCAATTGAACATGGACAAGACAACCGAGTCAAGTAAAAATATACTAATCAAACATGGACAGGAAGAGTGAGTTAAAAATGGTTGGGGCCAAATTTCAAAATGAAGCTGCCTACGTATCCCAAATATAGAAGTCAGGCCTTATGTGGTTCCAGGCAAGGCACACTCGGGCATTAACACTCTCATTTTATCCTTTAACTCTTGCCAAAGCCGCCCTTCCGAGTTTTCGACCTTGGGTAACACCCCAAAGCAATTAACACAATAAATTCGTTACCTTCCAACAACATAAACTTGTGTTCCAATTTAGTAGCTTCCAATGCTTAATATATAACGAATATAAAGCCTCAGCATTGACAACATCATCAATCTTTAACATGTGTATTCATTAAACTCTATAGATTTACAAAAAAAATACTCCACATGCAATTATAGATTCAACATTCGTAGAATAAGACTCGATATCATGTGGCAATAAGTCAAGTACAATTCAATGCCTTCAAGGCTACAAAGTCCAAGGCTTAAGCCCAGTTACACAAAAAAAAAATGATTTCTCAAACCCACATATGTAAAGCCCTTGGCTTGCCAAAAATAATTTCAACAAAAGGAAAAAGCCTTGTGCTCTCAAAACACATCCCTCGCCTTTAACTTGGCAGAATCACCACATCGTTTTCTGTACAAAATCTCATAGGGTGAGCACAAAACCCAGTAGGAAGATCTTAACAAAGTATATACATTTTATATAGTCTCATGAGAAAAATGCATATACCATGTCATACTCAAACATATAACTCTATCTTTTGAAAACCTTATGCTCAATGCATTTTGAAAACACAACAATTCAATAACTTCAATGTAGTTCAAGGGGTGGTAAATACAACTCGGTTAATCCTTAAGTTGGTGTCTACAAGCACGCATATCAAGCACTACCAATCACTACTTTACCAGTTGCTAACCGGAAGAAACATGGTACCTCCTTCGCGCGTGTTTTCGGTCTTTCACCATGGACACTTAGGCCAACTTTATCAATACCAGCTACACCCCATATCTGGACTTACCAACATATTTATCCCAAAACCATTCAAAATGATCTTGTCTTACAAAACAATTTCTTTCTCAAAGCAATAACTTTCCAATACAAGATTCAAAAAAAAAAATAAAATAAATAAATAAATAAATCAATTGTAACAATGATTAAATGGAATGGCAATGCAAAGTATAACAATGCAAAGTATAACAATGCATTAATATAGTTCCATTTTTCAATTCCACCACACAATCCTCCATTGTGATCAAATTCCCACATCTTTTATCAATATAACAGCGTAATATATTTCCAAGAGATAATATAACAATATTAACATACATGTATTCTCCACATATTAATCGTCATTTTCTAAATTTGGTTTTCCAAGACAAACCAACAATAAGCTTCAAAATCAACAATTCTCATTCCTCCATGAAATTTCCTCATTTGATACAACTATAGAAATTTCTCCATCATTTCTTCACATAACAATTCCTCAATTATAAATTTCACAATATCTCAACTTTTTTTTCTTTTTTTTTTTCAAAATCCCCAAATTCTAGAGTTCCACCAAAACTAGGTTTTTGGTTCCATTTTTAAAAAGATTTTTCCAAAACAACACCCACACTTTAGAACATAGCTCATATTCGCAAAAGCTTTGGGAAAAATGGAGAAAATCCACTCTTAATATCATCTAGGGTTCATCAACCCAAAATCATAGCTCAAACATGTAAGAAATACTCCAAACAAGCATCATCTTGCAAAAACATATATATAACTCTAAGAATGTCCTTACCTCAAGCTTTGAAGAGAAGGAGATGAAAACCCCAAAACTTAACATCAATGAAAACTCGATTCAATTGATGTAAACGTAGCCCTCATCAATTTGGTGTTAAAAGCCCTCTCAAATTCTTGAAGGTTTTTATTAAATCTTAGAGAGAAGTTTGGATTTTGGTGTATTTGTAGAGGGAAGAAAGAGAAAAGATAAGTATAGAGAGGGAGAGAGAGAGAGAGAGAGAGAGAAGTGAAAAAGTGCCTCTAACACGTTTTTGGCATTAGTTTTGAGGAAAAAAGCTCGAAATTCAAGATAGAAGACCAAAATCCGCGAGTGGTTTGGATTCTACACAAGTAGAATTTGATACTCCACAAGCGGATTGCTCTAGAGAAAACCCAGAATTTTAACAAAAAATCCGCTTAAGTGAAACCCCAATCCACACAAGCGATTTTGCCTAAAAAATTCCCAGCACACTCTGTGTGATTTTGCTCGAGCGATTGCCTAATCCGCATGAGTAGTTTTTCCCAAAAAACCTAGAATTTGATTTCACATCCCAAAACAAGTTTCAATGTCCAAAACTCAAAATTTTAACCCGAAAAAGTTAAGAGAGGTTAAGTAAGAGTAGAAAAGAAATCTCAGCGACCCAATATGATAAACAAACGCCAAAAGTAAAGCACATTATCATACTACACAATCTAGTCAAGTCCAAGACCTGGGACATCACAATCTTCTCCTCTTAGGAAATTTCGTAACTGAAATTTGGTTACACCTTTCACTAACCACCTCCAAAGAACAAGGACAATACAACAACAAAAGGGCTTCGAGTGGTAACAACCACACTAATAACAATAATGAATCAATATTAACAACAAATCAATTATAACATGGGGAGATCAATCTCAAGAACATTTCACTATCACCCTCAAAATTTTCCATGGGCCAAGGCGACAATCCAACAATCAGTAATACTATAATCATAAGCATAAGTTCAATAACAATTGTGACAACTCTGCAACAATTCTCATGCTAAAAAGACAACAACCATCATAACAACAAGTGGTTAAAAATTTCAATGATTTATTCTCAAACACAAGAGAAAATTAAAATCTAGAATAAACTAAGCATTTTCAAATAAATCTGGATACTTGGAGCGGACTTCCGCCTCATGTTCCCAAGTTGCTTCCTCAACCCCATGGTGTCTCCACAACACATTTACTAACTGTATAGTTTTTCCCTTCAACACTTGTTCTCGGACATCTAAAATTTGAACCGGTCACTCTTCGTACGAGACATCCTCATCTACCTCCAATTCAGCACAATTAAGTACATGTGAAGGGTCGGGTTCGTACTTCCTAAGCA
Organism: Camellia japonica; assembly: GCA_030407325.1. Classification (NCBI taxonomy): domain Eukaryota; kingdom Viridiplantae; phylum Streptophyta; class Magnoliopsida; order Ericales; family Theaceae; genus Camellia; species Camellia japonica. The sequence continues at coordinate 116,554,998 of JAPPVO010000003.1, forward strand.
TAGATACATGGAACACATTGTGAACCCCAGCAAGCTATAACAGTAAGGCCAAACGCTATGCTACTTCTCCAATCCGCTCTAAAATATCGAAAGGTCCAATAAACATTGGAGACAACTTCCCACTCTTACCAAATCTCATCAAACCTTGTCTGGATAAGATTTTAAGAAATATGTGATCACTAACCTCAAAGGATAGAGGTCATTTTCTCTTATCAGCATAACTCTTCTATCTGCTTTGAGCCGTAGCTAACCTTTTTCGAATAAGAGCAACTTTCTTGGTCGTCTCTCGGAAAATATCCGAGCCCAACATTGGTGTATCACCTACCTCAGCCCAACAAATGGGTGATCTATAAGGTCGGCCATAAGTGGCCTCGAATGGTGCCATCCCATTACTTGCCTGATAACTATTGTTAGAAGCGAACGCAATCAGTGGTAGGTGCCTTTCCCAAGACCCCTTGAAATCAAGGACACAAACTCTAAGCATGTCCTTCAAAATCTAAATAGTACGTTCAGACTACCCAGTCTGACGATGATAAGCAATGCTAAGGGTCAACTTAGTTTCCCACATCTCTTGAAGGCTTTGCCACAATCGAGTGGTAAAACAAGGATCTCTATCCGAGACAATGGTCACAAGGACCCTATGAAGTCGAACTATATCTCTAATGTACAACTCTACCAAATAATCAACTCAGTCACCGATGCGCATCGAAATGAAGTGCGTAGACTTAGTCAGCATATCAACAATCACTCAAAAGGCATCATTGCTCAATTGTGTTCTAGAAAGCCCAACTACAAAGTCTATGGTAACATGCTTCCATTTCCACTCGACTATAAGTAAGGGTTGTAGCGAACGCACTAGATTTTGGTGCTTGGCCTTCACTTGTTGACAAGTAAGGCATTTCGAAACAAATAAGGTGACGTCTCGTTTTATTCCCCTCCACCAAAACTGACGACTAAGATCATGATACATTTTTGTGCCTCCCGAATGCACCGCAAGGCATAAGTAATGAAATTCTCAGAGTACCCCCTCCCTACAAAATTCTGGCACAAATAAACGGCCTAGATACCTCACACTCAAATTCGAGTAGATGTTCAAACCCTTCTCTTCCTTCCCGTTGGAGATCCTGTCATGGATTGTCTCCCTTTTACGATCACCCAATTGTGCCTCTAAGACTCTACTAATCAAGGTAGGTTGAGCAATCAAATTAAATAATGTAGCACCCTCGCTAGACTCACCTAGATGCAAATCAAACTCACTGATATCACCTAGCATATCCCGAATGGCCACACTTGCCACGCTGCTCATTGATTTCCGACTCAAGGCATCAGCCACTACATTGGCCTTCCCTGGATGATAGTGTAACTCAAAGTCATAATCCTTCATAAATTTCATCCATTTATGTTGGCATAAATTCAAGTCCTTTGGGAAAACAAGTATTTTAGACTCTTATGATGGGAGAAAACATCACACTTCTGGTCGTACAAATAATGCCTCCAAATCTTCAAAGCAAATATTACTGCCGCTAACTCTCAATCATGGGTGGGGTACTTCTTCTCATGAGTTTTCAATTGTCGTGAACTATAAGCCACAGTCTTCCCTTCTTGCATCAACACACAACCAAGTCTATCATGGGACGCATCACAATAGATAGTATAACGCAAGCCCCTTTCTGGAATTATCAAAACAGGTACAGTGCTCAACCTAGTCTTAAGTTCTTCGAATGACTTCTCACAAGTCTCGTTCCATACAAATTTGACACCCTTCCTTGTCAACCCGGTCAATGGTGCGACTAGTCTAGAAAAGTCCCTTATGAAATGACAATAATACCTGGCTAACCCTAGGAAACTCCAGATTTCAAAAACATTCTTAGGTTGTTCTCAATATTGCATGGCATCTATCTTAGAAGAATCTACATTTACTCCTTCTCCTTACACAACATGCCCCAAAAACTTTACTTCAGTCAGCCAAAACTCGCATTTCTCAAATTTAGCATACAATTGGTGCACCCTAAGCAAGTCAAGCACTATCTGCAAGTGTTTCTCGTGTTCCTTCTTAGAGTTAATAAATCAAGATATCATCCACAAAGACGACCACGAAACGGTCAAAGAATTCAAGGAATAATCGATTCATCAAGTCCATAAAGAAAGCATGAGCATTGGTTAAACCAAAGGGCATTACTAGAAATTCATAGTGGCCATAACACGTGAGAAAAGCCATTTTTTGGATATTCTCCTCCCAAACTCTTAACTGATGGTACCCCAATCTCAAGTCTATCTTCAAAAAGCAACGAGACCCTCTAAGTTGGTCAAATAAGTCATTTATTCTGGGTAGAGGATACTTGTTCTTAATGGTCACTCGATTCAATTTGCGGTAATCAATAAAGAATCTCAATGACCCATCCTTCTTCTACGCAAAGAGAGCCGATGCTCCTCATGGTGCTGTATCAGGTTGCATAAAACCCTTGTCTAAAATTTCTTCAAGTTGAATCTTCAACTCATGTAATTCTGCAAGTGCAAATCTATACGATGCCATGGAAATCGATGCCGTGCCAAGCACTAAGTCAATGGAGAACTTGATCTCCCGGTGGGGTGGCAAACTAGTAAGACCCTTAGGAAAGACATATGGGTATTCACAAACTACCCTTGGCAATTCAACTCGGACTCCATCACTTTCACTATCCAAAAGAGTTGCAAGAAGACAACTAAGCTTGCTCCTACCACGAGGGTTATAAATTGGTGATAAGACTCTATCAGCTCGGTCCCTAAAAAAATAAAAACAGTCACCACTCGAGGTGCACACCATAACCCTCTGACGATAACAATCAATAACAGCACGATACGAAGACAAATAGTTCATGCTTAAAATGACATCAAAACCCAACATGTCTAACAACACAAATGCAAAAGGAAGTCAGCACCCGACAACCTCTATCTCACAACCACGACATCCCTAATCCAAGTCAACCTTACCCCCAATTGGTGACTCTACCCTAAGTGGAGACGCTAACTGAGCCACCTCTAACCCCAATGCAGAAGCAAAAACAGAAGATACAAATGAATGCGACGCACCCATATCAATCAACACATTAGCCAAAGAATTGAACACAACAAAATACCTCTCACAATAGAGATCTGAGCTACTACTCTGGCGCTATAATAGCATATACGTGCCCCTGTGGCCTTTGATCAACTTACTAATCTCTCAAAGCATAGGTCTGCTATACTAACTGAGCCGAGATAGCTCCCTAATTAGCTCACGAGATCTGGATTGAATGAGCCTACTGATGGTTGTGAGCCTACCTCGACTCTAATGCGCTAGATGCGCTTCCTAACTACATACAAGCTTTTCTGAAATGCCCCAACTAACCACACTGAAAGTACATAGGTCCTTGTTCCCAACTCTAGGACGGACTCTAAGATCGGTTAAGTGGTGGTGGTGATAACATCTGATGCCCTCATCTCTTCTGTGGGTAGGCACTAGCCTTGTGACCCTATTGGCCACACTCAAAACAAGTAAAGTTGCCCTGAGCATTCCTTCCCGGGCCAACACTTGGCAATGGCAAAATAGATGGAGTCTGCTGTGATTAGGGCTTTGTAGATGATTTTTCATACTCCTCGGAGGGATTTAGTCTCCTCGGATATGATAGCCTTACAGTTCGAACTCCCGTGGTTCTAAATCTGGCTTCACGAGTGCAATGTGCAACAGAAAAAACACAAATAAGAGTCTAAATCTAGCAAATCTTTAGAAAATCTATTTACAATAAAAAATGCCAAAAATAAACTGCATTACCAGATTTCAGAGTCGTCACCTAAATATTTTTGGAAAATTTAAAAAATCCGTAACTCGTGCCAAAGGCCACTTCTCCGTCATAACGAAAGTGTCTTGGCTCTGGAACTTAAGTATGAGAAGGGAATGTCATGAATTGAGCACCCTCCTCACCCAATCAAAGATCGGCCTATACTAATCATGATGTGATTTTTATGTACATTATATGCTCTTGTTCTAATTATTAATATGCTAACTTACTATGTGAGGCACACAAATATAGACTATTTCACCCACTTTGGAATGCTTTGATTTCATGCTTATTTGAAGAGAGTTTTGAATATGTTGAAAAAATAAGCTCATATGTACATTAATCAAAATGATCCCAACTTAAGCGAAATAGCCTTCATCTATCAGTATTCAAAGAGGTATATCAAATAAGCACTTAGCCTCATGATAGTATGCTTGATATGACAACACAAACACACATGCAATTTGCTAAAGTAAGAAATGCTCACCTAGTACTCAACCGAGGCAAGCCAAAGAGAAAAAAAATAATTAGAAAAATGTATGCTCTAATATGCAAGTGACTAATGCAACACATACAAAATGTAACTACTAGGTTCAGTTTATTTAACATGTCATACGGATCAACTCAAAACATACGGTGACGTATGTATTCAAGTAAGTAGGAAATGACAACAATGTTAGAATGATGAATCGAACCCAATGCATGCAAAAATGGATGCAACACATGGTAATGATATGAAACGAAAAATATGATGCTACCACGGTAAGCATGTAAATAAAAGGGAGAAAGAAATGGGGGTTGGAAGACATACACAATATTGCAAGGGTTACAAATTTGCCCTCGCACAAGAGGGTCCGAATGAATGTCCTAATTAACTAATTATTACAACACCAAATGAATTAACTAAATTAACTAGCTATTACAAATTCGAATGAAGCCAACTAATTAATTACACATACTAATATTAAAACACTAATTTAAAGGACTTGAATGGAAGGCGAGGAGCCACAAGCGCACAACCGAGAACGTCCTCCTGGAAACCTCTCTATTTGCTGCCAGAATTTGCTCTATTTGCAGTCAGAAAATTATTCTATTTTGGCCTCAGATTCTACTTTGTTCTACCACAAAAATGCCATTGCCTGTACAAAAATGGGTGGTTGGCCGGCCTTGAAAAGTGGTTGGCCATTCGAAATGGTGGCCGGCCGACCATTACTTTTAAGAAATGCCCTGTTGCCACAAAGTTGAAACAATGCAAAAACTGAGGTTTTCCAGGAGATGTTTCTCCTCTCTTCCCTTCCCTATCAAGAAGATGATTAAGGGAGGAGTAGATTCGATTCACAAATCATCAATTGTCGCAAATTTGTTACATGAAGATCTTAGAACCGATAGGACAAAAGCTCAATAAAACGAAATGAAAGACAAACAACACCTCCTCCCTATCATGGAGTTGCCTCAAGGGAAGGGTTAGACATTGCTTCATGAGCTAATAAATATCACTAAAGAGTATGCAATGGTTCAAGATGCAATAGGTTTAATATAACATTCGATTGAACCTAACCCGATTTTATTACATTTTTTTACCTCTTTTTATTAGCCTTTTTTTACATTACTTTTTCATTTCTTATCTTTTCTTCATTTTTGTCCAAAAGTGTAGATTATGTCCACTAAGTCCAAAAGTGCTAAAATAGCAAGCACGACTTGACCCAAGAAATGAGTTTGTCAAGCCCTTTTCTATGGGAAAATTACAAAGGAAGAATCGAACTCATTTACAAGCGATAATAAATTCTAAATCAAACCCAAAATGAGCGATAATGACTAGTCAAACTCAAAAAGAGCGATAATGACTAATCAAACCCAAAATCAGCGATAATGACTCTAAATCCAAACTTGATAATAAGCTATAATGACACGTTCTTTTGTGATTTCCAAGGGTCTAACTAGAAAGTTAGTCCCTCAGAAGTAATACATCGGCGATAAAGAAAAGTATCAAATGAGAGATCACATCTAGCGTAAGCATGAACGATCTCTTTCTTATGCTTTGAGCAGTGATCTTTTGTTTGATTCAACTCTTCACTCAAAAGAAACAAAGAATGAAGGGAGGTTGCAAAGGTGATTATTACAAAAATGTGAGTATTTACATGAAAACTATGTAAAGAAAGCTATCAACTTAAATGAATTGGTGGCTATGGCCTAAACACCCAAATCCATAAGGACTTACAACAACACAAGCATAGTATTCAAAGCATAAACTAAATAAACACACTAAAAAACCTCTAAATAGCAAAAAACAGTGCCGAAAATCATTTTGAAAAAGGCAGAAAATTTGAACAAAAATAGGAGGAAATAAGCCTAGTAAGCAAGCCCAAGAAGGGTGGCTAACCCCTCCACCTTTGGAACTTGAAATCACATATTTTCAGCATTTGAAAACAGCCCAAAATAGTGTATAATCAAAGTAAAAAGAATGGAAAACAGTAGTATAAACAAAGAAGAAGATGGCCAAAGCTTATACCTCTTGAAGAGAGGATGTTCTTTGTTAAGCAAACTTGATTCAAAGCACTCTCAAGTCTCTGAAAGTAGACTCAAAATCTCAGTAGGAAACTTCAAGTTTAAGCTCCAACGGTGTATCTATCTTGTATATATAATTGAGAGGGTAGAGAAGATGGCTTGGATTTCACTAAGCTCTTAAATGAATTTTTTCAACCCCAAAACCTAAGGGCAGGCCTTCTATTTATAGAATTTCTCATTCTCATGTCAAAAGCAGCTGTATAGGGATATCTGGTGCAAAGTATGGGCGTAGGGACAGCTGGTAGCTGTAAAATATCTGCTGCCGCTAAACATGGCTGGCCGGCCATTAAGGGGACAACCAGCTAATCAACTTTGGCCTTCCGGCCATCGGTTGGCCTACAACTGTTTGGATGATCAGACTAATGAAAAGTTGTTTTGATCAAAAAAGGGTGTAAGGTTTAGGGTTGAAGGGTTTTTGAGGCTCAAAAGAGAATTCTTCTTGTTGAACATTCAAACGATTGCTCAGTGTAACGTTTCATCATCGAGTACTCGGAACAAAGTGCCCAACTCTTAAGGGTGATCAAAATGGGGTGTGTATAGGCTGGGATGAAGAAGTGCCCCTATACTTCTTACTAAGTCTGAAGTCCTCCTACAACTCTTAACCCCTAGACCTCGAACCCTGAAGTCTCTCATTCTCGATCTGTACTATAATCTCTACATGTGTTGCCGTCTCCACAAGGGGATCATAGTTCCTAATCATATTTCCGGAAACCTTCAACAAGATTTTTATTCTCAATCCCTTCTCGAATTTCATGCAACGACATTTCTCTGTTGCCACTAACTTTGGTGCAAATTGGGACAAACTAGTGAAGGCCACTTCAAACTCGACCACAGACAGGGTTATTTGCTTGAGGTTTTGAAATTTCTTCCTCAGTCTTTCCCTAGCTGTGAGAGGTAGGTATTTGTCTTGGAAAAAAATGAAAAAAGCTTCCCATGTCAGCACCACTTTGCATTTGGCGTACTTCCACCATTGGCCCGCATCCCCTTTGAGGTAGTAACTCGCCAGAGTCACCCTAAGTTCACTATCATCAATGTGAAACATCTCAAATGTCTTCACCTTTTGCTCGAGCCACTCATCCACCTTCTTGGGCTCAAGGCCATTGTGAAACTCATTCGGTTTGGCCCGCAAAAACTTTATAGTAAGAAAACTTGCCCTTATCTCCACGGTATTCTCTCGGGCTTGGTTCTTCACCCTTAAGATATTCATCGACTCTCTCAAAGCCCCTGCTATTTGTCGAGCTAGGAAACCCATTACGGCATGACCTGCTTGCTTTCGGACTCCTACTTGCTCCACTTGCTCGGCCACGTTAGCTTAGCCTAGTTGCTCGGACGTATTTGCTTGGCCGAGCCCTTCTTCTTGTACCGAAACCTCATGGACCAGTACTTCATATATACCTCAGCGAGGCCTACCACATCTCTCGCCTCTACGACCACGTGACTGACCTCCTCCTGACATCCTAATTAAGGATAAGAATAAACAATTTATCACGTAATCTCATATGTGCTCGCAACTTATCTCACGCATCCCATCACAACAATTCTAGTCATATAAACATGTTATCACATAATACCTAAAACATAGAACATCTCCTAATTTAGCGAAATGAATCCATTGTGAGCCCCAAGTATTCAAACCCGTTAGCTTTGATACCAAGTTGTAACACCCTAAAGAAATTAACACAATAAATTCATTACCTTCTTACAACATAAGCTTGTGTTCCAATTTAATAGCTTCCAATGCTTGATATATAAGGAATATAAAGCCTCAACATTGACATCATCATCAATCTCTAACATGTGTATTCATTAAACTCTAGAGATTTACAAAAACAAAATACTTGACACGAGATTATATATTCAACATCCCTAGAATATGAATCTATAACATGTGGCACAATAAGTCAAGTACAATTCAATGCCCTCAAGGCTACAAAGTCCATGGCTTAAGCCCGGCTACACAAAAAAAAAAAAATGGTTACTCAAACCCATACATGTAAAGCCCTTAGCTTGTCAAAAATAATTAAAACAAAAGGAAAAAGCCTTGTGCTCTCAAAATACATCCCTTGCCTTTAACTCGGCGGAATCATCACATCCTTTCCTGCACAAAATCCCAAAGGGTGAGCACAAAGCCCGATAGGAAGATCTTAACAAAGTATATATACATATATTTTATACAGTCTCCTGAGATGAATGCATATGCCATGTCATGGTCAAACATATAACTCTATCTTTTGAAAACCTTGTGCTTAATGCATTTTGAAAACACAACAATTCAAGAACGTCAATGTAGTTCAAGGGATGGTAAATACAACATGGGTAATCCCTAGGTTGGTGTCTACACTACCAATAGGAATGGCAATGGGCCGGGAACCCCAAAGTATGGAATTCCCTGTCCCCGCCCTCAATCCCCAACGAGGAACACATCACCTCCCCCGCCCCTGCTCCCTAACAGGGATCGGGTTTCCCTAACCCCAAAAAATCCCCAATGGTGATAGAGTTAAAGAGCTGATTTGTTATCATGATCATCATCTCACACACACATACACATAAAGTGATGCAACAGAGAGACATATACACGCGCACACACACATCACACAAACACACATATCTGCAAATCTGAGGAGTTATCATCATCATCATCACACACATACACAGAGGGAAAGAGAATAGAGATCTTGATCGATGGTGGAGTTGAGGAGCTTTGGTGCGACGAGCGGCGAAGCAGTCAAAGCTTTGGTGTAACAAGCTTGAGAGACAAGATGGTGACTTTGGTTGCACCGCCGATATCAAGAGACGGAGTGCGGCCATGGCGATGGAGAGACGAGAGACAGAGAGAGGCGGAGGAAGGGATTAGATTTGAGATGAGAGAGAGAGTATGAGATCTGAGATGAGAGAGAGGAGGTGGGTTAGGATTATTAGATCTGAGATAAGAGAGAGAGAGAGAGAGAGAGAGAGAGAGGCGCGGTGGAAACGGGACGCGGACGAGACCGGGGCAGCAAAACTTATCACCGTCCCCAGCTATCGGGGATTCTTTTTTGAATACCATCCCCGGCCCGTCAGGGGTATTTTTTGAGGAAAAACCATACTAATCGGGGTCAGGAGGTCGGGTCCCCGTTGGGTTGGGTTCAAATTGCCATCCCTAACTACCAATCACCACTTTACCGATTTCTAACCAAAAAGCATGTGATACCTCCTCCGCACATATTTTTGGTCTTTCGCTATGGACACTTAGGCCAACTTAATCAATACCAACTACACCCCCTATCTAGACTTACCAATGTATTTATTCCAAAACAATTCAAAATGATCTTGTTTCACAAAACAATTTCTTTCCCAAAGCAATAACTTTCCAATGCAAGATTCAAAAACAAAAAAAAAAAAAAATCATTTGTAACAATGACTAAATGGAATGGTAATGCAAAGTATAACAATGCATTAATATAGTTCCGTTTTTGAATTCCACCACACAATCCTCTATTGTGATCAATTTCCCACATCTTTTATCAATATAACATCATAATATATTTCCAAAAGATAATATAACATGTGGCAAAAATGCCAAATACAAAGAGCTCCTTTGAGAATTCAGAGGTTAAATAAAAGGCAGTCACGATTAAATAAGTAAAATAACGTCTTGTATAATGGGTTGTACATATACAAGGTAGCAATTTTCACAAAAGCTAACCAACATTACTATGAGAGCTAAAGATATTAACTATGAAAAACTAGTGATAAAATTTCCGAAGATGAGTAGAATTCCAAGGCCAGGGTAACTTTTTGTCGTTCATGTCTAAAAGTCGATATGCTTCTACCCCGACGATGGAATCGATCAGGTAGGGGCCGTCCCAATTTGGGCCGAGTTTACAATCTACAAGATTCTTAGGAATAGGTAGTACTTTTTTTAGGACCAATTCTCCAAGGGTATATCGGCGTGGATGCACTCGTTGATTATACGACTTGGCAAGTCGCTGTTGATAATGCGCCATGGTCACAAGGACCCAATCTTGACGATCTTCAAGTGTATCCATATCCAAGGCTAAATATGATAACCTTGTTCTGTGTTATGTTAATTACCGTCAGTTATGATTGTGATTATGTGCTTAATGTAATTGTGGGTGTTAATTATGTGATTACTTATGTTTTTGAAACTATATGTTCACCGTAGGAAAATCTATCCAACTTACTGCTATAATTTGAAAATTGAAGACCGTAGAGGCTATAGAAATTGGCTGGAAATACACTCTAGAGAGAGAGAGAGAGAGAGAGACAATTATAGAGAGAGAGGGAGAACAAAATTGGAGGTTTGAACTAAAAGCTTTGGAATTTGGAAGCTAGGCTCTAAAATTAGCCATAATTGGAAGGGTTGAAGCTTCTAGGTGAGTAATTGAACTCAAATTCATGAGTTTAAGTTCATAAGTAAATGAATTCAAAGTATATATGAAGTTAAATACATGAATTAAGCTAAGCTTCGTAAATTTGAGATCATTGGATGCATGCATGTAAGGATTAACCATAATTTTGCATGTTTGAATGTAAAGCACGTTGATCATGTTGTATTGAGGGTTGTTTCACAATGCATACAAGAATTTCCATGCATTGAAGCTTAATTTCAAGCCTTGAAGCTTGTTCATGCTAGATACAAACATGAATTGTGTATATATAAAGTTTATGGTTTGAATTTTGTTAAATCCATGGAATTTTGAACTATGGTTGTAAGTTATCTTCAAACATATGTTTTTGGGAGTGTGCTTGCATATTTGAGTGTCTTATACATGAATTGGACCTATGGAATTGTGATTTGAACTTCAAACAAAATTTTGGAAAACCTAGAAATCGACCTTCGCTTGAGCAAAGGAGTTGCCACTCGAGCGGAAAATGAAGGCAACCAGAAGTTTTATAGAGACTTACACGATGGCTCGAGTGTCAAACTTTGCGCTAAAGCAAAGCCTATTTTCTAAGGCTTCTCGCTCCAGCATCAGAAGTATTGCTCCAGTGTAAAATCCATGCAACCAGTACTTTTACAGAGTTTTACAGGCCGCTCGAGCGATCAAAGCTGCGCTCGAGCAGAGGGCCCTGTTTCAGAAATTTTGAATTGTTGTTTTACATTCCGTTTTTCGTTCTCTTTCATTTCTAAGCACTCTTAGGAATGCATTGAACATTGTAAATGAACAAAAGGGATAAGAAAGAGGCCTAAGAGAAATAATAAGTTAAGAACAGAATGAATTGTTTATGACCCAATGTGTTATGAAATGTGTAGGGTCAAGCACGAGGGCAAATCCATTGACGGAATACTGTGAGTAATATCTTAGTAATGATACTTTCAACTATGCTACTTTCCAAATGCTACTTTTGTATAAGTTTCATGGATTTGTTGATTTGTGAATGAGTATTCATTATGCCCAATGTTTGTATAAGGCTTTACAAAGAAAGTGCATTGGGCCGAAGGCCGTCTGAATATGAATATGATTATGACCACGAATATGAAATACACATAAATATGAATATGAATGAATTGGGCCGAAGGCCGTTTGATATGATTGGGCTGAAAATCATTTGATATGATAATTGGACCAGAGGCCGTTTGATAAGAATAAATTGGGCCCAAGGCCGTTTGACAAGAATGAATTGGGCCTGAGGCCGTTTGAGAAGTGAATTGAGAACAAGAGACATCGTGAGGCAAAGGAGAGTCTTTGTGCTCGTTCCGGACAATACACGGAACGTAGAAGCTGTCGTCTCAGGTATTATCTCTATATAGCACCGTTTGACAAAAATGAATTGAGAACAAGAGCTGATGAATTAGAGGAGTCCTCTACTGCCAAAATGGATAAGATGGAAAGATTAATACAGAACATGGTAGAAACATTGAGGCAACAACAACAGTGGCAGCAATAGTGGCTACAGCCACACCCTCCGCCTCTACCTTCGGTACAGCCTGTACACGACTTATGAAACGATGATCGAACCATAGCTCTCATTGTAGACACCCCATTTTTGACCGACCTTAAGACTCAGACGTCATCGATTGAGCACTCGGTGATAGTGCATGTTTGTGCTCGTTCGAGTTTCCAGAGTTTTCGGCTGAGTGCCTTGCCTCCGGGCCTCCGAACTCTTTGTGTTTCGGCTCAGTTTGTGGACCAAGCCTTGTTTCTCTTCCTTGGAAGGAGGAAGTGGTCTTGTAGACCACCTCTTTGTGGTCGTAGGCCACTTTTTGTGGTCGTAGACCACTTTTCGCTCTTGGAGACTAGTTTCCGATTTTCGGAGTCTTCTGTCGCGTGCCTTGTCTCGGGACCGCTTAACGTTCTCCGTTTGGCTTGGTTTTTGAACCATGCCTTGTTGCCTCTGCCTAGAGGGACACTGTGGTCTGGAAGACCACTTTTGATGCCCGTAGACTAGTTTTTGAGGCTCCCGGCCGCACGCCTTGCCTCCTAGGCTTTCGTCTTGCATCTCTTTTGGTTTGTTTTTGGTACAAACCTTGTTTCCCTTGTTTGGAAGGTGGTATAAGGGTGGGAGACCAGTTCTTTCCCTTGGAAACCACTTTCCTTCCTGCCAGCCAGTTTTCTGGCCGGGCAACTGGTTTTCTTGGTCTTTGGGCCACCTTTTCTAGTCGGCCACCACACCATTGAGTTGTTTTCAGCGTGCAGACCTCTCCTACCCCTGGCCAACCAATTTTCTTTTTGGGAGACCACTTGTGGTGGTCCGACCACTACAAGTAGCTGGTCGACCAATTCAAGTGGTTGACAAGTTTCCACCAGCTTCCTGGAGATATTTTCTTGCCAGCTGTGCCAGTTGGTAAGCACAGAAGCCATTCTCCATAGTGTATGGAGGGATGGCTTTAGGCCAAAAGCTTGTCCAACAAGCTTGACCTTTGGTTCTCTATATAAGAGAACCTCCCCCCTCCTTCTCCAGGTTCAGATTTTGTTGCTTGAGCTATACATACACACTTGTCTCTATAATTCTCCATCCTCTTCATTTTTGTGCTTAAAAGTGTCATTTTATCACACTTTAACACACAAACACACACTAAAACACCATTCTTTCGTTGCTGAGGCTCTTTGAGGTTGGTTTTGGAGTTTTTGGATTGGTTTGAGCTCAAAGAAGTTACTAGAGTTGCAGCTTTGAAGGTGTTCTTCAAGGGTGAGCTTCTAACCCTTAAAACCCTTGTTTTGGTTTAAGCTTTTGGACCTATTTGCATGCTTATTTTGGCTTGACTTCCCACTAAAAAAGGTTCTGATTTTTAGTCCATAGCATGTTTGTTTAAGGTCTCTTTTGTATTGGGGGTGGTCTTCCCCCTCTTAGGCCTTGTTTGGCCTTGTTCTTGTGCCATCTTTTTAAGCTATTGGGATCACCTTGTTTTGGCCTTCTCATCACTAAAACTCAGAGGAATTTCAGTGGTGGAAATGGTGTTTTGAGGTCCCAAAAAAGAGAGGGTCTCCCCTCTCCTTGTGTTTTGTATACTTGCTTTGTATGCCTCATGTTTGAGCATGTTTGTTAAGCTTATGTTGGCTCCATCATAGCATGTGTTTGGGGTTATTTTGACATGGCATACCATTGTTTTGGTTTGGTTTTGTCACCTCTTGCATTGCATGCCTTATACACTTGTAGTGTATTTCTCACAAACTAGTCTTGTATGCTTCATGAAGTAGCATGTCTTTCTAGCTTGTTTTGAGTCCATTTCAGCATGTTCTTGGTGTTGTTTTGCCATGATATACCTCTGTTAAGGTTTGGTTTGATAGCCTCTTGCATGCTCCATACACTTGTAGTGCAATTCCATGAACTAGCCTAATGTGTATCGTGCTTTAGACCATCATTCTAACATGATTTTGGCTTAACTCTAAGAAGCTTTTGTCCATGTTTTAGCATGCTCTAGCTCTGATTTGTGTTGTTTTGGTCATGCATGCCATGCTTTGTATAGCTATAATGCATTCTAGCTTGTTAGCTTTGTGTATCAAGTCCACTAGCATGCATTGTTTGGTCTATTTGAATGATTTGGAATCATTTGGTATGAGATTTCAGTGCATGTTTCATGGTCATACATTTGCATCTTTCACTCTTTCCATGCTTTGGAGGGTTGGTACTTTATTCCTTAAACATGAGTCATTGCGTATGCCTTCATGCTTAAGCTTGCGAGCTATCATTTCAGTGGGTTTTGGGGGTTATTTTGCCATAATATAACTCTGATTTTTTTTGGTGAAGCCATCCCATGCTTGGTCTTGGTAGGTGTAGTGTAACCCTCCCTTTTGGCCTTGCATATTCCATGCTTCATGCCCTTCATGCTAGCTTGTTTTGGCTTCCTTCCATACATGTTTTAAACTCATTTTGACATGCTCTAGGACTGTTTTGGGTTGCCTTGACCATATGCTTCATGTTTTGCATAGTTGTAGTGCAATTAGCCTTGCTAGCTTCAAGTTTTGAGCACCATAGCATGCTTCATTTGTGTTGTGTACATGATTTGGCATCATTTATCATGACATTTCAGAGCATATAGGACTGCCATGTTCCCATTTCATTCACTCTTTAAGTGCCTTTGAGTGTTATGCATTCATTTCCTTGTTTGTGGCCTAGCATGTATACCATCTTGCCTAGGTCCTTGAGCCCTCATGTTAGCATGTTTTGGTCTTTGTTTAGACCTAATTAAGCTCTATCCATAGTTGGTTCATGCATTTGTGCCATGTGTTGCATGTCCCTTTGTATAGTTCTCTTTGCTAGCCTTATGCCTTAAGAACCCTAGCATGCCATGCTTGTATTGTTTGAGTGACTTAGCATCATTTCATACCTTATTTCAGTGCACTTAGTGTTGTTACACTTCCACATTTGTCACTCTTTGAGCACTCTTGAGGGTTGTGCTCTTAGGCCTAGTGGATAGGCCAATGCATGTGCATGCTTGTATATGCTTTTGTGCCTTCATTTCTTAGCATTATGGCCACTGATTTAGGCATGACTGAGGTTTGTCCATTTTGGTTTAAGTCCATTGATCATGTTATGTGAATGTTGTTACATTGCCTCATGTTGATTACATGCTTATGTTGCCTTGCATTGTGTATGCATGCATTAGCCTTGAATGCATGCATTAGCCTTGACAGCATGCTCATGTTGCATTAGCATTGTTTGCATGTCATTAGCTTTGTTAAGTTGATCATGGCATATTGCATTTTGTATGCCATGTTACGTTGCATTGTGTATGCTATATTGTTGTGTGTATGCCATGTTACATTGCATTGTGCATGCTTGTTGTTGGCATTTTGTTTTGCATGCTTGAGTTGCATTGCATTTGTTTGGATTAGGTGTTAGTCCAAACACGAAGAACGAGGGACGTTTCATACTTGAAATGATGAAACGTCCCTCAATTCTCGGTCGCTGACCTTCTTGATCAAGCATGATAGAGGTCAAGGCTTTATGTGTTTATGTGTGCATTCATTTTATGTGGAATTGTGCAATATTGGCTTCTCGGCCATTATGCATCGAGATGCGTGATTGGTGGCCCGAGGGTCGAGAACCATACTCCCTTGAGCTTATGAAATGATAGGGAGAGTGGTTGTGCACACATATCTTGCAAATACATTGCCATGCCCTTTCTTGTCCTCTGTTACAACAAACTGGAAGAGTGCAGCAACAACTGGTCGGCCGACCAGAACAACTAGCTGGCCGACCACTTTTTCTGGTCTGCAGCAAAGAAAAGTGGTCGGCAGGTGGTTGGCAACATCAACAACTGGTCGGCCATGTTCCTACAGGTTCCCTTGGTGGAGTTGAAGCTTTGTGGAGCTTTGTGCAATGTTCTGAGAACAGTTGCAAACAGAGGCAAATCGGGGCTTTGTGCAATGTTCTGAGAACAGTTGCAAACAGTTGCAAACATTTAGCTACTTACTTATATTTTATTAGCTTGATTTGTAATAATTAGTTGTAGCTAGTTATTCAGTTTTTGATTTGTAATAATTAGTTTAATTAGCTTAGATTAGCTAATTAGCTTATTATTCGGACCCTCCGTCGAGAGGGTCAACTGTTGTAATAAGCATGCGTGTGTGTGATGCATATCTTCCAACCCCCATTTCTTTCTCCCTTTTACTTAACCGCTTACGATGGTTAGTTTTAGGGCATATTTCGATTAGCATCCTTATGCTTGCATGCATGCATCATTCATCTGTTTTGCATGCACCGGGCTTAGCTCATCATACTAAATGCATTGTATTTCAATTCCAAGTTGAATACATGTATCGAATTGTCGCATTCACATGACATCTTAGATAGCCGAGCCTATTTTAGTTGCATTCTTGCATGTGTTGCATTAGCCATCTTAACATGAACTAGGATCATGCATGATTTCTAACTAATTCTTTGTTTTGGTTCAGAGTATACTGTGAGTGTTTACGCTTTAGCATACTGCATGAGATGTGTATGTTGCCATGTTAGCATGCTTGCCATGAGGCTAACTGCTTAAGTGATTAACTGCTTGAATGTCTGTGGGTGAAGGTTGGATTGCTTAAATTGGAACAATTCATCAAACTATACGTTTTAAGCCCACTTGAGGGTGGCAAAATCTATGACTTAGCCTACTTGCGAGTGGCAAACTTCAAACCGCTTTCAAACAAACGAACATGCAATGTTTTGTTCCAACTTAGGCGATCTAGTCTATACTTGTATGTTGCGCGCATCACATAGTGATTCTAGGTTAATAACCGAAGTAAGAACGCATGTGTTTTCAAAAATAGCATATCATGCTTAGTACAGGCCGATCTTTGATCGGGCGAGCGAGGGTGCTCATTGCATGACCTTCCCCTCTCGTACCCAAGTTCCCGAGCCGAGGCAACTTTGGTGATGACGGACATGTGGCCTTAGGCACGAGTCAGGGTTTCCTAAATTTCCCAAAAATAAAATATTTAGGTGGCGACTCTGTATCTGGCAAAGCAGTCCATGTTTGGCACTTCTTTATAAAAATCAATTTTCCAAAACGAATTGCCGAATTTGGACTCTTTGGTGATTTATCAGTTTCACATTGCACTTTGTGAGATTAGATTCAGAACCGTGACACAAGTCCGAACTGTGGTAGCTCAGAACAAAGCAATTCGCACCCTCGCGGCGCGCGGAGCGGGAGTTCTCGGGGCGGTCTACACTCACCAAAGAGTTTAAGAAAATAAAACTGCCACAATTTCATGGAGGATTGGATCCATTGAAGGCTACCAAAGCTAGAAACCTATATTGATGTGCTAGATCAGGCCATAATATCAGAAGCTAACATAGCTAGGCAGAGTAAATCATCAACTGATTAGAAAAGTAAAAGGCAGGGCTTCTTTTCAAAGAAAAGACTTTCAAAAAAACAGAATACGGGCTCCTCAAGCACTTCAACTTCTTCCAGAGATAAGTCTCCAATGTGCAACCAATGTGGTAAAAGACATCATGGGGTTTGCTATCGTGTTTTAGGGGCCTACTTTTTAAGTGTGGTAAAATAGGGCATATGGCCAGTGATTGTAGTCAAAACAGTGGGAAGTTAGCTGCTAGCTCAACTGCATCGATCCCAAAATCGGGAAACACTACGGGGCCTACTACTACCAAAGACACTGTGAGGCAAGGGAGAGTCTTTGTGCTCGTTCTGGACGATACACGGAACGTAGAAGCCGTCGTCTCAGGTACTATCTCTATATGTAATCTGGTTGCTTTTGTGTTAATTGACTCCAGATTAACACACTCCTTTGTAACTTATGCATTTGCATCTAGATTGAGTAGACCTCTAAAATCATTGCCATATTTGTTATGTGTATCTACTCCTTCCGAGGAATCTGTGTTGTGTACATCTGTATGTCGATTTTGTGATATGCGTATTAGAAATGCTACTTTGTATGTAGATCTATTACCCTCGGACTTTAGACATTTTGATGTAATTCTGGGTATGGACTAGTTATCTAAATATTGTGTCACCATCGATTGTGTAACGAAACAAGTTGTATTTAGACCTCCAGGGCAAGAAGAAATTGTGTTTGTGGGTAATGGGATAATGCCTCCACCTTATTTGATATTTGCAATGAAAGCATGTAAATTGATCAGGAAAGGGTGCCAGGGTTACTTGTGTAGTGTATTGTTTGAATAATCTATGAATGTTGAATTGAATAGTATCCCATTTGTTAGAGAGTTTCCGAATGTGTTCCTAGATGAATTACCAGGAGAATTGGTTGATAGGGAGATAAAGTTTACTATTGATGTTATACCAGGCACTCAACCTATTAAAAAAAACCCCTATAGAATGTCTACTGTTGAAATGAAAGAAAAACTGCAAGACCTACTTGACAAAGGGTTTATCCGACCAAGTACTTCACCATGGGGTGCAGCAGTGTTATTTTTGAAAAAGAAAGATGGAACCTTGCACCTGTGTATTGACTACCGGGAACTAAACAACGTAACGATAAAGAATAAATACCCTTTACTCCGTATTGACGACTTGTTTGATCAGTTGCAGGGCTCACAAGTATTTTCTAAAATTGATTTGAGATCTGGGTACCACCAGTTGAAAGTAAAGGCAGAAGATGTTGAGAAAATCACATTCAGAACGAGGTATGGTCACTACAAATTTCTTGTTATGCCGTTTGGAGTGACTAATGCCCTTGCAGCATTTATGGATCTTATGAATCAAATTTTTAAGCCTTACCTTGATGAATTTGTTGTGGTTTTTATTGATAACATTCTAATATATTCAAAGAGTATAGTTGAACATGAACAACATCTGAAAAATGTCTTGCAAACACTTAGAGAAAAGAAATTATTTGCTAAATTAAAGAAATGTGAGTTTTGGTTGGACGAAGTTCTTTTCTTAGGGCATGTCATCAATAGAGATGGGATTTCAGTAGACCCACAGAAGACAGAGGCAATTGTAAGTTGGCCTACACCAACAAATGTAACAAAAGTTCGCAGTTTCATGGGCTTAGTTGGGTACTGCAGAAGGTTTGTGAAGGATTTTTCAAAAATAGTTGTACCTCTTACCCAACTGACACGCAAAGGGAAACCATTTGAATGGAATGATGAAAGAGAATCTTCCTTCCAAGAACTGAAAACAAGATTAACTACTGCACCAGTGTTAACATTGCCCACAAGTACGAAAAACTTTGTGATTTATAGTGATGTATCTTATAAAGGTCTGGGTTGTTTATTAATGCAAGAAGGATGGGTAATTGCTTATGCCTCCTAACAATTAAGACCACATGAGAAGAACTACCCAACACATGACCTGGAATTGGCCACGGTTATATTTGCTTTAAAAATTTGGCAGCATTACTTGTATGAGGTGAAGTGCGAAGTCTACTTAGATCACAAAAGTTTGAAGTACTTCTTTACTCAAAAAGAGTTGAATATGCGGCAGGGAAGATGGCTTGAACTAATAAAAGATTATGATCTTCAGATTCAGTATCACCCTGAGAAAGCCAATACAATTGTTGATGCCTTGAGCAAAAAATTGACAGGGAGTTTAGCTTGCTTACTTACTGA
The DNA here is from genome assembly GCA_030407325.1 of Camellia japonica. Taxonomy (NCBI): domain Eukaryota; kingdom Viridiplantae; phylum Streptophyta; class Magnoliopsida; order Ericales; family Theaceae; genus Camellia; species Camellia japonica. The sequence continues at coordinate 116,574,824 of JAPPVO010000003.1, forward strand.
ACAAAAGGAAATCTTGCAAGATTTTGAGAAAAATGAGATTGAAGTTGTGTTACACAAACAAGCTGGGTTGATAGCCGCCATTTCAATTGAGCCAGCAATAGTTAATGAAGTTAAGCAAAGGCAAAAAGAGGATGAGTTCCTCAAGAAAATAATTGATGAGTTTGAAGTAAATCCGAAACCAAAATTCAGCATTGATAATGAAGTGTTAAGATTCCAAAACCAATTATGTGTCCCAAGCATTCTTGAACTAAAGAAAAGAATCCTAGATAAAGCTCACAAGTCAATGTTTGCTATCCATCCGGGTAATAACAAAATGTATAGGGACTTAAAACAAAGCTATTGGTGACCAAAATTGAAGAAGGAGATCGCAGAGTATGTGTCAAACTGCCTTCAATGTCAGCAAATTAAACCTGAACATCAGAAACCAGGCGGTCTACTTCAACCTCTCCCGATTCCAGAATGAAAGTGAGAGCATGTGACCATGAACTTTATTGTTGGCCTACCTCGAACTCCTCGACGTATGGATTCCATTTGGGTTATAGTTGATAAACTTACCAAATCTACACATTTTCTGCCTGTAAGAACTACATTTGATGCTTATAGATTAGCCACTATATATGTTGATGAGATTGTTCGTTTACACGGAGTTCCAATATCTATTTTATCAGATAGAGATCCTAAATTTGTATCTAGATTGTGGAAAAGCCTACAAAGAGCAATGGGAACAGAACTGAGATTCAGTACCGCGTTTCATCCACAAACAGACGGGCAATCAGAACGGACCATACAGACTTTGAAAGGCATGCTCAAAATGTGTGCTGTAGATTTTAAAAGGAGCTGCGAGGATTATTTGCCACTAGCTGAATTTGCATACAATAACAGTTTTCACTCCTACATCGGTATGGCACCATACGAAGCTTTGTATGGCAGAAAGTATAGATCGCCCATTTGTTGAACAGAAGTCTAAGATAGAGCTTTACTTGGGCCCGAAATTGTGCAAGATACTTCTGAGAAGATTAAAATCATCCAACAAAGGCTCAAGACAGCACAGAGCTGGCAAAAGAGCTATGCGGATGTTCGGAGAAGGCCTCTTGAGTATGAAGTTGGTGACCATGTATTTATTTGTGTGATTCCAATAAAGAGCCAATTGAGATTTGGTAAGAAAGGTAAATTGTCACCCCGCTACATTAGGCCGTTTCAAATTCTAAAAAGGCTTGGCCTAGTTGCTTATAAGGTTGCTTTGCTATCGAGATTCGAACAAATGCATAATGTTTTCCACGTATCGATGTTAAGGGGTTATCTCCGAGATCTATTTCATGTGATTGATTACCACCGAATAGCACTTGATGAAAATATGGAATACAAAGAATGGCCAGAACAAATCATTGACCGGCAAGTGAGACAGTTGAGGAACAAGTCCATTTCAATGGTGAAAGTAGAATGGAAAGAACACTATGGAAAGGACACTACATAGGAAAAGGAGGATGAGATGCGGCTACGCTATCCATATTTATTTATGGACAGAGGTAAAATAAGTTTAGAGGACCAAACTTCCTAAATGAGGGAAAATTATGATAATCCTGTTTTGTGTTATTTAATTACCCTTACTTATGATTGTGATTATGTGCTTGATGTGATTTTGGGTGTTAATTATGTGATTACTTATGTTTTTGAAACTATATATGTTCACCGTAGGAAAATCTGTCCAACTTACTGCTATAATTTGAAATTTGAAGACTGTAGAGGCTACAGAAATTGAAATTGGTGGTGCCATTGTGTTAAGCGTGATTTTTAGAGCCTACAGTGAGATCTAATTAAAAATTGATTCAGATCAAAATAATTAGATTAAACTGATTAAATTAGGCACAATTAATTAGCCCTAATCAAGTTTGATTGGGCAAGCATATATAAGAGCTTAATTACACTCTTACTCATTTTCTTTTGAGCTCATTTTCATAACTTGGCTGGAAATAAACTCTAGAGAGAGAGAGAGAGAGATGAGTGTAGAGAGAGAGGGAGCACAAAATTGGAGGTTTGAACTAAAAGCTTGGGAATTTGGAAGCTAGGCTCTAGAATTAGCCATAATTGGAAGGGTTGAAGCTTCTAGGTGATTAATTGAACTCAAATTCATGAGTTTAAGTTCATAACTAAATGAATTCAAAGTATATATGAAGTTAAATACATGAATTAAGCTAAGCTTGGTAAATTTGAGATCATTGGATGCATGCATGAAAGGATTGACCATAATTTTGCATGTTTGAATGTAAAGAATGTTGATCATGTTGTATTAAGGGTTGTTTGACACATGCATGCAAGAATTTCCATGCATTGAAGCTTAAATTCAAGCCTTGAAGCTTGTTCATGATAGATACAAACATGAATTGTGTATATATAAAGTTTATGGTTTGAAATTTGTTAAATCCATGGAATTTTGAACTATGGTTGTAAGTTATCTTCAAACATATGTTTTTGGGAGTGTGATTGCATATTTGAGTGTATTATACATGAATTGGACCTATGGAATTGTGATTTGAACTTCAAACAAAATTTTGGAAAACCCAGAAATCGACCTATTCGCTCAAGCAAAGGAGTTGCCGCTCAAGCGGAAAATGAAGGCAACCAGAAGTTTTACAGAGACTTACACGGTGGCTCGAGTGTCAAACTTTGCACTAGAGCAAACCCTGTTTTGCAAGGCTTCTAGCTCGAGCGTCAAAGTATTGCTCCAACGTAAAATACATGCAACCAGTACTTTTACAGAGTTTTACAGGCTGCTCGAGCGACCAAAGCTACGCTCAAGCGGAGGGCCCTATTTCAGAAATTTTGAATAATTGTTTTACGTTCCATTTTCCTTTCTCTTTCATTTCTAAGCACTCTTAGGCATACATTGAACATTGTAAATGCACAAAAGGGATAAGAAAGAGGCCTAAGAGAAATAATAAGTTAAGAACGGAATGAATTGTTTGTGACCCAATATGTTATCAAATGTGTAGGGTCAAGTACAAAGGCAAATCCATCAACGGAAAACTGTGAGTAATATCTTAGCAAAAATACTTTCAAGTATGCTACTTTCCAAATGCTACTTTTGTATACGTTTCGTGGATTTTTTGATTTGTGAATGAGTATTCGTTATGCCTAATGTTTGTATAAGGCTTTACGAAGAAAATGCATTAGACCGAAGGCCGTCTCAATATGAATATGATTATTACCACAAATATGAAATGCACATACATATGAATATGAATGAATTGGGCCTGAGGCCGTTTGATATGCTTGGGCCCGAGGCCGTCTGATACGATAATTGGGCTAGAGGTCGTTTGATAAGAATGAATTGGGCCCGAGGCCATTTGACAAGAATGAATTGGGCCTGAGGCCGTTTGATATGATTGGGCCGAGGCCGTCTGATAAGAATGAATTGGACTCGAGGCCGTTTGATATGCTTGGGATTGAGGCCATTTGATACATTTGATAGAAATATGCATGGGCCTAAGGCCATTTGATGTGATACATTTGATAGAAATATGCATGGGCCTGAGGCTGTTTGATGTGATTGACAAGGATATCACTTATTAGAGAATTTTATTCACATAACCTCTTTACTTTGGTATTATTCATTGGGCTTTCGCCCACTCTTATTTATGTGTATGTAGGTGAGCAAATAGATGTCTAACCCTAGCCTCAATGAAGAATGTGAAAGGAGTCCAAGTTTCTGTGGAGTCAGCCTGAATGTCTCACGCACGAGACTTTGTTTTGTTCTTTTGATTACCCCATTTTTGCTATTTTGGTGAATCCATTGGATTACCTATGTATATAGATCTTTTGTTCGGTTGGCCATATATTTGTATGATCCTGGATGAACAAGATGTTTATTTTGGTTATGGTGTGAGTTATTATGACATATGTGGAAATTGTTTTGGCATGCCATGTAAGCATAACTCAATGGACAAAATTTTTAGGACTACTTCCGTTTGGCCCCTTTACTATTATAATTTGTGTTTGGTTTTGTCAGAGGCCGTAGGTAATCTTATGATTACTAGCCAGTTATGGCCTTAACCTACAGGGGTGGGTTCTAGTCATGACACTAATATCATATCATTTCGACCTATGTCAAAAGCCCTCGATCGAAGGGTCGATAGGCCAATCTCGAGGGGGATGATAGCTTCATTGCCAAAACACAAGGCAAATGGTGTCTCCCTGTAGCTCGACTTTTCATGCCCCCTTCGGAAGACAAATAGCCCTACAATTCGGACTCTACCTGTGGTTCTAAATCTAATTTCACAAGTGCAATGTGAAACAATGAAAACACAAAAAGAGTCCAAATCTGGCAATTCTTTTTGAAAAATCGATGTTTGAATCAAATGCCAAAAATGAACTACTTTGCCAAATTTCAGAGTCGCCACCTAAATATTTTTGGAAAATTTAGGAAACTCAAGACTCGTGCTAAAGGCCATTAGTCCGTCATCACCAAAGTGTCTCGGCTCGATAACTTAGGTATGAGAGGGGAAGGTCATGAATTGAGCACCCCACTCGCCCGATCAAAGATCGGCCTCTATTAATCATGATGTGATTTTTATTTACATTATATGCTTTTATTCCTATTATTAGCTATATTACTATGTGATGCGCATAAAAGGTATAGACTAATATTTGCAAGAATTAGAACATTTGATTCATGTTTGTATGCAAAATTGTTTCAAATATGTACCACTTGAAAAAGTGATCGCATATAAACATTACTTAAATTATTTCAATTCAAGCAACTAGCCTCATCCACAGGCATTCAAACAGTTATATTGTTTAAGAAATTAGCCTCATGGAAGTATGCTTTGACAAGGTACACAAACATTCGATGCGAGATGCTAAAATATAAAATTACTCACCTAGTACTCCAAGCCAAAACAAAGCAAAATGATTAGGAAAAACATGCATATTCCTATTTAATGCAATATGACTAATGCAACACACCTATTATGTATTTTTATAGGCTCAGCTATGAGCATGGTATATGATTCCATTCAAGACATGCGATAAAGCACATATTCAAGAAATGAATTTGAACATTGATATCGAGTTAGTATGATAAGCCGAGCCTTAGATGCATACAAGACGATGTATGCAAAGCATGAGAATGCTAATTTAAAAATAATGTTCCTATACTAACCATCGTAAACAAGTAAGTAAAAGGGAGAAAGACGTGAGGTTGGAAGACATACAACTTATTACATGATTTCCCTTGTGTAAGAGGGTGCGAATCAAAGTTCAAAAGTCAGAATTAAACTAATTGTTACAAAACTGAATGAATAAATTAAAGCGACGCTAATTAACTAGCTAACTAGGCTATTACAACAAGGATGTAGACTATGATAAATAAACTAGCTATCTAAGCTAATTAACTACAACAATTACAAATAAACAATATTAATAAATTAATTAATTACAACACTAATAAATAAATTAATTACAACAATGCATGGGGCATTAATACACAAGAGTTGCATGCACAAGGTCCAAGAACAGCACTGTCTGCCTCAGCTTGCTCTGTTTCACCTTCAGCCACTGCCTTCTGTTTTCTACAAAAATACACTGCTAACCAAACATTGATGATCGGCCGGCCCTCAATGAAGCCCAGTCGGGCCTAAAAAAGGCCGGTTGTGCCTCAATTTCATTCCAACTTCTATTCTGTGCTCTGAAGTGAAAACAATGCAGACAGCGTGTTTTGGACTCTGTTTGTCCGTCTCTCACTTCTATGTCATGGAAAAGCCTCGAGAGAAGGTTAGAATTGTTTCCAAAACCATCAATGAGAAAATTGATTGCTTGATGATTTTGATGTACAATTTGGACAAAAATCAATAAATGAGATGAACACCAACCACCCCTCCCTCCTATCATAGAGTCAATCCAAAGAGGGAGATAGAGACTCTTCAAAGTTCATCCAAAACATCATGAATTGATGTAAGATGACCCTCGACACTACAAATTCAGCATAATGTTCGGCCAAACCCCCAAGTAATATAACTCATTTTCTTTATGTGAGTTGGTTCATTTTAAGCCAAATTCATTAGTCTTTACCATCGTTTAATCCATTAAGTCCAAGATGATTGTTACATCCACTAGAGATTACGTCCACTAAGTGAGAAATATGTCAATCAAGAGGTGATTCTCAACACGAAAAAGAGACTACACCGTTGGCAATGAACCTCCGTAGAGATTAAGCCATTAAGCGTAAATTGCTAGTTCACGTTTTGAATGACCGTCAACCAATTGAAACACTCTCAAATGAAAGAGATGAATAGCAAGTTGATTATTAAAATAAGGTTCTTAAACATAGAAATGAATTGAAGCAAAGCTTAAAACAATATACAACATGCTATGTAGGCATACTTATGAGACAACAACTAAACTAATCAAAGCATGAGCTATTTACATAACTTAGAACATCCCTAAAACAGCCTTAAACAGATGAAAAATAGTGGCTAAAAATGCATGAAAAGAGCCTAAAAAGCTAAACAACAAAGAAAAGAAACAAGACTAATAAGCAAGAACAAAGAGGGGTAGCTAACCCCTCCACTTTTGAAACCTCAAAGCATGATTTTTAGCCCTTTTAAAACTTTGAAAATTAGTCTAAGGAACAAAGAAAAAGAGTGTAAAAGTAAGGATTTGAGCTATAGGTAAAGGTGTAAAAAGAGTAAACTCTCTCTACCCTTTTGGTAGCTCTTTAAACCCAAACTTAAACACTTAGAATAGGATCAAAACAACACAAAACAGTAAGAACTAAGTAGCAAATGAAAGAACAAGAAGTAAAAGATAGGATAACAAGCTTATACCTCTCAAGGAAGTAAACTTTTGATTATGAACCAAGCTAAGTCTCAACACACTCTCAAGTTTGAATTATGGTATTTAAGGCTCAACCAAGGTTCCTAAGCAAAGGTGTGAAGGTGTATATGATGTATGGATATAGGTTCAAGATGATAGGTTAGCTCAAAGTGTTGCTTGCACAAGAAGAATGAGAAAACGGAGCTCTCAATGTGATATAGAGGCTTTCTTGAAATTCTTCAACCCTCAAAACAAAGATATATGGTCGTTTTTATAGAATTTGAGCTAGAAATATCATAAATATCTTCAAAAATGGACAGCTGGCGGGCTCCGGCCCAGAACAGTGTTTCTCGCTACCAAGTCTTGGCTGACCTTCAATAGCCACAGTCGGCCCTCACTGAGGCACGGCTGGGCCTTAATGTGTTCCTCTGTTTTTCTGCTTCAACCTCAGCAAAGGATGGCACAAGGTGTAAAAATGGATTTCTTGGGTATAATCAATGGAAATATGGAAGGTTTGGGGTTGTCTCGAAGCTCAAACAAGGCTCCTTCGTTGAGACCTCGAACCACGCACAATACCACTTTCATCATCGAATGTACCGGACAAAGCGCTCGAGCCTTGCAGGCAGTCAAAAATGGGAGGTCCACACTCCCCCATAGAGTGTCTTGGCATAGTGTGATGGGCCCACAGTACGCTCGGCAATTCCTCAACCCATCTGCTCTTCGCTCTTTCCAAACATTTTTTTACACCGTCCAGGACTACTTTGTTGGAAGCTTCTGCCTGTCCATTACTGTACGAGCAAGCTGGCAAAGAAAAATAGGACCAAATGCCACACATGTTGCACAATTCCCTGTAGATGCCACTATCAAACTAAGTGTTGTTGTCAGAAATAAGCACCCTAGGTATGCCGAATCGGTGATGATATTCTTCCAAATAAAGCGCTTGATATCTACATCCCGTATATGTACCAAAGGTTCTACTTCAACCCATTTCGTGAAATAATCAGTAGCAATAATAAAGAACCGCTTATTGCCTAGAGCTTTTGGTAATGGTTCAACTATGTCTAACCCCCATTGAGCGAAAGGCCAAGGACTGGTCACAGAGTTCAGCTCTTCGGTGAGCAGATATATAAGTGGAGAAAAAAAATGGCACTATTCACATTTCTTAACATAGTCCTTAGCGTCGGTACGTATAGTTAGCCACCAATATCCTTGTACAATAGCTCGATAAGCCAACAATCTTTTTTCTAAGTGAGCGTCGTAGCTACCTTCATGAATCTCAGCCAAAAAATCCTCAATCTTGTCCAGATAGACACATTCTAAGTGAGACCTAGAAAGAGATTTTTTGCAAAGCTTTCCTTGATGGTCCAACTAATATCTTAAGGCCTTATTCCACAGCTTGTGAGCTTCCTTCTTGTCCTCTGGCAGTTGTTCTGAAGCAAAAAATGCAGTAATGGGGTCCATCCAGCTCGGCCCCCTCTGGATGGTGTTTACGACAAGATATTCGGAGACACTGATACTCGACTCCGGAATGAAGCACATTTCGACAGTGCACTTGACGTCTGAGTTCACAGCCGAAGCTAAGCAGGTGAGAGCATTGGCATATGTATTTTGATCACGAGTAATCTGATTCAGTTCATGGCTATCAAATTTCATGAGTAGGGAATTGACTATTCTCACATAGGCTGCCATACGATAATTTTTAGCTACGTACTCACCCTTTAATGACCAATTTCAAGTCATAAAAGATTTATAGCCTTTTAGCTCTCATTTGAAGTGAGTTCCTAAGGCCGACCAATAGGGCTTCATATTCGGCCTCGTTGTTTGAGGCGTCGAAGCCGAGTTTGATCGCTTGTTCAACCGCTGCTTCTTTGAGGGTCATGATAACTACCCCTTCCTTACTGCCGCACTGGTTGAATGACCCGTCACAATATAATTGCCAAATATCCTCGATATACATTCACCATTCCAGTTATGAATGAGGAGCTTATTGGTCCTAAATGTCTAACTCTGCTTGTGGAGGTATAGTAAATTCGACAACGAAGTCGGCTAAGACTTGTCCCTTAATAACCGTCCTTGGTGAAAATTGGAGGCCATATTGTCAAAGTTTTAATGCCCATTGCGAAACTCGTCTCGATGATTCTTCTTTGTGGAGGACTGAACGGAGGGGGTGATCCACCAGAACCTTAATGGTATAAGCTTGGAAGTAATGCATTAGGGCATCCACTTGTGATATCCTTGTTCCGTAGAATGCTAATTGGTCCTTAATTTGAATATGATTATGTGTTTAGCATGATTTTGATTGCGCCATTGTGATTGGCATAATTTTTAGAGCCTACGGTGAAATTTAATTAGAAATTGATTCGGGTCAGATTAAGTTGATTAAATTGATAATTTAGTGCCCAATTGTTTATTATTATTATTTTGGAATAGTGGGGTTTGATGTAAAAGGGCACTACACCCTCAATTCCTTTCCTTATGTGGCTTTGGCTGATTCAAACTCTCTAGAGAGAGAGTGAGAGACCCGAAATTGAGAGAGAAAAGGGGGAGGGGAAATCATCTAAGTTTGCTCTTGAAGCTTTGGAGTCTTCAAGGCTAGCTCAAGAATTAACCATAGTTGTGAAGATTAAAGCTCTTTGGTGAGTAATATTGTAAATTTAGAGTTGATTAATGATTAAGAACAAGAATTATGCTATAGATGATGGTGTTGTGTTGTATTTGATGAATTTGAAGTCCATATGTGCATGCATGTAGTGAGCTCTTGTGAAATTACATAACCTAGCATGTAACATGTGAATTGTAAAGAATTGAGCATTGAAGTATACATGCAAGCATGCTTTTGTTGTATTCCATGAGAATGAACACCATTTGCATTATTTGGGATGGAAATGAAGTCATGATGGCCTTGCATGTTTGAATAATTAAGGATATGAGCTTGAATGCATGAATTTGTTATATTGGTGATGAGTTTGTCATGTTTTGGGACATGCATGTAAGTAAATCAAGAAATTGAACTTTATAATGCTATAATCTTGCAAGGGAACCATGTTAGTATGACTATATTTGAGATTTGAGCCTTTGCATGCAAGAATGGTAGCTGGGAAATTGAATTGAAGCTCAAGAACACAACCTGGAATTTCCAGAATTTTGACTTCCGCTCGAGCGAGGGAAGTGCCGCTCGAGCGGAGAAATCGAGCTCCCAACACTTTTGACAGACATGGTTCCCGCTCGAGCGGGGAAGTTGACGCTCGAGCGGGGAGCTATGTAGATAAACAGCCCGCTCAAGCGGGGAAGTTCACGCTCGAGCGGGAATTTGAGGTAACCAGCACTTTTGCAGACTTAAGGGTCCGCTCGAGCGGGGAAGTCCACGCTCGAGCGGGGACCCTGTTTTCTGGAATTTTGAAAATGCATTCTGTGTTCCGTTTTCCGTTCCCTTTCACTTCTAAGCACTCTTAGGCATACATTGAGCATTAGAAATGAGTTAAAGAGATAGGAATAAAGCCTAAGAGGAAAATGTGAATTTTGAACGGATTGAGTTGTTAGTGACTCTTTTATGTTCATGACATGTGTAGGGTCGAGTTCCAGGGCGAACCAATCAACCGATCACTGTGAGTAATATCTAAAATATGTTATTGTCCAATTACTTGCTCCCATGTAAGTTTTATAAGGTTCATTAATTTTGAACGGTGGACCAAGTTTGATATATGGGAAGCCTGAAAGGCCTATGTGCCAGTTTGATATGAAAGCCTGAAAGGCCTATGTGCCAGTCTGATATGAAAGTCTGAAAGGCCTATGTGCCAGTTTGATATATGAAAATTTGAAAGGCCTATGTGCCAGTCTGATATGAAAGTCTAAAAGGCCTATGTGCCAGTTTGATATGAAAGTCTGAAAGGCCTATGTGCCAGTTTGATATGAAAGTCTGAAAGGCCTATGTGCCAGTCTGATATGAAAGTCTGAAAGGCCTATGTGCCAGTTTGATATATGAAAATTTGAAAGGCCTATGTGCCAGTTTGATATGAAAGTCTGAAAGGCCTATGTGCCAGTTTGATATGAAAGTCTGAAAGGCCTATGTGCCAGTTTGATATGAAAGTCTGAAAGGCCTATGTGCCAGTCTGATATGAAAGTCTGAAAGGCCTATGTGCCAGTTGATATGAAAGTTGGAAAGGCCTATGTGCCAGTTTGATATAAAGGCCTAAGAGCCAGTCTGATATAAAGGCCTAAGAGCCAGTCTGATATAAAGGCCAAGGAGCCAGTCTGATATGAAAGTTTGAAAAGGCCAAAGGCCAGTTAACATGAATGAATTGGGGCCCAAGGCCGTCTGTTGTATAATGTTTCAATGCATTTCCTTTATTTAATATTATTCACTGGGCTTTCGCTCACGCTCATTCATGTGTTTGTAGGTGAGCCAAGGGAGGTCCAGACCCAGCCCCAGTAAAGCCTAAGTGGATCAACATAAGTTTCGGAAAGTCAGCCTTTGTGTCTCACGCACGAGACCCACATTCGCCTTTTTTTGTGTAGTTATGTTTTGTCATGTTGGCGAAGCTTTGTATATGTTTGTATATAGTTTCACGGGTTGACATAGTTTTGGGATGATCCTGTATGTGTTGAACTTTTGATACTTAATTTCTGTTGTGAGTTATTAATGTTTATATGTATAACTTCTTTGACGTGCCATGTAAGCACAGCTCTAAGGACAAAGTTCTTAAATTGCTTCCGTTTGGCCCCCATTAACTCTGTTAACCTGCGTTTGGTTTGGTTTGAGGCCGTAGGTAATCTCACGATTACTGGCCGGTTATGCCCTTAATCCACGGGGGCGGGTTAGGGTCATGACAGATTGGTATCAGAACACGAGTTAATAACTCACACACTTGTCCAAAAAGAGCAATAAGTGTCTAGATGAGATCTAGGATGCATTCACAAGTACGAATTTGGAAGCATCGATAATATGCTTAACTTTTGTTACAAATGATTATGTGCTATAAATTGTGAATTTCTTGCATTATAATTGTTCGAATATGCATGCTTTCTAATATATACATACTTGTGTACCTTCTGTATAAAGTATGATGCAAGGTTAATCAGATGGTGAACTTTAAATATTTTCTGACGATACGAAATGACGAGTTTCTTGAAATGCTATTTTGCATGAATGATTGTATAAATTCTCCTTGAATGTGATTGTGGTATCCTTAGTGGAGGCCCTCACCCAGGGGACATAATACTGTGGCTTATGGTCATGAGGCCCTAGCCCGGGGGAAATAATACTGTGGCACAGGCCCTCGCCCGTGGGAGATAATACCGTGGCCTATGTATGAGATATGTTGATATGCTTGACCAACATAATATGTCACGCTGAAGGAAGTACCACACATGATTCGAATATGAGATATGAATTGTTACACTAATGTGTACAACAAGTTTGTCTTGTTATAATGCACATACATGAACATATGAACCATGAAAAGTTGCTTATGTGCATTCGATTTTGTCAATGGGTATTTATGTGAAATATGAACATAATTTAAGTACATGATTACTTAGTAAATGTTCAGCATGCGATATTTGGTAAGTATGCAATTATCTGTTACGTATGTGATTAATTGCGTACGATGTGTGAAATGAGAATATACCAATGTGCGAATGTACCCATGTGTATTTGTGTTTAATTTCATATTGGGCATCCCAGTATTTGGTAAAGTTGATAAGAGTTTGTGTAGGCTATGGATAAAGTAAAGGCACATGAGTTGGTAGACCCTTCCACAGCCCGACTGGATAGACTGGAAAGAACAGTACAAGAAATGGCAAAGATCTTAAGACAACAGTACCAGCTGCCGCTACGGCAAGAACCTTTGCCACCACCAGTGCAAGAGCACCAAGTGAATAGATTGGAAGTCACAAAATGTGTTGAGGTGCCAGACCGAACGCTGATGACCAAAGCTAACATGAACCGATCTTCTGAATGGAAAAGCAAGAGACAAGGCTTTTTCTCAAAGAAGGAGTCATTTAAAAAGCAAAATATGGGATCATCGCGCACTTCAAACTCTACAAGGAATACAGCACCGACATGTAATGAATGTGGTAAGAAACACCGAGGGGTGTGTCATCGAATTTCTGGGGCTTGTTATGGGTGTGGTGGAATGGACCATCTGGTAAGGAATTGTCTCCGAAATGAGCAAAATGTGAATAGATCCTCTGTCTCAGTTGGATTCGTACCAATGGTAGGAATTGCTGATCAAGATAGAGTAATTGCACTTGTCCCAGGAAGTGCTCAGAATGTCGTGACCGCTATCCCAGGTATCTGTACTGTTATAAATGAATGCTTATGTGTTGATTGATTCTGAATTGGTACATGTGCACATCTTTGCTTGGGATATTAATTGATTCGGATTGGCAGGTTCTTTCGTATCTGTTGCATGTGTATTTAGATTGGTTAGACCCATAAGATCCGGACCATATCCCTTAAATGTATATACTCCATTCGAGAAATTTGTGAAATATGTATTGGGATATCGATTAACTCTGCACATGCGCATGTACAGCTGAATCTATGCTTAAGGTGATTTGTTATACTACTGTCTTTAATGACTAAACCACTGGAATTATGACTTTGTGATTGTGTGACCGAGTTGAGCGCCCCAAATAATGAACTCTATGAATTGTGAGATCACGCATCTTGATTGGTAGAAAGTTGACTGGATTATGTGACTAATTTGGAACTTTTGCGTAACAATCCTATACCATGTGTACCTGAGGAACTTTGTTTAATGAGTTACTGTGCACCATGTTCTTGCATATAAGACTTATTTGGGAACTGCTATACTGATTATGATACGTACCTCCTGATACGAATGACTGCATGCATATGCAACTACCCCCGAATTTATGTAGACAATACCATATTATACCTGATTTGAAACACTTTGATATGAACTATTGTGATGAATGATTCTGATATGACTTTGAGAACTGATGAACTTAGGGGAGTTGAGAAACTATCAACCATGTACCTAAGCAAACGAAGTATGCCTTACAGAACCGAATGTGCCCTATTTAAGAAAATTTTTATCTGATTCGATCCGATAGAACCTTTGCCTGATATAGTTCCGATGGAACCCTTATTTGATATAAATTGATAGAACCTTTGTTTGATTTAATTTGGCAAGACCTGTGTCGGGATTGGTTTGATAAGACCCTCTGTCTGATTTAATTTTGTAAAAAGGGATTGAGGATTACCTGTAAGTAAATAGCTAGATTATTCTTGGCAGAAAAACTGATAGACCCGAAACTTGAATCTGTCTAGAGTACTTAACCTATTTGAAAGACCTTTTGTGGGCTATGACAGATCGATCTAACCATGAACACCGTTGAGAACCAACCCCCAACTATCGAGGACATATGTGTTGAAAATGAGCCGAATTGTACAAACCCCGTGATTGGGCGTCTTAAGGAACGATGCTTGTGTATTGTCCCATCCTTGTAGTTCGACGCTATGGGGACCGATGATGGCAGATTGATTTGATTATGAGCAGTACTGAACATTTGTCTTTGACCGATCAGAATATGTTTTGTAAGGGAGAGTAGTTGCTTCAGTGCTACCAGATTTTGGGAAAATCAAGTTATAGTGAATGGTATCGTGTATGTTTTGATGACATTCTTGGAGCCTCCTTTCGTGCTAGGGGACGTTAAGCCTATGTAGCACCTTTGATTGAGATATCTTTGGCCACCGACGGTTTCGTACGGGTGGGTTTGACTAATCGATCTCGAGTCGGCCACCGACGGTCGTGAACGGATGCGCTTTGATCCCGAGACGATTATCCCTTTGCTTTGCCCGGAATGTCATCCTTTGGTATTGTGTAGATGTTATCAACATCCAAAAGCTTTTGAAAAAAACCTGATTGTCTGAAAGTGTGTGAATTCAGTACGCCTTGTGGAATTGACTGCTCAGTGCCATTATATTCTGCAATCGGGACCCTGAGATGTGTAAATAGTGTTTAGCAAGTGATTGACTGTTTCGGATAATATCTTTGACGCCATGGGAATTGAATATTGAACCGAATTGCAAACCGCAAACTGTTGAATGAATTGGGAACATGTGTATTATGTTAGAAGTCGACTGCATCGTTGTTATTGTGCTGTGCAATTGGTACTATAGGGATGTATGCGTTACGTATGTCGTGTGGTTGATTGCTTCGTTGTTATCTTTGTTGACTCGGGAATCAGTGTCTAGATCCACTTTAAGTTCCTGAAGACTTTTGATTGACATTGGACAACTGTGATGAGTCACTGGACTAAATACCGAATCGGATTGTGTATTGTGGAATTATTGAAGAATGAATTGAACTTTTGTGACAAGGGAATGGACCGAACTTCTATGATAAAGTTAGCCGACATTTGAAATAAATATATTAGTGACCTGCCTTGAAAAGGGGTAATTGGTGAATGTGTGTCTAAGTATTTTTCGAGGCCAACAGGTCGAAGCCAAATATCAGATAGTGGCAAAACTACTTCAATCTCTCTATTTTGGAATGGAAATGGGAATATGTGACTACGAATTTTGTTGTGGGGCTACCTTGAGCACTCAAGGTGTAAATCCCGTTTGGGTTGTTGTATGAGGAATTACTTAATTTGCTCGTTTCCTCCCTGTGACATTTTCATACGATGCTTGTAGATTGGCCACTGGTTACATTAATAAGGTTGCTTGTTTGTATGGGGTCCCAGTGTCTGTTGCTTGAAATCCTGAAATGTGTTTGAATTCTAACAAGCCTTCAAGAGGCAATGGGGACCGAATTATGATTCGGCGCTACTTCCCACCCGCAAACTGATGTATAATCAGAAAGAACTTTTGTTTTGATTCTGGGAGAAATGCTCCAAATGTATGCTTTAGATTTTTGAGGAATTGGAAAAAAATCTATCCATCATTGACAGACTTTGCTTACAATAACAGCTCGCACCCTAGTTTCAGTTTGGCATCATACAAGCCTTGTATGGAGGCAAGGCGGGTCTCCGACTTTGAGAACAGAATGTTGCTTGATTTTGAGACTAAGTGAATGGCTATCGAAAGGGATTGGAACCGTCGAATGAAAAGTATTCCGAATTGTGTTCGACTAAAGGTAAATTAAGTTTGGAGGACCAAACTTCCTAAAAGGGGGGAGACTGTGATATCCCTGTTCCGTAGAATGCTAATTGGTCCTTAATTTGAATATGATTATGTGTTTAGCATGATTTTGATTGCGCCATTGTGATTGGCATGATTTTTAGAGCTTACGGTGAAATTTAATTAGAAATTGATTCGGGTCAAATTAAGTTGATTAAATTGATAATTTAGTGCCCAATTGTTTATTATTATTATTTTGGAATAGTGGGGTTTGATGTAAAAGGGCACTACACCCTCAATTCCTTTCCTTATGTGGCTTTGGCTGATTCAAACTCTCTAGAGAGAGAGTGAGAGACCCGAAATTGAGAGAGAAAGGGGGGAGGGGAAATCATCTAAGTTTGCTCTTGAAGCTTTGGAGTCTTGAAGGCTAGCTCAAGAATTAACCATAGTTGTGAAGATTAAAGCTCTTTGGTGAGTAATATTGTAAATTTAGAGTTGATTAATAATTAAGAACAAGAATTATGCTATAGATGATGGTGTTGTGTTGTATTTGATGAATTTGAAGTCCATATGTGCATGCATGTAGTGAGCTCTTGTGAAATTACATAACCTAGCATGTAACATGTGAATTGTAAAGAATTGAGCATTGAAGTATACATGCAAGCATGCTTTTGTTGTATTCCATGAGAATGAACACCATTTGCATTATTTGGGATGGAAATGAAGTCATGATGGCCTTGCATGTTTGAATAATTAAGGATATGAGCTTGAATGCATGAATTTGTTATATTGGTGATGAGTTTGTCATGTTTTGGGACATGCATGTAAGTAAATCAAGAAATTGAACTTCATAATGCTATAATCTTGCAAGGGAACCATGTTAGTATGACTATATTTGAGATTTGAGCCTTTGCATGCAAGAATGGTAGCTGGGAAATTGAATTGAAGCTCAAGAACACAACCTGGAATTTCCAGAATTTTGACTTCCGCTCGAGCGAGGGAAGTGCCGCTCGAGCGGAGAAATCGAGCTCCCAACACTTTTGACAGACATGGTTCCCGCTCGAGCGGGGAAGTTGACGCTCGAGCGGAGAGCTATGTAGATAGACAGCCCGCTCGAGCGGGGGAGTTCACGCTCGAGCGGGAATTTGAGGTAACCAACACTTTTGCAGACTTAAGGGTCCGCTCGAGCGGGGAAGTCCACGCTCGAGCGGGGACCCTGTTTTCTGGAATTTTGAAAATGCATTCTGTGTTCCGTTTTTCGTTCCCTTTCACTTCTAAGCACTCTTAGGCATACATTGAGCATTGGAAATGAGTTAAAGAGATAGGAATAAAGCCTAAGAGGAAAATGTGAATTTTGAACGGATTGAGTTGTTAGTGACTCTTTTATGTTCATGACATGTGTAGGGTCGAGTTCCAGGGCGAACCAATCAACCGATCACTGTGAGTAATATCTAAAATATGTTATTGTCCAATTACTTGCTCCCATGTAAGTTTTATAAGGTTCATTAATTTTGAACGGTGGACCAAGTTTGATATATGGGAAGCCTGAAAGGCCTATGTGCCAGTTTCATATGAAAGCCTGAAAGGCCTATGTGCCAGTCTGATATGAAAGTCTGAAAGGCCTATGTGTGCCAGTTTGATATATGAAAATTTGAAAGGCCTATGTGCCAGTCTGATATGAAAGTCTGAAAGGCCTATGTGCCAGTTTGATATGAAAGTCTGAAAGGCCTATGTGCCAGTCTGATATGAAAGTCTGAAAGGCCTATGTGCCAGTCTGATATGAAAGTCTGAAAGGCCTATGTGCCAGTTTGATATATGAAAATTTGAAAGGCCTATGTGCCAGTTTGATATGAAAGTCTGAAAGGCCTATGTGCCAGTTTGATATGAAAGTCTAAAAGGCCTATGTGCCAGTTTGATATGAAAGTCTGAAAGGCCTATGAGCCAGTTTGATATGAAAGTCTGAAAGGCCTATGTGCCAGTCTGATATGAAAGTCTGAAAGGCCTATGTGCCAGTTAATATGAAAGTTGGAAAGGCCTATGTGCCAGTTTGATATAAAGGCCTAAGAGCCAGTCTGATATAAAGGCCAAGGAGCCAATCTGATATGAAAGTTTGAAAAGGCCAAAGGCTAGTTAACATGAATGAATTGGGGCCCAAGGTCGTCTGTTGTATAATGTTTCAATGCATTTCCTTTATTTAATATTATTCACTGGGCTTTCGCTCACGCTCATTCATGTGTTTGTAGGTGAGCCAAGGGAGGTCCAGACCCAGCCCCAGTAAAGCCTAAGTGGATCAACATAAGTTTCGGAAAGTCAGCCTTTGTGTCTCACGCACGAGACCCACCTTCGCCTTTTTTTGTGTAGTTATGTTTTGTCATGTTGGCGAAGCTTTGTATATGTTTGTATATAGTTTCACGGGTTGACATAGTTTTGGGATGATCCTGTATGTGTTGAACTTTTGATACTTAGTTTCTGTTGTGAGTTATTAATGTTTATATGTATAACTTGTTTGACGTGCCATGTAAGCACAGCTCTAAGGACAAAGTTTTTAAATTGCTTCCGTTTGGCCCCCATTAACTCTGTTAACCTGCGTTTGGTTTGGTTTGAGGCCGTAGGTAATCTCACGATTACTGGCCGGTTATGCCCTTAATCCACGAGGGGCGGGTTAGGGTCATGACACCACTATTGCCTTGCTAACATAGAAAATGGGCTTTTTCTAGCCAAGTTCGTCCTTGAGCAAGACGACGCTTACTGCCCGATCGGATACCGCCAGATGCAAGATAAGCACGTCGTTTGGAGTGGGGGTAGCCAAAAGTGGGATGGAACTGAGATAGGCTTTCAACCCTTCCAGAGCGGTTTGGCATTCTAGAGTTCATTTGAAGAGCTTGCCCTGCTGAAGCATTTTAAAGAATGGCCTACACCAATCTGAGGACGGGCAAAGAAATCTATTAAGGGCTGCAACCATTTCCATTAACTTTAAACATCTTTGGGCAAACCTGGCGTGTCAAGTTCCATAATGGCCTTGATTTGTTTTGGGTTAGCTTGGATCCCACGATGATTGACAATATAGCCGAGGAATTTTCTTGATCCAATGACGAATGCACATTTTGACACATTGAGCCTCATTTTGTATTTTTGGAGAATATCAAAAGTTGTGTCAAGATTAGCCAAGTGTGCACTATTTTCCTTGGACTTCACCACCATATCATCGATGTAGACTTCCATAGTTCTTCCAATTTGATCTTTGAACATGACAGTGACCAATCTTTTACATGTTACCCCGACTTTTTTCGGTCCAAAAGGCATGACTTTGTAACAATAGGTTCCTTAGGAGCGAGAAATGCCGTTTTATCTTGGTCAACTGGATCCATGGCAATTTGGTGGCAACCCCTGTAAGCATCCATGAAGCTCATACGCTAATGTTGGGCGGTCGGGTCCACAAGTTGGTCAATTCGGGATAAAGAAAAATAATCATTAGGGCAAGATTTGTTCAGATCTGTAAAGTATAACGATTCTGGTTTAGACCTAACCCATTTTTTTGCTTTTGAATCCAAGAACCCATGTACTTAACTGTTGTTCATCTCATTTCCATCTTGTTGCTTATTGAGTTAGCTATTTGGAGTTTTGATTGCGTTTGAAATAGGTTAAGAAGTTAGATTTTCAATGAGTTGTTGCCTAGATTTTTGCCTGTTCGCTCGAGCAGTCTCTCTTATGCTCGAGTGGTCTTTTACAATCTACAAAACTACTGGATGTGTGATATTTTCACTCAAGCGATACTTATTGCGCTCGAGTGGTCTGCCTTGTTTGGTCTGAACTTCTAGGAGTTCACGACCTTCTGTCGAGCGACGGTTTCATTGCTCGAGCAGTCTGTTTGAATTCAGCATCTATAAAAGTCACTTTTGGTCACATCTGGATCATTTTTCTTTTTTCCACCATTTTTAGCCTTCAAGCTCTTCATCCTTTGATTTCATCTACCTCTACCCATCTTTGACCCATAGTTCTTTAGATCAAAAAGTAGAGCTCGGTGAGGGCTTTCTTTTAATCATAGTGGATCGTTCTTTCGTCGTCGGTGATTTTTGGGTCATCTTCTCTTTACTTCAAGAGGTAGGGATTCCTTGCTTCTCTTCAATATCTTCTTACAGATAGATGGGTGGTATATATGTATTGCATAAAACCCTCATGTAGAGGAGCTTTTCTTAAAGGCATGAAAGGAAGTTAGGGTTTTAAAAATAAAGGAGTTAAATGTAAGATTGAAGTGGATTAAGGAAGTTTTGAGTAGTTAGAACATCGTTTTGTGTTTTATAGTAAAAAAACCCTAATTATTTCTAACCCTAGTTATAGAGTTTATTTTTTAAATGAGGAATGTTTTCAATTGACCTTAGACTCATGAAATTAAGTGTATGATTGTTAAGATGAGTATAAATGATGATTATTAAATGTAGTGAAAATGATTATTGCATAAGAAGGCTATGTTGGAGAAATTTATAGTGGAAATTGGATTAATGTGTTGCGGAAAGAGTATGATATAAATTGTGATATATATATTTACATATCATTGAATAAGAAGTGTTAATGTTGAAGGGTAAAGAATATTGTGGGAAAATAAGTGGTACACATTCAAAAGATGAATTTGACTTTTATTATTGATGAATTGAGTGTCGTTGGTTTAAATTTTAAAATGAAATTAATGAATGATATAAGGAATTGATGGATTATGATGTTGGAATGAGGGTTTGTTTCCTTCCGGCTTGTGACCGGTAAAGCATAGCGCTTGATAGAGGTTTCGCATTCCTTCTAGAGTAGCACCCAGAAAAGCGTGTGGTTTGTTGAGATGTGTGGAGGTTTTGCGTTCCTTCCAGCTTGTGACTGGTAAAGCCTGGTGCTTGATAGAGGTTCCGCATTCCTTCCGAAGTAGTGCTCGGAAAAACGTGTGGTTTGTTGATATGGCTTGGTAATGGAGCTGGTTGTTGGTTGTGGACTTGTGCAAAATAATTATAATGGGTTTTGTATGTGTAAAGGGGATAAAGGGAAATGAATTAATTTGTTTTATATAGATTGGTTATTTGGTATGTGTTGAAATAAGTGTAGTTACTTATATGCATTGAAGTTATGCGGATTAGGGTGGAATGTATGATCATTAGTAATGCATGGTTCATAGGTCTAGGACCTTTATGGAATGTTAAAAAGGGATCTTGAAAAAAGATTGCCAGAAATTTATACAAGAATTGTAAAAAGATAAAAGGAAAGTATTTTCTTGGTGTTACCTATGTGTAATTTATTTTTGAGTATAAACGGCACATTATTTATCGATGTATCACTATTTAGCATTCATAATCGCATATATCTATTGATCTTATTGTTGGGAAACATTGTAGATCCCTACTGGACTTTATGTTCATCCCACGTTGCTAATATTTTTTCAGGTGTATGACGAGAAGTGTTTCAAGATCGAGGACCTTCTTTATTCGTTGGCCACGGGGCCTTATATCTACTGGTGGAATGACGTTGTTGTAAAGGGTTGAACCCTTTCTCTTTTATGTAATTATGTAAGCCTATGGGTAATTTATTTAATTATGTCACATGTTGCATCCATTATGTATTCAAATGAGAGAACCTTTTTCTATTCATTCTTGTCAATGTATATAACTTTTGCTTATTATCTCGGGGTGTGACAACTTGGTATCAGAACGAGCCAGGTTTTAATATTTTGGACTCATGGGGAGTGATTTTTACCACAACGGGTTTGTTATGCTTGGTGAGGAGGTCTGCATATAGTTAGGATAAGTATTAGGACTTTATGTGCTGCATTTATGTAAGCATGGGGTTTAGTTTCTTAGATAGTACTTGTAACTGGTGAACTTGCTTTGAGGTCTTATCGGAAACACACCTGATCAATGTGGTTTCTGATAGGAATTCCTTGAGAGTTCTAGGATGAGTAGCTATCCTTGTGGACTTGATTCAATTACGTGATTAAGTGTTTAGTTGTTTATGTGTAATAGAATTGGGTGTGTTAGGGGTTAAGTGTGTCTTGTAGCTTAGCAGTGGTGAGTGTGTACCTCGGGAAGGCTGTTGTGTTGTACACTAAGTTTGGTGTTGTTTTGGGGTTTATAAGATGTCTACACGAGGGAATAGAAGACGAATTGGAAATAGGAGTACCAATAGAGGCACAACAATTCCTTTAGCACCTGTCGTTGCAGCATCGGCTATTGGCGAGGAAGTTACACACGAGATTGTAAGAGCAGTGTAAGATGCTCTAGCTCGCAATGAGGGTGACAACGGGCATACCCTCAAGCTTACTAAGGAGTTTTTCGCTCCAATCCACCGGAGTTTTTGAGGGAGGCTAAATCGCTAAAGGTGAAAGATTAGTTGGAACAAATTACAAAGACTCTTGACATGTTTAGAGTCAAGGATGAGGGGTTAAGGATTTCTTTGGCAAGTTTTCAATTGAGGGAAGACACAAGTTATTGGTGGAAGTATGTTAAAGACACCGTAGGTAACACGTAGGTTGCTTTTACAGAGGTCTTTTTGGCCAAGTACTTCTCCCCTTCCGCTCGGGAAAGGTTGAGGGAATAGCTTGTCGAGTTGCACCAGGATGCTACTCCTTTGGTATCGTTTGAGATACGATTTACTAGTTTGTCGAGATTTGCTCTAGAGTTGGTAGTAACAAAGAAGCGTCGTTGTTATGAGTTTAAGAGGCAGTTACGTGATGATATCTGGGAGAAGGTAGTTGGATCTTTATGGAAGAATTACTTTGCTCTAGTTAAGGCGGCGGCCCATGTGGAGGCCATGGTTATGCATGTTGGTCGATTTAGGAAGGAGGCCACTTCAGCAACTCTTACAGTTCATAAGCACTCTAGGTTTAGTAAGAGATGGAGGCGAGCGCATGTTCAATCTCAAGCTCAGTTCCTGTCTTTGTCGGGGGTTTCGAACTCGTCTGTTATAAGGCCTAGTGAGGTTCAGGCTTCAAGCTAGCCTTAGAGTAGGGAGTCTACTATTTGTTTTGATTGTGGTCATCTGGGCCATGTGAGATGTTTGTGCCCATTGCATGTGAATTCGTCAGGTGTTTCAGGACCTAGTCGAACTCAATCTCTTAAGTCCAGTCAGGGGCGGTATCGGTGCCAGACTCGAATAGGCTAGGCTTCGAGAGCTTCGCGAGGGTTGACTTTTCAAGCATTCCAATTGTATTACCCTTGAGAGGGGCTTTTGTATTAGAGGTCTGTAATATAATATTTGAATTTTTGTTGTTGACCGGTATACTATTGGATGTTGAGACATCGTGATTACGTGTTATATATATGTGTGTGTGTGTGCGTCGTTGTTGTTTGTTTATCCTCACGTATTGGGGGCACGTAGTAAATCTCAAAAACTCTTATATATATATATATATATATATATGTAATAAGAAATCGTTAAAGGGAGTGATGATCCTAGTGTTGTTGTATACCTGATGTTAATCTATGAGATGATTATACGATGGCCTGTGAGCCTTGTTTTGTTTGGGAGTTAGTTGTCAAGAACAAGTAATTCGTGGATTGTTGTGGTTAGTGGTGTTGTACATTGAGAACGAGTTATAAGGCTTAAATGTGTTGACTATAAAGGAATGTGAGACTTTGGCGTTTTGGTAGAATTGGCAGGTTAGGTGAGAATGTTTCGAAAGAGTGAAATTCGTGGTTCAGGGTAGTGAGAATGGTTACTTATGTGTGTGGTGTAGTGTTATGGTTTTCTTGGTCAATGAGTTCGTTGTGGTCCTATCGATCGCAATAAGGGTAGTGTTTGTGTTGTGGTATTATTAGATATTTTGATGGAGTTTATGAACCTGAGGAGAATTTAGTGGTTAGATGCTAGAGGTATTCCTTGGGAGCAAGGTTGTGTTCTCGGGTGACGAGAGTGGAATTGGTGAAGATTCTTTGGTGTCCGAAATTGTGTGATTACCTTTGACCATATCGGTCTAGTGTTTGAGATGTAGGGATGCCGGGGTATAGTTGACAAATAGTCACACTGACTCTAGCTTAGAGTTTGGTAACGGGGTTGTAACTCTGTAAATGCCTTAGAGTGGTTTGACAAGAGTGGAGTCTCGTGTCGGTGGTTATAAAGTTTGTGTGGAGCTTGTTACAAGTTAGTGGAACTCCTTGGGCTGGAGTAGCGTATTGTGGAGTCATCGTTTTGCGAGTATGTTATGCCTTGTAGGGGAAGATAACTTGTGATAATGTTTATGATACATTGGAACTTTGAAATAATGAACTTTCTTGCGTTTCGTTGCGTTGATACACGGTTGTTATGTCTACTAATACTTGTTATATAAATGTGGTGTATGTATTTATTGTGGCATCACAGTAAGAATGATGAATGTTGTGAGATAACGGTTGTTGAGACTGATTTGGAAAATGAATTTTTCCTGGTGCTATAGCCTCGGATGGCTTTGTTAAGCGGAAATGTTGTGGAGTTAATCAAAATCATAATGAGGGATTTCACTAAACAGTTTTGTACAACTTACTTGTGGATGGTTATGTGTCTCGATTTACACTTTTGTTTTTGCGGAATATTTATACAACTTTTGAGTTTTGCTTGAAAGGCAAAAAATGTATTTTGGTTATGATCAAAATGAGTTTTGGGCACTTATAGGAAATATTTTACATTCAAAAGAATGATTTTCAAAGAATCAAGAAAATGATGAAAAAAATTCTTTTAACAAAGTTCTGTTATAATTTGTTTTACCTAAAATAATGGATATTGTATAGTGACTTAGCTTGAATTGCTAATTTTGGGTTGGGTGTTTGGTTTGACGAGTGTTTTGGGGTTATCAAGGTTTGTATATAGGGGTGTTGTCTCTGACTTATTCTGTTGGGAGTTTTCTTTTCGTATGTGAGTTCATCGAGACTTTTATCGTGGGGGTTTCCTTCTGTGTTCTAGTGCTAAGCACTCGGGGGTGTTTGGGCATGTTGTGGTGGTTCTCGCGCGGTTGATGTCTCTGGTATACGTGTGGTTATTATTTTCGTTGAGTTTCCCTATGAGGCATCTGTGATCTCCTCATTGAGTTTCGTTGTTCGGGTGTCTTTAGGGCCCTGAAATGTTGAATCAAAATCAGAGAATTTATCCCAAGTATGGGTCCAATCTTAAATTTGTGGTTGTGTCTTCGGTTATGATTGAGTTGCCTTTGATTCAGCCTTATCTTTTATTTCAGAGACAAAATTCTTTAAGAGGTAGAGAGTATAACGATTATGGTTTAAACCTGACCCATTTTCTTGTTTTTGAATCCGAGAACTCATGTACTTCACTGTTGTTCATCTTATTTCCATCTTATTGTTTGTTGAGTTTGGCTATTGGGAGTTTTGGTTGCCTTTGAAACAGGTTGGAAAGTTAGTTTTTTAATGAGTTGTCACCCAGATTTTTGTTTGTTTGCTCAAGCAGTTTTTCTTGTGCTCAAGCGGTCTTTTACAATCTGCAAAACTTCTAGATGTGTGATGTTTTTGCTCGAGCTATACTTCTTGCGCTTGAACGGTCAGCCTTGTTTGGTCTGAAATTCTAGGAGTTCGCGATCTTCACTCGAGCGGCGATTTTACTGCTCGAGCGGTCTGTTCGAATTCAGTATCTATAAAAGTCACTTTTAGTCACATCTAGATCATTTTTCTCTTTTCCGTCATTTTTTAGCCTCCATGTTATTCATCCCTTGATTTCATCTACTTCTACCCATCTTTGGCCCATAGTTCTTTAGATCAAAAAAGTAGAGCTCGGCGAGGGCTTTCTTTTAATCTAAGCGGATCGTCGTTTCGCTGTCGGTGATTTTTGGGTTATCTTCTCTTTGCATCAAGAGGTAGAGATTTCCTTACTTCTCTTCAATATCTTCTTATAGATAGATGGATGGTATATTTGTATTGCATAAAAACCTCATGTGGAGGAGCTTTTCTTAAAGGCCTGAAAAGGAATTTAGGATTTCAAAAATAAGGGAGTTAAATGTAAGACTGAAATGGATTAAGAAAGTTTTGAGTGGTTAGAACATGGTTTTGTGTTTTATAGTTATAAGCCCCAATTTATGTCTAACCCTAGCTATGGAATTTATTTTTGAAGTGAGGAATGTTTTCAATTGACCTTAGACTCATGAAATTAAGTTTATGATTGTTAAGATCAGTATAACTGATGATTATTAAATGTAGTGAAAATGCTTATTGCATAAGAAGGCTATGTTGGAGAAATTGATAGTGGGAATTGGATTAATGTGTTACGGAAAGAGTATGATATAAATTGTGATATATATATATCATTGAATAAGAAGTGTTGATGTTGAATGGTAAGGAATATTGTGGGAAAATAAGTGGTGCACATTCAAAAGATAAATTTTTACTTTTATTATTGATGAATTGAGTGTCGTTGGTTTAAATTTTAAAATGAT
Source organism: Camellia japonica (assembly GCA_030407325.1). Taxonomy (NCBI): domain Eukaryota; kingdom Viridiplantae; phylum Streptophyta; class Magnoliopsida; order Ericales; family Theaceae; genus Camellia; species Camellia japonica. The sequence goes on from JAPPVO010000003.1 coordinate 116,601,109, forward strand.
ATAAAGGATTGATGGATTATGATGTTGGAATGAGGGTCTGTTTCCTGCCGGCTTGTGACCAGTAAAGCGTAGCGCTTGATAGAGGTTCTGCATTCCTTCCGGAGTAGCGCCTGGAAAAGCGTGTGATCTGTTGAGATGTGTGGAGGTTCCATGTTCCTTCCACCTTGTGACCGGTAAAGCGTGGCACTTGATAGAGGTTCCGCATTGCTTCTGGAGTAATGCTTGAAAAAACGTGTGATTTGTTGATATGGCTTGGTAATGGAGCCGATTGTTGGTTGTGGACTTGTGCGAAATAATTATAATGGGCATGGTATGTATAAAGGGGATAAATAGAAATGAATTGATTTGTTTTATATAGATTTGTTATTTGGTATGTGTTGTAATAAGTGTAGTTACTTATATACATTGAAGTTATACGGATTAGGGTGGAATGTATAACCATTAGTAATGCATGGTTCATAGGTCTAGGACCTTTATGGAATATTAAAAAGGGATCGTAAATAAAGACTACCAGGAATTTATACAAAAATGGTAAGAAGATAAAAGGAAAGGATTTTCTTTCAAAAATTTAATAGATTTCCATAAGGATGGTATTACCTATGTGTAATTTTTTAGTATAAATGGCACATTATTTACCTATGTATCACTATTTAGCAATCATGATCACATATATCTATTGATTTTATTGTTGGGAAACATTGTAGATCCCTACTGGACTTTATGTTCATCCCACGTTACTAATCCTTTTTCAGGTGCATAACAAGAAGTGTTTCAAGATCAAGGATCTTTTTTGTCTGTTAGCCAAGGGGCCTTATATTTGCTGGCAGAATGTCGCTGTTGTAAAAGTGCTGATCCCTTTCTCTTTTATGTAATTATGTAAGCGTGTGGGCAATTTATTTTATTATGTCACATGTTGCATCCATTATGTATTCGAATGAGAGAACCTTCTTTTATTCATTCTTGTCAATGTATAGAACTTTTGCTCGTTATCTCTGAAATTATATTATAATAATGGTTTTGGTAAACTTATTCGAGTAATAAAATGTGGGGGTGTGACAAGTCTACGTAGACACACCACGACCTTCTCTTTTTCTTAACTACAACAATGTTGGACAACCACGTGGGATAGCTTACTTCCCGAATTGCCCCGGCTTCCAATAGCCTGTCAACTTCATCTACTATAGTCGTGTCGTGTTCGGCAGCCGAACGATGGCTTCACTGAACAACGGGTTTAGTTTTGGGGCCGACATTCAGGCTATGCATGGCTATGGCGGGATCTACCCCTGGTATGTCGTAAAGTGACCATGCAAAAACATCGATGTTGCCGAGGAGAAAAGAAACCAACTCTTGTCGCTTTGCGGCACTCAGACTTGTGCTGACTAAAAAGAATTTCTCAAGATCATCATTAATTAATACTTGGTCCAGATCTTCTGTGACTTTCTCAGCCGAGAGCTTGCCAACATCTTCAAGTCTCTCATGATTTGAAATTTCAATTGAATTCACCTCCAGTTCCTTTGGCTTTTTCTCCACGACTGTAAGATAGAAATCATTCGCCGACTACTGTGAACCATGGATTTGCTCGATGTCGTATTGAGTCGGATGTCGAAGAAGCTGATGATAAGTACTTGGTATGGCCTGCATTGTGTGAAGCCACGTTCTGCCCATGATTATATTGTAGGTGATAGAAGCTTGACGACTAGGAATTCAACCTATAGCGTCTTGGTTCCTGCACACACCGGTAACACAATCATTTCTAGGGGGTATTCCGAATTGGTCTTAAAACCAAAAAGAGAATAATCAGCCGACATGAGATCCGTATCCTTAAAGTCGAGTTTGAGAAAAATTTTGTAATACATCATCTCAGAGGTGCTCCCTGGGTCAACCAAGGTATGTTCAACGGTGAATTTATTTACCCGCAATTCTATTACGAGGGCATCATCATGAGGTACAGTGATCCCTTCAAGATCGACATCGGAAAAGCTAATTTCGTTTGACAATAGCGATCATTTGGCTGACATACTAGACGCAGAATTGGGTTAGGAGGATTGTTACAGCTAGATTGTATTCACTCTATTTGGTGGAGATAAGTTATATATCATATAGATTACGCCGAGTGGAGCTGAATCAGGACATACAACGAGTACGCCTAGTGGGTCAACCCTTTTTGGAAGGTATTCTGCTACTTGGCTAGACTGGACTAGGTCTTCCAAATGATCCTTCAAGGCGTAGCATTTGTCAGTCGAATGACTATGGTGCTTGTGATATTGACATCTCAGGTCTCTCCGTCTCGTGTCTGGGGTCTCGAACATCTTTGTTGGCCATTTGAAGGAAGCCAGATGTTGGATCCTTTGTAAAATCTTACTGATTAGCTTAGACAGTTCAGTGTATTTCTTATCTGACAGCCTAAAGCGCCTATTTTTCACATAGTATTGTTTGTTCTGTAGGCGCGAACCTCGGCGGTTCTCTTTTTTTTATCAGCCTCTTGGCTCTGGGTTCCTTGGGGTTTCATTCGGCGGTGCAATAGCCAGTGGCTGCACCAGGACAAATGCTATCGAATTCCGCAACCTGCAGTCCGGCTTTAACTCGGACTGCGTCATATTTCACTTTACAATATTCTTCGACCTTCTTCATCAAGGCCCAAACTGCCTTGGGGGGCCATTGAGTCAACGAACTCCTGAGCAGGCTATCGGGGTACAGTCCCATCTTGAAGGCAGTGATTGCCATGGACTTATTGCAATCATCATCTACTAAATTAAAGTACTCCCAATATCGCGCCAAGTACTCGCACAAAGTCTCGCTTTGCTTGATTTTCATTACCCACAAAGAGTTTGCTTGTTTTGGTTGGGTCTCGTTGGTAATGCTATTGTGTCCCCGACACTGACGTTGTCGCCTCTTCTGCATTCTTGGCAACCGACCATGCTCATAGGAGGTGCCAGTTGTTGGGATTTTGCCAACTCCCATTGCAAGCGTTCGTTCTCTGCTACTATGTCTTTGAGTCGTTGCTCACTACGTTGCATTTGGCTCATTAAGGTTTGCATGGCATCCTCTATGGATGTTGATGGCTAAAATGGGGTTAGCAGATCAAAATTTAGAGACCTCCTTGCAGGGTGTTAATCATATTATTTAATTTTGATAATGTCTAAAATATTATTTGTAACAATTTGGATTTTTTTAATATACATATGTATTTGACCCAAAATATTATCTTTTTAAAGAAATATATATATTTGTTAAATATTAGTTAAATAAGAATATTTTTTTGAAAACTTTACTATTTACTTTTTGAAAATTTAGGATGATCACTATTCACTTTTTGACCAAATTAAAAATTAATTAATTATATTATTTTGACAAAAATGATTGATTGGTTGTATTATTTTGACAAATTTGATATTGATGGGTTGTCTTGTTTTGACAAAATTAATATGGAGTGGTAGAATATATTTAGTTTAAAATCTCTACAACATATACAATATTTTAAAGAGGGCAAATATTTTCAGATCCATCATAAATATTATTTAAAGAGATTTTTCTGTGTATGCAAATATTTGATCAGAACATATAAATGCATATAATAACATACATCATGGAAGCAATCATATATATTAGTGTGTGGAAATATTAATTACTAGCATGTGAAAAAAATCATACATGATATAATACACAAAGAAATGGTTGCAAAATTGCAACATATTGAATTTTAATTCCCGTGTTGAAGTTTGTATTTGAATGTTAAAGTTACATCTTTATAATGTGGACTTTGTAGGATTATATATATATATACTATATATATTAGTCAAAACCCACATGTTTGTGAGTTTTGTTCAAATTCAGCCACTTTGTTTGTCAAAAAGAAAAGATGCCTCATGATGACAAGTTGAAACAAAGGATGCCTCATGATGACAAGTTGAAACAAATAGATGTCATCCATGACGTTAGCAAAGAGCGTCCAACGGGTATATTTTTGTGTATAAATAGAAGTGTTGTATGTGGAGAAAAATCAAGAATTTGAAGAGAAAATTTTCTGTGAGCTCCAAATTGTATTCTGCTATTTCACTTTCAGATCTAAGTCTAGCCTTTGTTCTTACACTTTCATATCTACTCTTTGTGAGAGAATTATTGTAAAAGTGGGTTTAAGTACCACTTATTCTTATTCCTTATTTTTATGAGAGATTTTGTAAGGGTAAGGCTTTTATTGTTGAGTGAGACTCAATAGATAAGAGTAAGTCTTGTGCCAAATCCACAAGCTTGGTGGTGTATTTATTCAATTGATAGTAAAGAAATTCTCAAGGAGGTTCCTTAGGGAGTAGACGTAGGCCTGGCGTGCCGAACCACTATAAATCGCAGTGTTTGATTTTCTCTCCCTATCTCTCTTACTTTTATATTGATAATTATTATTCTGTTTTTTTTATTTATTAAAATTCTGAATATTGTGATAATTTTAATATTGTGAAATTTTTAATAACCCAATTCACCCCCCCTCTTGGGTTGCCTATCTGGGGTAACACAGGGGTTTCTTCTAGACCTGAAGTTACCCCTACTGTAGCATTATTAACTCTGGTGACCGGAGGATTTTGGTTTGGGTTTACCATAGATGAGTTTGAGTATTCCCACAAACAACGCCAATAATGAGAAAGTGGCTATGGAATACTCCTTCTATCCAAACAAGCCTTTGTTGGATCTTCACAGCTGTCATCTAAAGCGGAAATAAAACTCTAGATGGTGGTGTCAGAACTAGCACTCCGACTGATAAATTAGTCTCTGTTGAAAGATTGGTATTTTATCGTTTCTTGAGGTTCAATGTTTTTTTTTTTTTTTTGGCTACATACTTGTTTCTCTAGCCTCCCTCTTCCTTTTATAGAGTCACTCTTCTCGATCTTTACTCCATCCAGCTTAGTCCTTCATCATCATCCTGTCAAGGTCCATCCGCCTACTATACTTCCTTGAAAGGGATAGTCTAATCCCACCTAATGGGGTCATGTCGACTCGCCCAACACACTCAGCTTTGTTGTTCGGCACAGATACCCGTAATTCAACACTCCTCGATATTTTCATATTTATTCGAACATCTATTCAGCAATGACGTAGTCCAGTAGGCTTGGGCCTTATTCGGCCCATCCTAAACGAGCTTGGATGCTTTGTTGGCCATTTTCAAGTATAACCTCTTTTCGGCTCCCACACAATCAATTAAAGATTATAGACAAAATTGGACATATAATATTAACTAAAAAAGCAAGCAAATAGCTATTGCTGAGGACAAAATAAAATTGTAAATAAGTAGAGTCATTTACTAATTTAAAACATTTACAGATTCATATTTATTTTTGTAAATATTTCAAGAATTAAAAATGTTTGAATTTAATTACATAGTTTAGGAATTTAATATATTCAATCGATAGTTTAGATACTAAATAAATTTAAATTTATATATTTAAAGACGTAATAGAATTAATCAATAGTTAAAAGATTAAATAGATAATTTAATGATAATTCAAAGATAAAAACTATAATAAACACTAGGGGTGAGCATGGTCCGGATTGGATCGGATTGGAGTAAAACCAGGACCAATCCGTTATTTACGGTTTCTGAAAAATTGGAACCAATCCAATCCGTTTAAATCATGGAACCAATCCGAACCAATCTATTTAAATACGGATTGGATCGGTTTAGGACCACGGATTCACATAATTAAATAACAAAAATATATATATGACACTTTAATTTTATAAAAATATAAGCATAGCGCTATATTAGTTTCACAATAGCAATATGTTTTTCTATAATAGCGATATACTGTTCTGGAATTTAAATAACTATAAGAAAATTGGTTTCACCATAAGTATTTAGACCATTGCAAATTAAAACTAAAAACTAACAAACAAAAATAATAAAAAGATATTATACGGTTTTAGGTTTGAGTTTAGATTTTATATAGAATAAGAGAAGATACTATGGGGGAGGATATATAATAAAAATATAGACTATTTGTATACGGTCCGGATCGGTTCCAATCCGGAACCGTGGGGTTCAATCCGGAACCAATCCGTGGACTACGGATTTTTAATTCTTCAATCCGGAACCGAACCGCGGATTCAAAAAACCAATCCAAATCTATCGGATTGGACTGGACTGGATCGGATTACGGATTTCACGGATTCCTTGCTCAGCCCTAATAAACACTGCGACTTTTAGTACCAAATATAGAGAGAAAAAGGGAGAATATTTGTGTATTGTCTTCTTTGTGGCATGATATCCAATGTTATCATTTCCCTCTTTCCTTCTTATAGACATTGCCTTCATTTCTCTCCAATACTTTAATTCAATGAAACTCAAGCCAAAAACAGTAAAGTCACAGTGCGGGAGTAATTATTTGGTGTACCACCACTGTATTATCATCTGTGGACAAGCATCGTTTTTAGGGTAAATTATATTTTCCCCCCTAAAATTTCAACAATTTCCTACTATGGCCCTTTAAGTTTGATTTTTCTCAATTTAGCCCTTCATGTTAGTAGTCCTTCTCACGTTAGACCTTTATGTTTGTAATATTTTTCACTTTGGCCTTTTAAGTTTAATTTTTCTCACTTTGACCCTTTATGTTTGTAATTCTTCTCACTTTGACCCTTCATATTTGTAATTCTTCTCACTTTACTTTTAGACTAACTTTCATTCAAAAAAACTAACAGAATCTGTCACATCACCAATACATCAACTTCATGTGTGATGTAAAAAATTCACTAAAGATAAAAAAAAAAATAGAATTTTTTTTTTAGTCTTTAGTGAACTTTTTTTTCAAATTTATTCATAAACATTATTACATTATAGATGCATGTAGAATAAATGCACCTAAAAAAATAAAAACAAATATAACTAAAAAAAAAAAAAGTTTACTTAAGACAAAAAAAAAATATATATGTATATATAATGACTCAAACACCAGTATTTTTAATTATGAAATTAAAAATTCACTATTATTTTTTTTTTCTATTTTTAGTGAATTTTTTTCTTTTTTTATTTAAATTTGTTTTTATTTTTTTAGGTGCATTTAACCTAGATGCATCTATAATGTAATAATATTTATGAATAAATTTGAAAAAAAAAATTCACTAAAAACTAAAAAAAATTCTAATTTTTTTGTTTTCTACTTTTCATTTTTGTGCGTCTTTAGTGAATTTTTTACATCACACATGGAGCTGATGTGTTGGTGATGTGACAGATTCTATTATATTTTTTTATGGTAGTTTAAGAGTAAATTGGGAATGATTGCAAACATGAAAGGCCAAAATAGGAAAGATTACAAACATGAAGAGCCAAAGTGGGAAAAATCAAACTTAAAGAGCTAAAGTGGAAAGAATTACAAACATGAAGGGTCAAAGTGGCAAAAATAAAACTTAAAGAGCTAAAGTAAGAAATTGGTAAAACTTTAGAGGGTAAAGTGTATTTACCCTAGTTTTTAAAGATGCATCTACCGGCTTCACAGATCTTGAAAACTATCAACTTATTTGGTTCTTATTTTTAGAATTCACTTTTTAAAAAATTGAATTTTTTTTATTTTTTGTGTTTTTTTATTTTCACTAAATTTTTTTAATATTGTAAGTAATTTTTTTAATTTTTAAATACACTTAACATAAATATATTCAAAAAGTATAATGTTTATGGAAAAAATCTTTAGAAAATTCACTAAATACTAAAAATATAATTAAAAAAATATTAGAATTCAGTATATTTTTTATATTCTTGTGTAATTATTAATTTTTTAAAATATTTTTTTATAAATATTTTATTTTTTAGATATATCTAAATAAAGTACATTTAAAAAAATAAAAAAAACATTACTTAAAATTTTAAAAATATTTACTAAAAATAAAAAAATATGAAAAATAAAATACTTAATTTCTAAAAAATTAAAACTAAAACACACTAATTGTGTTTATTTGATTTTTTTTTTTTTTTTTTTTTTTTGGTGATGATCAAATTGTCAACTATGTAGTGGTCAACGACGAACAGCGATTGAACGGTGATTAGATGGGATTGGCCAAAAAAAAAAACGGGACACTTGTTAAAAAAAAAATAAAAAAACAAAACGTGTGATGTGACAAGGGACGAGAGGGAATGGCCAAGTTGGCCTCTACTAGTTAGTTGAGTGTCAACATCTAGGAAGAGTGATTGGCTACAAGGATTATTCTATCCTTGTTTCCAAATTAGAGTGCATTGCTACTTGTTTGTTTTTGAGTTCGTTTGGTATGTGAATTGTTTTTTTAGGTTTTTTATTTTTTTTTTAATTATTTTAACTTAATGTTAAAAAGTCTTATTTGTGATGGGTATTTTTACTTTTGTAAAAAAAAAAAAAAAATAATTATGATTTAAATATAATATTTTTTAACTTAAGTCTAAATTATTTTATTTTTTTTTACTATTTTAACCCCACCCTGCCCTAAATTTCCAAACGAGTGCTTAATCTGTCTGTGCACTTTGGCTCAGGTTTTGAATTTTTTCTATTATTATGATTTTACAAAAATACTAACATTTAAAAATAAAAAATCTAAATCACCTTTTTTATAAAGTTAAATCTTTGAAATTTATCTTAAGGTCTCACTAACAAATACGTTAGAAATATAAGAAAAATAAAACAAAATAAAAAAATATAAGACATTTTTTCATTTATTTCAATTTTTTTTTATTGGTTATATATTTTTTTATCGAGAAGAAATAATTTTCATTACAAAATCGATAAAAAAAAATCGAATCAATTAGACACAGCGACATCACAAAATTTCAAAAAGAAATAAATAACTTCCATAGAATGAAGGATCCAAGATTCCATAAAGGAGGATAAAAGGCCCCCACAAATGAGGGATACAAACCTCCACAAATAAAGAATTATTATATCAACAAATTAAAAATTAAGAAAATCAAACACAAAAAAATAGTACATCTAAGATACCACTAAACTCATCCAAAACTCTACTACTCTACCGCCTTAAACTTGGAATCTGAAAACTCTACCTCCGCTAGTCAAGATATAACATTAATGTTGAGATAGTCGCCTAGCGTAAAGCAAACAAATTATCAAGCGTTGGCATTTGGACAATGAAAAGATTTGAAACTAAGTCTTAAAGTTTTAAGCTCGAGAGTAGAGAAAGTAAAGTTGTGATGATCAGACTAATAAAACAAACATTAAAGGAACATATGAGAAATGGGAAACGAGAGGATAGGGAGATCGGAGAGGTGGGGAAACCACCACCATCTCCCTCTCCCCTAATAAGGAATACTAAAGAGAAAAATGTAAAATATTTTTAGGATTTTTTTCTCTTTCACCGAAATGAAACGCACGGTGTTATTTTTGTATATTTTTTTGAAGCACTTTCAACGTAATCTCAATATTATGCAATGCTTTTATCTTAAAACTTTTTAAGTTGAAAAAAACAAATAAATGGAAAATCTGAAAAGTGAAACTAAACATCACAACTCAAAAAATTACAATTATTTGAGCATGTTATTTTTAATTTTAAGTAAAACAAGTGAAATCAAAAAAGATAGTACTAATTAATTTAAATTTAATGTCCAATGACGACAATAATAATAATAATAATAATAATAAACTTTAGCAGTAATGTAAGTGGTTAAAAAGACAGCTCATAGCTAACTTTGAAAGCTTAACTTTAGGTTCAATGCCATAAAAAAGTCTTATGTTATGGTTATCAATTAATCGGACAATCCACATCAAAGTCTTTTAGTTTTAAATTGATTGAAATTAACGTTTCAATTTGAAATATGTTATAAATGCAAGCTAAGTTTTGGTAATTTGGTTTATTAGCTTGGCCAACCCACTTTTAAGTCTTATTTGTTTGACGGATTAAGTTGAATAAGATTATGAGTACAGTCAGATTGAGTGGAAAGATTATTAGTATGGTAATATTAAATATAAGATAAAGTGTATTTATTTGTAACTAGTGGGGTGGTATTAGTTAGTTAGGACTAAATTTATAAAATTACCTAAAAATCCTCATCACATAAAATATAATTTTGTTAGTTTTGTAAAGTGGAGAGCAAAATAATAATTTAGCCATCAATATTTGTGAAGGGACTAGCTATCCCAACCCTTCCATGAGAATGCTAATCCCATCATAGGAGGGGATTAATATTCTCATGGAATTATTAATCCCATAATATTTTGTTGCATTCAAACATAGATTTGATGAGTCCCACAAATTAATCCAATCCTCTTGTCTAAACCTCCGATCAAACATCACCTTAAGCTCCAAATTGTTTGCCTTTATGATTAGGTGATATTAAAAAATGTTGGAACACGCAATTTGACTTTTCACTACCTAAAACTTTAGAGGAAACAAAACAAAATCAAGAAAAAAATGTCAAACCTGTGATCTCCTATCTACCCCCCTCCCTTCCCAAAAAAAAAAAATGAAAGGGTAATTCCCTAGAGATTAAGGGTTGAGTTTGTATGGAGTCCGATTTAGTTCAACTCTGTAGTAACTTCATTTTTTAATCTGCTTCATTTTCTATTAAGTAGGAGCCCTCCTTCCCAGGTAAGTCTATGTAACAACCCCGAATTATGATTAGTCACTAAATCATGATTGAGAATGCCTAATAAGTAATTAAAAAGAAATTCTGAGTTATTGCATGTGTATTGTGTTATTTGTGTTTCTATCTGTTTAACGTTAAAATATCTGTCTGAATTTCTGATTCAATATGTGAATTGCAGGCCTTATCGACATCCAAACACGAAATTGACTAAGTCTATGTGTTATTTAGAATTTTTAGAATTTTATGACGAGTTTAATTAGAATTCGATTCGGAATCAAATTATTAGATTAGAATTAATCCAACTTAATTAAGCTAACTAAATTAGACCTATAAATAGACCCCTTAAGTTGAGACAAACATTTTCTTCTTATCATCCTTGGTCTCAAAAACATGTAAAGGGAGAGAATGAGTGAGAAAGGTTTGGAATTTGGCATTCTAGCTTGGATATTAAAGGTTTGGCTCGTAGAAACTCAAGAATTTGTTGATTAAAACTCAATTGAAGACCTTAGATGAAGTCATTAATGAAGAGAATTTAAGAAGACTTTGTAATGAAGTATAAGAATTGAGCTAGAAATGAAGGAATTTAAGTCATACCATGCATGCATACATATTTCCTTACATTTGGAGCTTAATTCTCAAGAATTCTCACATGTATATAGTCATTCTAACCTGGTTTTGGAAATTCATCAAGTTTCATACCATTTTACTTCAAGAGATCATGTTTTGGAAGTTTAGAGCTTGAATCAATATACGCATGTTATATACGTACAAAGTTGCAACTTAATTTTGAAGAATTGGCATGCTTTTGAGGCTTGATTTTGTGAATTGAGCTTCATTCCATGTTTTTCCATAAGTTTCTACATGTTTTCTACACTTTTGGCCCAAAAGGATGAGTTTTGATGAGTTAAAGTTGGGTTTTGAACTTGAAGAACAAATCTGGAAATTCTAGAATTTGGTTGCACCACTCAAGCGACCAAAGCTTTGCTCGAACGTAAAATTCAAGCTCTCAAAAGTTTTGCAGAGTTTGGAGGTTGGCTCGAGCAACCGAAGTTGCGCTCGAGTGACCACCCTTTGTTTTGAATCTTGGTTCGAGCGACCAAAAGTTAGCTCGAGCGTAAAATGCAAGCTCCTAGTACTTTTGTAGACATGGCCTTGGCTCAAGCGACAGAATGTGCGCTCAAGCGACCACCCTTTATTCTTAGTACTTGGCTCGAGCGACCGTCGATCGTGAAAATAGAGCATCTAGTACTTTCGCAGACTTTGTAGACCGCTTGAGCAACAGAAGTTGCGCTCGAGCGACCTGCCCTATTTTTGGAAATTTTGTAAACTGTTCTCAAGTGCATTTTGGCATCCTCATTGCATCGTAGGCATTCCTAAGCCATGATTAAGTTATAATAATGAGGATAAGGATTAGAAACGTACCAAGAAAGAAAAGTAGTGAGTTAAGCACCAATAGATCGTGTGTTTCATTATGTATCTGGTATGTGCTCGTGTAGGAAATGCGTCATAGTTCGTCTGATCTTTCTGCTCTGTTTGTTCTGTTACTAGAGCCATCTGTGAGTAATAACTCTGTAAAGCTATGTTCAACTTTAAGTACTTTTAGAATGATATGATATGATCTGTTTTCTGAAATGCTATTTTATGATTAAATGAATGATTGTCTAATTTCCTAAAATGTACTCGTGGTATCCTTAGCATTATGTGATATCTGTTATATGACCTGGTACCAGGATTGGTTATGCATAACTGTTTATCTACTCTGTAGACGTCCCTTTATAGGTCATCTAGTCCCTTTATGGGTCATTTGTACCATCCCATCATGAGTCATCTGTTAGCGCTATTGGATGTACTACGTATGTACCATGTATGATTATCTATGAGAATCTGATATGAATATGAATATGTTTCTGAACTCTGATTTCTGAATCTATTATGGACATCATTCATAAAATCTTTACTTTGTTATTATTCACTAGGCTCTAGCTCACTGTATTACTTATGTATGCAGGTGATTAGGCACGTGATTAGGCCTAAGTTGCTACCTGGATTTGTTTTGGTCAACCAACCACCGTGCCTTTCGAGGAGGTTCCCGAATTAAGAAGTGGTCAAGTTTGGTAAACCATGTTTAAGACTTTTGTTTTCTTTTGTTTTGTCTGAACAACTTTATGTTTTATCTGTGTATTGGGGTAAGACCCATTTTGGCTTATCTGTATATATATGTATGACGTCACTTATGTGAATATAAGTTTTAAATTCTTTGTTCCATAAACGTCACAGTGCCATGGACATTCTATTTTGATATTGCTTCCGCTAGCCCCTTTAAAACTGTTAATCTGTTTTAGTGACCTTCGGTAATCCCAAGATTACTGGCCGATTACGATACTAAACCTATAGGAGCGGGTTTGGATCGTGACAGAGTGGTATCAGAGCACATGTTATACCGCACACATGAGTCCATATGAGCTATAGGATGTCCTAGAAAAGAATTAACGACATTGCATCAACATGTGTAAGTGTATGGGTGATAATCATGTGAACATATCTGAACGAAATGAACATACAAACATGTGTAACATGAAATGAATGAAACTGAACACTATGAACATTGTGAAAAGATTTATTTGCCTATGTTTATTATCGTTTTGTTTACCTATAGCTATGGAAAGAACAAGAAGTGATGATGTATTTGAATCATCCGATGCATGGATGGACTGAATAGAACGAATGTTAGAAGCTTTAATAGAATCAATGAGACAACAACAAAGACAGCAACCTTTGCCTCCCCCGCTTTCTCCGGTACAGTTTGAGCCGATGAATAATGATATTATCTCATTGACTCAAAAGTTCACCAAAATGACGCCACCGACTTTTCTGGGCGGTATTGAGCCACTAAAGGCAGAGACATGGATGTTAAAGACCGAAAAATTATTTGAAGTTTTTCTATGCACTGAAACTGTAATGACCCCAAAATGCAAGGCATGATTATATTAATTTAATTATGTGTTTAAATTTAATTGTGATATTGTGAACAGATGTATATGGATATGAAAATTGAAAGCCTTATCGAAATCCGAAATCAGAATTGGTTACATGAATAAATTATTTGGAATTTTTAGAACCCTATAATAAGTTTAATTGAAATTGATTCAGTTTACTAAAATTGTCTGTGATCGGATTGAGCCTTAATTGGAACTATCATAAGTAAATTGAGTTTTATGATCACTTTGATTAATAGTATTTTCCCAAGATGTTACATGATTAGTATCTAATTCAGCTCTATTCATGATTTAAAATTTGATTAAGTGTAGTAAGCGTTTGGGCATTTTGTGATGGTGAGTGTAGGAGATTAAATTCTAGTGGGTGTACTGAGATCTGGGTGTGTGTGCGTAGAGAAATCAGTGTAGGTGTGTGTATGTAACTACACGTGTTATGCAATTCAAATGTGAGGTTGTGTATATAATCTAATGCTTAGAAGGAATGTTTTTATTCATTTGGTTCATTGTATTGAGAATATAGAGAAAGAGGGAGAGAACTCATCTAGAGACAGAGAGAGAGAGAGAGCTTAAGATTTTGAAGGGGAAGAAGAAGAAATCTAGGAAGAGACCATCCTATAATCTGAAATCAAGCTCTAGGTAAGTGTTTATTTATGAATTAGGCTCATCTCATCTTTGGATTTAAGGAAATTATGGGGTTAATGCAAGAGAGAGCTCATAGATGATGAATATGGAATATTAGCTCACATGCATGAACATTTATGTGTAGAATCACCATTTTGAGCATGGATGTGTAAGAATTTTAGAGTTATTTGTCCCATGCATCCATGATTTTAGGAGCCATGAAGTCTAATCTCATGTTTTGAAAACTATGGTTAGGAGTTTGAAATAAATCTTACATGCATGGCATGAATTCATAATATTCTTGTTATATCATATAAATTCTTGCATGAACTTCATAGATTCTAAAGTTTCCAAAAGGATTTCTTGAGCTATGAGATTGAAGTTTCAAAATACATCATTTCTTGCATGGTTTTACAAGAAATCTTCAAAGTGTTGGACTTAGAACTCATATATGTATGGTTTTGTGATTTTATGCTTTAAATCTAAAAGTTTGATCCTTACATGGCATAGATTTCATGAAATCCATGATCATACATTTGTTTTCTTACATGAGTGTCCAAAATTTAGAGGAAATGCCATGGGTCTTGAAGATTTGAAGCTCAAATATACAAGTTCTATGAACTTTCATAACAATATAAAACTTGAAGCTTTTGCATGGAAAATGTAGTTTTGATTTGAAGTTATAATTTTGTTTAAAGTTAAATATGTGAAGTTCAATATGTTCATGAAAGGTTTTGGGTCTTGAATTACATGAAAATGGAGTTGCAATTGAAAAATTAAGATTTCAAAAATGAGGCAGATTCTCGAACCAAATAGACCCAGAACCGCACGTACGACCTGGGGTACCACACGTGCGAAAAACAGGATAGATTTGAGTGTGCATTCTGCTTTAATTGCACTTGCGGAGCGTACATGCAGTGGTGGTTCCGCACGTGCAGCCAGTGCCCCCACGCGTGCAATTTTCAAGTTGGCCCCGGTTTTGTTTTCGCTCCACTTTTTTACCTTCCGAGCCTCCATTTACATGGTTTTAAAGTGTTTTTCATGTGCATTTGCATCTCATGAACACAAATGGATACAGAACGAAAGAACGAACCGAACGAGTGAACAACAAATAGAAACCAATCAAGTAAACAATGAACTGAATAGAACCAACTGAACGATTGAATTGTGTATTGAATTGTTGTTCTTAAATTTGTTTGTTAGGTCGGACATCAGATCTTAGGCACGAAATTCAGGGAGCCCACTATGAGTAACAATGTTGTAAAGCTATGTTCAATTATAATTATTTTCTGATAGATTGACTGTACTACTTTCTGAAATGATATTGTTTACTGAATGAATGTTGTCCTAATTTATAAACTGTAATCATGGCGTCCATAGCAACTGACTGTTACTGCTACTACTATTGACTGTTACTGCTACTGTTATAGAGATCTCTGTTAGTTCCAATTCTTGAAACTACTGTTTACTGTATTGATAGCCATCAATTGACTGTTTGGTCTTCTAAGACCAACTGTACTGTTCTGCTATTGGATGTACCACGTATGACTACTATGATTACTATATGACAGATATGATATGACATATGAGATATTGATTGAATAATAATCCACGAATGCAATTGACTGTTTTAATTACTAAAAGGACATTCATTTTTAACCCCTTTACATATTTGTTATTCACTGGGTTTTAGCTCACTATTTATTATATGTATGTAGGTGAGCCAGCACCGGATCGGACTTAGTGGCATCGACCCGAACCTTATTTGTGTCAAGCCAACTACTGTGCCTCACTGCAAGGTTCCGAACCTACATGTGTCAAGGCTTTGGGTGGTTCAGATTCACCCCTTTGATATTGTTCAAGTGAAAAGAATGTCTTATGACTTTTGTTTGTACTGTTTTTGATAATGGGATTTAATTCCCTAACTTGTGTTTTATTTTGTATATAAGTGTTTTATAGACTTAAGTATTTGTGAATATATATAAGTATATGGAAGTTGTTTTATTCATTTAAGTCCTCACAGCTCATTGGACGTTATGTTCTATTACTGATTGGCTTCCACCAGCCCCTGTTATTGTGTTATTGTCATTATTGTTAAGCAGGCTTTTGGTAATCACAGATTACTGGCCAGTTACGACGCTAAACCTATAGGGACGGGTTTGGGTTGTGACAGAAACTCAGAAAATGCTACTAGCCACCTACACTTTAAAAGAGGAAGCTCGACATTGGTGGAAGTTGATCTGAGATAATAATGAGGCCATGACATGGAATCAATTTAAGGAGATCTTTTATAAAAAAAAATACTTCCCTCAATGCTTCTGAGACCGAAACGTGCCAGAATTTAAGCAGTTGAAGTAAGGCAACATGTTTGTAGCTGAATATGAAGCCAAATTTACTGAGTTAGCTCAATTTGCTCCACATATAGTAGACACAGATTATAAGAAAGCTCGAAAATTCGAAGGAGGGCTAAATCTAGATGTGTTTGACCGAGTGGGTGTTCTGAAATTGCCTAAGTATGTGGATGTACTGGATAGAGCTTTGACGATAAAAGCCAATTTAGCAGCCATGAAACAAACCAAAGCCCCAACAATTGAATGGAGAGGCAAACGGTTCGGATTTAATTTCAGAAAGGGCCGGTCATTTTTAAAGAAGTAAAATACAAGATCTATGAGCAGCTCAAGTCAAAGTAGTGGATCTGCACCTACTTGTCTAGAATATGGAAGAAAGCACAAGCGTACATGTTACCGCACAACAGGTGTTTGTTTCCGGTGTGGCAAAACAGGCCACATGATAAGAGATTATCCGACTAGGTTCGAAACTACTAACTGTTCTGTGGAAAGTTCAGCTAGATCCACTCTTGCACCGAGAACGAATACTAGAGCTAACACTATGAAGGACACTTTGACACAAGGCCGAGTTTTTGCACTAGTGCCTGGTGTTGTGCAGAACACCGAGTCTGTGGTGTCAGGTATACCTCCTATTTGTGCTCAAAATGCATATGTGTTAATAGACTCTGGATCTACCCATTCGTTTGTGTCACATATTTTTTCTCAAAAGTTGACTAAACCTCTAGAACCTATGAATTACTTGTTGTCTGTATCTACACCATCTGGGGGTTCTATGTTGTGTGCATATATATATTCTACATGTGACATTATGATTGCTGATGTGTTATTATATGTTGACTTGCTGCATGTGGCTATTAATTATTTTGATTGCATACTGGGGATGGATTGGTTAACGAAATACTATGCTACTATTGATTGCATTGCCAAATCTGTTATATTTCAACCACTTGTTTTGCCTGAGTTTACATTTTGTGGAAATGGTGTGGTACCGCCTCCGTATTTGATTTCTGCTATGAAAGCCATCAAATTGCTTAGAAATAGATGTAGGGGTTACCTGTGTAGTGTCTTGACTGTGACTCCAGATAGTACTAATGTGGAAAATATCCCGATAGTCAATGAATTCCCTAATGTTTTTCCTAATGGATTACCTGGGGACTTAATTGATAGAGAGATTGAATTCATTATTGAAGTAGTACTTGGAACCCAGCCAATTTCAAAGACCCCGTACAGAATGTCTACGACTGAATTGAAAGAACTAAAAGTCCAACTTCAAGAACTATTAGACAATAAATTTATTCGGCTGAGCACTTCATCTTGGGGTGCTCCAGTGTTGTTTGTTAAAAAGAAAGATGGAACCTTGAGGCTATGTATATATTGCCAGGAATTGAATAAAGTAACCATCAAAAACAAATATCCACTAGTTTAGACCCGATCCACTTGATGTTTTAGATCCGGGTTTCATTGTCTTATACAGTTGTTCATGTCTTGCTTTCCCTTACTTCTCTTTGAGTTTGGCTATTGGGATGTGTTGGTGGCATTTGGAACAGGTTGGTAGCTTGTTAAGAAAACTGTTGTTATCCAGAATTATACTTCTTCGCTCGAGCAGCACTTCTTGCGCTTAAGCGGTCTTTGTGAACTTCTAGTATTTTTGCAGGTCTGCAGAGCGATGTTAGCTCGCGTGGTCCTTGTTGAGCTCGAGCAGTGATCTTTTGTCTGCAAAACTTCTGGGAGTTTGCATTCTTCGCCCTAGAGGAAATTTCTACACTCGAGCAGTTTCATATTTTTGCGTCTGGACACACGAGCAACACTTCTTGCGCTCAAGCAATCTGTGCATATATCAATTCGCAAGGTCACTTTTCTGAGTCACTTTTTCACCTCTCTCTCTCTCTCTCTCTAAACTTTTCAAAACCCTAGATCCACACACTCTCTCTCTCTCTCTCTCTCTCTAAAACTCTGCTTCTCTTTACAAATACACCTAGATCCGTCGAGTTCTTCACTCGTGTCCCTCTGTTAAAAAGGTAGAGCACGCCGTGGGCTTCCTTTTGATCCGAACAAATTTGGGTTTTAGGCATTGTTGAAGTTCCATCACTCTTTCTCTTGTCTTCTAAACTTGAGGTAGGGATTCTTCAGACCTTCTATGAGTTTTAACTTAGTTATTTGCTATTTCTAAACAATATGGTGATTTTGGAGATTTTTGAAACAAATCTAGGGTTTGGCATTAAAGATCAAAAGGGGGATTTTCACAATGGATTCTTGGAAATGTTGTGGTGTTGGAAATAAATTTGAGTTGTAATAAAATGGTTGATTTTGATACTTGGGATTGATATTGAAAGAAAAATGGGTTTTGCCCTAATAATGTCAAATGTTGATTTTATATAAATTATGAAATTGGTGTTGGGAATATGAAATTGGATTGGTTTTGATAAGGATGGTGGAGTTAGGTATGTATTATCACTCACATCTTGAAAATTCAGAAAATTTATCTTTATTGAAAATTGTTTATCTATTTAGAAATATCTGTTTTGGGCTATCGGTGGAGGATAGCTATGATTGTTGTAGAAATTGCATAAGAATTAGGAAAATTGAAACTATTTTCTTATTCATTTGCATCGGGCATTATTTCATGTTTATATATTGGAAATGTTTGTCGTTTTGAGAAAAATGGATGAATCTGGGAAACATGTATTGTCTCGTTGAAATAAGTTGGTATGAGTGTCCATGGTGAAAGTCCTAAAAATCGCATGTATACATGGGTGCCGATCCAGGGGATGAAATTTTCATGAAATGGCAATAGTAGTACTTGTATAGCCTACGTTTACATGGGTGTCGGTTTACGGTTTCTTGCGGACGAAATTTCTGTAAAAGGTTGTATTTGTTTGAGATTCCCAAAGTGTGATTCACTGCCTTATTTTCTATTGTGAAGGAAATGATTTGTGAACTATGATATTAATGTGGCATTATATGGTTTTGGAAAGAGATATAAAATGTTTTGGTACGAGCATTGCATATGTATTCACCTTATAGCTTTGTTAAGATTCATATACAGTGTTGGATTATTTCTACTGGGCTTTGGCTCACCCTATGTGGAAAAAACATTTCAGGTGTAGATGATATGCCTCCGCCAAGGCAATAGCTTCGGAGGACTTGAAGCAAGGGCTTTATTTTGTTGATTTTGTATATGTTTTGTACAGGCCAAGGGCCTTTAACTGTATTGGACTTAATCCATGTTTGTTGTAACTAAGCACCGTCTTGGAAAGTTATAAGACTTTAGGGCATTTATTATATGTTTTACTTTCATATCTTATCTCTTATTGTAACACATGCTATAGATTCAGGGTTAGACTCATGAATGTATATCTATATATGTTACTCTTTTGTACAAATAATTGGAATTAAGGGAAGATAACTATTTCATCACAGGTTATTATGTAATTAATATTAGAGATGGTTTATAGTAATTATTTCGGAGCGTTACAGTGTACAACTGAATTGAGAGAACTGAAAGTCCAACTTCAAGAACTATTAGACAAGAAATTTATCCAGCCAAGCACTTCACCTTGGAGTGCTCCAGTGTTGTTTGTTAAGAAGAAAGATAGAACGTTGAGACTGTGCATAGATTACTGGGAATTGAATAAATTAACCATCAAAAAAATATATCCACTGCCCCGAATAGATGATTTGTTTGACCAACTCCAGCGAGCCCAAGTGTTTTCAAAGGTAGGTCTTAGATCCAGATACCATCAACTAAAAGTTAAAGTAAAAGACAGAGAAAAAACTACCTTTCGAACTAGATACGGGCACTATGAGTTTTTGGTAATGCCGTTTGGGATAACTAACTCACCAACAGCCTTCATAGACCTAAAGAACAAGGTGTTCAACCAATTTCTTGATGAGTTTGTTGTTGTGTTTATTGATGATATTATGATTTATTCTAAAAGTAGGAAAAAACATGAAAATCATTTCAGAACCGTACTAAGATTGGTTATGCATAACTGTTTATTTGCTCTGTATACGTCTCTTTATAGGTCATCTGGTCCCTTTATGGGTCATCTGTACCGTCTCATATAATCCTGAGTCATCTGTTAACGCTATTGGATGTACCACGTATGTACGATGTATGATTATCTATGAGAATCTAATATGAATATGAATCTGTTTTTAAACTCTGATTTCTGAATTTGTTATGGACATCATTCATAAAATCTTTACTTTGTTATTATTCACTAGGCTCCAGTTCACTATATTATTTATGTATGTAGGTGATCAGGCACGTAATCAGGCCTAAGTTGCTGCTTGGATTTGTTTTGGTCAGCCAACCACCGTGTCTCCTGAGAAGGTTCCCAAATTAAAAAGTGGTCAAGTTTGGTGAACCATGTTTAACACTTTTGTTTTCTTTTGCTTTGTCTGAACAGGTTTTTGTACTGTCTATGTATTGGGCTAAGACCCATTTTGGTTTGTCTATATGTATGTATGATGTCACTTATGTGAATATAAGTTTTAAATTCTCTATCCCATATACGTCTGCATAGCTCTATGGGCATTGTATTTTGATATTGCTTCCGCTAGCCCCTTTAAAACTGTTAATCTATTTCAGAGGCCTTCGGTGATCCCAGGATTACTGGCTGGTTACGATGCTAAACTTATAGGGGCGGGTTTGGGTCGTGACAGTCCACCTAGAGATTAAGGGTTGAGTTTGTATGGAGTCCAATTCAGTTCAACTCCGTAATAACTTCATTTTTTTTATCCGCTTCACTTTCTATTGAGTAGGAGTGTTATATATGAACCCTACAAATTTTGAAATTTAGTAAATATATATAAGATAGGTAAACAATAATAGAGGTGGGGTAAGTTTTAATATTGAACTATACAAGCTAACTTCAATGCAATCACTATAAATCCACCAATGTTCTCTAATTAAGTATTGTACAAAATGTATGATTAAATTAAATATACAAATTCATATTTAAATTAAATTTAGATTATTGAACATGAAATGATAGAACTACTTTATATAGGAGATTACAAATTGAAGCACAGAAATATATATATATATATATATGACAAATATTCTGAAACAAGGAAAAAGAAAGCAAACCAAAGCCTGTGTGATACCACAGTCTCCTTAAAACAGATTCGTCGCCTCACCGTAGGTGCTGCAAGTATGCCGGCATCTGTCTCACAGGAGATGACGGTTAAAAACCGCTACGTCAAAAGCACCTTCTGTATAGCTACGATGAACTAACAATGGCAATACTCTCTCACACAGGAAGAATTATATGTGTAGACTAACTCTAAAATGATAGCAAAAATTTTGTACTCTAACCAAAGAAAATGGTCTCCTTTTATACACAATGAGGGAGAGAGAAGGAGCCTTCTAGACATAAAGGTTAGAAACAAATGCAGTCAAAACTGCCCAACCAATGTAGGATTAAATCCTGCAAAACTGATGAAGAGTAAATGTATAAGTTATACACTCTATCTATGCAAATGTGTATATCTGCAGCCACCAAACTGACCTAGTCCAAAAAAGATTAGATTGATGGGCCATCACTCCATCCCATTCCTGCAAGCCTCAAGCCCAAGCTTGTGACATTTTGTTCCAGGTGATCGCTTGAATGGTGAAAGTATCGCTCAAGCAAAGATGGAGAACATCCAGTAGTTTTGTAAGTGGAAATGGACCGCTCGAGCGAACTAATGGTC
Source organism: Camellia japonica (assembly GCA_030407325.1). Classification (NCBI taxonomy): domain Eukaryota; kingdom Viridiplantae; phylum Streptophyta; class Magnoliopsida; order Ericales; family Theaceae; genus Camellia; species Camellia japonica. Next base: position 116,623,317 of record JAPPVO010000003.1, read on the forward strand.
GCTCGAGCGAATTTGAAGGGCTCCCAGCATCTCGTTTTGCAGACAAAATTACTGAGAGATCTCGTTTACCGCTCGAGCGGTCTGCGCAAAATCAGCATTTTAAAAAGGCACATTTTAGATCATTTCTTCACCCTTTTATTTCTCTCTTCTTTTCTTTTCTCTCCCCTTTCGAAAACCCTAGATTTCTTACCCCAAATATATTTCTCTAAGACCTAAGCCCAAATCACTGGCAATGAGTGAAGTATACATAAAGATCATCCTTCCTACCCATTGGATTTTGTCTTTGTGAAGAATTCTCCTCGAAGCTTGGCTTACTTGCTCTTTGTTTAAGGTAGGGTTACTTTTAACTTAGTATCTCTTTGATTTAAAGATGTTTATATGGTATGATTATAAATATAAGACTTGATTCAAAGATTAAGTAAGGTAAAACTTGTATTTGACAAAAAGGGAAATTTTATTTGATTATTGATGGAGTTTTACTCAATCTTTTATATAGCATGATTATTGACATTGAAAAGCTATATATATATATGAAAACAGAGTGAAAGCTCCAAAATTATTGAAATCCTAACTTTAGTGTTGATAGAAATTTGCATTGTGATCAAATTTATCTTTAATTCTTGAGATTGTGACTTGATCAAAGATGTAATTATAACTCCTATTTCTTTAATTGTTTCTTGTGGTATTGGACACTTGTTCCTTGACAAATAGTTGAATGGGAGGTAAATAAAGTATGAGTCCGGATGGTGAGTCGGGTTTGGTTTCAGTTGTGTATTGTATTTGGTACTCGCGTGGGGAGTCAAGGTACCCAATTACCCTGTATAGGACAAACGTGGAAAAATATTTTTTTTGGGTGTCCATTGGTCCTACCGTATAATAGTCAACAAAAGTGGAAAAACGAATGATTTTGGGTGTCGACGTCCTGCCGTATTGTAGTCGATAAATGTGGAGATAGTTTCTGTTACAAATGTATATATGTATATGTGTTGGGACTCCTACAAGGGATTCATGACTTGTTTACTCCACTGTATCGATAAAGGTTTTCTTGCAATGAGCATATTTGTTTTATTTATTTATTTTAAATGTTCAAACTTAAATCCTGATTTTTTTTTTTTTGAATTATAATTGTGCCATGTAAGTTTTCAAATGATTAGATACGTTGTTAAATGTATCTCTACTAGGCATATAGCTCAACCCTATCTGACTTTTCAGGAATTGGTAACGTGCCACCACAACAGTGACTCGGAGTTTACATTTTGTTTTTGGTTGGGAACTGTGGCTCAAGGATTATTAATTGTGAAGACTTAAAGTTGTGTGTCAAGCATTTAGAATTTATTTTGTTGTATATGGTGATGTCTTCAACTTTTGTATGCCTCTTTTGAATTGTCTTCTAACTTAGTGAACTAGATGATGGACTTGAATTGTCATTAATGTGTAGACTTGAGGATTTGTAATTCTAAACCTTAGTTCAATGAGAATGATGACTTTGTTATGCTATGTTGTACGTGGATGTTATATGTTCATGTATAATATTTTAGGATGTTATAAATTGGTATCAGAGCTGATTACGTTTGAATACCTTGGGCTTGTGGGAAGTGACATATGTCGCCATGGGTTTAGTAGGATAGGAAGGAACGCTTTTGTATCCGGTATGCCTTGTGTGCTTATGTGGTTATATGGGTATGAAGTTAAACTTCTAAGATACGGCTATTATCCATCGCACTCATCGAGATCCTTTTGGAATGCACTTTCCACTTGAAGGTCCTTGATTGCTATGGAACTAGCTGGTATCTTAAGAGTGTGACTCATATGTACTTTATGTGATTATGTGTCTATGTGGTTTATTTTACGTGAATGTATTGAGTGGGGCATTTACGTATAGAAAGTGAGTCGTGAGCTTAATATCACCTCTATTTCTTATAGGATGTCCGAGCGTGTTAGAGGCCGTAGCAGACCCCGCCAAGGAGGCCAGAATATTCCAGCCCAACCCGAGATCCCTTCACAAGAAAAAAAGTGGGTCAAAACAACGTGGCCGCCCCATCAACCCAAGATATAATGGGGGTTTTAGCTTGGGAGATGGCAGGGGCTCTCAAAGAGTCCATGAAAATACTCAGGGCCGAGCAAGCGGCCAGGATAGTCGAAGGGGAAACCAGAGTTTCATCCTTGAAAAATGAGTTCTTTCGCTCCAACCACGTCGAGTTTAGTGGTGGGCCCAACTCAATGAAGGCAGATGAGTGGTTGGAACAAATTGTAAAACCCTTTGAGATCTTGGATATCTAGAAGGACGAATTGTGGGTGGCATTAGTGGCTTATCAGTTGAAGGGAGAGGCCGAACAATGGTGGAAGTATGTCAATAATAGAGTTGAGCATACCTAGGAGGCTTTCATATATGCATTCCAAGAAAAGTTTCTCCCTCCCACTGCTAGGGAACGACAGAGGAAATAGTTTGAAGAGTTAAGACAGCTCGATACACCTGTGGCCAAGTTTGAAGCCACATTCACGAGCTTATCTCGTTTTGCACCTGAACTAGTAGCAATGAAAAAACGTTGATGCCTAGAGTTTAAGAAGAGGCTGAGGCTAAAATTTTAATGAAAGTGGTAGGCAATATGATTCGTGATTACGACTATCTAGTGAAAGCTGCAGCCCACGTGAAAATCATAATGGAGGCAGAGGAGGCGAGGCAGAAACTGAAGAGGGCTGGACATTCTAAGTCCCGAGGTGACTCTGGATCTTCTACAAAGTCTAAGGGTTCATCATCATCATTTCAGTCACCCCCACAACAAAATAAATCATTCGACTCAGTGATGGGTGGAAATTCAGGAGCACGGGTCAAATCCGTGGCGCATGTTATAAATATGGCCAACCGGGTCACAAAGCTGCAGAATGGAACAGAAGGATGGACTACAGTCTGAATCTACTCGTTCTCAGAGCCAGTCTCAAAATCAGGGTCAGTCACCATCCTGTTACCAATGTGGTCAACTAGGGCATTTAAAGAAGTTTTGTCCACAGAAAGTGGGCTCAACAAGCGTAATAGGGTCTCGCCAGTTAGGAGGTTTCCAGATGGGCCAAGGACAGAGACAATCTTATCAACCAGTCCAGTCAGGCCAAGCATCCAGGGCAGTACATAGAGCCACATCTGTACAATCAGCACAGTAGACTTATGTTCAAAGAGGTAATGTAGAAAAGCAGAGATCACAAGAAAGAGTGTATGTCGTCATCGCATCAGAGTAGTCTTTAGGACCTTCTGCTGTGAGAGGTACTTATCTCATCTTCAATATCTGGGCTAGTGTGTTAATAGATACTGGGGCGTCCTATTCATTTATAGCAACTACATTTCCATCCTTGTTGGGGTTAGAAAGCAAACAACTAGAGTCTCTACTTATGGTGGAATCACCTGTTGGGAAAGTTGTCTTGAACTGAGGATGTCGTGGGTGTATCTTTGAGGTCATTGGTCGACAAATTCCTTTCAGTTTTGTATTGTTAGATATGTCAAGTTTTGATGTTATTCTCAGCATGGACTGGTTGTCTTTTTATTGGGCTATTATCGATTGTGATCGTGGAAGAGTCACGGTATGCTTGTCAGACGGTGATTGTTTTACATTTTTGGGGGATAGGAGCAATAGATCTTTACTATCATTGTACTACCCAAGTCGTTAGGGTGAATTTAGATCTCTTTTGGCAGCCTTTTTAGATGATGGAAGTGGTAAAGTTCGGGATGGGTTTCCGAGGGTTGTTTGCGAATATCCCAATTTCTTTCTCGAAGATCTCACGGAGTTACCCCCACATTGGGAGGTCGAATTCTCTATAGACTTGATACCAGGTACAACACCTATATCTTTGTCGCCTTATAGATTTGCTCAAGCTGAATTAGTTGTTCTGAAGGAACAATTACAGGAGTTGCTAGGTAAGGGCTTTATATGCCCTAGTACCTCACCTTGGGGAGCTTCGGGCTTGTTTGCTAAAAAAGAAATATGGATCATTGAGATTATGCATAGATTATCGCAAATTGAATCAAGTAATGGTTAAGGATAAGTATCCTTTCCCTAGAATAGATGGTCTTTTTGACGAACTTAGAGGTTCACATTGCTTCTTGAAAATAGATTTGAGGTCAAGTTATTATCAGATATGAATTAGGGAGGAAGATATTTCCAAGACGGCTTTTCGTACCAAATATAGTCACTATGAATTCTTGGTTATGCCATTTGGTTTAACTAACGCAATAGCTACATTTATGGACCTAATGAACCAAATTTTCTGAGAGTTTCTTGATAAATTTGTGGTCATTTTCGTGGATGACATCCTTATCTATTCGCCTTCTGAAGAGGAGCATGAAAGGCACCTCCGTAGTGTTTTACAAATCCTTAGAGAACATCGCTTATATGCAAAATATGAGAAGTATGAGTTTTGGCATCCAAAAGTGAAGTTCTTGGGTCATGTAGTCTCCGGAGATGGGTTTATGGTGAATTCTTCAAAGATAGAAGCAATACAGAATTGGGAACAACCCAAAAACACTTCTGAAATCCATAGTTTCTTGGGTTTAACTGGTTACTACCGTCGATTTGTAAAGAATTTCTCTTCTATAGCATCACCCTTGACTAGATTAACTCATAAAGGAGTAAAGTTCATTTGGAGTGAAGCTTCTGAGAAATCCTTTTAGGAACTAAAACTTAGATTGACTACCGCCCCTATTCTTATCATTCTAGAACGTGGCTTGGGGTATACTGTGTATTGTGACGCCTCTAAGGAAGGGTTGGGGTGTGTTTTAATGCAAGAAAGTAGGGTGGTAGCTTATAGTTCATGCCAATTAAAAACTCACGAGAGGAACTACCCGATGCATGACCTCGAGCTCGCCACAGTTGTCTTCGCTTTGAAACTTTAGAGATACTATTTATATGGTGAGAAATTTGAAGTGTTTTCTGACCATAAGAGTTTCAAATACCCATTCTCTCAAAGATTTAATTTTGTGTCAACGAAGATGGATTGAATTTTTGGAGGACTATGACTTCGAAATGCACTATTATCCCAGAAAAGCCAATGTTAAGGCGGATGCATTGAGTAGAAAATCTGTAAGTACTATAGCCAGTCTAGCGGTGAGGGAATGGAAGATGATAAAGGATATCAGTGAATTTGATTTATAACTTCACAAGTCTTCTAAGCAGGCAACCCTATTCACCACTGTCGCACAACCCACACTTGTTGCACAAGTAGTAGAAGCACGACTGGGTGATCCTGAAGTGGAGTCAATTCAAGAAAGAATCTCCAAAGGAAAAGAAGAGAAAGGTCTAAACATTTGTACTGACTCTAATGTTCGATACTTTGACCTAATAGTTGTACGTAGATCCGTGAGGGATTAAGTTTTGCAAGAATTCCATCACTCATGCCTTACAGTGCATCCAGAAGGCACCAAAATATCATGATCTAGGTCGTCAATTTTGGTGGAGGGGTATGAAGAATGATGTAGCTTCATTTGTGTCCAAGTGCTTAACCTATCAGCAAGTAAAGGCTGAAAATTAAAAACCGGCAGGATTACTACAACCTCTTCTAGTTGCCGAATGGAAATAGGAACATGTCAATATGGACTTTGTTACAGGTCTTCCAAGAACACAAAGAAGTAATGATACAATATGGGTGATTGTAGACCGACTTACCAACTCAGCCCACTTTCTCACCATAAGTATGAGGGACTCTAAAGAGTACTTAGCAGAACTTTATATACGTCAAATTATTCGTCTCCATAGAATCCCAGTGAGTATAGTATCTGATAGAGACCCTCGTTTTATAACTAGACTATGGCAGAGTCTTCAGAGTGCTTTGGGTACCTAACTAAATTTCAGTACTGCTTACCATCCCCAAACTGATGGACAATCCGAGCGTACCATACAAATCTTGGAGGACATATTGAGAACATGTATGTTAGATTTCAAAGGGTCTTAGGAAAGACACTTACCTTTAGTTGAGTTTGCTTATAATGACAATTATTAATCTAGTATTGAAATGGCACTTTTTGAAACTCTTTATGGACATCTTTGTAGGTCACTGTTATATTAGGCGGAAGCAGGGGACTCACCAATGCTTGGGCCTGAGTTATTTTGTGAGACTACTGAGAAAGTAGCTCTTATTCGAAAAAGATTGATCACGGCCCAAAGCCATCAGAAAAGCTATGCCGATCGGAGGCGACGACCATTATCTTTTGAAGTAGGAGACCATGTATTTTTGAAGATCTCTTCGATGAAGGGATTGATGAGATTTGACAAGAGTGGAAAATTATCTCCCCAATTTATTAGCCCTTTTGACATTATTGAGTGGATAGGAAAAGTTACTTATCGTCTTGCCTTACCACCTCAACTCCACGGGGTACATGATATGTTCCATGTATCAATGCTTCGCAAATATGAGCCCGATCCTTCTCACTGGACAGAGATTGAAGTTGATGAAGATGTATATTATGAGGAAAAATTGATCCAAATTCTAGACACACTAGAGCAAATGTTAAGAGGTAAGACCATTCCACTAGTCAAAGTGTTATAGCGCCATCACGGGATAGAAAAAGCAACTTGTGAACGAGAAGCCGAAGTTCATGAGAAATACCCGGACTTATTTCTTAATATGTGATGTATTTCTCCCCTTTACATGTGATAAATTATCTGTAAATTCTATTTCCTGCTCTTTTCCTTTCTTTGTCATTAGAAATAGTTTGTTGTTCATTTGGGAATTGCTAGGAATGAATAAATATAACATCTTTATCATATCTTGCTTACCGTGTTGAGAATTGACGTAATTTCGGGGTGAAATTCCCTAAGGGGGAAAGATTATGACATTTTGTTCCACATGAGATGGAGAACATCCAGTATTTTTATAGGTGGGAATGGACCTCTTGAGCGAACTAGTGGTCGCTCGAGCAAATTTGAAGAGCTCCTCGTATCTCATTTTGCAGAAAAATTACTAAGAGATCTCATTTACCACTCGAGTGATGAAAAGACCACTTGAGCGGTCTACGTGAAATCAGCATTTTAAAAACGTACATTTCAGATCATTTCTTCACCATTTTCTTTCTGTTTTATTTTTCTTTTCTCTCTCCTTACGAAAACCCTAGATTTCTTACCTAAAATATCTCTTATTTCTCTAAGATCTAAGCCCAAATCACTTGCAAGGAGTGAAGTACATGTGAAGATCATCCTTTCTACTGATTGGATTTTGTCTTTGTGAAGAATTCTCCTAGAAGCTTGGCTTACTTGCTATTTACTTAAGGTAGGGTTACTTTTAACTTAGTATCTCTTTGATTTGAAGATGCTTATATGGTATGATTGTAAATATAAGACTTGATTCAAAGATTCAGTGAGGCAAAACTTGTATTTGACAAAAAGGGGAATTTTATTTGATTATTGATGGAGTTTACTCGATCTTTTATTTAGCATGATTATTGACATTGAGAAGCTATATATATATATGAAAATAGAGTGAAAGCTCTAAAATTATTGAAACCCTAAAGATCGAGTCAGGTAGTGAGGTGGGTTTGGTTTGAGTTGTGTATTGTATTTGGTACTCGAGCGAGGAGTCAAGGTGCCCAATTGCCCTGCCTGCGCATATCGCCGGACAAATGTGGGAAAATATTTTTTTTGGTGTCCACTGGTCCTGCTGTATAATAGTCAGTAAAAGTGGAAAAACAGATGATTTTGGGTGCCCACGTCCTATCGTATTATAGTCGGTAAATGTGGGGATAGTTTCTGTTACAAATGTATATATGTATGTGTTGGGACTCCTAGAAGGGATTCATGACTTGTTTACTCCCCTGTATCGATAAAGGTTTTCTTGCAATGAGCATATTTTTTTTTTTTTTTTTTAAATGTTCAAACTTGAATCCTGAAATTTTTATATTTTTTTTTTGAATTATAATTGTGCCATGTAAGTTTTCAAATGATTAGATACCTTATTAAATGTATCTCTACTAGGCATATAGCTCAACCCTATTTGACTTTTCAAGAACTGATGATGTGCCACATAGCAGTGACTCAGAGTTTACATTTTGTTTTTGGATGGGAATTGTGGCTCAAGGATAATTAGTTGTGAAGACTTAAAGTCGTGTGTCGAGCATTTAGAATTTGTTATGTTGTATATGGTGATGTCTTCAATTTTTTTATGCCTCTATTGTAATGTCTTTTGAATTGTCTCCTAGCATAGTGAATTAGATTATGGACTTGAATTGTCATTTATGTGTAGACTTTGGGATTTGTAATTCTAAACCTTAGTTTAATGTGGAGGATGACTTTGTTGTGCTATGTTGTACGTGGTTGTTGTATGTTCATGTATAATATTTTAGGGTGTTACAAATCCCAAGTCGTAATTCCACGACCAACAGATCACAGACCATGGACCCTGACCTAGCCCTGGTCCCACCCTAGTCCGATTCAGTCCGAGCAAGTAACGCGCACGTGGCATTTTTTGCATAACCAATTTGAACCATAGTCTTGGCCCGAACCCATCCTTGAAGCATCCATAACTCCCTTCCTTCGAAAACTTTGGATGCCCCAAATAGTTTATGCCCTTATTAAAAATTTGGGATTTAAATGCCCACCAATGTTTTCCTCTAAAATCAATGTGGGATATGTGGTTATACACCATTCCTAATATCTCATTTATGAGGCCAACTTTATGAGACAATTTCTCATTCAATTCTTAATGATTTTTAGTCATTCTTTTCCACGAATCACATTCTAAATAGAATACCTCAAAAGAAAGTGGACAAAACTCTGTGTGAATTACAAAAAGGCTTCAAGCCTTCCTATAATTTTCTACGAATGTGGGGGTGTTTTAAAAAAGTGGCAGTACCTACACCCAAGCGGGTTAGGATAGGCCCAAAAATCATGAATTGTATATTCATTGGTTATGCACAAAATAATAATGCATATAGGTTTCTTGTGCACAAGTCTAATATTTTAGATATATACAAGAATACCATTATGGAGTCAAGGAATGCATCTTTCTTTGAGGACATGTTTCCTTGCCAAACTTGAGGAGAGGATCAAAATTCTGACAAGGAACTTGAAGATGATGCTAGTGATAGTGATCAAAATGAGGAGGTAGATAAGCCAAAAAGGAGTAAGAGGGCTAGAACTTCCAAGTCCTTTGGTCCAGACTTCTTGACTTTTGTATTAGAGGAAGAGCCTCGAACTTTCCATGATGTTGTAACTTCACCTGAAAGTCCTTCGTGAAAAGAAAAAAAAAAATTAAAAGTGAAATTGACTTCATCTTACAAAACCACACTTGGGAGTTGGTTGATTTACTCCCAGACAATAAGGCTTTGGGGAGTAAGTGGATATTTATAAGAAAACTGAACGCTGATGGGTCAATTGATAAGTATAAGGCTAGGCTAGTTATCAAATGATATAGGCAGTGAGGAGGCTTGGATTATTTTGATACATATTCACCGCGACAATGATAACATCCATTTGCATGGTGATTGCGATAGCAGCTTTACATGGTTAGGAGATACATCAGATGGATGTAAAGACAACTTTCTTAAATGAAGATTTAGATGAAGAAATTTACATGGAGCAACCCAAGGGGTTTTCTGCTCCAGGGCAAGGTAAGAAAGTCTGTAAGCATGTTAAATCATTGTATGGTTTGAAGTAAGCTCCTAAGCAATGGCATAAGAAATTTTGACAATGCTATATTGTCAAACGGGTTTAGAATCAATGAGTGTGACAAATGCGTATATGTCAAAGACACTGATAGAGGTTATGTCATTTTGTGTCTATACGTTGATGACATACTCATGGTTGGTAGTAATGATGAGATAATTAGAATTACCAAGAAATTATTAAACTCTAAATTTGACATGAAAGATATGAGCCTTACAAATGTGATTCTGGGTATTAAGATTACCAGAATATTTGGTGGTATTGTACTTTCTCACTCTCATTATGTTGAGAAGATACTTGAGAAATTTGGAAAATCATATATGAGTGTGTCAAGAACACCGGTAGACTTGGGTCTACATTTGACCAAGAATAATGGTGAGAATGTCTCTTAGATAGAATATTCTCGGATCATTTGGAGTTTAATGTATTCTAATGAGTTGTACAAGGCGGAAGAGTAATCCTAATGCTACTAATTTGAAGGGCATTATGCAGGTGTTAGGTTATCTACGCTACACCAAGGATTATGGACTGCATTATACCAGATACCCAACAGTACTAAAAGAGTATAGTGACGCAAATTGGATATCTGATATAAAAGACTCCAAATCCGCTACTGGTTATGTGTTTTCCCTCGGAGAGGTAGCCGTGTCTTGAAAATCTTCCAAGCAGACGTGTATATTAAGATCAACGATGGAATCTGAATTTATTGTTTTGGATAAAACGACAAAAGAAATTGAATGACTAAGCCAATTTGTTGAAGATATTCCACATTGGCCGAAACATGTGTCTGCTATCTGTATTTATTGTGATAGCCAATCGGCGATTGGACATGCACAAAGTAATATGTATAATGGAAAATCTAGACATATCCATCGTAGACATAATTTCATACGACAACTACTCTCTAATAGAGTTGTCTCTCTAGACTATGTAAAGTCTAAGGATAACATTACAGATCCGCTAACCAAAGGGTTAACACGACAGTTAGAAGAAACGTCATTAAGAGGAATGGGGTTAGGGCCTTTAGTTAATGTTATCGGAATAAAAAACCCAATCTAGTTGACTAGAGATCCCAAGATCTAGGTTCAAAAGGACAACCTAATTGCGTGTACCGAGTGAGTCACTGAAGAGGTAAATCCTCTTACCCATTCCTTTATACAGTGATACCTTGTGGGGATGGAAGGATAAGCTAATGCTTTTAATGACCTAAGTGATTTGAATAGTCAACTGCGGTATAGTGAGATACCTTACGTAGGTCACCTATGTGAATGCGCAGTGGAGTCGCTTCTTTAAGAATTGACAAAGCCTAATTCTTTTAAAACACTCACTGAACCAGACAAGTGTTCTATAGCCAAACCGGACACACTAGTGAGAACAAGAACAATAGTTAGAGTAATTCTTGTCAGAGGTCTATTGTCTTGGTTTACACAAACAGCAGAACAGTTCAAGACATCACGTTGACTGGTCAACCAATAAATCCAATAGGCTTTCACTACGAAAGGTTCAAGACCAACAACTATCTTTTCTGATGCAGGGTTAGTGTGTGTGCTCTCTCTCAGAGTCTTTGTTGTTAAACGTTGTCGGTTTTTCTTTATTTGGTCAATTTTTTTTCATATAAGGAATTGTTGAAAAAATGATTTTATAGTGACTTTAATGTGAAATTAAAGTGGGTTCCAACCATCCGTTGAGATGGGATCAAATGGGTCTAGATTCTTTGCAAAAAGAACAATAAAAGACCAATAAGAATTGAATGAGAAATTGTCTCATAAAGTTGGCCCCATGAATGAGGTATTGGGAATGATGTATAATTACCTATCCTACATTGATTATAGAGGAAAATATTGATAGATATTTAAATCTCAAATTTTTGATAAGGGCACGAGCCCTTTGGGGCATCCAAATTTTCCGAAGGAAGGGAGTTATGGATGCTTCAAGAATGGACTTGGGCCAAGACTATGCTCCAAGTTGGTTATGCAAAAAATGCCACGCGTGCGCGTACGAGCACTACTCACCCACCGAGACAGGACCAAACCGGGCCGGGGACAAGCCTGGGTCCGTGATCTGTTATCCATGGATCGTGGATCGTGGGTCATGGGGCTTGAGGCTTCAGGCTTCAGGCTTGTTGGAATGGGCCAGAGTGATGGCCCATCAATCTAATCTTTTTTAGACTAGTTCAATTTAGTGACTGCAAATATACACACGTATGTATATAGAGTGTATAACTTACACATTTACTCTCCATCAGTTTTGCAAGATTTAATCCTGCATTTGTTGAGCAGTTTTGACTGCATTTGTTGCTAGCCTTCATGGCTGAAAGGCTCCTTATCTCTCCTTCATTGTGTATAAAAGGAGACCAACATCTTTGGTTGGAGTACAACATTTTTGCTCTCATCTTATAGTCAGTCTACGCATATAATTCTTCCTGTATGAGATAATGTTGTCATTGTCAATTCGCCGAAGCTATACAGAAGGTGCTTCTGACTTAGCAGTTTCCAACCGGCATATCCTACGAGACAACACTGGCATACCTCCAGTACCCTCAATGAGGCGGCAAATTTGTTTTAAAGAAACTGTGATATTACATAGGTTTCGGTTTGCTTTCTTTCTCCTTATTTCAAAATATTTGTTATATGTATATCTATATATATATATATTTATGTGCTTCAATTTGTAATCTCCTACAAAAGTAGTTCTATCATTTCATATTTTGTAATCTAAATTTAATTTAAATATTAATATGTATATTTAATTTAATCATACATTTGTACAACATTAAGATCTTAATTACCATAGAACCCAAAAAAAAAAAAAAAAGTTAATTACCATAATTGGCTCCTCTATATATTAACAATTTAACATCAATTAATTACAGTCTGGTAGTAGACTAAACTAGTTGATACGCAAAAAGTTGATATCTTCATATCATAAAATTCTAATTGCTTCTATTTGTAGTGTATAGCATAGCTTCCATAACAAGTCAATAGTTTGTGATATTGGTTATTAGCACATTGTCATTTAGTTTTATTTTATTTACTTTGCCCAAATAAAAGAACTTGATTAATTTTTTAATTTTATTTTTATTGTTTGTCATGTAGTCTTACAAAATCTTCATTTGTCATATTCATATACTTTTTTTTAAGTGCATGTATAAGAGAAGGAAATAGCTTCTCAATAGTTCACAAAAGTGGACTGCATTGTGCAATTTGTTTGTTGTGGGTTTATTCTGGTACATCTCAATGATCTGAATCATTCTAAGGTCTGGCAAGTAGATTATTCGTGTGAAAAAATCAACTTAATCAGCTATCGATAGCCATACAAACGGACCACCTTTTTTTAAAAAAAATAAACTATCAATTCTAAAGATGATACATGCCATTCATTTTAAAGAGAACAATGTAATCCGATCATGTGATTATTGATATTTAATTAATTTATTTTTAATATAGATAATCTACTCAACAAACCTTACAAAATGAATAATTTAAATTTTCATAATGAATCTGGAGTGGACCCATTGAACAATATACATTGGACTACAAAGAAATTGTTCTCGCGAGAAAGCCAAATTAAATAAAGCAAAACTGGGTGCATAGGATGCAATACGTGTAAAATATGAAGTCCAAAATGTCAACCTCAACATGCCGCAAAAGCAAAATTCGATAGAGTTTGTCAAATACTATGAGAATGTAGCTAAACATTTAATTTGATTTGGCCATTGATATAATTATAATAATAATAGATGGTCCATTTTTGGCTAGCTTGATTAACCAGTATTCACATCCCAAAATTGTTTATTGCTTCTGTATTTGTCATCTTGATCCTGAATTTGATATTATACTTTTCCCATCTTGATCAGAAATATGATATTATAAAAGTGTTGTTATGTTATCAGAGGCCGCTCAAGTCTAAATAAACAAAACCCAAAGTAAAAAATAAAAATAAAAATAAAAATAAATTGATAAATTACAAATATATTTTCTAAAATTTGCTTAAAATATGAATTACTCTCTGTAATTTCGAAAATTATATTCTGTCCCTTGAAGTTTATGATTTCATAATACATGACCAATTTTATTAATAAATAACCAAGTCAATTACCAATTTTTAATGGTGTCAAAAATTTATTTCAATTAATAATTTAAGTAATTTTATTATTATGTAAGGGAGCAGTTTAGGAATTTTATTTTTCAAATCATAAGTGACAATCCGTATTTTAAGTAAATCTTAGTAGATGTATTTGTAATTTATCTTTAAAAAAAAATTAAAAGAGACCCTTTATAAATATTTTACATTAAAATTTTTTAATCAAAAAATATTTTTCACTTTTTAAGATGCAAAAATTAGTAATTAAAAATTTTTATTGTGCAACTTTTGTTAATAAATTTATATTTCTAAAATTAACGGTTGCTTCTGCAATGATACTTTCAAGTACAAAATTAACCACATAACTATTTGCTGCAAGAGATTTTGTTGTTGGTGTTGGGACTTGATTCTTGAAATGTAAAACCACGAAGGATTTTTGTCTGTATAGTGATAAAAATAAATTCTCATGATTAAGTTTGGGGCTTTGGTTGGTAGCTCAAAAAACTGTGGCCCTAATGGTCCTAATTTCCATATCAAGTAAAAAAAAAAAGAAAAAAAAAACAAACTTACCCAAAAGGAAATTAGGGCCATTAGGGCCACAGTTTTTAGGGCCACAAAACATTTTTCTTAAGTTTGATTGATTTATAAGAGTATTTTCTTCTTGTTTTTTAATTTTTGTCCATTTTTATTTTGATAGAGAGAAGCGGACTATAATGATAACTGATAAGAAATATAATAATAATAATATGGTAGTTTACAATTATAAAAGAAACAACAATGCTACAGACTCTCAGTGGGGGTCCGACCCCCAGTGACGTGGCGCGGCCTCATTGGCTGAAAACCAAAAAAAAAAACAGTTTTTTTTTTCGCCCAATCAGGGCCCTACACGCACGACCCCCAGCACCCCCACTGGGGGTCGGAGGCATTTTTCTAAAAGAACAACAATGCTACAGACCCCCAGTAGGGTCCGACCCCCAGTGACGTGGTGCGACCTCATTGGCTGAAAACCAAAAAAAAATATTATATTTTAACAAAATATTATGGGTCTTCTAACAAAATATATTATGTGTTTTGAATTTTATCAATTTAAATTATTATATTTTAATTTGTTTTGAATCTAAATAATTTGCCTATTTTTACGAAATAAAACTATTAAAAAATAATATTTTAATCATTAAATTCAATGAAAAATAAATTTTTTTACAGAGTAAACTCAATGAAAAATAGTATTTTTTACATATTTCATGCACTTGGATTGAGTATAATAACTAAAAAAGGTTATTTAGTTAACATCTCTCTTCAACTTTTAATAATAGGAGAGGTCCATAATATTTTTTTTTTTTTTATAAGCTAAGGTCCCTCAAATCTCATATACTCCAATTCTTCTTCCTCCGACGGGGTATGACTGCTGCGGTCTTCGGAATCGCCGTTCTCAACCTCCGATCCAACTACCACTTCCGAATCTTTTTTTGATGGACCGAGTCAGAGATCAACCCAAGCGCCAGGACCACGACCACACCCCTTTGCCCGGTACCAAGCACCTCCTAACAGAGTCCGCCATTTGGCTTTCATAGGTTGCGAGGATGAGATGAAGGTGATGTTTGTAGGCCAATATGGGGAGGAGAGGTTGGTGAGATATGGATTGAGGGCTAATGGGATAGATCAAAGTGTGGGACGCAAGTGGGTCGATATGAGAGAGAGGACATGTGTGATGCCCTGCCAATCAAAGTATTGAGTGGAGAGATCCTAGGTACATTCATAGATAATAGGGCTCTAGGTAAGCCTTCACTTTGATTTTGTTTACAGAGAGGGAGAGAAAGAAACGCAGAGAAGAGATGATCAAATAACAAAAGATCGCATACATGATTCAAATTTTTTCTAAACCACACAGAGAAAATTAGTTTGTGAGTAGTTGAATTTTCTTTGGTCTCTTTGTTTTTGGTTTCTTAGGAGATCAATTTTCTCTGATTTGTTCAAAACACAGAGAAATTTGTAAGTAAATTTTAAATTAGAGAAATTTTAAAATACAAATAAAATTTGAAAACACAGAGAAATTGAGCAGACCAAAAGTGGACTCGGAATTTGGCTGCTACTAAAATTCAAGCTGCTTACAGGGCTCATCTTATGAGTTTCTTAGAACTCTTTGATCATTTCTAGCTTATACTGCTTTTGTTTTGCATTGATTTTTTCAAAACAAAATTAGAACTGAAAACATGATACTAGCAATTGAGTTTTAGGTTCCCATGTCTTAACATGTTAATCATGCAAGGATGAACATTTCTTTTGGGTATGTTGTTTCAATTAGCTTGGTAATAGAAATATATTGGAAACATTTCGGAAACAAAAGGGAAATGAGAAAATAAATTTTATCTTCTCCTTTCAATCTCTTCTTTTCTTATTTGTCATTATACTCAATTTTCTCTAGTTTAAAATTGTGAACAAACACAAAGAAATTTAAAATTTCTCTGGTTTGGTTAAAATAATTTTCTCTAGTTTAAAATTGTGAACAAACACTGAGAAATTTGTGAACAAAGCCATAGAAATTCTCTGTGAACAGAGTCAGAGAAATTTCAATTTTTTGTGAACAAAACCAAAGAAATTTCAATTTTCTCTGGATTTTTCTGGTTTGAACTTAGAGAAATTTTAATTTTCTCTTTGAACCCAAAGAAATTCTTTGGGAAGTCTAGAATTTCTCTAGAGAGAATTTCTCTAAGAATTTCTCTGGAATTGAAATTTCTCTGGGATCGAAATTTCTCTAGATCGATGTTGAGGGACCTTAGACATTATGAAAATATTGGATGTCCTTTATACTATAAAATCGTAATACCAGGGACCCTAAAAAAAATCCCCTAACTAAAATATCATTTTTCAATCAATTTTACTTAACGAAAATAAACAAATGGTTTAAGATTGAAGACAAATAAAAGATTAGAGTTTAACTTGATAAAATCAAAATCTCAAAATTTATTTTATTCTAGGGTTCAAACTCTAGGTTTATATATATATATATATAATAATAATTTTCCCAAGATAATTTAATGAGAAAATTTTTTGCCAACTTTTGCTTTGTTTTTATTTTATTTTAAGCCTCGTTTCTTTAGGCGGATAACATTTTCTAGATTTTTTTTTTTTTTTTTTTTTTTTTTTTTTGTGCATTTTGTAGAATTTGTTATAATGAAAAACAAAAGTCAATAGAAATTTTTTTCTCATAATCAAAGGAACAAACATATTTATGCGAAAAATGTTTTTTACTTTTAGAAGGCAGAAAATATTTTCTAAACTAAAATTTTACCAATGTCACCACATAAACTACAACAATACCATGACCATGACCACAACCACAACCACAACTACTATCACCTCTGTTGTTGCCACCGCACCACTACTATTACCACTACCAGCTTCACCCATCACTACTACCACCACCATTACCACACCACTACTGTTGTCATCGCAACCACCATTCTAACACCTCAACTTTCACCTCCACCATCACCCTGTTGTCGCCACTACTACTACCACTTATGTAACTATTAGTACATTAGTTTCAAGAATGCAACCAAATATCAAATATGTTTTTACATAAAACATTTTCTGTAAAAAATATTTTTCGTCGAAACAAACAGAGTGTTAATTTCCTTTTTATCGTTGATTTTGCTAAATATAATAATTATATATTCTATCTATCATACATACCATATTATATTCATTACCATATTTAGGATCACCATACTTAGGTTTCTCTCCTCTTATATAAAGGAGTCTTGTATAAATTATTCAATACAATATTCAATATAATACAGATCTCTCTCTCTCTCTCTCTTCCTTAGATATTGTAACATGGTATCAGAGCTAAGTTAAGTACCTAGTAATTTCACTTCACCAGCGAGCGGCAGCCTTGCCTTGGCCGACCGTTGGACCTCAACCCATTATGTTGCCATATTTTTCTTTCAATATTGCTTCATGGTAATCTCTTCATTTGTTCGCTAGTTTATTCCTACCCTAAATATCTTTGTCATATTTTTTTTACTCGCAATCTTTTGTTCTTCTTTTTTGTGTGTGTGTTTCAACTACACTCTATCTTTTCCTCTACTTCAACCTTAAATAGATTTCTATCTTCAAACCTATTTGAGTTTGAGGGGGGATATTATACCTATATCATGATGAACATGGTTATACACCATGAAAACTACCTAAGCCGTCCCCTATAGCGCACAACTCAAGCCGCCCCCTATGGCGCACCACCCAAGTCGTCCCTTGGCGCACCACCCAGGTTGCCCTCTCTGACGCACAATCCAAGCTGCCCTCTAGCGCACTTTCTCATAAGTCGCCCCTTAGCACACAATATCATTTGTTGTCATCACCGTTCAATACCACGTCATAAGTTACGTGTGTGCCACGTTTGTTGGTTTAACATCCAGTTCTTTTACAATGGTCCGACACAACCTTAAACTATCCCAACATTAGTTCCGACCAGTTTCTACAGCGGTCCGGCATGACCTTAAATTGTTTCTACAATGGTCCGACGTGACCATAAACTGTCTTTCGACATTATTTCTGGCCTCTGATCTATTTCAAGCGCCCTTGCGCTCTCGTTCGGACTTTACAATCTATTTGCCTTTTATTTTATTTTTTAGTTTTATTTCATGTTTTAGTTTCTTTTTCCAAACTCAAGTTAGTATCCCTACTTGAGTTTGAGGAGGAGTGTTAAATATAGTAATTATATATTCTATATTATATTCATTACCATATTTAGAATTATCATACTTAGGTTTCTCTTCTCCTATATAAAGGAGTGTTGTATAAATTATTTAACACAATATTCAATATAATACAGATCTCTCTTTCTTTCTCTCTTAAATATTGTAATAGATTTTATTCTGTGACATATACATTGTCTATTAAGGTATAAATAAAAATAGAGCATTTTTTTTTTTTAGGGGCCTTAGGTGAAGGCTTCACTTGCCTAGTAGTCAAGCCCATGCTGGTATCACCAAATAGGTCGAGTTGTTGCAGAGAAAATTAGCTTTATTACTCACATTCTCAACTTATTTCCGCACATATAAGTGGGTTTATTATTTATATTCTCAACCTGCCTTCACATGTTTTTAGACTCTCTTTTATATATAGATTGAACATATACACGCATTTTTAATTATCAGTGAGAGTGAGATTTGAATGCAATATCTAATATCTGTTCTAATATATTTTAAATGATTAACCATCAATTCATTTAAAAAAAATTAAGTTATTAGAATGGTGAGTAATTTTATTATTTATATTCTCAACAATGTAGGGTCCGCACAAAATTAATCGACATGCGTATATATGATGAGGCACCACATTCAAAAATATATATATAAATATTGGATGTAAATCCACTTGAATTTTTTAAAATGAAATTCATCAGATGAAATATAATTTTAATCTAGCATAAATTGATTGTAAACAAAATGTGCACATATGTGATATGCCTAATCATCAAGGTCTACTATGCAAATAATTTTAAAAATTGTTGGGTGAGTGGAAGGGGGGGAAAAAAACCTCAACTTATGGCACCCATAAAGTGGGGCAAACAATTCCCTTGGAAGGGTCCCAAGGGCTACTAAGATGCTTAAAGGGAAACTAACCCTTTATTAGAGAGGTAGGAAGGAGTAGGTGCAACAAAATTAACTTTGCACAAGGCCCGACAAGAAAGGTGATCTTGGAAATCTCAAATAGAGGCTAGCATGTGAATCTTAATTGGCTCATATCAACTTTGAGGGATGCTCCTATGAGCTCATTTGGTGTTTGATTTAACAATTAAGTACTAATTCTTTATGTTAAGTTACATATGGGCCAAGCTAAGCTATTGTATCTCTGGCCTCACAACATAGTTAATTTTATGGGCATTGCTCGTAATTAGACATGACAAAGAAAGAAATAATAACATCAAAAGTGAAAAACATTAAACATTGTCTTAAGATAATTATTAGGTCAAATGGATTCTAAATCACAACATAAAGCAAAAATAAGAACCGATAGGAGAAACAAGAAGGGAAAAATATAAAAAGAACAAAATGTGAGTAAACAATTAACTACAAATGAAAATTTTCAAAGGAATATTATAAGGAACCTTTTTTTTTTTTTTTTTTTTTGAATAAAGAAAAAGGAACCCTTTACAAAAAACATATTGGAAACCTAAATGAATACTCAATAGCTTTTAAGTTTTTGAGTTTTTATAATTTATTAAAAGTTTTAACTTGCTTCTAATTATGTGTTTCCACAGAGGTTTCTAAAATTAGCAAATAGTTCAAAGAACTTAGTATGTGTTATTGAAATTTCTCAAATCACTCTCTAAAGACATTTTAAAACATGTTAAAAGGATTTTTTTTTTTCATTATTTATTTGATATAATCTCTCAAAAATGATTCCATAAAAATATCATTTAGTTTAATCTATCCGACTCAATTACCTATATTTGTTTTCAAATTGGACATGACCCCTTTTATTCTTGTACATATATCCGCTCATATGTATTGTTATCACATGTGATTTATGTTGTCAATACAATTAATCATGTTTGGGAGTTGATAAGTTGATGAGAGTTGAAACCAAGTTTTTTGGGCTGAGCAGTCGATTACATTGTTGGGGTGATCAATCGCCATACGTATTAATAGACAAAGAATTATATGGATTTGGGCATCCTATATATGATTACATGCTTTTGTGAATACATATTTATAGACAAAGAATTCTATACTAGACTATATGTTCGCTCTGCATTGTTAAAAAAAAATTCAGGTGTTGAGAACGTGCCATGATCTTGAATTGGCATCGGATTTGTACATGGGTTAGAAAGAGCTATGTTGATTATTGGCTAGGGGCTTCATATTTTGTAGGCCAAGTGTCTTTATTTTTGCAAAGGGTCTTTTTGATATAAATCTAAGGGCATTTTTTGTAAAGACTATTGATATGTTTTAATTTACATACTATATATTCATGCCACATAGTGATGAATATAAAACGTATGTAATGAATAGATCATGTATTGAATGATACAAAATATCTACATTTAGAACGATAATGTATTTTTAATATCTATTATCTTTTCTTTGTTGTGCAAGAATATTCTTTTAGGTTCAAATCTCAAAAATCTCGAATGTAATAACTTCGTATCAAAACTAACTAACTTTGAAAATCTTGGGTTCATGGAAAGTGATTCTACCCCTATATGTTTTTATCTCGTTTTGTGAGGACGATTGAATGTTGATGTAGTAAGTGATGACATAATTATGTATTGCATACTTAAGTGAATACTATTATCTTGTTTTTGACTAACTTAGATATCTCATTAGAAATGTGCCTGATTTCATACAATTTGTGAATTGGATTCAAGTCAATTAATTGGCAATTTTTATTTTTTTTTATTATTATTTTTAATTCCACTATGAATTCTTGGATTCTCAAATTAAAATGCAATGCTTCACGTAGGTACACAAATTGGCTGTCCTAATTCACCATTGTCCAAATTTGCAGAGCACACTGAAAACAACTGTATAAGCACCCCAACAAAAAAAAAAAACTGTACAACCTATTGAGCCAAAAAGATTTATCAATATGGGGGAAAATAAGGGTAAACTATTAATAAGTTCTAATAGTTAGATTTAATTTTCATCAAGTATTATTAAAAATAAATCTTTGTAAAATTGTCACTAAAAATAATTTTTTGTGATAATTTTTTACATGCATCGCTAAAAATTAATAATTAGTGACTTTTTTTGTCATAATTTTTATAAATTATCATTAAAATTTAAAATTAATAACTTTTTTATAATAAATTTTTTTTATAAGATTTGTTAAATAATAAATTCACTTATTACGATCTCCTCGTAAATGTCCAAAAAATAATAGCAAATTAGACGATGCCTTTTTTGGGTATGGTTTAGAAGCTAGTTGTCCTCATTAAAAAGAAAAAAATAAAATAAAGGCTAGCTTGGTGATATAGGGCTTTATATTGGTTTCGAATTATGTAAACATCCAAGTGAAATGTAGTTTCCTTTGGATACAATGATGTTGACAACTCCTAGAAAATGGAATTTATGTAGATCCTATTGAGTTAGGCCTACTTTTAGCCTTTGACAAAATTCTTGAATGATTTTTATTTAATTTTTTTATTTTTCAAATGATTATATGCTTGAAAAATTTTACAACAAAATAATATTTAAGATAAATTACACTTTACACCCTAAACTATCATTTTTGATCACTTTACCCTTATGACTTAAAAATTGCAATACTTACAACCTTCTTCGTTTATTATTATTATTATTATTTTCAATCTACATTTTCATTGTCAAAATACCATTTCAACTATGGGATAAATAACACTTTATCCTCTTAAACTATCACTTTACCCCTTTAATTGAAAAAATGTTGCACTTTGCCATATTAAACTAGGAAAAATTACATTTTACCCCATCAATTATTGTCTCATTTCATTTTATCCCCTTAACCTAAAAATTGTAACACTTAACCCTCCTCATATATCACCTTTTTTTTTTTCAATTTGGACTGTAATGATGAAAATACCCTTTCAACTATAGAGATAAATTACATTTTATCCCAATGAATTATCACTATCACTCTACCCCCTCAACTAAAAAATTGTTTGATTTTTAAACCAAAATACATTTTTGAATTTTTGTTTTTAAATTATATTTTTTTCTTTAGTAATTTTTTTTCATATTTTGCTCATTTTTTAAATTAAAAAAAAACAATAGATGCACGTAAAAAGGTAAATATTTGTGAATTTTTTTATAAAAAAAAAATCATTATAGACAACAAAAAAAAATAATGCTATTTTTAGTGAATTTTTTTTTTAAATTTCTTTATAAATATTGATTTTAGATACATCTCGATTAGATGTACTTTAAAATAAAAAAATAATAATAAATAAATAACTCAAAAAATAAAGTCCACTAAAAACAAAAAATAAAAAAAAATAAAAAAAACTCAAAAATAATTTTTAAAAATTAAACCAAACATATTGGTAATGTTATTTTACGCATTTCATTTGGGATGTCATGTGTAAGTCACATTTTACTTTTTCATCTATTTAAGAGACTTAACAAAATATTTACATTGATATAAATTTTTACAAAAATGATTTGTAGCACTAAAAATCTTGGCACTAATGCCCCTAATTTCTATTTTGGGTATTTTTTTTTTTTTCTTTTTTTTTTGCCTTAACTGTTTTTTTGTTTTTCCATTTTAGGAAATTTCGGGGCATTAGTGCCCCCCAAATTCGGGGCACTAATCGGAACTGAAATTTTTATAATCTAAAGTGGCAAACATATCATTTTCTTAGTTGAGTGGATACAGTGATATTGGGTGATAGTTCAAGGGGATAAATTGCAATTTATCCTATTAATGAAAAGGTAATTTCTTTATGGACCGTGCTAGGGAGCTCGAAAACGAGCTCCCCCGAATCCCCCTAATTTCTTCTTCTTTTTTTTTTTTTAGCAGAAGGAAGAAGAAGACGGAGGGGAGAGGAAGGAAGGGGAAGGGGAGGGGGAGGGGGAGGGGATTGGAGGGGGCCTAAAAAATGGGCTGGCGGCGGAGGCGGGGGGCGCGGCGATCAGCGATGGCAGAGGCGACGAGCAGAGGCATGGCGATCAGCGACGGAGGCGAAGGCGCAGCGATCGGCAACGGATCTGCGACGGATCGAAGACGACGGCCACGGCGACCTCTTTCTCTCCCTCTCCCTCTCCCTCTTTCTTTCCCTCTCCCTCTCCTCCCCCTCCCCTGCACAGGTCGACGAAAATGGCAGGAAAAAAAAAAAAAAAAAAAAAGAGCCTAACGCCCAAAACGACGTCGTTTTGGGCATTAGGGGGATTAGGGGGGGCCAAATTCGAGCTACCAAGCTTTATTCTTTCTTTATAAAGGTCCAAATTGAAAATAATTAGTAGATGAAAGGTTTTAGGTGTTACAATTTTTAATTGAGAGAAATAAACTGAAACAAGACAATAGTTGAGGGGAGTAAAATGTAATTTACCTTGTAAACTATTACTCAGTATGATTTTACCCTACAGTTTGTCACCTTGAACTATTTAGGTTAGCTCAATTGGCCACTCTTTTAAATTCAATTGAGAGGTCAAGGGATATGATTGATTATTTATTTCTCAATATGAGAGTTTTTTTTTTTGTAAAATATAAAGGTTGTTGGTGTTGGGTTTGTGGGTATGTTATAGTTTGGTAAAAAAAAATTTAATTGATTTTTTGAGTTAGAACTTTTGACTTGGGATTAAAAAGTTCGTTTGTTTGACTTTCATAAATAGTTAATTGTTTAATTTGATGTAATTATTATGACATTTGTAAATTGTAATATTCTCCTATCAATTTAGACATATACACAAAAAACTATCATGAGTAAGACAAAGGAGGGAAAGAGATAAATAAAATATTAAAATCATTTTAAATGATTCACAAAATTTGAAATATTATGTGCAAGTCGTACATCAATTTTTATTTATTTATTTATGTGACAGATCTTTAACAAAAGGTTCATATTAATGCATAATTTATAGAGTACAAAGTTTAACAATTCATAGTTGAGAGAGTAAAATAATAGTAGTGATGGTTTAAAAGAGATAAAATGATATTGGATTGTTTACATAATTTTTTCCCCAAAATAATTCGCCTGTGTTTTCTAGAAAATGAAAATAAAATAAAATAAAAAACAACGAAACAAGCCTTTAGACATAGTGGATTATTACACTTTTATCAATTAAATAAAGGGTCGTGCTAGGGAGCTCAAATTTGAGCTCCCCGAATCCTCCTAATTCCAAAACGTTGTCGTTTTTTTTTTTTTTCTTTTTTTCTTTTTTTTTTTTTTTTTTTTCTTCTCTGTGCAGCAGAAGGAAGATCAGAAGGAAGGGAAGAAGAAGAAGGGAAGAAGAAGAGAGGAAAGAAGGAGAAGAATGGACTGGAGGGGGCTAATAAATTGGGCTGGAGGTGGAGGCGGAGGCGGGGGCGGAGGAGGCAGAGGCGGAGACGGACGACGATCGGCCTGCGACGACGATCGGGCAGAGGGGGAGGCGACGAGCTGCGACGACGGCGGGCGGAGCTGCGACGACGGCCCTCTTCTTCCCTCTTCTTCTCTCTCTCTCTCCCTCTCCTTCTCCCTCTTCCCCCTGCGTGAAAATGGAGGGGGAAAAAAAAAAAACCTAATGCCCAAAACGACGTCGTTTTGGGCATTAGGGGGATTCGGGGGGAGAAGTCTCGAGCTACCAAACATTATCCTTAAATAAAATAAACAATAAATAAATAAATTTTATTGGTTGGAAGAGTGTAGATAATTACAGGGACAATTACACTGTTTCAGTATAAATTAATTATAAATAAATAAATAAATTATGATTATAATTATTCATATTTATAATATTTTTCATTTCTTTATAATTAATTTTTTTTTGACCTCACTGTCCAGTTATTTCCCTATAATTATATGGAGGTTCAACTTAGCAAAGCCTAAATTTCATAGATCCTAAGATGATTGGTAGCGGTGTAAATTTGGCCCACTAGTTTGCAACCTGGTGCGGCTCGAGCCCAGCCTAAGACTCTAGGTCTCGGCCTGAGCCGTCTATTTCGAAGCTCAACTTGGCTTGGCCTGTGAGCCTGGCCCATTGGCCCGCTCAAGGCTCGCTTAAGGGCCAACCTGAGGCCAAGTGTCCGTTTTTATGGAAAAAAAAATTAAAATTTTGGTAGGGAAAAAAATTAAAATAAAAATAATTGTCAGGCCCAGGGCCGCCCCAAGCCTAAGCCTTGGCCCAAGCCCCCTGGCCCTGCTCGGCCTAAGCCCGAATACCTCCCATGGGCTTGGGCCTGGGTCTAGCCTAATTTTTTGGCCTATGGGCCAACTTGGCGGGAGCTTTCACTACCCGATAGTGAGTTGGGTTGAACCAGAGCCAAAGCCCAAGCGGGTCTGGCCGAGCCAGGCCAGGCCAGGCCAAATTTATACCCCTAATGATTCGGACTTGTTAGCATTTTCAATTCACGCCCAAGTTACTATTTTTACTAAGGGTCGTGTCAGAATACACACAAACAAACGATAGATATATACTCTTGTTACGTATTTTGTAGAGTATATATGTGCTCTTGTTATGTATTTCTGTAATATTTGTTATGTAGCGATTCTAGTTTAAATTCAACCCATTCATTGTTTTGGATCCCGATTTTCTTGTCTTGATGGTTATTCATGTCTGCTTTCATCTCATTCCTTGTTGAGTTTGGTTATTGGAGTATCTTGGTTGTGTTTGAAATAGGTTGGGAGTTAGTTTTTCAAAACTGTTGTTACCTAGATTTTGGCTTGTTTACTCAAGCAAACCTTTTTGTGCTCGAGCGAACTTTGAGAACTTCCTGTACTTTTACAGGTCTGCAAAATTGCTACGAATATGGCATTCTTAGCTTGAGCGATGTTTCTTGCACTCGAGCGGTGTTTCTTGCGCTCCAGCGGTCCTTCTTGTGCTCGATCAGTCTTTTGAAACTCTCAATACTTTTGTAGGCCTACAAAAATACTAGGAGGGTGGTGTTCTTCGCTCGAGCAGTACTTTGTTCGCTCGAGCGGTCTCTCTTTTGTGTCTGGTCGCTCGAGCAGTGTTTTGGTCGCTCAAGCAATTTGTGCATTATAGATACGCTTTTGGGAACTCTTCGATATCCGCGCTCGCGAGGGGCGCAAATCTCGTTTTGTTCTGAGCTACTGCAGTTCGGACTCAATGTCACGGTTCTTAATCTAATCTTGCAAAGTGCAATGCAAGACCGATAAATCACCAAAGAGTCCAAATCCGGCAAATCGTTTTTGGAAAACTGATTTTAATAAAGAAGTGCCAAACATGGACTGCTTTGCCAGATACAGAATCGCCACCTAAATATTTTATTTTGAAGGAAATTTAGGAAACTCTGACTCGTGCCTAAGGCCACGTATCCGCCATCACCAAAGTTGCCTTGGCTCGGGAACTTGGGTACGAGAGGGGAAGGTCATGCAATGAGCACCCCTGCTCACCCGATCAAAGATCGTCCTGTACTAAGCAAGATATTTTGTTTTTAAAAATACATGTGCTCTTATTCCGGTTAATTAGCTAATCTTACTACGTGATGCGCACAACATACAAGTATAGACTAAATCGCCTAATTTGGAACAAAGCATTGCATATTCGTTTAAAAATTGTTTGGAGTTTGCTACTCGTAAGTAGGCTAAATCGGGGATTTTAATGAATTGTTCCAATTCAAGTAATCCAACATTCACCCACAAGCATTCAGGCAGTTATATCAAGTAAGCAGTTAGCCTCATGGCAAGCATGCTTTCATGGCAGTCAATAACACACATGCAGTATGCTAAAGTGTAAACACTCACAGTGTACTCCGAGCCAAAACAAAGAACTAGTTAAAAATCATGCATGATCCTCGTTCATGTTAAGATGGCTAATGCAACACATGCGAGAATGCAACTAAAATAGGCTCGGCTATTCTAAGATGGCATGTGAAATGCAACTTGATAACATGTATTCAACTAAATGTATTGAAATACAATGCAATTAATATAATACGCCGAGCCCGGTGCATGCAAAACAGATAAATGATGCACGCATGCGAGCATAAGGTATGCTAAACGAAATATGCCCTAAAACTAACCATCGTAAGCGGTTAAGTAAAAGGGAGAAAGAAATGAAGGTTGGAAGACATGCATCACACACACGCACGCTTATTACAATAGTTGGCCCTCTCGACAGAGGGTCTGAATAAGAAGCTAACTAGCTAATCTAAGCTAATTAAACTAATTATTACATCACAAAATTGAATAACTAGCTGCAACTAATTATTACAACACAAATGGAATAGCTAAGCACATTAGCTAATTAAGTACAAACCAAAGCGTAAACTAGCTAAGGAAAGTAGCTAAATAAAGCAGTAAAGCAAGGCTCTCAGAGGGAAGAATGCATGTATGCCCGGTCGGCTCGTTTGGAAATCCGTCGCGATACCCCAATTTGCCTCTGTTTGCAACTGCTCTCAGAAACTTGCACCAAACTCCAGAAAGCTTCTAACTCATCTTGGGGACCTGTAGGAGGGTGGCCGACCAGTTGTTGGTGTTTGCAGCCACCTGCCGACCACTTTTTGCTACTGTAAACCAGAAAAAGTGGTTGGCCAGCTAGTTTTTTTGACTGGCCGACCAATTGTTGCTACATTCTTCCAATTTGCTGCAACAGAGAGCAAGAAAGGGCATGGCAATGTATTTGCAAGATATGTGTACACAACCACCCTCCCTATCATTTCATAAGCTCAAGGGGGTGTGGTTCTCGACCCTCGGGCCACCAATCACGCATCTCGATGCATGATGGCCGAGAGGCGAAGTTGCACAATTCAATATGAAAATGAATGTACAAGTAAACACATAAGGCCTAGAACTCTATCATGTATGATCAAGAGAGTCGGCGACCGAGAATTGAGGCACGTTTCATCACTTTAAGTATGAAACGCCCCTCGTTTCTCGTATTTGGACTAACACCTATTCCAAACAAAATGCAACACATAACATGGCATGCACAATGCTATCTAACATGGAGTATGCGAAAATGCAATGCAACACAAGCATGCAAATATGCAATATGACTTAGACATGCAAACATGGAATGCAACATGAACAACCTAACAAGGCTAATGTCATGCACAATGCACAATGCATGCATACTCAATGCAAAACAACAGAAGCATGCAACAATATGATACAATGCAACTAGCATACACAATGCAAATGTCAACTAGCATACACAATGCTCAATGGACTTAAATCGAATGTGGGTAGACCTCAACCATGCCCAAATCAGTGGCCATAACACCAAAATAAAGGCACAAAATATAAAGCATGCATGCACAATGCATTGGCCAACCAAGTAGACCTAAGAGCACAACCCTCAAGAAGGCTCAAGGAGTGATAAATACGGAAGTGTAACAACACTAAATGCACTGAAATTAAGTAAGAAATAATACCAAATCATTCAAACAAACACAAGTAAAGCATGCAAGAGGGCCTAAGGCACAAAGCTATTAAAGGGACTACACAAAGGGCATGCAATACATGGCACAAATATATATGATTGAACCAAACATGGACAGAGCTTAAATAGGTCTAAACAAAGACCAAAATATGCTGAGATGGGGGCTCAAGGACCTAGGCAAGATGGCATACATGCTAGGCCAAAACAAGGCAACAAATGCACAACCCTTAGAGGTACTCAAAGAGTGAATGAAGTGGGAACATGGCAATGCTACATGCTCTGAAATGTCATATTAAATGATGCCAAATCATCTAAACAACACAAATGAAGCATGCTATGGCACCCAAAGCTTGAAGCTAGCAAGAGCACTTGCACTATAGCTATGCAAAACATGAAGCATATGGTCAAGGCAACCCAAAACAGTCCTAGAACATGTCAAAATAAGTCTAAAACATGCATGGAAAGAAACTAAAACAAGCTAGCATGAAGGGCATAAGGTATGATGAATGCAAGGCAAATAAGGTGGATTACACTACACCTATCAAGACCAAGCATGAGATGGCTTAACCAACAAAAATCAAAGTTATATCATGGAAAAATAACCCCAAAAACACACTGAAATGATAGCTCGCAAGCTTAGGCATGAAGGCATACGCAATGGTTCATATTAAGGCATAAAGGGGGAAACCCTCCAACGCATTGAATAAGTAAAAGATGTGAATGCATGACCATGAATCATGTACTGAAATCTCATACCAAATGATGCCAAATCATTAAAATAGCCCAAGCAATGCATGCTAGTGGACTCGATACACAAAGCTAATAAGCTAGAATGCACTATAGCTATACAAAGCATGGCATGCATGACCAAAACAACACAAATCAGAGCTAGAGCATGCTAAAACATGAACAAAAGCTTCTTGAAGTTAAGCCAAAATCATGTTAGAATGATGGTCTAAAGCATGGCACACATTAGGCTAGTTAATGAAATTGCACTACAAGTGCATGGAGCATACATGAGCCAACCAAACCAACCCTTAACAGAGGTATGACATGGCAAAATAACACCAAAAATCTACTGAGATGGCCCCAAAACAAGCTAGAATGACATGCTACTTCATGAAGCACACAAAGCTAGTTTGCAAAATTTACACCACAAGTGTATAAAGCATGCAAGGGGTGACCAAACCAAGCCAAAATAGAGGCATGGTAGGTCCTAAAAGTCACAAAAATGTGCTTGAACTAAGCTTAAAAGAAGAAGAAATACATGCTCTTTTGCTGGGCCATCAACACATGCAAACAAGAGAAGAGGAGGGGGGACCACCCCCACCCATTTTGGCCCTCAAAACAAGTTTTTCACCACTGAAATTCCTCTGGAATTCAGTGGTTTAAAGGCCAAAAAAAGTTGGTTTGAAAGGTGGTGAAAGATGGCTCAAAAGGCCTCACAAGCCAATGAGCAAAAAGGAGAGACAACCCCCTAGCCAAACAAGGCACAAACCAACACTTTTATACCTCAAAAGCAGAGTTTTTTACAACTGAAAAACCATGTCAAAATAGTGCAAAAATATAGCAATTAAATCATGCAAGACAAGTTTAAGAGGCAAGCCTTATACCTCTTAAAGCATGAGCACAAGAACAAACACTTCAGCCACTTTCTTGGCTCAAGTAAACCTTCAACAGCCCAAAATTAGTCCCAAGATGCCTCAGTCCAAAGGTGGTCCAATTTGGTTAAAGGGTTGTATGCAAATGTGTAAAGAATGCCCACTTTCAAGCTTAAAACAAGAGGAGAGAGAGAGAGAGAGAGAGAGAGAGAATTCTAGAGAGAGGGAAGGGTTTGCTCACAAATCTTTAAGAGAGAGAGAATTGTAGAGAGAGAAATTTTTTAGAGAGAGAGGCTCCTCTAATCTTCCCCCCTTGCAAAATATGAGATATATCTTCCATATATAGCAATTCAAGAGCTTTGGGTCGGAAATATCTAAATTACAAATATCTGGAGCAATGCACAACAGCTGGAGCAAAAAGATCTTCAAAAAATCTGAGTTTGGGACCTGCAGACCACTTTTTCTGGTCGGCCGACCACTTTTTTGGTCGGCCAGCTACTTTTTCTGGTCGGCCAGATACTTTTTTTGGTCGACAAGAAAATTCTGCTTTCCAGGTCCAACTTCAAATGGGCATAACTCCTTCATCTGGACTCCTTTTCAGGTCATTCTTGTGTCCAAATTGAAGCCCCGAAGTAAGCTTTCCAATGGTGGCAGCCTTGCATCAAAATTTCAAATATGAAAAAAGTTATGCCTATTTTGGTGAAGCCGCTCAGTTTCGATCATTCTCGGATTCATGCCGAACTTCTCCCAAACTAGTTTTCTGCTCTCCTTTCCCATTTTCTTCAACTCCAAACCCCTAAGCAAGGTGTTTTGAAAGATTTTATCTCTCTTTTATTCATTTCCACTTTGTCCTTGCTCGGTTTACCGAAAAGCGCAACATTTAACGAAATGCGAACCTTGGAACATCGTAGGAACTTTGTTTCAAAAATGTTTTGAAAGAGAGAGTTTTAAGGTCTAAAAACCATTCAAAATAGCTTTGGTCTAAAATGGGGTGTGAGGTTAGGATTTGACTTTCTCCTTGCCGAAGAAATTGAACCTTTGCCCTGCATAACTTTCAACACCAAGTAAACCATCAGTAACGCCCAAGTCTTAAGGGCGGTCAAAAATGGAGTGTCTACATGCATATATCAATTCCAAAAAATCACTTTTTGAGTCACTTTTTCATATATCTCTCTCTAAACATTTCAAAACTTTAGGTCTACAATCTCTCTCTCTCTAATTCTTGAACATTTGACCCAAATACTCTCAATCCATACATTTCCTCACCCTAGTCCCTTTGATAAAAAAAAAGTAGAGCATGTCGAGGGTTTCGTTTTAATTAGAGAAGTTCGCATTTTCGATACCATCAAGTTCTACCCATCTTTCTTTTGTGTCATTTTCTTTGAGGTAGAGATTACTTTGACTCTTTTTATGAGTTTTAACTTAGTTATTTGTCTTTTAAAAATGATATTGTAATTTAGGAATTTTCGAAAAAAATCTAAGATTTTGGTTTGAAATCAAAAGAGGGGTTTAAAAAATGGGTTCTTGAATATGTATATGGGTTTGTAAATATGGTTGAGTTGTGATGAAATTATGGATTTTTATCCTTAGAGTTGATTTTTAAAGAAATGAGATTTTGCCCTAAATTGTGAACATTTGATTTTGTAAAGAGAAAATGGAATTGATATTGGTTTTATGAAATTGGAACGATGATGATGATAGTGGTGGAGTTGGATATGAATTATCAGTTCTATCTTAAAATGTTAGAAAGTATATTTTTATTAGAAATTATTTATCTATTTAGAGATATCTGTTTTGGGCTATCGATGGAGAATAGTTATGATTGTTGTAGAAATTGCATGAGAATTAGGTGAATTGAAACTAATTTCTTATCCATTTGCATTGAGCATTGTAACATATTTAAAACATTGAAAATGGTTATTGTTTTGAGAAAAATAGATGAATACCTTTGGTGAATCTGGGTAAAGAGTATAGTTGAGGTATTATATTGGTCTGTGTGTTCTTTGTGAAAGTCCAGAAAACCGCGTGAATAGATGCTGAGCCTTCTAGTTAGTACCGGTAAAAATAATAATTGATAGTGCTTGTAGCCTACTTGCAGACACATCCTAGAGATTCCTAAAGTTGTATCTACTACCCTCTTTTCTGTTGTAAATGAAATGATTTCATGAATTGTGATATAAACCTGGCATTGCATAGTTTTTGGAAAGAGATAAAAACTATTTTGGCATGAGCATTGCATATGCATTCAGCTTATAGCTTTGTTAAGATTCATACACTGTGTTAGAGTTTCTCTACTGGATTTTGGCTCAACCTATGTAGAAAACCATTTTTAAATGCTGATGATATGTCTCCGCCAAGGCAGTAACTTAGGAGGACTATGAGCCAATAGCTTCATTTTTTGTTATTGTTGTATTTATTTTTGTATAAGCCTAGGGCTTTATGTATTGAGTTTAAACTTATTTTTGTTATAACCAAGTATCGTCTTGAAAAGTTGTAGCAATTAGGGCATTAATTTATCTGTTTAAATTTTATTTCATCTGTTTTGTTCATAACACATGTTATAGATTCAGGGTTATGACTTATGAATGTATTATTGCGTGTGTTATCCCTTTCGTAAAATGGAATAAGATGAATAAAAGATAAAATACTTCGTCTCATGTTGTTATTTAATTAATATTGTGAGTTGGTTTTATTGTTAATTATTTCGGAGTGCTATATGTTATGTATTTATATATATATATATATATATATATATATATATATATATATATATATATATATTTTTAGATAGAGTTACAATAATTTGTAATTCAAAAATAAAAGTACATATTTTGTGGTAATATTATGTATTTTTATGATAATATTACATTTTTCTTTTATGTAAACATATTTTAATCACAAATGTGTAATATTATCATAAAAATACGTAATATTACCATAAAAATACATAAATTATTATAAAAATGCTTAACTTCATTTGTCACAAAATGTTCAAGAACATTTGACCCAAATACTCTAAATCTTGAACATTAAATCACGGATTGTTATAACTCTATCAAAAAATTATATAATATTTGTCACAAAAAATACGTAATGAAGGTGAATAAGAGAGGTAACTATAATGTGGATTGTGGAGTGATCGATTGAGGAAAGTCTATTTTTATTAAATTTAGAGGGAATTATATGTAAGTGGGAGTTAGGGAAAAAAAATTACCAACATATGGAAGGGTGCAACTGACAACTTATACTTCACAACCTTCTATTTGTTCCCCACCACAGACACACTTGCACTACTATATGTTTATAATTTTTTCCCTAACTCCCACCTAGAATAGTCCTCCCTTAAATTTAAAACAATCCTCTCTCTCCGCCAAAAACAAGTATTCCGAAATGTCTATTTCATTATTGTGAGTAGTAACCGAAACACTTTCCGAACAAATATTAAGAAAGATAATAAAAAATATAATGGACATATTTGATTTGTCTATCAAAATATATTTTTGAAGAAAAAATTTAAAAATATGTTGGTTAAAAAAAAAAAATTTTTAATTTTAAATCACTTTTCTCTCTATTACAGATCAATCAATTACTTTTTGTCTTTTTTTTCTCCTTCTCAATTATTTTTTCTCTCATACATATTTATTCAACTACGGTATATATATATATATATCAAATCATTACAAACTCCAAAGCTATTTTCAAAATTTACAATCGAACAATTCTAAACTCTCTTCAAAAAAATTATTTTTGAAATAATATCTCCAAATACAAACCAAGCCAGGCGAGTATGTAGTGTAAATTAGTATAGTGTGCATCTATATATCTTAGAGTGGAATTGTTTTATACATTGTATATGTTTGTTTGGGCAAATATGGCTTTAGAATTAGATTAATAATCTAATAAAATACATAATCTGATGTTTAATTAAGAAAATTGACGTTCAAGACTAACAGTCCAACATGACATGGTGCCTGTTTGGCAGAGCTTAATTACAGCTTATTTCAGCTTTCAGCTTAATTTAAGCTATTTTGATGTATTTGGTTTAGCTTATAGCTTATAGCTTATAACTTTTTGGAAGTCAGAAATCAGCTTATTCTTTGAGTGGGGCAAGAGATGCTTTAAGAATAAGCTGGAAATCAGCTTAAGCTGAAAGTTATAAGCTATAAGCTGTTTAGGCATAAGCTATAAGCACTTTCCCACAGCTCTACCAAACAGGGCCATGGTATTCTCAATATGGAAGATCATTGAATCCCAAGTGGACGTGGGATATAAAATGGAGGTCTAAGGAGAAATTTAAACTAATTTGTTACATTGCAAAATTGATAGGATTTTGTTAGGGATTGAATAAGAGATATGATACAAATTCCAAAGGGATTGAAAATCCCACAATTAATAGTCTTAATAATGCTAATCCTATCTAATCTAGTTCATCCAAACAACATGACCAATGATTAAACAATACTAACATTAGTAATTAATACATTTGCATATGCTAATTTGAGACCGTCTTCAAAAAAATTTGACATATCAATTTTTAAATAATCAAGTGAAGATGCTCTATATATTTATCAAAGATGTATAAATATGTCTTATCAATAAAATCTTTCACAACATGATTAATTTAAAATATCACGTAAATAATTTTATATTGTATTCCAAAATTATTGTATAATTCCAAGCCAAAGGATTACAATACGTACTTTTCGGCACAAAATATAATGACCTTGGATTTGTGTAAACTATGGCCTTGAGTACCAAAACCACCACAAAATGACCACTCATTTCTTTTCTTCCTTTCTTTTACAAAAAGCTAGATAGGGAAATGATTCTCGATCATGGGTGCAATAATATAGGCAAAGAAAGAAAAAAGGGCAATTAACTTAGCTACACTACACACAAATCAAACCACACTTCAAGCTAAGTTAGACAATGAGGTGAATTGCTTTCCAAATCCTAAAAACACTAATGTGGGACATAAAAGAAGCAAGTGCTATCCTAGTTCTTTTATTTTATTTTTTTAATTTTAATGATGGAGAATTCCAATTTTCTCCACTTATCATCTAATATAAGATTTTATAAATAAATTTTAAATTCATATAAACATTTACAAATAATATATTCCAGTTAAGTTTGAATGTTGTGCATTTATAATCTTTGAAAATTATCTGAATGTGAAACTCTTATGCTTAACTCCTTAGAGCATCTTCAATACTAAAAGACTAAAATTAATAGTCAAAATCAAACTTTGAAAGCAGTGTAAAAAGATTAACAAAAATGCTTTGGAACCCAGTTTTGAAGGACCCCCAGTGATGTGGCAGCACATAATTGGTTGAATTTTTTTTTTTTTTTTTTTTAACTTTCCCTTGGTCGACAGCCCCCACGTGGAGGTGGGGGTGCTGGGGTGCCTCCGTACTGGGGGTGCGAATCACTGCTCAAAGATTAATTTTTAACAATGTTGTTTCAATGGTGCATTATTTATTATTTTCACTTTCTTTGCAAAAGGTCAAATCAAAATATCATTTGTTGGTCTATTGAAAGAGAAAGATGAGAGTTTTAGGATTGGTTTGGGAAGTGGCTTAGTTTTTTGACTTTTTAGTTTTTTTAGCTAGTTTAGCCTGGGCTAAAAAGTTTGGTTTGGAGAGGGCTTTTTGATTTTTTGGCTTTTTTGACTTTTTTTGTGAGAGAAGAGTGTAATAATTATGGGTTTGATGTGATGTTTTATTTTTTGTGGCTAAAATAGCCTATTTTATCTTTTGTGGCTAAAATAGCCAAAAAAATCTCATATTCTTCTTGCCAAACGGTAAAATTTAGCATAAAGCATTTCGTCAAACCTTATGCTAAATTTTAGCATAAAGTTTATCAATGTCATTTTTTTACAATACTTGCGACATTCCATAAGAATTTGATTTTTGAGGATCTATTTGAGATGTGGGTTGATTTTTTGACTTTTTAATTTTTTTTGCTATTTTAACTTGGGGGTTAAAAAGTTTCGTTTGAGATAAATTTTTTGATTTTTTTTACTTTTATGAAAGAAAAAATAAAGTGATTATGGTTTGAATATAACATTTTATCTTATTAGACTAAAAAGCCTATTTTATCTTTTTGTAATTATTTTAACTAAAAAAATTTCATTTTAATTTATGCTAAACGAAGGCCGAATGAAACTGCTATAGCTATCAATTGACAATAACAATCACTAAAAAAAAAAAGTCTGTTCTTTTTTTTGGGCAAGAGAATGACCTACTCTATCTTAAATTTAAGGAAAAGGAAAAGGGTAATGATATACAATTCATACAGAACTTTTATATAAAATGATATGATTAAATAATGACCATTCACTTTAAAACAATATACTCATAAAAATAAATTTATTTATAATAATAGTATTATCACAACATATTTGTAAAATTTTATATATAAATAGAGTTTTTCAAAGAGAAACGAGATCGTCTAACAACCTACACATGGCTTGAACTCACAACTTTTATCATGAGAATTGGAAAACAAACTATTAGTCATTATGTCAAGCAAGAAATTATTCAATAGGTTAAGTATATCATGTCATCGTGTTGACGTAGAATGTCAAATTAATAATTTTTTAAATAATGTAGTAGTTATTTTTAAAAAAATTAATAATACATTGACAAAATTCATGAAATTACTTCATATATTGTGACTATTCTTCTCCATATATTATTTCTATTAGTCGGACACACTATCAAGATGGAATTTTAGACTTACGGAATAACTTCTCCATTCAAGCACCAATTTAGGTTTCTTTTGGGGACAACAAAAATAAGTTATTTATTAACTTATTAATTTATTTTTTAATTATCTCTTTATTTTTTTAATATAATTTTTAATAATAAATAAAAAAATCAATTTATAAATTACACTCAAAACAACTCCTAGATTAGTGCTTTCCATAGTCACTATAGGGAGAGGGAGAGGGAGAGAGAGAGAGCGCTTTGAAAAAGAGAGAATTTGAAACACACTTGGCTAGGTGATCTTTAGAGGAAGAGGGAGATGAATTGAATGAACCTAGAGAGAAAGTCTTTTTGAGAGAGAGAGAGAGAGATTCTTGGCCTCTTAAAGGCCCGAAATTGCTTTTCCAATCACTCTTTCACGTGCCCTAGCATTCAAATTCTTACCATGTTCTCCACACGCAAACACACCAAAAAAAAGTTTAATATACCAAACACACGTTTAACTTAGGTTTAACAATTAACATACCTTTCATTAAAGAAAGCGAGTACAGAATAGTGTACTCTCGCGAGTAGCTTTCTTTCCATTTTCTTGTAGCCATTAACGTACTGATTTGACCCAACTTTCATTTATTTCGAGTCCTAAAACATGCACAAATTATACTTCCATTGTGCCCTAGCATAGACCCTGCCCTACAATCACAAGTGTCTCTGCTACAGATTAAAAAAACGCTCACTGATAGCGCGTGAGAATCATCTTTATCTTTCTTATGTACAATTTCTTTGTGGAATTCTCTCTATTTTTTTAATTTGAGAGTCCGAAGAGCCTATTAATTATTTTATTTCATTTATTTGAATAGTTTCATATTATAAAATTTTTAATCTATATTATTTATAATAAAAAAAATTAAGTTCATCTCATAATTAGATAGTTTTTATTTTATTACGTTTGTATTTGAAAAAATTAACAAGTATATTTTTAAAAATAAACTATTTATTTTTTTTATGATAAATATGATAAAATATTTATTGAATTGATTTTATTTTTTTCATAAATGATATATATAAAAAATTTACAAAATAAATAATTAAAATTATTAAAATAAGACTTTCGGTGAACCCATAAGCCCCTCAAGTTCAAGGGTAGCTCAACCTTTTTTGTCTCTACTATATTTTCACCTACATATATATCTCCAAGGTCTTGTTTGTTTTATTCCGAAGGTAATGAGATTCTCAAAATCGGCTCATGCGATACCTGCGATTCACAAAGCTTATCTATTGTGAAGCCAATGCCTACGCGGATCTGATGGCAAATCATGGTCAGGGGTTGAAGGGTTTCCAGTGTTTATCAACCCTCTTTGGGTTGTTTTAAGAAGTTAGTAAAAAGTTAATTTTTGAATTTTTATCAAGTTTTTAAATTTTTTTAGAAGTGATTTGAGAAGTTGATAAAAAATTAATTTTTTGTTTTTTAGTTTAATATTTATTTATGCTGTCAAATCAAATTAAAATGACCAAAATACCCTTACCTAACATAAGAGATTTATCTTTTTATATTTTTTTCATAGGCCCTAATTTGTAATTTTAGGACTGCATTTTTGACACTTCCCAAAGGAATTTTGTTGCGTTTTTGACAGCCACGTTTTTGGACAGTGGCTTTTTATCATGTTCCCAAAATGGCACTTTCTTGTGTTTGTAATCAACTATTACTTGATCCAACAATGATTCATCCCACTAAAAACACCACCACTAATAGCACTAATGCATTAATGCATTAAAAAAATAGAAAAAAAAAAAAATACAACTCCAAGACCAAAACATCTCATCATTTCTGGCGGAAGCATTTTTCTACTTGATCTATGGGTACTTATTACCCCATACTTATGTAACTCTGCGTTTTAGTTAGGTCTCGTTTGGCATAAGTTAAATATGATTTTTTGATTAAAATAGTTACAAAAAATTAAAATAAATTTTGTAGTCTAATAAGATAAAATGTCACATTTAAATTATAATCATTTTATTTTTTCTCTCACAAAAATCAAAAAGTCAAAAAACTTATTCCAAACGAAATTTTGTAGTCTCAAACTAAAATAGTCAAAAAATCAACCCATATCTCAAACGAATCCTAATTCTAAGCTCCAGTTCTACCCAAAAAAAAAAAAAAAAATTGGTAATGAAATTGGAGTAACAATCTGGTGGATCTTACATCAATCATCTTTGTTTTGCAACAATGACATCAAACTTTCAATAAGACTATGTGATATTCTAGGAAGTTGGTAAAAAGTTAATTTTTTGATTTTTGAGTAACTTTTTTGACAAAAAGTTAAATTCTTTTGGGTAAAAAAGCCAAAAAAAGTTGGCTTTTTACTAATGTTGCCAAAATGCCCATAAATCCCCTCCAAGGTGGTTAATTCCATGGGAGATTGGGTTTTACAATCTAATTTTATTAGGGAAATACTACGGATCTATGGTACACACTCCTGGTTATCCCCAAAAA
Source organism: Camellia japonica (assembly GCA_030407325.1). Classification (NCBI taxonomy): domain Eukaryota; kingdom Viridiplantae; phylum Streptophyta; class Magnoliopsida; order Ericales; family Theaceae; genus Camellia; species Camellia japonica. The sequence goes on from JAPPVO010000003.1 coordinate 116,662,869, forward strand.
AAAAAAAAAAGAAAAAAAGTTGATTTTTGATTTATTTTCAAGTCAAAAGCCAATTTATTTGAGCAAAAAATCAATTGGCAAGTTGAAAATAGACAATTTTTAAAATTATGAAAATACCCTTTCATGTATGAAAGAGAACTAAAATAAAGTTGTAATTTCACATAATTTCATGAGGATAATATGGTCAAATCCAACTCTTTGTGTAGTGATGTGACAACATATAAAAATAATTTTGAAAAAAAGTAAAAAATACTTTTTTTCCATCTTTCCAAATGATTTTAGGTATTAGTCCAAAAACAAAGAACCCAAAATAATTCTCAAATGGTATGTATCATATGTATCTTATAACTAAAGAAGAAAATAATATAGTTAAATACAATATAAAATATAACTATAAAAATAAATAAATAAATAAATCATAACTAAGACCCCGTTTGGGAACAGGCTAATTTAGTAATTTTTTGGTTATTTGGCTAAAATATGAGCTAAAAAAAACTAGTATGTTTGAGATGACTTTTTGGCTTTTTACGAAAAGATGTGTAAAAAGTAGAGAGAAAAGAGAATCTTTGACTTTTTGGTATGGGTTGTTGGCTTTTTGGCTAATTTAGTAACTTTTTAACTTTTTGGCTAAAATGGAGGGTTCCCAAACGAGGCCAACATGAGATATAACTAAATATTTCATTAATCATAATTAAAATAATACCATAACTAAAGAAAAAATTAATTCTGACTAAAAAAAAATTGACATAATTAGACGTGTATATGATACATCCCTTTTAAGAGTATGTATATTAGAATTTCTCATTTTATTAGAGGTGAAACTACTATTATACTCTTAGTTTACAAAAAAAAAACAACAAAATTTCCTTGATTAATGATTTTTATATAAATTTATATGTTTAATCTCAATTAACTAATAGTACTATGGTGTCGTTTGGAAAGTGGGTTGATTTTTTTGACTATTTTAGCTTAGGCTAAAAAGCTTGATTTGGAAAGGACTTTTTGACTTTTTTGATTTTTTTTGTGAGAGAAAAGTGTAATGATTATGAGTTAGATGTGATGTTTTGTTTGTTGGGGCTAAAATAACCTAATTTGTCTTTTGTGACTAAAATAGCCAAAACCATCTTCCCAAACGGGGCCTATACTACTATACAAATAAACACAATTTATTTTATATCTCTAATCTAATACCATCACTATTAATCCTCTCATTCAATCTTAAGAGACTCACGCTCTTACCCAATCAAACTTTGAAAACAAACACCGCCCAATACATGAATAAGCGCATGCATTTATGTTTTTTATTTTTATATTGTAAAATTCCTTTCACATTGTTCGTTTGGGAGTACTTTAAAAATAAGAGAAACATTTTGGGGTATATTGTATAATAGTATAACCCATGCATGTTAGGTGCTACATATATAACCATTAAAGTAATGAGGTATTATGTATTACTTTCATATTTTAATAAAAGAGCTGTGATTGGGGGCCCGAAAACGGGACTCCCGAATGCCCCTAAATTTTTTATTTTTTATTTATTTATTTTTTTTTTCAGCAGACGAAGAAGAGAAGGAGGGGGAGGGGAGGGGGCCTAAACAATGGAGGAGGATGGGGCGGAGGCGACGGAGGTGACGCGATCAGCGGAGGCGACGAGCGGGGCAGAGCCGACGAGGGGCGGAGGCGACAATCAGAGCAGCGACAGCGACAATCAGAGCAGAGCAGCGAGGCGGCGATCGGCGATCGGCGACGGTGACGGCCTCTCCCTCTCCCTCTCTCCCTCTCCCTCTCCCTCCCTCTCTCTCTCTTTCTCTCCTTCTCCCTCACTGCGTATCAGACTGAGAAAAAAGAAGAAAAAAAAAATCAGTAATGCTCCCTACACCCAGTGGGGGTCGCACCCCCAGTGAGGTGGCGAGCCCCCACTGGCCGACATCCAAAAAAAAAAAAAAAACTACTTTTTCTCGGCCAACCCGCGCCCGACACCTCACTGGGTGTCACTGGGTGTCACCCCTTACTGGGGGTAGCAATCTTTTTCCAAAAAAAATATATTTTGAATGGCTGAAACGACGTCGTTTCAGCCATTCGGGACATTCGGGGGAAAATTTCTCGGGCACAAAATCATTTTTCTTAATAAAATTTTCACTTGTATCATGTAATTTTTCTGTGTTATGATGAACCAAAATATTTTTAAAATAATGATCGATCCATCATATATAAATGCATTTTGTATGTGAATATATTTATAAAATAATATAATATGATGAAATAGATCCTATGACAAATATTATTTTTTAAAACAAAAACTTAATTACCTTACCATAAATAATATTACCACATTTTCAACATGATGTTTGGCGTATCCGTAGAGTAGATTTTTTGCAAAGTCATATAATTTACCTTTTGAAATTGTTCTATAAGAATATTTCTAATGTTGACTCTTTTTTTTAATTAAATTTGAATAAAAATTTCTTTTGATATTGAGGGTTTTAATAAAAAAAAATTATCAAACCACGGTCGACCAGAAGGATGTTCGGCTAGTTGACCAGTTAGTATAAATTTACGAAAAGTCTAAGCAAGGAAGAGGTTATTCGAGAGGACAACTTACTAGTCATTCGGTGTATGGTCCCAACACAGTAATTTGATGAAAGTTTCAACCATTCTTAATTTGATGAAAAGTTTGAATAATTTTTAATTTTTAATATTGGTTTGATATTAACGTTCAATACCAAAATTATATTTTTTTATCCAATTTAAATTTAATTAAAAAAAGAGGAAACATTAGAAATGCTTTAACATACCAATAAAGATGCTCTTAGAATATTTCTAGTGAGTAGCTAAATTTATTGCCGAAGTTATGATTTTGTTAGATTTTTCAGAAGTACAATCTAAGGGACTATTTGGTATGACTTAAAAAAAAAACATATTTTTTATCTTTTGTTTATTTTTTTTGAGTCACATTATTTTTTTTATTATTTTTTGTATATATTTTTATAAAAAATCAAAAAATATATTTATTTAAATCAATCCAAACATCCTCCAATGTTTTTTTTTTTTTTTTTTTTTTACCCTTTATCTTTTACGTTTTTTTTCACTTTACTCTTAAAGTTAATTTATGTTTAAAATTAGATAGAAAATGACACATTAATAGTCACATATGTGGTATAAAAATATTTTATTATATATAACTCAAACTTTTAAAATAAACTTAAACTCTAATATAATAATATTTTTTTATTTTATGTGACAGTTATTATGTCATTTTTTTGTCTAATTTTGAGCATAAATTAGCTTTTCGAGTAAAGTGAAAAAAAGTAAAGACATGAATGGCCAAAGTGAAAAAAAAAAAAAATTAATAATAATAATAATTTAAAGACCAAAATAAGAAAATTAATAAATATAAAAAGGACAAAATGTAATTTATCCCACTTCTTTTTCATCTTTTTTTTTTTTTTTTAGTCTTTCTTGTATACAGTTAGGATAATTTAATTAGCAAGAGCAATGGTACGCATAACTTATTATTTATCTTATTTTCTTATTTTTAAACGTCAGTTTTTTCTTAAGTTGAAATTTAGAGAATTTGAGGGCCCTAATGCCTAACACAAATCTCATTTTAATAATTCGAATCATTTATTTTATAAGATTTTCTGTATATATTATCCATAAAAAAAATTAAATTAATCTGATAATCATGCTACTTTTATTTTATTGTATTTGTTTCAAAAAATATGAAATTTTTTTTAATTTTATTTTATATAATAAGTCACCTATTTTTTTAAGACAAACTATAAAAAATAAAAATAAATAAAAAATTCAGATATACTTAATTTTTTTCATGAATGATATGAATAGAGAGTCTACAAAATAAACATTTATCTAACCAAACGCCTCAAATTCTCTCTAATTTATATTTTTGACTTCTCTCAAGTTAAACATCTCAACTTAGGAGAATGTTTGGATTTAGTAGATTCATTTTGAAACTGATTTTCAATGATCTGAATCATTAACTTTTATGATTTGTTGAATAGAATATTCATGTAAAAAATCAAGATGATCGGATTTTGTAACTATATGTTTAAATTAAATTTATATTACAAAAAATTAATGGCTATTATTAAAATTATATTTATCTTATATTTTTTAAAAATAAATATAATTCAAATATATAATTACTGATATCCAATCATCTTGATTTTTTTGCATGAATATATTAAAATATATATAATTCAAACATATAATTATTGATATCCAATCATCTTAATTTTTTACATTAATAGTTTCCATGAGCCTTAAAATGTATGGTTTGGATCACCATAATCGGTCACAAAATAGGTCTATCAAATAGAAACGCTTTCTCAAATTGAGATGGTAATTTGAGAGAAATTAAATCCAATATTTAGAAATTGTTTAGAATGATACAAATAGGTGTATTTTTTTAACTTTTTATGAAAAAATATGTAGAAAAATAATAAATTAACGTGACCCAAAATAATTGCATTTATTTAAACTTATTTGAAAATATACCAAACTCACTCTTACACTTGCGGGAAATTCAACTTATAAATTATATATATAGATCCTTTTATAATGCATTTTATTAATGAATGTCCTTAGCTAGCTTGGTAAGAAATTTAAAATTTTTATACATATATAAAAGTGTAGGAAAATGTTTTGGTGGGCAATATATGTAACTTTAATATAAAATTACCAAAGTTAGATATAAATTCTTATAAATTTATTAAAATTTAAGTAAATTTGTACTAAGATTACGTACATTGAATTTTTTTTTCAAGGGGGAATGCATCATGTAATATATATATTCAATTTAAATACTATTAATCAATGCTCTTATTATGTATTTAATTCATAGGTTTATGGAAAATGTTATAAATCTTAAATGAATTACTAAATATTCTATTAAACATTTTGCGTGGGTGTGGGACTCACACACATATGATTTGTGTGAGCCTCACACCTGTGTGAGCCTCACACCTATGTGAGAGGTTTGATAGAATATTTGGTAATTCATTTGAGATCCGTAGCATAACTCTAGATTTATATAAAAATTTGGGAGGTTTACGTATAGGTCCTAATAGGTAGATTTATTGTTCAATAGGTTTTGTGAGAACTAATGATATTTTTTATCAAACACTATTAAAAACGTCACTAATTGTTATTTTTTAATGACAGTTGAAAATTTTTGTCACAAAAAATGTCACTAATTATAAGTTAGCGACATTTTAAAAAATCACAAAAAGTTACTAATTTTTAATTTTCAGCGACAGTTTGAAAAATTCGTCATAGAAAAATGTGATTAATTGTAAGTTTTAACAACAATTTATAAAAATCGTAACAAAAAAAGTCACTAAATGTCAATTTTTAGCATTATATACAAAAAAAAAAATGTCTCAAAAAAATTATTTTTAGTGACAATTTTATTAAAACTTATTTTCAATAAAACTTGATAGAAATTAAATCCAACTATTATGATATATTGATAATTTACCTTAAAAAAATTAAAAAAATAAAAACATAAATAAAAGATAATTATTTCACACACCTTTCACACACTATCTTTCTTTTTCATTTGCAACTGTTTGGGAGGCTGAAAATTGTTTATTTTGGTTAAAATTTAGGGCAAATTACACAAATAGTCCCTATAGTTTGGGGCTTATGTCACTTTAGTCTCTAACTTTTCAATTATGACATATATGACCTGAATTTTGAATCTTGTTCCAAATAAGGACAATTGAATATATAATTAGATTTTTCAAGGGTAAAATTGTCAATTTGATAAAATATAAACTAATTTGACAAAATAAATGTCAAACAAATATTTTTGAATTTTTAAAAATTATTTCTACCTACTAAAAATAAAATTATATAAAATTGATAAATCTTTTAGACATTTTTTTTTTACCAAATTAATTTTTATTATGTGTTTGGATGATGATCATGTAAAATTAATTTTAAAAAATTAATCATGTAATTTTTATTAATTTTACATAATTTTATCATTGGTCGATAAAAATAATTTTAAAAAAATTAAAAATATTTTTTTGACATTTATTTTTATCAAATTAGTTTATATTTTATCAAATTGACGATTTTACCCTTAAAAAATCTAATAATATTTTCAAGTGTCCTTATTTGAAACAAGATTCAAAATTCAAGGTCAAATGTGTCACAATTGAAAAGTCAGGGACCAAAGTGACACAAGTCCCAAACTATAGGGACTATTAGTGTAATTAATCCTAAAATCTATAAAAAGATAAAATAAACTAAAATCTATACTATATATTAAGCAAAATGAGGTTTTTAACCCCAAGGCCTATGGGAGCTCCAATCTCCTAATCCTAATTTTCTAATTTTTTAATTTAAAAAAAAAAAAAAACTCAGCATTTATTGACTTCTCCCAACCCAACCTCAGCATTTATTGACTTTTCCCAACCCACAATTTCTTTTGACTTCTCTCATAATTATTGCAACATTCTTTTCAATTTCTCCCATAAACTATGGTTACACACAAAAATAAAAAATAAAAAAGATAAGAATTTAGCTATAGATCTCAAAAAGATATAACATCTAAATTTCAATTATGATTTAATAATACAATTATGTATTTTTTTTTATGTATATCTATCAAAATTTTAAATCACTTAATGGAACAAATTAATCAATTTGCCAAAATTATTATTTTTAATTTACAAAATAGATTAAAAAAACTATTGACTGATTTATTTATTTAATAACAAAAATATTTCATAATCTCTCTCTCCTAATCTCTCTCACAAATTTTCAAAAAAAAATATTAAAACTTGCATTCATTTTCTCTTTCCCAAAAAATAAGATAGAAGCTCCAATCTCCTAATCCTAATTTTTCTAATTTTTTGATTTAAAAAAAAAAAATCTCAGCATTTATTGACTTCTCCAACCCAACCTCAGCATTTATTGACTTTTCCCAACCCACAATCCCTTTTGACTTCTCTCATAATTATTGCAACACCCTTTTCAATTTCTCCCATACACTATGGTTACACACAAAAATTAAAAAAAAAAGATAAGAATTTAGCTATAGATCTAAAAAAGATATAACACCTAAATTTGAATTGTGATTTAATAATATAATTATGTATTTTTTTTGTGTATATCTATCAAAATTTTAAATTACTTAATGGGACAAATTAATTAATTTTCCAAAATTATTGATTTTTAATTTACAAAATAGATTAAAAAAAACTATTGACTGATTTATTTATTTAATAACAAAAATATTTCATAATCTCTCCCTCCTAATCTCTCTCACAAATTTTCAAAAAAAAATATTAAAATTTGCATTCATTTTCTCTTCCCCGAAAAAATCAGATAATATTTTCTATTAAAGTTGTAAATATCTACCTATATTTTATATATTATATTATAATATAACAAAAAAAACTTAAAAACTAAAAAAAAATCTTTAAAGTTTATCTAAATAAACTTTAAATCAATAAAACTCACATGTCTATCACATATCTAACTCACATCATAATTTACCTAAATAATAATAATTAAAAACAAATGGAAATCACAGATAAATTAAATTTAAAAAAAAAAGATACCCACAACTCCATCTTAAATAATTGAAAAAAAAATACTCGAATAGAAACCACACAAAAATAAAAATAAAAATAAAAAGATATATCTATTTATCTATATCTATACTAATATATTAAGCAAAATGGGGTTTTTAACCCCCAAGGCCTATGGAAGCTTCAATATCCCAATTTGAATTTTTAAATTTTTTATTTAAAAAAAAAAACTCAGCATTTATTGATTTGGTTAAAATCCCCTGATTAGCGTTTATTAACTTTTTTCAATCCACATATCTTTCCACATGCCTGCAATTATTGATTTGGTCAAAATCCCTTGATCAGCATTTAAAATCCCCTTATACAAATAATTATAGATACAATTCGTGTATAGTTACTGCAGTACCTTTTTCAACTTCTCCCATACACTATGGTTAGTGATAAGAAAAAAATCTTAAAAAACATAATTTATATATTAAAAAAATCTAAAACAAATATAAATATCTATAATTATCCTGTGCATAGCACGGGTGATAGGCTAGTAACCAATAAGACAAAGGGGTGTTTTGAGAAGATGGTTAAAAGTTATTTTTTCACTTTATTTTTTTTACTTTTTTGTGTGAGAGAGAAGTGGGTTAAAAGCTGAGAAGTAGCCCCACTTTCCAAAATGAGCCAAAATATCATATCAAACTCATAATTATTTCATTTTTTTTTACAAATATCACATCCAACTACAAAAAAAATCTAACTCTCTTCCCAAATATAAATATTTTAGTTTACTAAAATAGTTAAAAACTAAAATAACCAATTTTTCAAACGAGGCCTTAAAGAGTTTATTAAAACATTTCTAACAGTGTAATTTTTTGTTTTTCCACTAAATTTGACTAAAAACTCCATTTGATATCAAGTGTTCCAATGGAGGATTTTGAGCTTAGATCAAAATACCAGTCGACTGAGCAAATATCCGGTCGATCGATTGATCAGTGTAATTTTTTCACAAATTTTTACAAAGAAGTGATCATCCGGAGACCTTTGGTGCCACAAATCCAACTGCTATAAACAGTGAAATGATGAAATGTCCCCGACATTCTCAATGTGATAAAAGAAAAATTTTGATATTCTTAATTTGATATTTATTTAATAAATTATTAAAATAAAAAAAAAATTATTTTTTTTTATCAAATTTAAATTTGATAAAAGAATTGGCGAACTCTGATGATGTTAACTAAACCCTTTCATTTTTAGGACGTGTTCACGCGCTGTTGGAAGAGTGAAATTAGTGCAGGAGATGAAGAGAGGGGAGAGGAGAAGTTGGCCAAATGAAGGAGAGGTGTCATGTGACTTTAGGGCCTCGATAAAATTACAAAAACTAGAGAACAAAAGTCTTTATACTCCTCCTTTCCCTAACTATAGTTAAGTGTGATTATTATTGGAGAGAGAGAGACAAGTGAGAGGTAGAGAGGAACCCACCTCAGTTTCGCTTTCTAAACAAGAGAGATAAAAAGCAAGAGAGTGAGAGAAGAGGGAGATAAAGAAGCTCAGAGAAGAAGAAGAAGAAGAAGAAGACGACGATGATGGTGATGAGAGAGAAAGGTCGGCAACGATAACAGCAGAGAAAATACAGAGGAAAGGGTAGAAGAGTCGTTATTACATTTTTTCCACTCTCTCTCTCTCTCTCTCTCACCCTTCTGTTATCACTGGCCGAGAAGCTCAGTAGTCCCTCTCTCTCTCTCTCTCTCTCTCAAAGAAACTTTTTCATCAGAAAAGCCAATTGACAGTAGTAGTAGTAGTAGCTCAACAATAGAAGCAGACCCAACAGTCTCTGTATACCAACAGTAGTAATTAGAGAGAGAGAGACATATATATACATAGATATATACACAGTGAGAAAGAGAGAGAAAGTCATCCCACAAGATCTTCCCTTCCTCTCTCTCTCTCTCTCTCTCTAAAAATCTTCCTTCTGAAAGAATTTCAGAGACCCCACTTACATAACACCTACATAAATAGTTAATTTTTTTTTCCCCCAAGATTTAAAGATTTTCTTTCAGAGTTTTGTCTCTCTGTATATACAAATATATATAGAGATATATATAAAGATTGGAATTGGAATTTGTTATCAGAGAGAGTCTGCAGTTGTGGCTTCCAGGAGGCTGCCTTCAGATTCTGGTGCTTTTGCAGACTGGGTAGCTTCGTCTTCTACCTCTGGCCGAGCTGCTGAAGACCTTTCCCTCGGCTTCAATGCCGGGCCCACCGCCGGTGGTGGATCCGCATCCACCACCGCCGGTGGAGGCGGTGGCGGTGGTGGCGGAATGTGGTCTTCCGCCACCACACGCCACCATCAAATCAATTACGGCCTTCCGCCAGAGATGGGGATGGTGGGTCTCCGAGACGTGTTTGTTGTGGCGCCCGCCTCATCGTTCCACCACCACCACAACAACAACAACAACAGCAATGAACCCATCATCTCCGATCCTCATCATCATCACGCAATCAACGCTTCCAACGCCGCGGCCGCCACCGCTCTGGGCGTCGGAGTGGGCGTCATCCCTCTCCTCAGCGCCACGCCGTGTCTCCCCGATGAAGATGTGTTGAACAACAACAATCGTTGTAGAAGTAGTAGTGGGATTCAGTTTTGGCAAAACCAACAATCGCAGCAGCAGCAACAACAACAACACTCGAATTATCTCAAGAAACCCATGTTTCTCGATCACACTAGTCCATCAAATTTTATGCAAACTCAGACTGGAACAACTGGCTCAGGGACTGGTACTGGAATTGGTGGTGGGTCGGCCTCATCGAGCTCCGCCACCACATGCCAAGACTGTGGAAACCAGGCCAAAAAAGACTGTACTCATCGCAGATGTAGAACTTGTTGCAAAAGTAGAGGTTTTGATTGTGCAACACACGTCAAGAGCACTTGGGTTCCGGCCTCTCGCCGCCGTGAACGACAGCTCATGGCCGCTGCAGCCGCCGCCACCGCCGGCTCTTCCGGTTCCACCTCCGGTGCTAAGAAACCTAGACTCATTAATTCACAAACCACCACAACTTCACATACTTCCACTTCCAACACTCCTCCTCGAAGCTTCGATACTAGTTCTAGTCACCAAGGTTTGAAATCTAACACTTCTTTTTATTTTTATTTTTTTTTATGTGTAAATCTATGTATTTTATGTTTTGTATTGAATTGGGTATGTTGAACTGTGTACATAGATGTGAGTTTTAAAGAGGGATTGCCGGGACAATTACGAGCCCCAGCTGTGTTCAAGTGTGTTCGAGTCACTGCTGTTGATGATGGTGAAGATGAGTATGCATATCAAGCTGTTGTCAAAATAGGTGGACATGTTTTCAAAGGATTCTTATATGATCAAGGGGAAGAAGGAAGAGATGGGTTTCCTGATATATCAGAACTGCATTTGGGTGGTGGTGGTGGCGGTAATGGCGGTGGCGGTGGTGGAGGAAGGAATGGGGCTTCGTCGTCGTCACCAATTCTCGACCCCTCCGATGTCTACGCCGCTTCCGGTGGTGGAGGATTTCTTGGAGGTTCAAGCTATGGTAACCAAATAAACTGATAATTCCTTTATGGGCAAAGACTGAAAATGAATATTAATTACTACATTGTTGTCTAATTTTCTCTTCTTTTGTCTCTACTAATTATCAATAGGGTTGCTATAAATTTTTGCTGTAGGAGCTTATTTTAATTTTTATTAACATATGTCTTGGTTTTGATATAGATTCTTGTTCCTCATTTCAGTTTGTCTTTATTTATCATCATCATCAAGGAGATGATCATCATTTGCTATAAAAGTGCTATCTTAAATGGAATGATAGCACATCATCAATATCGAAAACAATATCATTGTTAGTTTCAATACTTAATTATTTTTAAATTTATAAGCAAGAATTTTTTATGTAGATTTGTCATAAGTATAGATCATGAAATGGGTCTTTTTTTATGAACTGTTTAGTGTAGGTCTGGATTTTGATCCTCCCTATTCTATGGTATAGATGAAATGGAGATTCCCATTTCATTTCATAAGATTGCTAAGAAAATTTAAAATCAACCGTCTATAATTATCATGTTAATATAATCTTTAAAAAATTTCTAACCATTTTTTATCATGAAATGAAAATCTTTTTAATTGAGTATATGTATAGCATTTGGCTTCCTTTTCTGGTTCTTATTCTTTTTCCATTCTTGATGTTCATCAAGAGTTTTGTTTATTTAAAGGTCAAATCTACAGTCTAAAGTATTATTCATCATCGGGTACTGTGGCATGAGCCTATCTTTATTGTGCTGCCATTTTGTCTTGCATGTTACATTATTTCACGCTTTGATTAGACATTTTGAATTATTCATTATATATTCGTTCCTTTTCTTTTCTTTTTTTTCTTTCTTTTCTTTCTTTTTCGTTAAATATATGTTCTTTCATTTCTTTACTAACCAGTACAATATTGATTTCATGTTCATAGTTCCAACCATTGTACTGAATACATCAAATCAGTTATTTCCTTTCTGGTTTGATTTCTATGCTTTGTTTAGTTAGGTTCATCATCAACCAGAAGTTAAATGGGAGTTTCATCCTTGTTGTTTTGTACTGCTTTCTTATGTTAGATGGACTCGGGAACATGTTAAATGGGAGATTCATCCTTGTTGTATTGTACTGCTTTCTTATGTTAGATGGACTCGGGAACATGTGTCCGGTACAGGTGCATATCTAAAGATTAGACCCATCGAACCTCAAATTTAAGAATGTGTGGACTCAGTGAAAAGAGTCATATTTTTAATTTGTTATGTAAGATAAAATTGTGTTACACATAACATATAATGTTAAAAAGGTATTTTAACTCATTTTATAGCAATTCTACAACAATATATACATATAATGATAGTGTTAAATATAAATAGTATACAAGAAGTGTCTGATGAAAAATATCAGACACATCCCACACTATTATCCAAGTGCCAGTGTCCGAAACGGATATTTAATTTATTTTGAAGAGTTCATGTAGGATAGCTGCAGCAGACTTTCAACAATTTTGGATACACAAAAACCAAATACAAATGCGGACATAAAAAACACATGAATAGATAAAAAATTTACGAGATTTACTAGGACACTTTTAGAAATGCTTGTTTGTCCATTTATTTATTCTGTCTGGGTTTGTGTTTGATTTTGTGTTCTTCAACTTATGCTTACAGTATGAGCTTAGTTTGGATAGTAGATGTAATGTCAACATCATATATTGCCTGAAGGAGGAAAAGCATTACATGGATGTCATTTTCAACTTTCTTATAACAATTTTGTTATATTGGCAACCTTGCAATCTCATGCACATTTGATGAACACATAATGCTCTTGCTTTTGGTTTTGTTGATCCATGGCATATGTTTTCTTAGTTGTTGCTGGTTTGTATTGTTTTTCTCGTATCTTGTTCATATATATGCAATGTATTGGAAAAAAATGCCACTTTTGAGGTATATACAGTGTGTTTTATTCAATCATGCTGGGTTTTTATTTTTTTGTTGTTGTCATCAATATGGCCCTCACATTACTTACCGGAATATTTCCTACTCACGATGCTTGATTGTATTGTAATGATATTTTATCACTTGAGATGCTGCAATACCATGTCAATTAACTTTTTGGCTAACAATCTTGTCTACAATTGTTGACTTATTTCGATTAAATAATGTTTTGTTTGTTGAGTAGTGCTTGCTCAGCTTTTCTTTTTCCACCACTCCCTTGCTGTCCTTTTTTGGGTGTCTTTATTTTTACGAGAGTCTGACATAGTTTATTAATTATATTGCATATTTTGGTTCATGTCATCTGTTCAGCAAACATGTTCTTAAACTATGTAATAAAATTACAATGTCTTTGTAACATATGTTACAAGGGCAGCCCTACAGTTGCTTTTCTTGCTGCATAGTCATGGGATGACACCATACACTTCCGCATTTAAACTTGCATTTCAGTTTCTTTTCAAACTTGCATGTGCTGTACCTCACATGTATATTGGAGATAGGCACAAATATCCTCTATCTTGTGTAAAAAACTGACATTGTAATTAATATCACAAGCTCTCTCTCTCTCTCTCCCTCTCTCCCTCTCTCTCTCAATCATTGGTTAACTATCATTTAGGAAAGAGATTCAGATAAGTGAGAAAACTTGTTTAGAGGGCAGATGATTGAGGTAATTAGGGAGTTTGGTTGGTCATAAGCAGTTTACATATCTTTCAAGTCTAAGAGTTTAGGACATCCAAATTATCTTATTTCTTTTCTTTGATTTAATTATCTTATTTTGCATTATTGTTACAAATTACTTGACTTGAAATAATTACAGTATTTTCTTCATGTGGATATCTGCTGGTGCATGGTTTTTTGTGTATGTTTGAATATACCCACTATATGCCATTGTGAAGTGTCTTTTTTTATTTAATTTTAATCACAAAATGGTTGATCTAAACAGATGTTAAATTGATCTAGCTCAATTCACCTCCTTGCCAAATTCTTTTGTGTTTACTGCTGTAATTTTCTTCAGATTTAAAACCAAGAAGAATAACTTCTTGTTGCAACTGAAGTTAAAGAATTTTCAACATCTAGAAGGTATAATTATTATCAGCAACTTATGTTTGAAGTAGGATTTTTCATCTTCATAGATATTTAGATAGAAAATTCAATCAATCAATGATATGCGTAGTTGTCAGGGCATCTGCTTGAGTAAGAAAAAGGTTATAAGCATATTTAGCAATATGAGGTCCCACCAAAGGTTTCAGAGGTATTGACTCTTTCCTATTCTACAACACCGACTCACTGAATAAATTAAAACAACCCAATTCTATTAAACCCCCCTTTTACTATTCCTATGTAAGTTTGTTTTTTATTTCTTCCTTTCTTGTTTCTTTTCTCTTCTCATTTTTCTTTCCCTTTCTCATAACTTTTTTCCTTTCAGTTTCTTTTTTGTCCTCGTGTTTGCAATTCATTTGTTTTCCTTCAATTTTATTCTATTTTTTTAAAAAAAATTATTATGTGAATTTCAGCTGGGGGTGTGTGTGAACCCATAAAAATTTTCAAAAGTTAAAGTAAAACTTAAGCATGTACAGTTCCTGGACTGTTCCTTTAGGGGATTGAAATTGATGTGGTTAGACCTTCCGCAATGTCCACAGCTTAAATTTCTCTGATCAGAGAGAATACTCCTTTTATTGTGGTGATTTGTTGCAACTGCTTGCTCTTTTTCAAATACTGAGAAAATAACCGATCAAATGTTGAGTAAGAGACTCCTTCATCCCATTAAGTTTCAAATGTTAGTCTTAAGCAGGTTGAATTTTTTTATTATTACTCTTTCTTTTTTTCTCGTTTGTTTTTTTTTTTATAAATCTTGGTGGCTTGTCAAGTCACAGATAAAGAATTCTTGTGATGATGATACTGATAATTTCTTGTAGCTCCTTGTTTTTAAGTCTGTATTGTATGCATATGTTGGTTGTTACATTTTTGTCACTGTGATTCTAAGATGTTAATTGCCTTGCAAAATGGCTATATTATGTGTCTAACGTTGAGTAGATGTAATGCAATGGATAGGCTAGCTTTGTTGTTAATAAGGTATTGATACCACTTGTAGACAAAATGCTGATAAATTATAAACTTGGTGTTGTCATTCCCGCTTCTTGTTTAAGGAAAGATTATCTGGCTTTGTTATGTCTCAGTTGAGAAACATTAGAGTTGCCCAAGTTGTGGGACTGTTTATCATGAACACAGGACGGTTATCAGTCCTAGGTGAAAATTTACGTTCCCTTTCAGTGTATTCGGTAGTTATCGTAGACAGTTGTATGAATTTCATTCCATATTAATGTTTAGTTAGCTAGCATGAACTTCAGGATATTGCATTTGACTATGGAACTAGGCAATTAGAGTTGCCGATTCTTGCACTCTACTATAGTGAAAGTCTATTTGTTATTGAATGAATCACACTTGTGTTTGTTATAACCACCATTACAATTACGGCTGTAATTATGTAAACGAAGATCTAATCTTGATGAGTCATCATCTGCTCCTTTAGGCTTCAGTTGAGTACAATGCACCTGCACCTGTTTGTGCTGTGGCAGCTGTAAGTTCTTGTTCTTGAGCTGTGCAGACTCAATAGTACACTCCTCAGTATTCTTGTTTTTCTTTCAAGTTTCTGTTTAGGAATCAGGTATTTTTGGTATTAAAGCGGCAAATGTATCTCGTTTCTAGATATAACCAATGCACTAGTCTTTCCCTTCCAAGCGCATGCATTGATTTTTTGGTTGGAATATGAAGTACCAGTTCAAAAATAACTCTAGGTTTACCCAATTGTTATTTTGGTTGGAATATAACATACCAATTCATCGAAAATTTTCTTTAGGTTTACTCAATTGTTTGATTGATTGTTTGCATAGACTATCTTCACTGATGAATGACTTGAAATATATCTCTAGGGTTTAAGATTGTTCTGTTGGTAATGTGTTGAATTACAAGTCTGTCTACCTGAGAAAACTGTATTTATGATCAGGATTGTGTTCTTGAGTTAGCTTGTTAACTGATCAAATACATATAAATCTTGTTCATTGTGGAATCTAGTTATTGCATGTGATGTGAGGAGACATGAAATCACTGCATGCTATAATTATGTGTTGCATAGATTAATTGTATTATTAGAATACGGTTTGGATTTTCAGTGGAAACAAAACTATACGATCGCATTCAGCATATATATAGGCATATGATACCTTATTGTAAAGAGAATCAG
Source organism: Camellia japonica (assembly GCA_030407325.1). Taxonomy (NCBI): domain Eukaryota; kingdom Viridiplantae; phylum Streptophyta; class Magnoliopsida; order Ericales; family Theaceae; genus Camellia; species Camellia japonica. The sequence continues at coordinate 116,679,199 of JAPPVO010000003.1, forward strand.
AATCCAAATTTGTGTTTTGTTTTGTTGGGTGAATCAAATGGATTCGTTTCTTCACCAACATGCTTTTGTTATTTTGGGCAAGAGGTTCATTTTAAATGTGTTGTGTTGTTATATACTATGTTCTCTCTATATAATCAATGTAATAATAATAAAGAAACCAATTGCAACCATCCCAATGGGTTTATGGAGATGCTTTTATTATCTCATGTACGAACTCCATTGTAAGAAAAGAAGTATTCTAAAGCTGAAACACCCTTAAATTATGGATTCTGGGGCTTAGTGCAGCATTCACTAGTTTGCTTTTTTTGATCTCTCTAGGTGCATGGATTTGATTCTTGTTCAGCATATGAGAGAGAGAGAGAGAGAGAGAGACCAGAAAAGATGGGGGGTGGTGGTCTTTTACCATGGATGAGTTGGGTGGTGGTCTGGAGATAGTAGTAGTGCACTGCTTTTTTTGTTATAGGGTGAAGACCTACTGCCTTGAGCCCAGCATAAACGAAAATTGATGTATTTCTTTTTTTATTATAAATGTTATGATTTATATGTCTATATTTCAACTTTAGTTAAGCTCGTTTAGATTGATGGTTTAGGAGGACAAGTTAAGAATTTAGAAAGTAAATTAGTTAACATCATATTTGGATTAGTTTTACAGTAAGTCTAGGCATGAGAAACTTTTTTAAAATCGTGCTGATTGATAAAGCGCATTTAGATTGATGGTTTAGGAGGACAAGTTAAGAATTTAGAAAGTAAATCAGTTAACATCATATTTGGATTAGTTTTACAGTAGTTTAGGTATGACAAACTTATGATAAACTTTTTTAAAATCGTGCCGGTTGGCAAGTTTGTCAACCGGCACAATTTTGTGGAGGTTTTGATGAAAAATTTTCGGAAGCCTAACATTGTTGTTTTAGTTTGGAGGGAAAATGTAGTGCTTTCATCTCTAACCCAAAAAAAAAAAAGTTGAGGTATATGACAAAAGTTACCTATTTGATTGTGTGTTTTTCTTTATTTTTTATTTTATTTTGTGTGTTTTTTAAAATGAAATAATTGAAAGTTTGAAGACATATATTGTTCTCATATCGTTTTTACTTTTACATGAAAATAGTTTTGGAAACTTTAAAATTAACTTTGTGGTGTTTCTTAAAAATAGGTTATTTTAGAAAAACAATTCCACAAAACAGTTCAATTCTATGTTTTTGGAAAAATAAAAGCAGAAATTGAAAGCAATGATATATAAGAGCTATAATCAAAGCTCCCAATATGTTTCCATGTATAAGTCTAGTAGCATCTTTAATTATTTTATTATAATTTTAGTCACAATAGTTTTACATGTATAAAATTAAAACACAAAAATTACATAAAATGCGGTGTAGGGTTTGAATTCATTGTAGATATGGCTCGTCTAACACTTTAGATGAATATCAATGACATTATATTTCTATTTATTTTTTGTATTTTAATTTAGTTGATTTTGGAATAATATGCATGTATGCGTGCTTTTAGTTAACCCTGAAACTCATAATAAACCACAAAAAAATAAATTGATAGACTCAGATTTGATTTGAATTTGAACCCTTTATAATTAAATCTAGAGTAAATAATAAATACATTTCTTAATATTTGTTAAAAATACAGATTTCTTTCTGTGCTTTTATAATTATAAACAGCCCATTGTTAAAATTTTTTATTTAATAGAATTAATAAAAATAAATAAAAATTCTAACTACTCTCTAACGCAACAATAAAATATCAGAATTATTAATTGAAATATATTTATAATATCATAAAAATTGTTAATTGACTTAATGATTTATTAATAAAATAGATCATTTGTTATACAATTAGAAATTTAAAGAGACGGGATGTAATTTTTAAAATTATAGAAGATAAATCATATTTTAAACAAATCTCAAAAGACATGTTTATAATTTACCTTAAAAATTTAATACTAACCTTTTTGATATCGGTGGTGCTACAGGCACTAATTAGTGTACTAACTAGTGACATTATTATGGATCTCATTCATTATATAAATTACAAGGGAAATGCGTGAGAGCGCGAATATATGGAGCTCGAATAGCTCAAAATATTATCTTACCGGTAAGAGAATTGAAAAAATTCCCAAAACGACGTCGTTTTGGGGTTTTCGGGCGATTTGGGGGGCTGATTTTTGAGCTACCAATCACGGTCCAAATTACAAATACTAAATATCTTTTAAATTATGTCACATCAGCAATTGGTACACTAATTAGTGTATTAATTGGTGAATATAGTATTATTTTTTTAATATATTTTTTGCAAACTATTATGTGATCAATTATGTACTTTGTTGCATTGCTATTTTAGTTAAACTAGGGTTGTTGGACCTCCAGTTTGGAGTTCTGGCACCAATAAGTGATTGGTTTAGTAGCAAAAACTCATATTGAGTTTGAATCTCCATAGTACCTTGGTAAGATTAAACCTATTCTTCAATGCCCAGAGCACATAGTGAGTCTTCAGCATCGGCATCTCTTGCAGATTACTGTGATGCCGAGAAACAATCAGCACGTTTGGTTTCCAATTTCAGTATTCACATTTTAAAAAAATTTACTTTTTCATTTTTCGTATTTTTCTTTTATTTTCACTGATTTTTTTTAATATTTTAAGTAATTTTTTTTAATATTTAGACACACATAACATAAATACACTTAAAAAGTATAATATTTGTGAAAATTTTTTTAAAAAAATTTACTAAATACCAAAAATACAAAAATTTAGTACATTTTTCATATTTTTGTGTATTTATTAATTTTTTAAAATATTTTTTCACAAATATTTTACTATTTATATACATCTAAGTAAAGTATATTTAAAAAAGTAAAAAATTACTTAAAATTTTAAAAAATATGAAAAATAAAAAATTTAATTTCTAAAAAATTGAATTTAAAAAATTAAAACCAAATACACTAAATACTACTTGACAGATATATTGAGTTGTCTATCTACCTATCTATTTCTATTAATAGAAAAAACAGCTCTATTATGTCACAGAAATGTTAATTAATTAAAGAGCATATATCATATGAAAAATGGTTTGAGAAATAATTTTAAAATAATTTTAATTTTTTTTAAAAAAATGTAAAATGGTTTAAAGTGACATCACTGTCATATATCCTTCCACTACATGATAAACAAAGTGAATTAAAAAATAATAATTAAAAAAAACAAAAACAAAACAAAATAAAAAAAAAGAAAAAAAGAAAAGGAAATGTCAGTTATAGACTTAGGAGGACTGAGCAGTCTCTCTGCATATCCCAAAAGTCATCCTCCGAAGTCCAACAACTGCACAGAACCAGACAGATTGGTGGTGCATACTGCATTGCCCTCCTAATAAGTTACCCAGCCAAGAGTTTTAATAATAATAATAATAAATAAATAAATAAATACAAAACAAGGAAATTACACTTTTTTCTAAGATTTAAAATAATTACAATTAGTCTTAAACTTTTAGCTTCTGTTTAGGAAGTTGGTTTGATGGCTATTTTTGTTAAAATAGTCATAAAAAATAAAATAAATTTTTTAATTTAATAAGATAAAATATCATATTCAATTCATAATCATTACATTATTTCTCTTACAAAAAAGTTAAAAAAGCCAAAAGCCTTTCCCAAACTAAACTTTTTAGCCCCAGGCTAAAATAGCAAAAAAAACCAAAAATTTAAAAAGTCAACCCACTTCCCAAACGGAAGCTAATATAATTATACAGTTCCTTGCAAGATTTTAATTCATTTAACATTTAAGTCTTTTTTTATCGGTAATTCGTGAGTTGTATAGATAAAAAAAATAATAATTATGTGTTTTCTACAATTTACCTTGTTTATCTATGTGTCACCATTTGTGACAGAGCCAGAAAAATAATTTAGAAAGGACACTTGTTAGTTAAAATTTTGAAATTTTTTCCTCATAATCAATATATAACAATAGATAATAATTTTTAGATTAATATTACGCACAAAATCTTAAATATTTAATATAAAATTTTTAAAATTTTTGTTTTTGCAATTGACTTTGTGAAAAATCAGAATTGAAAATATATAATGTTACTTGTAACTATTGTATTATAGGCAATGCAAAAGAATCTTGTATGCCTTATAATAAATTATATAATAATATATAAATAATAGTAATACCACATTACCATCGATATATGATATCACTAATCAATAATAAAATAGCGCAGAAGGTCAATCACACTTGTTAAATATAATTAAGAATTCAATAATTTCTCATTTTCTTAGTGTGGTTAACTATGTTTACATGTAAATGATGATTTGATATCACTGTTCCACTAAATTTTTTTAATAATGTGGTTTGTTATAATTTTTTTTTTTATTTTCAATCAAAATAACCATCATTATTTTCATAATTTGAAAAATGTCATTAAGAAATCATTCTAAATGTTATTTTTATATAAATTTTTTATTGATTAATTATTTTTTTTATATGCAAAATATATATATATATATATATTGCAAAATCTAACAGGGGCACGTCCCCCCCCCCCTCCCTTCATAGCTCCGCCATCTGTTTTAGTTTTGATAATTTTAATTTTATTAAAAAAAATTAATATAATTATATTAAATTTATAAAACTAATTATATTTTTATCAAAGTGTAATTTACTCTTAAAAAAATTCAAAGTGGGCATACACCAACCCAAATTGCCCATAAGAAAATGATTCACATCACAATTGCCTAACATCCTTAATAGATAAATATTTATGAGTTTCTCCCATAGCGGCTTCAGACCATAAGTAGAGAAGAGTTGCACTCATCTCGTTTAATTTTTTATTTTATTTTATTTTATTTTTTATTTTTTTTTTTGTGAAAAATCTCATCTCGACCCCATAAGGTATTCGTTCGTATTCATTTGATTATCATAATTATAACAATAATATTATAAATTCAGACTTAATTATTTTTTTTTAAAAAAATTGGAATAGTTAAGTGGAGTTCATAAAATCTAAATATAATAGGCGTTTTTATTTCATTGTATATTGTGCTTTTATTTTTGCAAAAGCATGAAATCTATAAAATTTCTTACTAAACTGTTTTGGTTGTCAAGGTTTTGTGAAGTAAAAAAATAAAAATAAAAATAAATAAAATTATTTTATTTGTGAAAATTATGAATTTCAAATAAAATTATAGTATAAAAAAATTTAAAAATACAGTGTAAAAAATTCTTGAGAGCTCAATTGAATTTTTTGCCTTGAATCCTAAATAAACTTGGACCACCTCTACAAGTAGTTTCTATAATGATTTTAAATTTTTTTTTTTTTTTTAAAACTAATCTTACAATAGTTTGAATGAGAGAGTGACAAATCACAAAACATAAGCAATCGGTGGTTTAAGTGAGTGGTGTATTGGGGATTAAACAATTGCAAGACTATTGCATAAAAAATTATTGCAAGTAATGTTAGTCCATGGTAGAAGGTTTGGTATAGTTAAAATGTAGCATAGCTGAATTTTGAACTATCTAATGACTAGTTAAACTTTAGGAGGAATTGGAGTAGTGGGGAAAAAAAAAATTACATGAACGTGGAGGGGTTCAAGCTCATTTGCACTCCTACAAATTTTCACTTGCACTCTGTCATAAAATTATTTGCATCCCACAGAACTGCTACGTAACTCGAAAAACATTTGGCCCGAAATGGCTCGAATCCAAAACGACGTCGTTTTAGATATTTTTATATATATTTTTTTCTCTTTCTTTTCTCTATTCTGAACCAGAGAGGATGAGGATAATGAAGAAGAAGAAGAGAGAAGATGGAGTTGGGGAGTGAGAGAGAGAGAGAAAGAGAGAGCATCAACATCAACAACAACACATCATCAACATCAACAACCACCAATCACAAAAAAAAAAAAAAAAAAAAGAACCGAGAGAACATCATCATCAACACATCATCGTCAACACCAGATCATTTTCTTCATCTTCTCTTCTTCTCATCCCATTAACACATCATCATCTACACCAAATTTGTGTGTATACACAGATCTATACACACATATCTATATATATATATATGAGAGAGAGAGCCACTAGATCTATACACACAAATCATCATCAACACTAGATCTGTGTGTATACACAGATCTATACACACACATCTCTATATATATATGAGAGAAAGAGAGGGCCACCCATCGGCAGAGAAAGAGAAAGAGAGCCACCAACTGGCCAACCGGCGCCGCCATCACCGTCTCTTTCTTTTCTTCCTCCCCTTCTCTCCATCTTTTCTCATTCTCTCTCTTTCTCGCATCTTCTCTCTTTTTTCTCTGTTTCAGAGAGGGAAGGGAAAGAAAAGAAAAGGAAAAAAAGAAAAAGAAAAAAGAGGAATACCCAAAACGACGTCATTTGGATATTTGAGCTAATTCAGGCCAATGATTTTCGAGCTACCAAGTATTATTTTTGCATCCTATGTGTTTATAATTTTTTTTCACTCTCCACTGAACAGTAATTCTTTCTAAATTTTATGTTATATTTTAGTATTATAAACTTTTATGTCAAATTTAACATAAGATTTGATTATAACTAAAATGTGATAATCAGCTTTTTGTTTGTGTCTCATGATGGGGATCACATATAGTTTTTTATTCGGCATTTTATGAGACAAATAAATAACATAACATTTGCATCATTGGTTAAAAAAAAAATATAACAATACAACAATAGCTAGTGATTTAATTATTGAAGCATTGGAGATATTTAGCTCCAATTGGGCTGCCTTTGGAGCTTCCATAGCTATTCTAGTAGTTGAGTTCTCCAAGGAGGATGTCATTCAAATTGTCAAATTTTGACATTATTATTTTTTATGTTAAATTTGACATAAATTTTGGTAAAATTACCTTTTGCCACACCATAGTTTCAATCAAAAGTCCTACTAGAGTTGAGTACGCAGTAGAATAATAGTGATGTGAAACTTGATTGTGCCAAATTAGTAAGTTATCGTTGGAGGTTTTTTTTTTATTTTTAAGAGTGGATAAATCATTGTTTTTTATACCGTAGCAAGTTAAAAAGAATAATGTTTGGAATCACTAAAGTAACAGCTTTAAAGCTGCACTAATGAGGTGACATTGTTGTGAGTCTTACCTTGATGTGATAGTTTAACTTTTGTTGTTTTTTTTTCCTTGCACTGCCAATTCTAATTCAAAATTAGAGCACTGAATCAAGTGCTGAGTTAAAAATGACCTGTCAAAATCCTTTAACTTTGATAATTGAAGTTGCTTAATATAACAATAAAGTAATCATTTTAACTATTGAACCATTAGAACAATGTCAAAATTTGGCAACGGCATGCCAAACTTGACAGTTACGTTATATTTATTTCATTGAAAAATATTTTTGAAAAACTATTTTCATTATATTTTGACAAATGTTTTCTATAATCAATAAAAAATAAACTGATTTGAGAGGAAAATACTTTTTATTTTTTAAAAGTAAAAAATAATTTTCTAACTTGAATCTTTTTGAAACTACTAACCATTTATTATCGCGACTACCGTGCCACCACAATCTTACAACCATTGTTCTCATCACACTATCACCATCATCATGACAATTAATATCACATCATCTTTAAAATCACAACTAAATATGTAAATATTTTTCATTGAAACAAAAAGAACAAAAATAAAACTCTTGCATAATGGAAGCACCTTCAAATGTTAGAACACTAATCAAAATTTATCATTCAATTTTGATTTAAAAAATGACCCTACTAACATCAAATTTTCCCAAATAGTTATATAATAATTACTGTAAAAACCAAAAAGTAAAGCTATCTAATCAAAAAATTATTGTTCTGTTGCCTACTATTCACTTTCCACTCTCACTTCTGTAGTAACCTTTTAATGCTAAGTTTTTGCCTTTTTAACACTATTTTATTTTAAGAAAATGTCTCGTAACTCAAATTTTGTGGCTCAAAAGTGGCTCAAATGGCCAAAACGACGTCATTTTGGCCATTTTTATGTTGTTTTGTACTCAAAACGACGTCGTTTTGGCCATTTAAGCCACTTTTGAGTCACAAAATTTGAGGTACGTAGCATTGTCATTTATTTTATAGGTAGCGAATGCTTGCACAATTTGAATGTATCATATGGTTTGGACTATTACATGGTTTTTATCAAAATTAATGAGAAAAAAATGAAAGTGAAAGCAATTGTTTGGTTTTTTAGTTCTTAGATATTATATCTGCTTCTGCTCTAAAATTTCTTATATAAAAAAATTCCTTATAAAAAAAATTGTTAATATAATGTTTTAATGCTGTGTTTAGAACTTAAATTTAAGAATTTTGTTTTTTTTACATAAAAAAAAAAGAAAAAAAAAGGAAAAGTTAGGAAAAGAAAGAAAATGAAATGGGGGATGAGATGAGACCATCACACTACTATAAAAAGTGGGATTTTGCTTTCTGTTTTTTTTCTTGACTGGGCTGTTTTGGGAAGTTAGTAAAAAGTTGACTTTTGATTTTTTACCAAGCTTTTTGACTTTTTTGGAAGTGATTTGGGAAGTTGGTAAAAAGTTGACTTTTTGCTTTTTAGTTTAATATTTATTTATGGTGTCAAATCAAATTAAGAGATTTATTTTTTTATTTTTTTTTTCATAGTTCCTAATTTGTAATTTTAGGGCTGCGTTTTTGGCACTTCCCAAAGGGATTTTGTTCAAAAAACGTGACTTTTTACTATGTTTCCAAAATGACACTGAGTTTGTCGATTCTAATAATAGTTTCGTGCGTTGTTAACAAGGCCGGTTCTGACATTTTTAGGCCCAAAGCGAGCTTTTAATAAGGGGCCTTTTATATGTTTAAGAAGAAAAAAAAAATTGTAATCAAAAGAATTTTTTTTATAGATTGATTGTAATCAAAAGATTATCCACCAATTTTTTTTTTCTTTTTTTTCCATAAAATTTACTTAAATATATAACAAAGTTTACAATAAGAAAAATATTCAAAACAATCTAAACTTAAGTACTAAATACAAAGTAAACAAATTGTAACGAAATTTCACTTAAACACCACCATTCTCACATTTTTAGTTGCAAAATTGCTAACCAAACTTGTATAATTCAACTTATCAACAAAATATTTTTCAATGGCTAAAATTATTAATCCATGTAATCTTTGTTGTGACATAGGTAAGATTTATTCAATTTTAAAATTGATTTTTTTTTCCTCTAGAAACAATTGTAACTAGCATAATTAATTGTATTCTAAACACAATCCATAAATTTGGAAAATAATCATCTATTAATTTCAAATAACTCAGCAAATCAATAGACTTTTTGATATTTTTAGAGTAAACACACAAATCTACAAGTCCAATATACTTAAGTCAACCCAGCAAGTGTCCTTTACTATTGAGTAGAAATTAGATAGGTATGTGTCAATTTTTTATTTTTTTTTTAATCCTTGTTTTCCTTTCCCCTCATTAATTCCATATATTGCTCATTTCAATTGTGTTCGAAATTTATTGCCCTTCAAGGTTACTCCCTTTATCCCAAATTGTTTGTCCATTTTTTATATTCACCCTCCTTAATTGAGTCAATAAATATTATTTCTGTTTTAAAAAATCAAAAATTTCCTCACAAATTAAAAGATGATTAATGTTTGGGAGCACTAAAAAAGGAAGCACTAATGAGGTGGCTCTCCCTTTGATGTGATGGTTGTTTTTTTTTTTTTTTTTTGTAACTCATTAGAGCTATTAGTTATGGATTTTTTAGTGGTCTCTATCATTGCTGTTAAAAGATCTTAATTAGTTCTTTAATTGTGTCAATAAACAATTTTTTTTATAAAATTAAAATAAAAAGAAATTTTTTTCCACAAACTAAAGATCTTAACTAACTATAAAGTTACTTCATTGATGTGGTGTAAAAAATATCTTCTTTTCCTAAAATAAAAATATATATATACAACTGATCTTAAGGTTTAATAATATTATAGTGGTTTGTAATGGTCACATAATGGTTAGGCCATTCAGTGCCCAAATGAACTTATAATTGTATATATAGTGCTTGTTTGGCACGTGGGTTTGGTGGGTAAGATTGAGGTTATTTTAGTAATAAAAAAATAAAATAAATTTTTTAATTTTAAATTATAAATTATCATATTCAAATTATAATTATTACAAAAAAAAAAAAAATCATCTCAAACGAAACTATTTTAATCCCAAATTAAAATAACTAAAAATTTAAAAAAAAAAACAACTCACAACCCAAATTAACCAATAGCATATGAATATTGCAAAACTTTCTAAAATAAAATGATTGCATTGGTAGCATAATAGACAAAATAGTTGACTTAAGTGGCTCAAGTGCTTTGCTTCTTTGGAAAACTAATATCACAGCAATATATTCCATACCCCACAATTCATCAAATATGTGGGGGCCTATTAAAAATGAAATCATTTTCTTGTGAATTTTGTAACTAAACCAAACCTTAACTCTCAACAACTTTATATCAAATCATACAAATCATTACAAACCAAAGTCACAAAAGAACAAAACCTCTATTAAAGGTTTGTAAATTTTTTCTTCTCATTTTTCTTTTCTTTTCTTTTCTTGAGAGTGGACCTAAGTGCAGCTATAAAGTTATTCCATCGTGACTTGACACACAAAGGTAAGACGGCATGTATCTGAACCTTCCCAAACCACACATATTATAAATTTCTTTTGAATAAATTACAAACATAACCCTAAAATTTACTTAAATTATAAATTACTCTTGTAATTTTAAAAATTACATTATACTTTCCAAAATTTTTAATTTCATAACAAATAAATCATTTTATTAATAAATCATCAAGTTAATTAACAGTTTTTAATAATGTTAAAATTTTATTTCAATTAATAATTCAGATAATTTTATTATTGTATATATGACAATTAGAAATTTTACTATTTCAATTAATTCTGTTAAATAAAAAATTATGACAGGAAAGTATTTGTAATTTTCTAAATTACAGGGGACAATTCGAATTTTAAGCAAACCTCAAGAGATGTATTTGTAATTTACCCATTTCTTTTCTATGTAATACATTTTTATCAATTACCTATTTTAATTGAAGTAAACACCTTTAAAAGCACCTACCCCTTCTTATCCTTGACATTAATGTTATGTTTGTATCTTCAATTTATCAAGAAAAACGGAGTAAAAAAAAATATATATATATATATATATATAGTAAAATAGCAGAGTTCTGTGAATCTAAATTGTATAGGCAACATCTACTGGACTAACATCACTTACCTGATCAACTACAAGCTTGCAATATGTAAGAGAAAAACTGCTCAACACTTTTAACACACTTTTAACAGGTTTTTTTTTTCTCTTGAAGTTCCCATATTAGGAGACGCTAGCGCTGCTAAGCTCAACTTGTGTAACTGCTGTGTTAATTGCATCAATAACGTCCATTTTTCCCCTACTCACTGCTTCGTCCATGGGAGTCCGCTCGTGGCTATCAATCACCCAAACACCACAATTGATTCAAGTAAAAACGAGGAAAACACAAGCGAAGTTAATAACAGAACAAACGACGACGAAGACAACTACGATTACAACAATAACGATAGAGAGGAGAGTAACTGTGGTTAGACATGAGCTAACCTGTTTAGAACCGATACACTTGCTCCCGCTAAAATCAAATTCTTAACCACCTGAAATGGTAATGTTTTATCTGAACTTCAAAAATGCAGAAGAAACAAAGAATGGTAGAATGCTTGAGGAAACACATTTCTTACCTCAATGTGCCCATTGAGGCAAGCCCAATGAAGAGGAGTGTTCTTCTCCACATTAGATGCATTAAGGTCCTGTTTCCGTTGGGGGTGGGGTGGAGATCTTAGTAGTTGCAGAGGATAAAAAAAAGAATATATTGAAAAACATATATCGCCACATTGTCTTTTAAAATACCAGAAAAAAATTTACTCCTGACAACAAACTAATGAGACTTAGAAATAAATGCCCACTGGTCAAAACTGCAGAGAGAGAGAGAGAGAGAGAGAGAGAGGAAAACAGCTGTCATTCATTTGGCTGCTATGAAAGGTTAACAAAACAAAGTACTTGGGGAGTATAAAGCGACTACTAGAATGGTATTGATTCTTAAGGGCACAGCATAATCCATTTTTAGGAGCCTAAATTTTCTTGCCCCTTGTCAAATTGTAAATCTATTGAAAACAAAAACTATAGAAGCACAGTAAAATGGTTTTCCAATGAAATTTCAAAAGCACTGCCTTAGTTCACAAGGCCAAGGGAACTACAATCTAGCAAAGAAAGCACACAACAAAAGCAAACTGGCTTATAACCTTTGAACACAACCAAGGGCATCATCATCAATGGAAAATCACCTTGCCTATTGTAGACATCCCGTTTTGACTACCCATAACAGTCTGACCGACTCTTAGTAGTAGGATCCATTGTTTGCAAATTGGACATCAGAGATATCTTTGCACCAACTTAAAAGTGTTATGTTATGTGCTTATCTATGAAGTATTGACATTCCAAAATAGGTGTTGTAATGCTGTCGGACACGGCAGGGACACGTATGGGACACGCAGGAACACGACAATTAGGTTTTTCTCATATTCTTTAGTACTTTTGATGAATATTAAATGTTTCTTACTTTGTACTTGGATTTAAATAATCAATATATTAACCATAAAAAAGACAAAACGATAAGAGTCAACTTAAAAGAGAGTTTTTTATTATTATTATTTGAATTAGTATTAATTTTTGTTAATTTTGATTGATTGTGAATGTAATATTAATCTACATAACAAATGAAAATATATGAAATAATAATAAAATTTATTGTCATGTCCATGACTCCATTTTCTGAAATCACTGTGTCCCAGTTCCATGTCCATGCTTCTTAGGTGCTTATGCTTCTAGTAGCTTGAGGGATATTTATGTACTTTGGACCATTCTAATATTAATGTGTGTTATGGGAGAGAACCCTAATTTCCGGCTCTCTTTCATTAGTTGTTTGTTGTATCCTAAGAAGCACGGACACTTCTAAGAAGGTGACGCATCCGTGTCGTATCCGTGTTGGACACCGACACTCTTCTGACACTCTTAGGACACGTGTCCGACACTCTTCAAAACGTGTCCTATTTTTTAAGTTTTTTTAAAGACCTGGACACTTGGAGGACACACGTGTCAATCGCATAAACACACGTGTCTATCGATTGGACACATGTGAAACTAATTATAAGTTTAAACAAAACAACTTAAGATACAATAATAAAACAAAAACCATATAAATTTATAGGAATTTGTATTATATTACATTTTTTATTATCTTTGAATGATATATTCATATATATAACATATAATAAATATATAAAATTACATATTTCATGCGTGTCCCCCACGTGTCGTGTCCTATATTTTTTGAAAATTAACGTGTCCACGTGTCCGTGTCGTATCCGTATCGTGTCACATATCCGTGTCTGTGCTTCTTAGGTTGTATCTCTATCTTCTCTCTTCTCTTTTCCTTCTCATCTTTTTCTCTTAGAGAACACTAAAAGGACGCCATAGCCAGCTCATAACTTACTCTATCCTCGAGAATTCTCGACTCTCGTAAAGAACATATGTCACATTGGATTTGCTCATGATACTTGATTTTCAACACAACAAAAATTTTCTTATATATGAAACCCTATTTTATTCAAGCAACATGACAGAGGTTGCAAGATTTTTTAGTCTATACCACAAATTAAGAGCCAGCATAAACATGTCTGACATCAGTTGGATATCCAATCCCATTTCACTCATTTTCTTCAAAATACGTTAACAAATCTGATAGCCATATGAAATGGTATAAAAAACATATCATTATGATAGTTGTACATAAAACTATAAAGAGTGTCTAAGAAGCACAAACACGAACACAGGCACAGACACAAGACAAGGTAATTCTCAAAAATTTAGGTTACGGATGTGAGAATATTAGGTTAGGTTTATATATATGGTAGTGTACATTGTGTATATATTCTGAGATATATATATATATATATATAAACCTAACCTAATATTCTCACAATGGATACACTGGGAATACAAGAATATATATATATATTATAGGAAATCCTATGGTACACACCCACCCTACCATAAATGGTAGTTGACTACAAAATTTCATAACATCAATTACAAAATACGTAATCTCACTACAAATTAGCCTAACAAAATGTCCAAAATTTTGTGGTTCATGTAACAAAAGTTTTTGGCTTGGTTACGACATTTTTTGTTAGGCCAATTTTCAACGAAGTTACGCATTTTGTGGTTGATATTCCGAAATTTTGTAGTAAAGTTATGCCAATTTGTAATAGGGTGCATATGGTACCATAGGATTTCCCATATTATATATATATATATAATTTATCATATTTTTGTTTGCTAAATATTTTTGTTTACTATGTATATGAATATAATTTTTTTCCCCTCTTTATTTCCATATATTTTACTTTGACCCCAAATCATCTTTCTAAAAAAAATAAAAATAATGCTACAAAGGTGTCCCAAAACGTGTCTAAGCAAAAGACACATGCGTCCATGAAGTACCAAAAATGGCCTACAAAAAAAATAATAATTAAAAAAATTGACACCACAAGGCCACGTTGTGTCAGACATGTTGGCGTCCATGAATTACCAACATGACCACAAAAAAATAATAATTAAAAAAATTGACACCACGTGTCCCCGTCGTGTCGGACATGTTGGTGCTTCTTAGACGAGTGTTTTCTAAGATAGATAAAGCATGCCAATACAAATCATTTAAAATAACGCCACTTAAATATCAATCAATTAAATCATATAAACAAGAAAAAATCAAATAATACTCTGATGAAATGGCTCCCTCACCACTCCATTTCTGATAAGATAGTCCACAATGTCAAGATGCCCATTTGCCGAAGCCATATGAAGTGCTGCAAGCATAAGTTAGCAAAATAAGCTAAATTAAATACAGATGGAAGTAGTAGTATTTTTCCGTTACTTCAGGGAGAACTTGTCCTCCTTTGTATCCGCATTTGTACTCTTATCTATTTTGATAATATTATTTCTTGTTGCTAATCAAAAAAATAAAATTACAGATGGAAACCATGAAATTATCAACACAACAACACTCTTTAGGTCCAATGATAGGACCATAAATAAATCTGTTCTGTTGTACCAGGTAAGGCTATCAAGTTTTCCAGTACTGAGATTAGGCACTTTTGGGACAATAAAATTTTAGGGATATCCAATTAGTCCAAAATGAAAATCATAACACATACTAAAGAAGTATGAACTTCATTTGGGGTCGAATCCTACAGAAAAGGTCCATATCATGGAAACCATAATTTGATTAAAGTCATAATTTAATGAAAGTTGAAGTCAAGCAAAATCTACTTGAGCGCATTATGAGTAAAACATTCAGAATTTGATTAAAAAGTTCCTCAAAAAATTAAAACCAGATGGATAAATTGAAGAATTGCTTTTGTAAGTGTTTGTGGAGACTATAAAAGTAGCCCATGGTAAGTAAGAAATATTTAGAAAATATGAATGTATCGAAAAAGAATGTCAAAAGTCTCAAGACTAAAGAGTAGTAAAAAGCATGTAATAATATGCAAAGAAAATAATCCATTTACAAAAAGTTAAGAAGTAGAACTAATTGAAAACAAGATTGGCCAAGATGGTTTTGATCCTTTGCCACAGTATTAAAAAAAAAAAGTATGTTTCAACTGGAAGGTGCTCAAGGGAAAATCCATAAAAAACTTTTCTTGGCAAGTTTATAAGATAAAGCAATGTAGTCCCTAATGTTTCAAAAGATATTGTTTGGTTCAAGTTTTTTGAATTAAGTTTTTTGAAAACTGAGTTTTTTGGTTTTCGTGTTTTTTTTGTTTTTAGTGAATATTTTTAAAATTTTAAACATTTTTTTTACTTTTTTAGATGCACCTTACTTAGATGTATCTAAAAAGTAAAAAATTTGTGAAAAAATATTTTTAAAAATTAATAAATACATAAAAATACAAAAAAAATGTACTGAATTCTCGTATTTTTTTTGTATTTTTGGTATTTAGTGAATTTTTAAAAGGTTTTTTTTCAAATTTTTTTTACTTTTTAGGTATATGTATGTTAGGTATGTTTAAAAATGAAAAAAATTGCTCAAAATATTTTAAAAATTCAGTAAAACAAAAAAACACGGAAAATAAAAAAGTAGAATTTTCTGAAAAGTATTTTTGAAAAATGATAACCAAGCATAGTGATTACTGTCCTACTAGAGAAATAGATTCTGTATAACAGATGTCTCTACATGATGTACACCACTGGATCAACTCAGAAAAGCACTCTCCACTTTTCAGATAAGCATTTCAAGAGCTTTGGCCTCTATCTCTATTCTTCTTGGGCTCATCTTTCATCTATACTTTAGAGACATGGAAGACCTTTTGTGCACTTCCTCTTGACATTCTTCTAATGTCTTATTCTCTTTGTCTTTGACTATCATTATGTGCCCTTCCTCTTGACATTCTTCTTACGTCTTATTCTCATTCTCTTCATCTTTGTCTATCATTTTCGTTACTCGTATCATTGAAGCTTTGGTCTCCCATTTCACTTGTAACTTCCAACATTTGAAATCATTATATTAAGTGGCATGTATCAAATTAGTTCTCTCTAATTTTTCCAATTATCCAATCTAGATTTAGAAGCTCTGGTCTTCATTGATCATGCTTGGGGATTTTTTGATAACTCCTTTTATGTGTTTCATCTTCCAAGTAAATCTTAAATCGTGGCTTTCAAGGGTCATAATTTTGATGTTAGCTATAACCTGCTTAACAATAATGTTGACCACACCAAAGTGAAATATGGTTAAAAATTCTAATATTAACTAAAACATTAATCATTATTAACATCTAAATTTAAAGAGTCGGTAGTAAAATATTTCCGCACTATTATTTCAGCAATAAATTTCTTACTACTTTATTTTCAATTTTATCAAACAACTCCTTACTCTCATCCATCTCAACTTCATCATTTCCTTTCGCTCACACCAAAACACCATGCACTTGGGTTGTCAAACCAAAATGTTATTTAAGGTGAGGTGCCAATATCTCCTATGGTAGCAGGGTGAGGCACAGACTCCATCAAAATGAGGCTCATATTATAAATATTGCACAGTTTTTTATGAGTATTATGTTTAATAACAAAATACTAACCTAATAAATATTATATTTTTACATGAGCTTCTTACTGTTGGGTCTTGTAGACCTTGATAAGTATTGTTCAATGGGCCCTGGGTCCAATGGGCAAGGGGAGGGGGGTCTAGGGGGCGCCTCTTTTCTATTGCTTCCGCATTGCCCTAATTCTATACTTATAAATAGATGAAGGGAACGCCTCTTTTCTGCAAGAGAGTTGTATTGTTTTCTGATCATAGTGAAAACCGCAACAACCATGGACGTAGCCCTATTTTGGGATGAATCACATAAATACTTGTGTTTTTGTGTGTGTGTGATTTCTTCGATTTGTTTTATCTTTCTTGTTTGTTATTTTGTGTCTCATAGATCCTGGTCAGGAAGAGTCAATTCCTAACACTTAGTACCCAACACATTATGTCAAGCTTGATAACTTGGACCATGCACAATTTCAACTGAAGCAAATTCAAATTGAGCACTCAAACAATTAAAAGTAGTTAAAAAATTATACAACCCAGCAGTTAAGCAAATTAAGTAATTAAATAACTAAACACAAAAAAAGGGAGAGAGGAGGGGGGGCACACGTTGACTGGGGTTGAGTCTCTATGGACTTGTTTGGCAGAACTTCTTCACAAAGGATTGTTTTAGAATGGACTTCACTTGAAGTCCTTCAAAAAAAGACACAGAATAATAAATTGTGTTTGGTAGGTGCACATTATAAAAGTGTTGAATCTCCATTCCTTATTTTAGTTTTAAAGTTGTTTTCCAAAAATCTCCAACTATAAATTTCTATTCATGAAATCCTGGGCTGTAATTAGGGCAAAATGGAGATTTCAATTATTATCATTAAGTGTTGCAATCACTTTGCGAGAAGTGATTTCAAGAGGCAGTCTTGCAAGCTTCTGTTAAATGGACTTTTGGAGGCTGCACTTCCCGTACAAGTTCATTTTGAAATTTTTACCAAACAAAAAATTTGTCTATGGAAGGACTTTTGGGTTTCAAAAGCCCTTTGCAAAGTTCCGCCAAACAGCCTCTATATTTATTTGGGGGGCCTTTGATAGGATGCATAACACATAAAATTATAATGAGTTTCATTAGATTGAAAGGTTGATCTCACGTCTTTAACAAATCAAACACAATTAAAAGTAGCACGCGCATCATTGCGCCTCATGTGCCTCAAGCACCTTGGTTACAACTTCATTAAAGTCACCTTGCCTCAAGGGTGTTGTTGACACACCCCAAGTGTGCATCACACCTAAACAAGCTTCTAATAACTGTGCCTAACAATCTGACACCTAAAGGGAAACTTTTATTAAGCCTAATATCCAAATTAGACGATATACTTGAACATAAAATTGTACTCGAACCAAACACCATAATCAACAGAGAAAAAGAGCAGGAAATCATTAACTTCATACCCACTGTTGATGGATTCAAAATCCCATCTCTCACTTGGTGGTATCAACTGAATAGCTGTTAATCATTGGGGTAACAGAGGAGGAAGAGATAACATCTCCAAGGAGGTGATTGATTACTTGAAAGTTATCTTAGAAGGTAGTCAGAAAATGCAATACACATATCAGAAATACAAGAAACCATGACTATGGTTGTAACCATCAAAAACATAGTTTTGTTCTTCTTCTTTTTTCATTTTGTCTATTCATGCTCTATTTACACAATTTAAAACCTACAATGTGCACAAGAACACATGCAAATCTAATTGCTAGAGCTAGAAGGAAAAACCGAAGAATAAGTCGTACATGTCATCTACAAATGCTTATAGAATGAGCAATTCAATAAGCGAGCTGAGAGAGAATTTGACCAATAAGCCCAATCAACAAATGAAATGAGCTACAGCTTTTTTTATTTATGCTATTAACCACCTTTTTTTGGATAAGTGTTCCTTATCTTAAAATTGTACCACTCGAGTAAAGTTGACCAATTAACCTATATCAATGTTACTTAGCTCATAATAGCTTTCCAGATCTTTCATTTCAATCAATCAAGCTAAAGGATATGCAATGACTTATTTTATTTGATATACTGCAACAAAAAAAAATAAATTCCTACAGCATGATTTTTAGTCAAACAAACAACTAAACAATTGACTAGACCTTCTTACAGCATAAGTAAGTTAATAGTAGCTAATGAAACAACAAATCAACAATCCAAACATTTTAAGAAGTATGAAAAATAAAATAGCATGAAAAAGTATGGAAAAAAAAAAAATACACCATCATGAAGCAAATAGGCAAAAATGTGCATTATATGTCGCGGGTAATAACCTGTTCGGCCCTGTGAATCCTTGGAATCAAGAAAAATGCCAGCAGAAGCTAAGTTCGTGACATCATCAATATCGTCATATCTGGCAGCCTATAAAACAAAAAATAAAATATAACATAATTCAAGTTAACTAACTGACTAATGGAACAGTTAGCAGCCAATAGACATAACCAAAATGTTTTACTTGGAAACAATAGTCCAAAAACTTTAGACTGGAGATAGGGTGTGATAAGCATATTAGTAACAATGGTTCTGGTAAGTCAGCCACAGTAAATTTAAACCTCAGTTGTACATGATCCAAATGTATGACATGGAGGTTCACTTCTAAAATTAAATTTTTTGCTTTAAGTTTCTCCATCAAGGAGAACAGACAGATTGAATGTTGTTAGGTGTTATGTGTTTAGGGGGTAATTATGTACTTTGGACCATTGTAATATAAATACATGTGTTTATGAGAGCAAGCCCTAATTCTTGGGTTTCCCTTAATAAGCCGTATATTGTTTCTTTTTCTTCTCTTCTCTTCCTCTATTATTGTAGAACATTTCAGTAATGCATTCCTTTTAGTGTTGGTACTTTCCATACTAAATTCAAACCAATTTCAGATTAATATGCACCAGAATATATGACATTCTATTGAAGATAAGATTATATATAAAAAGAGGAAGATATCAGGATATGTAAAGATCTCAAGATTTGTGTTTCCAGTACTAATTTTGCCTGTTCCTGAATCACCACCCGCTTCAAGTAAAGCTCAACTTCCACCACTTTGAGCTTCTTCCATTTTTCCTCAAATTCTATCTTCTTAGACCGCTAATTAACTGTAATCTCTCCTTTATAATCACCTCCTCCAAACTTGACAATACACCAATAATACTATTAAACTGAAGAACTGACTATAACATTGACACCCCTGAACCTGGCTCAACTTCTGTCATCATTTGTGAAACTTATGCTAATCCTGTACGAGAATTTGATAGGAAAGCAATGAATAGACAGATTGAATGTTGTTAGGTGTTATGTGTTTAGGGTAATTATGTACTTTGGACCATTTTTATATAAATACATGTGCTTATATGAGAGTAAACCTTAATTCTTGGGTCTCTCTCAATAAGCTGTATAATGTTTCTTCTTCTTCTATTCTCTTTGCTTCTTTTCCTCTATTATTGTATAACTTTTAAGTAATGCATTATTTTTAGTGTTGGTACTTTCCATGCTAAATTTGAACCAATTTCCAATTAATATGCATAAGAACATATGACATTCTATTGAAGATAAGATCATATATAAGTAGCTATGGAAGATATCAAGATCTATGGAGACCATGTGATTTGTGCTTCCAGTACTAGTTTTGCCTGCTCGCGGATCAATTCCACCCACTTCAAGTAAAACTCAAACTTCCTCCACTTTGAGCTTCTTCCACTTTTCCTCCAATTCTATCTTGTTATGACCACTAATTAACCACAATCCCTCCTTTATAACCACCTCCTCCAAACTTGTTGATACACTAATGATACTATTCAACTAAAGAACTTATTGTAACATTGACACCCCTGAACTTGGCTCAACTTCTGTCAATCATTTGTGAAACTAATGCTAAACCTGTATGCGGATTTGATGGGAAAACAATGAATAGGCAGATTGAATGTCGTTAGGAGTTGTGTTTAGAGATAATTATGTAAATTGCACCATTGTAATATAAATACATAAGGTAATTCTATTTGCACACACTCATTTTATCAGTACCCCCCATCTCTCACTTTTTTTTAATTACAATTGTGTCCCTCAATCAAATTACTTTTTAGAGAAAATCCTAAACCCGAATTTCTCAATACAAACCTACACACCACCACCAGCCACCGCTTCTGCAACCTACCACCCACTGCTGCGCCTCCAGCTTTGGCTTTACTATCGACGCCGCCCCCTCCCTAGCCCCGTTGCCCCTCCTCATCCTTTCCTAATACCACCCCCTCGCACCTCCCTGCCTTCCTCCTCCTTCTTCTTCACTGCTGGCTAAAACCATGTGCGAGTTGGGGGTCGCGATGGATGAGGGTTGTAGCAGTGGTCACAGCAGTGAGGGGCTACAGGGGTGGTGGGTCGCAACGGTGGGGGCTATGATTTTGGCTGGAAAAGTAGGTCATGGTGGAGAGCAAACCCTAATTCTTGGGTTTCTCCTAATAAGCCGTTTATTGTTTCTCTTTCTTCTCTTTTCTTCTCTTCCTCTATTGTTATATAACTTGTAAATAATGCATTCTTTTTAGTGTTGGTACTTTCCATGCTAAATTTGAACAAATCTCAAATTAATATGCCTAAGAATATATGACATTCTATTGAAGATAAGGTTATATATCAAAAGATATGAAAGATATCATGATATATGGAGATCTCATGAAAATTACATCTATATCTCTTATTAGAAAAATTACATAATATTTAAAAAAATTTAAATAAGTATACAATGTGCAAGCAATGTGGAGAGAAATAATGAAGCAAGAATTAAAAAAGGGTGGGGGATGAAAAGAAACGAAAAGAAGTGAAAGATATTAAGAAGTAAGATTCTTTTAACAAGATCTATCATATAAAGCTAGAATATGCACATATGCCACATCTTTTGAATTAGTAAAAATAAGTGTTTTAATTAGTGTGTGGCACATGTAAAATTTGGAAAGAAATATCATACTCAAGGAAAGTTGGAGGTTAGACATGCACTTTGAGAAACAACTTCCAGTGAAAACACCTAATTCTAGTTCTTCAATGTGCAAGTGCAAAAGGCATCAAAAGCCTTAAGACTTGTGAACCCTATCCATGCAGACTAAGGATGACAAATAAGTATAGTAAAGAAGAATGCATGGTTCCATATTATTTTATTTTATATAAAAAATAATAATAATAATAAAATAACATAGAAATTTTGAGATGGGGAGATGCATATGTTGATGAAGAGAAAAAGCATTGCTTGGCATAATATGGTTTTGTAGGAGATTAGCAGCAGTTCCATTCATGAAAGATGATGATGTTTCAAAATATTGAAAGAAACATCCAAAGGTGAAGGCTTGATGGTCAACTTGAGGCAACGATGGTGTGGTAATGATGCGGCATGCCACATCGGAGTTATGGACCCGTATATACCCATGCATCTATTGTAGGACAACCATAAGTTTAAGAATTGCTCCAACAGTTCTATCATGCATGAAAACATCAATTGTTGGACAAACATTCTAGTCAATAGTAGGATGTTCATAAATTCATAAAAAAATAATAAATAAAATCAAGAAAATCTGCACAAAATTTAAAAAGTAAATCATGCTAGTAATCCCTATGCTTTGGTTTTTATATCATTTTGGTCCATGTAATTTCAATGAGAAATTTATTCAAAAGTCTCTTAACATAATTGTATAGTATTAAAAGGATAAGTAAATATTTTCTAATGCATAAAGCCCTTCAAAATTTATTTATCATGGATTACGGACATAAAAAAAAACATGTCTTCAATATTTACTCTCTCTCTCTCTCTCTCTCTCTCATCTATATATATTATCATCAATATTTCCATGTTGAAAATTCCTACAAGATTGCAAGAGATGGTTCCACAATCGAGTCGACAACTTCGATAATTGCTATATTTCGAACCTTATTTACTGTATTTCAATGATTGTTTCGATCAAAACTTGCAATTGAGCCATACAAAAGATGTGTATTTCGTTTGTTTCTTTGGATGAAACAGTGAATAATTGTTTTTTTTTTTTTTTGTGAGATTGAAGATTGAACAATGTGTATTTCGTTTGTTATGATTATTTTTATTGAGTCTAATTGAATAACGAAGTTTTTGTTTGTTGTTATATTAATTTTACTTTTGTTTACTTTAGTAATATGTGGCTTATGTTTTATTGGCTGATATGCTCTATTTTAAAGTGATAGTAGAATTTTACTCTGGTTCGCTACCTATTTTTTGTTTGCTGACTTTGTTTTAAAGTAACAATAAAATTTTACCCTGTTAACATTATCATTTCATTGTTTTAATAAATTTTTTTACTCAATATTGTTACTCGTGACGGTAACAATTATAGTGACTATGGTGTTTAGTGATGATAATGGTATTTTACTATTTAAACACTAAAATTTCACAATAAAATTTACTGCGAATCAGAGTAAAATTTTACTGTGAGATAGAGTAAAATTTTACTGTTGACGTTAATTTCGATGGTAAAAATTTTATTATTCTTTTTTAAAGAATTTCATGGCCAACATAGATCTTATTTGATAGATCTTGATGAGAGAATTCTAACAATACTAATTTTATCAAAAAGCAATAGCTAAATTAAAAGTTATATCATTTCAAAGTTTAAAATATTAAATTACTCACTAAGGATATTTTAGTAATAATGATGTGTGGTGGACTTTTCAAGGAAAAAATTTTGTATTTGTCCTTAATGCGTGAAAATTTTATTATAAGAGAGGCCTTTGACCAAATTTCTCAATTTCAATTAGTTTGATTTTGACCCTTAATTTTAGATTTTGTATCAAGTTGGTTCAATTGATAATAGCGTTAAAGTTTTTGATGGAAAATGATTATTAAGTTGGTTGAGGTTAACTTATTGAGTTGAGAAAGTATACAAGGAGTTAAGGTTTTTGATGGAAAATGATCATTGAGTTGGTTGAGGTTAACTTGTTGAATTGAGCAAGTTTACAATTTTGCCCTAAAAGCATAATACATTTCGCTTATGTGTGTATTTTTAACTAAAAAATGATAATAGTTGTAATCAACTATACCAAATTGAGACAAAGTTATAAATTCAGGATCAAAATTGAACCAATTAAAAGTGTTATGACCAAAACAACACAAGAAGCAAAATGTAGGGACTATGACAGCACCATCAAGGTTTACAATTACAAGCAGAAAATAAAAAGAAATACCTCCAAATTCAAAAAATAAAACACTAGAGGGGTCAAGATTTGCACTAGGTCTCTCTATTTAAGGTTATTCATGCCCCTATTGAAGTACTTTTGGTGCAATATAACTCAGCATACTTCCTACAAGAAGCAACACTTCCACCACTCACTGCAACTTCCCTTGGCATACATAACTTAGAGAGAGAGAGAGAGAGAGAAGAATATCCTAAACCTGTACCTTCAAGCATTATACAAGGCATTAAAACTTAGATTTGCAATGAAAAATGTAATGTCTAGCTTATTGGTACCCAATAAATGAGAAGCTTGATCATTTTTCAGAGACAACTGTTTTTTGCAAATACATGATGATTGACATAGTAAGTTCAAAGTTAACTAATCAATCAATCAGTTATAGTATGTTCAGGTGGGGTAATTTGGTTAGAAATGAAGATAAAGAGAATTTTTTCTCATGTTTGGTTTTATAGATTAGATGAGAAATGAAGGGAAATTATTTGAAAGGAGAACTCTCGTATTTTGCCTATTTCATTTCACACTAGAAGTGGTGACATGTGATGAGAAACAAACTAATTGGTTATATAGTTTTCACAATACCGAGATTGCCCCGTTAAAATACATTAAAATACACACACCAAAAAATAAAATAAAAATCTCACTCATATCCCTCTCTTACCTGCCTTGTTTTTTTACCCATTCAAACATGATAAAGAAAGAAATATATATAATCAATTTTTTTCTTTTCTTTTCTTTTCTCACCAAGACACCGCAATCATTCCATTTCTTTTCTCACCTGCTATACCACGAAGATTGTTAATTGGGTTAAGTTAATTTTTTCACAATTGGGACCATTGCTCACTAAAACCTCCATCGTAGTCTGGGCATTCACATAGTTGAGTTTTTCTATTCATGTTATAAAACATCACAAAGCTTAAGAACATAACTTTCCTTTCATTTCCTTTTTCCTCCATTTTCTCAACAACCAAACAGATATAATTAACCTTAGCCCTCAAATTTAAGTTCCCACCAAAAATCACAAGAAACCCATATCATGAACCACAGCATATAAGAAACAAAGACACAGATATATATACATATATATAAAGCCGATGAGTGATCGTACCTCAAGCAAGGCCTCGACGTTCTCCGGTGTCGTTTCCACTGGAGTCTGCTCTGCCGCGTTCGCCTCCGCCCCCATCCCTGCTTGAGAGAGAGAGAGAGAGAGATGAGAGAGAGAGTACACACTCCACAACCTACGAATGAGTCGGACGACCCATAACTGATTAAAACGGGTCAACTCGATTCTAAACCCCGTTATCAAACAGTTTAGGCCGGGTTGGCCCATTTACTTTTAAATTTTTTTTTTTTAATTATATTTTTGGAATCTACTCAATTAGACGGAGAGAAAAAAATAAAATAAAAACTTGAAGAAAAAAAAGTCCATAAAGGACCCCTAAAAAATAAAGAAGCAACAAATAATTTTTTTAGTCTTTTTTTTTTTCCTCTTTAGCAAATTTTATTAGAATTTTTTTTAAAAAAATTTACTTTGTAGATTTGTTTACATAAGATAAACTTGAAAAGTATGTAATATTGAAAAAAAGTTACTTAAAATAAAATAATTATAAAAAAACAACTTTTTTTAACTATATGACAAACTCAAAGTTATTGGATAATTATTTTTTTTTTATTCAAAACAAAGGATGCTCTAAGGTGTCATTACGCATCTATAGGCCCAAACTCCGGAGGAACCGGTTGCCGACTTAATTTGACCAAACTCATAAAAAAGGACCTACCATCGAGACATAAATGGAGCTCAACCATACGTCACAAATGAGCCTAAGTTTCGATCCTATACTCACAAATGAGCCCAAGTTTCGATCAAAGTATAGGACGAGGTTTCTGTAGAGAGCTAGCTGCAAAGCAGCAAATTCGCCCCCTTAGGATTCAAACCAGGGTCACGCCATGAAAAGAGATGCCTTCTCCACTAGACCACCACCCCCAGTGGTAAAGTTATTGGATAAATTAATTTGATATTTTAAAATTTATGTATTTTATTAAAATAAAATTGAGTTCATTTAATAACCACAATTTATATCATTAAAACTTCTAATTATTTTTAAAAAATATAGTAATATCATATCATATTAGATAGAGAGATTTATTTATAAATCTCATTTAGAGGACTTATAGTATCATAAGTCCATAAAGTTTTCTTGTGTTACATCTAATCACATATATTTAGACTTGTATCCCAAAAGGTCCTTTTTTCTTATTTATAATATTTTTGGGACTAATATACCCTTTGTTCTATTTTTTATAGTAAGTTTTACACACTACTGCAATCTTCATGTTTTCTTTTTCTGTTTTGACAGTTTTGTTGATCATCAATTCTGGAGAAATTAGTGGGATACATTTATTTAAAAACTAAATATATGTTATTAAATTATAATATTGACAAAAAAAAAAAAAAAACATGGTTGAAAGATAAAATATGACTCTAACTGACATCATCCACCAGAGCATCAAGATCTTGCAGCACGACGAAGATTCCTCTCTTACTCTCTCTCACTCTCTCTCTCTCTCTCACACACACACACACACATGCCAATTTGAAAATTGGAGGAAATCAAGAACAACAAAAACCCATAACGATGAATTGGATAATGATCATCTAAGAAAAATACAAAACAAAACAAACTCAGAAAGGAACACTGTAAGAGCTCATCATCATCATCATTCTTTTATTGTTGCGGATCGAAACTCTGTGTTCTTCCATTATTGTGTTTCAAAACTTTGTGTTCTTCTATCGTTGCAGTTCAAAACTCTGTGTTATTCTATTGTTGCAATTCGGAAACTCTGTTTTCTTCTATTAAAAGATCGTGAGGGCAAGGTTAGCACCATTTTTATTTTGTAACTACATGTAAGTATGCGTTTGGTAGGGATTTGTGTTCAGTAATGTTTGCTAGGGATGTATGTTCAAAATTGTTCAATAATTGATTAAATTTTGATTCAACTTTTTGTTTCGAGATGGATTGATATGGTATTATATATTCATGTGTGTATGCTTATTGGTTAGGTATTTCAGTGAATGTAAACATTTACATCCACTGAAGTCATTGTTGTTGTTGATTATTATATTTTAATGTTTTGCATTTGGTGATGTGAATTTCAACATAGAAGCATGTGATGGTTGTATGATGTACAATGTGGACTGATGATTGCATAATATGAATGTGTTGGAAAAAAATAATTTCAATGCTGATTTTTCGGAAACTTTATGCTAATAATTTTTTAGGACCCATAAGTCGGTTTGAAGGGTCCCAGTAGCAATGTGTTTGTTGCCGTGTGGTGAATAGGATTATGAAATTAGTGGGTCAAAACCATTTATAGGTGAATGGGAAATTGACTCCAAAGTGAGGTTCATGAACATTAAGTCATTCCTCAAAATAGTGTTGATTGTTCTTGTCCCACATAGGAAAGTTAGAAAAAATTTGGTGAAGATATAAGGTCCTAAATGGAACCTTGGGCATGGGCTCAAAGAACACCCAAAGTGTGAGTTGGGTTGGGTTGGGTTGGCCCATTACTATCTTCTTGGGCCAAAATTATTTGAAATTATTTTCAATTGGTTGCTGGGAAATAAATAATTTTGAAATTCATTTTCAAACTTTTGCAACGGCTCAAAGATTTGAATTTCATATTCAAATTTGAACAGGCATGTCTCTTCCGAAAGGGTTTTCCATTGCCTATATTAAGGCAATCCTCTATCCAGGTTTAGGAATCAAAATAGAAAAAGAAAATTTAGACTTCTACTTTCCTCCTCCTTTGTTCATCTTGCATTATATTTTTATTTTTTAGAGTTTAAGTTTGAGAGAGTATAAAACACATATTCTGGTTCGCTGTACACATAGAGTTAGTGCAAATTCTATGTGTGGTGATTGTTGTATCCTGGAGATAGGACGCCTATTAATCTCGAGCACCAGTGGAGAGGGCGTTATTCTGTCTTAAAGACACAGTGTCCATACATTGGCCTCAATCACAACTTCATTCGAGTTTGATCTTCAAAAAATTGTAAGTTTGTTTTATTTTATTTATTATTCGCTATTAATTAATTTTACTGAAAATATTCTCCAACAATTTTAATTCACAATGGACCACTTTTATTTATTTGTTTGATTTGGTGCACTTTGTTTATGGTTTGACCAATTCAAATACTTTAGTGTGTGTTTAGAATTTTGGTCTATGGTGCTTCAGGTTATTTATTAAGATTATATTTTATATTTTATTGCTTGGTCTGTTAGATTAGTTCTTACAATTGGAAAAGGGAAAAAAAAAAAGTTGATTTGGTATACATCGTTGTGGACTGCACTGCACAGACTATTACATTTTTGTTTTTTTTTAGATTGGTGTATTGTGCTTCTGTTTGACTGTTGAGAAAGGAAGAATAATAATAATAATTAGTGGTATTTCTTTTAGTTTGTGTTGTGATTTGCAGTACTATTGTTTGTTGTTGCTTAATGGTTTTCCTAAACTTAGTGATTTAATTTCAAATTTGATTTAGTTATTGGGAAATTATATTTTATTTATTGTGAAAAGATTTGTTTTTGTTATTTTATTTTGATCAGAAAGTTTAAATGGCAACTGAGACTGTAAACAATGCTGGAAATGCAAGCCCGACATCTGCATCTGTCATCGTTCCTACTCCTTTGGTTACTTCACTTCCCACTACTGTCCCGGTTAACCACAATGAAAAGCCGGAAAAATTTAATGGGACAGCATTTAAGAGATGGCAGCAGAAAATGTTGTTTTATCTTACAACTCTGAATTTGGCAAGATTTGTCAAAGAAAATGCACCCGCCTTAAGCGAGGACGAAACTGATCGGCAAGCAATTGCTGCAGTTGAGGCGTGGAAGCATTCTGATTTTTTGTGCCGAAACTATATTTTGAATGGATTAGACAACACGTTGTATAACGTGTATAGTCCATTACAAACGGCTAGAGAATTGTGGGAATCCTTGGATAAGAAGTATAAAACGGAAGATGCGGGAATCAAGAAATATATGGTTGGCCGTTTTCTTGAATACATGATGGTGGACTCGAAGACCGTAATTAGTCAAGTCCAAGAGCTTCAATTGATTTTACATGAAATTCATGTAGAGGGTATGAGTTTGAGTGAATCTTTCCAAGTGGCAGCTATCATTGAAAAACTACCACCATCTTGGAAAGAATTCAAAAACTACTTGAAGCACAAACGCAAGGAAATGAAGTTAGAAGACTTGATTGTCCGATTACGGATTGAGGAAGACAACCGTGATGCAGAAAAGAAAAGAAATCCGGGATTTATTTTCAAAGCAAAGGCTAACATATTGGAGCAAGGACAAAAAGAGAAAAAGAGACAGCGTCCTAGGCAAAACTCTAAACAAAATGCTGGTCAGAGTTTTAAGATTGGTTCTATAAAGTTCAAGGGAAAGTGCTTTGTGTGCAACAAGGTAGGACATCGGGCCAAAGACTGTCGGAATCGTAAAGATCAACAAGGTCCTTCCAAAAAGACAAAGTATGAACAGACACACATAACTGAATTGGAGGCTTTGTCTGATGGAGTGACTGAGATGAACCTTGCAGCGGTTGTGTCTGAAGTAAATCTGATGGGATCAAACTCCAAGGAATGGTGGGTAGACACCGGGGCAACACGACATGTGTGTGCAGATAAGAAAATGTTTACTACCTATCAACAAGTTAAGGATGACGAGCAGCTCTTCGTGGGAAACTCCTCTACTGCAAAAGTTGAAGGACAAGGGAAGATTGTGCTCAAGATGACTTCAGGCAAGGAGCTAATGCTTAACAATGTTTTGCATGTTCCAGAAATTCGGAAAAACTTGGTGTCTGGATCATTGTTAAGCAAGAATGGTTTTAAATTGGTTTTTGTTTCTGATAAATTCGTTCTGTGTAAGGATGGTGTTTATGTAGGGAAGGGATACCTGTGTGACAAGTTATTCGAAATGAATGTACTGACTGTAATTGTTGTATTAATAAGAACACCACATTTTCTGCTTATTTGTTTGAATCTTCTCATTTATGGCATAGTAGATTAGGACATGTTAACTATGATTCGTTGCGTAGATTAATTCACTTGGACTATCTACCTAATTTTTCTATTGACTCAAATCATAAATGTGAAGTATGTGCTGAGGCTAAATTGACTAAGACACCATTTAATTCAGTTGAAAGAAGTACTGAGCCTCTGGACTTAATTCATAGTGATATTTGTGATTTGAAATTTGTTCAAACACGAGGAGGCAAGAAGTACTTCATCACTTTTATTGATGATAGTACAAAATATTGCTATGTATATTTATTACGAAACAAGGATGAAGCCTTAGAAAAATTCATTGAATATAAAACTGAGGTTGAGAATTAACTTGGCAAGAAAATTAAGGCATTAAGAAGTGATCGAGGTGGTGAATATGATGCTCCTTTTGGAACGTTATGTTCACAACTTGGAATCATTCATCAAACTACTGCGCCTTATGCACCACAGCAAAATGGAGTTGCTGAGCGAAAAAATCGTACATTGAAAGAAATGATGAACGCCATGTTGATTAGCTCAGGTTTACCCCAGAACTTATGGGGGGAAGCGATTCTTTCCGCTAATTATATTTTGAATAAAATACCTTACAAGAAGATTCTTAAAACTCCATATGAATTATGGAAGGTCGAAATCCTTCTTACAAGTATCTGAAAATGTGGGGGTGTTTAGCTAAGGTGGCCATTCCCGATCCTAAAAAGGTCAAAATCGGACCTAAAACTGTTGATTGCATATTCATAGAATATGCACATAACAGTAGTGCTTATCGATTTTTAGTATACAAAAGTGACAATTCAGATGTGCATGTCACTACTATAATCGAGTCGAGAAATGCATATTTCTTTGAACATGTATTTCCTTGTAAATCTATACAAGAATCAAGTTCTTCTAAACGTTCTTATGAAAGTGCATTTGATAATAATCAAGGACAGATTGAGGAAAATCAAAAAGGAACAAATGAGGCAGAACCTAGACGTAGTAAGCGAGCTAGGACTAGTAAATCCTTCGGTCCTGATTTCTTGACTTATCTACTGGAAAATGAGCCTCGAACACTTAAAGAAGCTATGTCTATGCTTGAAGCTCCTTTATGGAAGGAAGCTATTAATAGTGAAATTGAGTCCATCTTACAGAATCATACCTGGGAATTGGTGGATCTTCCACCAGGATGTAAGCCTCTTGGATATAAATGGATATTCAAGAGAAAAATGAAACTTGATGGATCAATTGAGAAATACAAGGCTAGACTTGTAGTTAAAGGTTATAGGCAAACTGAGGGAATAGATTATTTTGACACTTATTCGCCTGTAACAAGAATAACATCCATTAGAATGTTGATTGCTATAGCGGCTTTATACAATCTTGAAATACATCAAATGGATGTTAAGACTGCATTTTTAAATGGAGATCTTAATGAAGAAATCTACATGGAACAACCAGAAGGTTTTGTAGTTCCAGGGTAAGAAAAGAAAGTGTGCAAGTTTGTAAAATCTCTTTATGGTTTAAAGCAAGCTCCAAAACAATGGCATGAAAAATTTAACAATGTTATGATGTCAAATGGATTCAAAATAAATGAATGTGACAAATGTGTTTATGTAAAAGACACAGAAAAGGATATGTCATTGTTTGCCTATATGTAGATGATATGCTTATTATTGGTAGTAATAATGAAATTATAAAAACTACCAAGAAAATGTTGAACACTAAGTTTGACATGAAGGACATGGGAGTAGCAGATGTAATTTTAGGAATTAAAATTACTAGAACATCTGATGGATATGCTTTGTCTCAAGGTCATTATGTGGAAAAAATCCTTGAGAAATTTAATAAACATGATGACCGTCTTTCAAAAACCCCTGTGGATGCTAGTCTTCATTTAATGAAGAACATGGGTGGAGGTGTATCACAACTAGAGTACTCCTGAATAATTGGAAGTTTAATGTACCTCATGAATTGCACACGTCCTGACATAGCATATGCTGTCAGTAAATTGAGCAGGTACACAAGTAATCCAGGGAAAGATCATTGGACAGCCATAATAAGAGTACTTAGATATCTAAGATATACTTGTAATTATGGATTGAACTATACAAGATATCCAACAGTACTGGAAGGGTACAGTGACGCTAATTGGATATCCGACACTAAAGACTCTAAGTCTACTAGTGGCTATGTCTTTACCTTGGGAAGTGCAACAGTCTCTTGGAAATCGTCCAAACAGACGTGCATTGCCAGGTCCACAATGGAATCCGAGTTTATTGCATTAGATAAAGCAGGAGAAGAAGCATAATGGCTTCGACATTTCTTGGAAGATATTCCAATGTGGCCCAAACCTATGCCCGCAATTTGCATCCATTGCGATAGCCAAACAGCTATGGCTAGGGCACAACTTAATATGTATAACGGTAAGTCTCGTCATATACGTCGTAGACATAATACCGTTAAGCAACTGCTCTCAAGTGGAATTATTTCCATTGAATATATAGGTCAAGAGATAACATTGCGGATCCGTTAACAAAAGGTTTGACCAGAGAGCAAATTATGAGATCATCGAGGGGAATGGGATTAAAGCCTACCAGTTAAGAATCGACTTAATGGCAACCCAACCTAGCTGACTGGAGATCCCAAGATCTAGGTTCAAAGGGACAACTGAATTAAGTATAATTCCCTAATATCACTAATGAGGTAAATCTCCTACCCATTTCTATGATAACAAGTGATGTCTGCAGCGAGAATTAGGATAGGTTTTACTTTTAATGAAGTTCATATCTTGGAAAACCAAGTGAGATATAGTAGAATACTCTTAATGAGCATCACCTATATGAGTATGAACTGGGCCGGTTCTATGAGAATGCTAAGGCTACATTCTCTAAAGCACTCATGGAAACCAGGTATTGCCCAGGCCCAAAACAGGCACAACGGGAAGAACCAAGTTGTGTATGAAAACAAAACTGTGTGAAACTGTTGTCTCGGTTTACACTAACGGCAGAACAATTCAAGACATCATGTTCACTGATCAGCCAGTAAACCCGATAATTTCTCACAAGGGAAGGTTCAAGGTCACAAGCTACCTATCCTATGCAGGATGTTTTCAGTTTTGTACTTTCTCAGGTTGCATGTTGTTGCATGTCCTTTTCGTCAATTTCATTCATGTAGGGGATTGTTGGAAAAAAATGGTTTCAATACTGAATTTTCGGAAACTTTATACTAATAATTTTTTAGGACCCATAAGTCGGTTTGAAGGGTCCAAGTAGCAATGTGTTCGTTGCCGTGTGATGAACAGGATTATGAAATTAGTGAATCAAAACCATTTATAGGTGAATGGGAAATTGACTCCAAAGTGAGGTTCATGAACATTAAGTCATTCCTCAAAATGGTGTTGATTGTTCTTGTCCCACATAGGAAAGTTAGAAAAAATTTGGTGAAGATATAAGGTCCTAAATGGAACCTTGGGCATGGGCTCAAAGAACACCCAAAGTGTGAGTTAGGTTGGGTTGGGTTGGCCCATTACTATCTTCTTGGGCCAAAATTATTTGAAAGTATTTTCAATTGGTTGCTGGGAAACAAATAATTTTGAAATTCATTTTCAAACTTTTGCAACGGCTCAAAGATTTGAATTTCATATTCAAATTTGAATAGGCATGTCTCTTCCGAAAGGGTTTCCATTGCCTATATTAAGGCAATCCTCTATCCAGGTTTAGGAATCAAAATAGAAAAAGAAAATTTAGACTTCTAGTTTCCTCCTCCTTTGTTCATCTTGCATTATATTTTTATTTTTTAGAGTTTAAGTTTGAGAGAGTATAAAGCACATATTTTGGTTCGCTGTACACATAGAGTTAGTGAAAATTCTGTGTGTGGTGATTGTTGTATCTTGGAGACAGGACGCCTATTAATCTCGAGCACCAGTGGAGAGGGCGTTATTCTGTCTTAAAGACACAGTGTCCATACACTGGCCTCAATCACAACTTCATTTGAGTTTGATCTTCGAAAAATTGTAAGTTTGTTTTATTTTATTTATTATTCGCTATTAATTAATTTTATCGAAAATATTCTCCAACAGAATGTTCATACATCACTAATTATTGTATGAGTTTTGTATAATTATTACATGGTGTGAATGTTCACATTGGTATTGTGACTATCACACCATTAATCAATGTTAATATTCACATTCATAAATAGTGACACAAGCGTAAACAATAATGTATTGTTTTGATCACAACATATTGTGCATCTTAACAATACAATATTGAGATACGAATTCACATCAACATTGCGTGGCTATGTGTACATAATAACAAAACTACTAATAATGTGAATGTTCACAGTGTCTCTATAATACCAAAACAACATGATAATATAAATAATGCATTACTCACAAATCATAATTAATGTTAATATTCAAATTAAACAATAGTCATACTAGCACAAACAATGTGAATACTCACAGTGTATGATTCCATTAGGGAATGTTATTTATTAACATGCATTTGTAATATGAAAGTTCATATTAGCATTTACTAAGAGATTTTCGAAAAATAGACGATTTAGGATTTTAGGAATAGAGATTTTTTATGTAGAATAAATGAGAGATTTTCTTCATGAAATAAGGGAGAGTTTTCTCTATGAAATGAAAGATTATTATTATTTTTTATTGTATATTAATTTCAAAATAAAAACATGCACAAAGAAGTTGGAAAAGTGATTTGGTCATATTACTCTAAACAATACTTAATGACATATTAAAAATAAAAATAAAAAAAGTTAAAAAGAACATAACAATTAAAAATAAAACTTTCTGAAAAATGGTCCTATTAGATTGCCCCTATTAGATGGGTTAAAGTTATACCTTTTTGATAGAAGCTTTCAAATGTTGCCATGTTTCCAATGTAACAATATGTCATGTGGCGTCTCCAAGTTATCTGTCTTTTTATTATTCTATATCCTTTTGTTTTCTCTACAGCCTCTCCAGCTTATTTATACTATTTCTTTTTGTTTTCTTTGCAATATCTCATTCTCCATCCGTAGTTGTTTTGGGACTTTTCACATTAACTATTATATCTCTTCATCTTTACATTGATTAAACTATTACATCTCTATTGACTTTGCATCTATGCATCTTGCCATTCAGTAGTATGCTCTAATTTGTTTTGCAGAGAGTTCTTGTATGTAATTTTCCTATTTGATTGCTTACAAGTCTTGATTTCCAAATTGTCAACCAAAATTTTACTGATTTGGTCATCAAAATTTCACTAATCTATTTTAGGTCAGTGAATTTCGTTAATTTCTTTTTTAGTAGTTTGTATTAATCATGAATCTTGTTTTACATATCTTGATAAAATGATTCCAAAAATACAAATTTTATATAAAAAAATTAGAGATCTATATCAAAAGTTATAAAATTTTAAAATTTTTATACGAGTTAAAAAATTCATAGAAATTTTTATCACCATATGTTTTGGAGGACCTAAACTAATATAGAAAATTGTATTGTCCTTATCTTTCTAAAAAATATTATTAGGAATATTAAACTAAAAACTTTATATTTTGTTCATAATTTTTTGTTTTTTATTTCAATCAGTATATTAATTAAAGTTGAATTTTTATTTTATTTATTTATTTATTTATTTTAAGCTTGAGTTAAAGCTTTAACTCGACTCATTTATGTAATTGAGTTGGCTTGAGCCAAACTCGAGTTTCTTAAATATTTAACAAGTTGAGTTCGAACTTGAGCTAAACTAATTCTTAGTTGACAAACTTGAATACTCAAAAGTTCAATTTGGCTCGGCTCGAATTATTGGTAATCTAAGGTAGTTGTGTACATTATATCAATTCAATTTAATTTTTATTATATTGGCAAATTTTAAGGGAAATTTGTTAGAAAATTATCTTTCAAGCATTTTATCCCAATTAGTCGATAAGATATTATTATATTGTAACAAGTTCTATTATTTTGGACATTTGATCTGATGTAGGCCAAAAGGTATCACACTGAGGCCACTTAAATTACATTTTTAGTCTTTTAATTTTGTTTATTTGATAGAGATGATGTGTTTCATGCACTTGTACAGATTTGGCAGGAAATATGAAAATTCAATCAAAAAGGGCGCGAAAGTAGATCCTCCGTGCGAAAAGTGAAGAATCCGAGCCAGCCAGACCATCGCATGTGCGGCCAAGCTTCACCGCACGTGCGGCCCACCACCGCTCGAGTGGCCCACCTAGGGACGCGTGCACAGAATTTTTGGTCTATTTTGCTGAGAATAAAAGAAAGAAAAGTAGCCAAACCTAGGGTTTGAAAATTAATTCAGAGAAAAGGGAGGCTAGGGTTCTAAAGAAGTGATTTTCTCCTAAAGCTTGACACACACTTCCATAGGGGTTTCTTCCTCATCTTCTTCCTCTTCCCACTCCTCCATGAGTGGCTAGTCGTTTTTTCTAGAGTTTTGATGAAACCCTAGCCATGTAATAGGATTTTTCATAAGCTTTAATTGTGAATTGGTTTGAATGGATGTATAGATGATTTATAAGTTTTTAATAATTGTTTCTTTCATCTCTTCAAGCATTTTACTTTCTGTGATTGTTTAATACTTTCCATACATTAGTTTTCTTTGTGTTTGTATTCAAAGTACGAGACGAGTCATGCTATGAGAGACGAGTTGTTTTGCTACCATAGTTTAGAGCAAACGCCTCGTACTACTCGAGCTGATTCGTGCTTGTACGTTGAATGCGACAACTCTCTTGATCAATATTTCAAACTTGTAGTTGTAAAATATTGGGTAGTTCAAACCAGATTGAGATTGATGGCCGATGTTAAGTCTCATTCATGTGGTTAGTGGTGAATTCTCTGCCCTAGGATTTTTCCCGAAAATTAATATCTCAAATCCTAATTTTAATTGTCAATATAATTCTTCAATTTCATTTAATTGTTGTTTAGTTATAAAATCAATCTTATCTTTTTAATCAAAATTAATTTAGAAATTTAGTGATTGAATTAATCTAATTTCACATTTGCCCCTGTGGATCGATACCTGAACTTGCCATTATTCTAAAAGAATTTGGTATAGTTTAGTGATTTATTTTTGGTGTGTTCAACGACTCATCATGATTCACCAAATCCTAATTATCATATTTAAGGTATTTTATTGTCAGTTTTACCATTGCAAATATTGTTTGAACTCTTAGTAGCTTGGTGATGTGAACATTCACACTAAACAAATTTGACAATGTGAATGTTCACATTGACAGTATAAATGTTCATATTGATATTGTGAATGTTCACATTATGAAACATTTACACTGTCAATTAATGTGTGCCTTATCCTAATAGTATTAGAGATATTTTGATAACTATATTATTCATAAGACTTATTGAAACATAAAAAAAATAATTTAAACCAAATGAAACATAAGTAAATGAAAACATGTTTACGAATGAATGTCCCAGGTTTTAACTATTATTTCTTTAGAAACTTTAGAGATCCAGATTTGTGACAAGAATAATAGTGTGCAGTAAAGATTGAAAATTGACTATTGTGCAGTTTATGTATAGATGAATGGTCACGGGTTGAGTTTGTGGCGGGTTTGTAATGAGAATATAAGATATATGATAAAAGTAAATGAATAAAAACTAATATGAAGTATAATATATTAGTGTTTTAATTTTATTATAATGAAAAAATGAAATTATCTACACTATTATATTAAATGAGGTCTCAATTTGATCTCCTAAAATTTTTGCCATATATAAATTGAATAATAAAAAAAAAATTTCCCTACACCTATACACATGTTCTTCATGATAGTTTAATTGTCATAGCAATTTCAAATTTTAAAAATCAAATTTGTAAATTTACTTTTAAATTTGAATAATAATATGCTACACACTAGTATATATTATATCTATATAAATATATTTAATATATAATTGATACAACGTTGGATAGAATGGGGTGGGAAACAAAATACTTGTTTGGTTTGTTTTTGGGAGAGTTGTTTTTGAAAAAAAATTAGGAGAGTTGTTTTAGAAATTTTTTTGGTTTGTTTGGTT
Organism: Camellia japonica; assembly: GCA_030407325.1. NCBI lineage: Eukaryota > Viridiplantae > Streptophyta > Magnoliopsida > Ericales > Theaceae > Camellia > Camellia japonica. Next base: position 116,717,706 of record JAPPVO010000003.1, read on the forward strand.
GTATATTTTGAGAGAGAAATTTTTTGTGGGAGTTTGGGATGATTTGATATTTTAGAAGAATTGAGTAGATGTGTGTGAGAGAAAAAGTGATTGAGAAGGAGAGAGGAGAAAGAAAAAGTGATTGATTGATGTGTAGGAGAGAGAAAGTGATTTTGGAAATTTTTTTGAGAAAAACTCAAACCAAATAATTTTTGGGAAATTTTTTTCTAAAATTCATCTCCGAAACTCAAACCAAACAAGCCCATCATCTTCCTTATCGGGAGGGAAAAATCCGTGCAGTGTAATTCTTAGGGGTTGTTTGAAGTGTCATAAATAAGTGTACTTTTTGTTTTTTTAGACTAAAAAATTGAGAAAAAAAATATGAATGTTTGGGTTAACTTTTTTACTTTTTATAGAAAAATGTGTATTAAAAAATTTTATAAATTAGTGTGTAAGGAAAAATTAGGATTGAGAGTTGTACAGCCGTAATTTTGACTTTTGGTGAATAGTGATAACTTTTTAACTTTTTGAGTAATTTTTTGACTTTTTTTTAACTTGCCAAACTTAGCCTTAATCTAAATCATATATTGGTATTTTTGAATAATTTTTAATAATTTTTTTAAATTTATAATATTATCATGTTATTTTATTTTAAAAATTACATGATTGAGGTCTCGTTTACAAATATGCTATTTTAATAAATAAAGAGAAATTTTTTAATTTTTTAATATAAATTATAGACTTTTTATTTTTTTAAATAATTTTTTGAGTTATAAACTAAAATACCTACTCTCAAACAAAGTCTGAGTAAAACGCTAATTAACCGGGAATCCGGATCCTCCGTCGCACTTCCCCGCGGCACTTTCCTGTCGCCCTCCAAAACGACGTCGTTTTGGAGGGTTTTTTTTTTTTTTTTTTTTTTCTTCTTCTTCTTCTTTCTTTCTTTCAAACACTGGTATGTCTCCTCTCTGTTAGAACAAAGCACAACAAAACGAAACACAAAGGGAAAATTTTTCTTGGCTTTTCTAGTCTGGGAAAAGAAGCCCAGAAAATTTCTCTCTCTTAGGATGAGGGATTGCTTTTGTTGTCCATTAATACAAATATATGTATATATCCCAAAAAAAAATCTGGGTTCATCATGTTCCTCAAGTTCCTCACTTCAACAATGGGAGGAACAATGTTTCTTCATTATCTTCATCAACAATGGGTTCTGCTGGGTTCATCATCAACAAAAAATAAAAATAAAAAAATAAATCAGAGCAAGAAGGAAGAAAGAAGGAAGATCAAATCTGAAATCCAGATCAAAACAGAAGATCAAATCAGAATAGGAGCACTCCTCTGCAAATCGTTGAACTCAACAACACTCATCAATGTCGAATCTATATCTTTATATATATATATATAGGGATCGAAGTGGATTATCTATATCTTTATATATATATATATAATCCAACCAAAATCTGTGTTTCTAGTTCCTCAAATTGTTTATTGTTTCTTCTTCCAATCAGATTTCTATTGTTTTGGAAACAATTTTGAAGAAAAAATTGAACATTTATATATATATATATATATATGTGTGTATCTCAGATTTTGATTTCTGATATATATATATACAAAAATCCAGATGGGTTTGATTTTATATATATCTCAGATTTTGATTTTATACAAAAATCCAGATGGGTTTGATTATATATATATATACAAAAATTGCTTAAATATTGAACATTTATATATATATATATATATATCTCAGATTTTGGCTATGGAAAATACTGATTTGGCTTCTGGGTAAGTCTCTTTATTGGGAAAAAATGTGACTCTGGTTTATATGTGCTTGTGTGATAATGGTGGCTGATATTTCTGAAGCAGCTTCAACAAACCCACAAAATCTCAAAACTAGTTCACTAGATGAGACCCAACAAAACCCTAGAAGACCTCCATTGTTGCCCTCAGAGAGAGACAATGGTGTTGTTAATCCAAAAGACCCAAAGCAAGGCAAGGTGAGACTTGGGCGCATATGAGCGAGAAGCAGAATGGATTACGAATCAATCTTGATTTTGGCCCCCCTCTTCTTCTCCATTCCTCTCTCTCTTCTTCCCCTTCCCTCCCCTCCCTCCCCTCTCCTCTGGTTTTCTTCAAAAACCAAAACACAGAGCGAAGAGAAAGAAGAAAAAGAAAAGAAAAAAAAAAAAAAAACCCTCCAAAACGACGTCGTTTTGGAGGGCGATAGGAAAGTGCCGCGGAAAAGTGCGACGGAGGATCCGGATTCAATTAACCGGAGCATCTGGGGTTGAAGAAGAGTCAAAAGACAACAGGAGACGTGTTTTTTTTTTAAACAGCAACAGGAGACGTGTTGTGTCGGTATTGTACCGTACAAACCGTCACGACATTACCATCTCTACTAGATTCTACCGCAATGGTCAATTGGATTGGATATTATCTTCCTCCCCTTCCTTTACTAATAAATTAGTAATAATATTTATTATTTGTATTAAGGGACATATATTTTTTTTTATCTTTTTATTTTTTAAAAATTATATCATCTATTCATTTTTTTATAAAAAAATTAAAAAATACATTTATTTAAATTATTCCAAATAACCTCTAAATTTAAGTCATAGTTATATTTTGAAATTTAAGTTTATTTGATAAATTATTTTATGTTTTCATCTTTTTACCTTTTTCAACTCTATTTATTTATTTTTTAAATTAGATTTTAGATTTTTTATAATTTAATGTTTTTAAATTACAAATAAATTTTGTAAAATAATTATATTGTAATTGTGCATGGGTTTTGTGTTCATTGAATGATATATTTAAAATTAGACACAAAACTTTTTAGGGTTAATTACACTAATAGTCCCTGTAGTTTGAGACTTGTGTCACTTTGGTCCCTGACTTTTCAATTGTGACACATTTGACCATAAATTTTGAATCTTGTTCCAAATAAGGACAATTGAAAATATTATTAGATTTTTCATGGGTAAAATCGTCAATTTGATAAAATATAAACTAGTTTGACAAAAATAAATGTCAAAAAAATATTTTTAATTTTTTTAAAATTATTTTTATCCACCAATGATAAAATTATGTAAAATTAATAAAAATTACATGATTAATTTTTTAAAATTAATTTTACATGATCATCATCCAAATACATAATAAAAATTAATTTGGTAAAAAAAATAAATAAATGTCTAAAAGATTTATCAATTTTGCATAATTTTATTTTTAGTAGGTAGAAATAATTTTTAAAAATTCAAAAATATTTGTTTGACATTTATTTTTGTCAAATTAGTTTATATTTTATCAAATTGACAATTTTACCCTTGAAAAATCTAATTATATATTCAATTGTCCTTATTTGGAACAAGATTCAAAATTCAGGGTCAAATATGTCACAATTGAAAAGTCAGGGACCAAAGTGACACAAGCCCCAAACTATAGGGACTATTTGTGTAATTTGCCCAACTTTTTATTGCATTTTTCAATCGTTTGCTTGTAATGAGAATGTAACCCACATCATTGGGGGTATTTGACAAGTTAGATTTTAGATTTTTTTTGGATTATCACATCTAATTACAAATAAATCTAACTATCTTTTCAAATACAAAAAATTTAATCTATTAAAATAGTCAAAAAAACTAAAATAATCTATTAAAATAGTAATTTTCTACACATGCACATAATAAGATACAATGGACATGTTTGTTTAGCGGGGCAGGAGTCAGATTGGATTAGTATGGGTGTAGGTCCCACCCACACCTTGTTTGTTGATGGTTTGAGAGGGGAGATTAACAGTGTGAGGGGCTTAGTAATTCCCCCCCAAAAAGGGAGATTAGCTTGGCTGGATTTTGGATATGATTAGAAAAATAGTGAGTGAATTAAGTCTATTTTATATAAAAAAATTATTATTTTTAAATTTTTTTATCAAGTGGACCTATTTGTTTTAATATTTGTTTTAGTTTTTTTTTAATATAGAAATAATTTTTTTATTTATTTTATATAAAAATAATTTAACAATCTCATTACTAACCATTTCTCACACTATTATCAAAACAAACATATTTTTACTTAATCTTTTCACTAATAATCCCTATATTAACAATCTCTTTATTAACCATCTTCTCACTAACAATCTTATCTAACCTAATCTGTCAAACAAATGTGACCTATATGTCATATTATTTTAAAAAATACAATTAATCACAAAAAATAATTTGCCTGCACATGCTTATTTTATTTTGAATAAACAGTAAAAAAATGCAATAAAACATACATTTAGGGTGACCAAAAACGTATGAGTTATGATAGGAGTCCCAAATAAATTATTAAATTTTTTATCAAACTTTTCACATTTTATATGGGTGTGAGACCCACACACATATAATTTATATGTGTCTCATACCCATGTAAAAGATTTGATAAAAAATTTAATAATTTATTTAGAGTCCATAATATTTTTCAAAACGTATCACTACAAATATTATTTCACTTAAATTACACTATTTTTTATGATTAAATAACTTTTAATAAATTGTTCAACAATATACTTTATGGCAGTGACTTCTCTTTAGTTTGAAATCGAATTGCAGCATGGTAAGATTTCTATAATCCCACTACGGAATTTACATTGATGATTCAAATCACTCAATGTATAAAATTTATCGAGTAATTCATCTTTATAAAAAATCACGTTAATTTAATATTAATAATCATATGATCAAATTAAATTTGTATAAATTGTAAATATAATTTAAAAAAATTATTGACATATGGATTGTTTTGGGAAGTTGGTAAAAAGTTGGCTTTTGACTTTTTACCAAGCTTTTTGGCTTTTTTGGAAGTGATTTGGGAAGTTGGTAAAAAGCTGACTTTTTGCTTTTTAGTTTAATATTTATTTATGGTGTCAAATCAAATTAAAATGACCAAAATACTCTTACCCAACATAAGAGATTTATTTTTTTATTTATTTTTCATAGGCCCTAATTTGTAATTTTAGGGCTGCGTTTTTGGCACTTCCCAAAGGGATTTTGTTGCGTTTTTAGCAGCCACGTTTTTGAACATTTTGTCCAAAAACGTGACTTTTTACTATGTTCCCAAAATGGCATAATATAATATGAGCAAATGACTATTAATAACCAATCAAAATAAATTTTAGACAAATAAAATACATAACAAATTTATACATCGAATAATTTAAGGTAAAGTTTGGCATAATACAAAAAGTTAAAAGTCACTATCCTATTTAAGTCACATCATCTTATTTAAATCACATCACCTCTCTAACACATCATATCAAATCCAATCCAAACCCAACTCATATAAGCTAATAAATCAAAAAGTAGACTTATATAGAATATCCAAAACCAACCTTAAATAATTTAAACAAATGCCAAAATAGGTCAAACCTGACCTTCCAATTAAAACACTAAAGTGGAGATGGTCCAATCGCATACTTTAGGCGTGTTAGACTTTTATAGGGAAAAATAAAGAAAATAATAATAATAATCATCTGGTTTGTTTTCACTTTTCAAAAAAAATTTTTAAAAATTTTTTATTTTTTATATTTTTTTGTTTTTACTGAATTTTTTTAATATTTTAATTAATTTTTTTATTTTTTAAACACACCTAACATAAATACATCTAAAAAGTAAAAAAATTATAAAAAAAATCTTTTAAAATTTACTAAATACAAAAAATACAAAAAAAATATAAGAATTCAGTACATTTTTTTTATATTTTTATGTATTTATTAATTTTTTAAAATATTTTTTCATAAATTTTTTACTTTTTAGATACATCTAAGTAAGATGCATTTAAAAAAATAAAAAAAATATTTAAAATTTAAAAATATTCACTAAAAACAAAAAAAATACGAAAATTAAAAAAACAAATTTTTAAAAATTTAATCCAAATAACTCAAACCAAACACTGAATAATATTAGGCTTATGAATTCCCGCTTTAATGTCGTCCACATCTAAATACCCCTCTTGTTAGGGCCTCGTTCTCGTACGCATACAGTTCTCTCTCTCTCTCTCTCTGCGTCTGGCATCTGAGGATTATTCTATAGAATCTCTCTCTCTCTCTCTCTCTCTCTGTGTACAAATTTTCTCTCTCTAAAAGATATCTATGATTTGAGTATATGAGTTGAACACCCTTTCCCTCTTCATTGACACCGTCTCTCTCTCTGACTTTTTGTTATTTGATCAATTTCTCTCTCTATATCAACATGACTGCAGTCGTGGAGATCTACGGCCAGCCGCGAACCAACGACCAACCGATCCAAGAACAGGTATGTCGATTCATGTTTACCTCTGTATTAATTCTTTGGCGATTCCCAAAAGTCTGGAGCCTATCTTGTTTGGTTCTTGAGAAAATTGAGGGGGAAAAAAAATTGGAAAATGGAAAATGAAATAGAAATCTTTGAATCTCGTGGTTCTTATTATTTTCTTGATTTACTAAAAATGGGTTTTTGAAAAAACATGTGCCGAATACTTGGTTAGTTTCAGTTTAGTTGAGTTAATGGAGAAATGTTGGGATTTTTTGTTGATTGATGTTGGTAGCAACCAAACTGAGCGTGAGGGGTTAGTGTATTTGATTGGATTTGTTAATTGGAATATGATGGTGATTTTCAGAAGGAAATGCAGAGTATAGGGGAGGGTAAACAAGTGGCTTGTGAGAATCATCATGGAATTTGTGCCATCTGTTTGAATAAGATAGTTCTTCAAGAAACTGCACTTGTAAAAGGTTGCGAGCACGCCTACTGGTTTGTCTGAATCACATGTCAATTTATTTACCATTCATTCTCAATTGAATATATATATATATATATATGGCTTGATTGATTGATTGGTGATACTTTGTTTATGCAGCTACTTTTTTGTGTTTTTCATGCTCAGATTACTGTATTGGTTGCCGTGAATTGTATATAATAAATAGAACACCTCTACTACAAAATGTAATTGAAAGGAAAGATTGTTGTTCTTTCTGTAGTGCTCTAATGATTATATTTGATCTGGATGGGTAAAGAACATGATTAATTGAGTGCGAGGAAGATATGTTTCTGACCCCTATTGGAGATTTATTTGAAATGTCAAATCCTGTTTGAGATAGTATATTATAATGATGATGAAAGCTGAAGTGGTTTGGTTGAAAACATATGGAGGTTTGGTACTGATTTAACAATCTAGCTATTGGTAATATTGAAGTAAAGAACTCGGTGGCAACTAATGCATTAATGGGTGACTTTTTTTAGCAAAACTTGGATATACAGTTACAATTCTACTCATTAGAGAGCAGTTGGGAAAGGAATTTTTGGGAAAAAGTTTATTAGAATCTTACCTATTATAAGACACTAATTTTACAGTCAATCTGACAAAATGAATTTTGTGGTTTATTTCACTTTCTTGTGATGGTTGCAACTGATGTGGGTGTATAAAGTGGGAAAGAAGAAATATGCTAGCAAAATTGTAATGATTTTAATTTATTACATTTTCTTTTGGATATCACATGTGTTTCTCAAACTAGTGACTTGTAACTGATCTATTTAATGTAGGACAAGATGATATTTGATTTTCCCTGCCTCCCTAATTGGCCATGGTTTTTTTAAACATGCTTTATGTCTTTTATTTTGGTATATGATGGGTTTTATATTACTGTCACCTATATTTTACCTAACAATTGCTTTGATTTGAATATTCGCATCTCTACTTTGGTTAATCTCTATAGTCTTTTAGGTTTTGTACTTACACTCAAACACACGTATTGATATCTTGTTGTTTTTAGAGTGCCTTTTTCATTAATGAACATGAAAAGCAATCTAGTTTCTTGATTCAACTCTGGAAATTCACCTCTCTATTTCTTGCACTTGATTGCATGAATCCTTTACGTATATATAGATATATGTATTTCCTATTTTGTTCCGTTGCGATAATAGTTTTAGTTAAATCATATGCCATATCTGATTGCTGTCTGCCTTGTTCACATTGTTTTTGGCCACCTTCTTATTCTTGTAAGATCTTCAATTTGGAATGTTACTCAAACATGTTTTCAAAATGAAACTATGCATCAACCTCTCCCTAACAATGGGGTTCGAAGGAGAAGGTTTGATAGTCCTGGTAGGGCTTCAAAGAGAATTTGACCATTTCTTAGAATGTTAAATTACACAAAAGTCTCTAGAAGAATAGCTCCTATTTCATTTTTGTCCATAATCTTTAGTTTGTATCAATTGCATCCCGGACTTCATACATTAATTCAATGTAGTCCTTCCTAACTACTAGTGCTATCTAGAAAACGTACGAAAAATGCTTGTGTCAGTCTCACATATAAGCTATTGAAAGGCATTAAGGACATTTTTACATGTTTATTTATGCATAATACTATCAATCATTGAACCCAATGCTATGTATTTGACTCTCGGTAATGGATTGAAAGGCTTGGATGTGCATTTCACATGTTGAGGCTCACTTAGGCAAGAAATGAAATAAATTTTTACCACGCCCTTCAAATACATGATGCGAGGCTGACGTAATCATTTTTCATAAGGTTTTTAAATGATAGTTAGCGTAGGGACTATGTTGAATTAATGTGTGAAGTTCAAGGATGCAATTGATACAAATTAAAGATTTGGACCAAAATGGAATGGTTGCTATACTTTAGGGACCATTTGTGGAATTTACCCTTCTTAGAAAGAGCTGCAAAAAACTGAGTGCTACCTCTACTGATGGACTAGGTTTGCATTTGCAAAATGAAGAAATTGAAATTTTGAATTCACAGGCATTTGAAAAATGAGGTGGCGACAGAGTTATACTTTGTTCTTATCTAGAGTTCCCATTTAGCTCTGGTTATTCATATGCTCCAGTTTTTTAATAAGTAGTTTCTAAAGATTGAGTTAACTTAAAACATGATGTGGCTATTATAGAGATACCGCATCTAAAGGCATGAAACTTTAATAGTCTCATTCTTTTGTGAAGATGTAAGATATTACCTTTCTGGCATTTTGTTTTCAATATTACTTTGGAAAGGCCTTTTGATTTGTTGCACCACTAGAAGTTCTTACCACAAGTACTTCTTATGGTTTTATTTGTTTCATGTCATGCTATTGAGCACTAGATTTTGGAGTTTCCTTGGATTCGTAGTAGTTTATTGAATGTTCTTTCCATTCATGCGGAATATCGCATCAATATAGCTTTTATTTTTGGCGTTCCAAGTTTCAGTAACTGATATAATGCTCCTCACTATTGAACTCCTCATGAACCGAATGACTTATTTTAGAATATGCTAGGATTATGGTTTAAATTCATTTACCACGGTTTTGAGGGAATTGGGGCTGGTTGGGCTTAACTTGAGATTATTTTCTTAAAGATGTAATGTGTAGGCCCTTTTAAGATCAAAGTGGCAGTGTTTGAGGCATTTTCGAGGTGCATTTATTGCTTCTGTATTCGTGTTAAGTTTGAGATGAAAAGATCTTCATAGCACAAGTAGGACTCTCTCTCTCTGATGGTTTTAAATAGCGAGCGGTATTGGGATACGTATTGGTATTGGTGATATGGTCAAATATTGGTCTGTATTGGATAGTATTGGCCAGTGTATCTGTGAATAATGGTATCGGAGGCCTAAAATATCAATAGGAATCAGCTGACATGCAACAGCTGATGTTTAAACCCTCCCGCTCTCTCTCCCTCTCTCTCTCTCTCTCGCACGCGCGCACACACACAGTTGCTTGCTTGCACTCACACATTTGTGTTGTGGTGTTACCCTTCAAATTTTATTTGTATGACTTTGTTTGAATTTCAATGTGGCTGGTGCTGAGATGGTTTAAGCAATGTAAGCGTGAAATGTTACCGAGGATGTGATTTTTTATTGTTTTCTTGATATTAATTAATGATGTTTACAGAGAACTGAATTTGTTTATGTTTTTTCCTTTTTTTATACCACTTGCAATATGAAACTGTATGATTTGGAAGTATGATATGTAATAATTTGTTCTTTTTAGAAATGACACGTCTTCATGAAATTAATTGTTTTTCCTCTTTTTTTATTTTTTATTTTATAGTGTGACATGCATTCTTCGATGGGCCACATACAGAGAGAAGCCAACATGCCCTCAGTGTAAACATCCGTTTGAGTTCCTCAATGTCCATTGCTCATTGGATGGCAGGTATGGAAGTGATTCCCTCTTTTCAGTTTTTTCAGATTTCTGATGTGGAGAATCCACACCCAAGGTGGCAACCACATAGCATATTTTCTATAAGAAAGCCAAGGATTAGGGAAATGTTACATGGACTCTTCTATTTTCCCTAGTGTACCTGTGCCTACCGGATATGACAAGCATAAATTTGTGGAATATGTGTCCGACAATCGTATCTAATTTAGAGGCTTGGATGCTCCAACTTTTTCAATATTTGAAGAATAAGAAACTCACATTTGCTAGAAAAGCGACATTTTTAACCTCTAACATAGATAAGAGATAAAGTTTCCATATTATTTCATAATTTTATTCAATTTCAAGTACATTTCTACATTAACAACATTTTATCTAAGAATATTATATAATATGTAAGATATATGAGTGTCCATTAAATGTCCCCTTATCCATACCCTATTTTGGATACATATCTCAGTATCTTAAAGATTTAAGTTTATGAATGTATGACGCTATGACGCTTGGACATGCATTCGTACCCGATACTCGTATCTGAGTCTCTGTAATGCGGGGGAAAAGAGATGGACTCTACTTTGTTGTGGAAAACCAGGAAACATAGATTTAAGCTACCATGGCTCTGATATCAAATTAGCAACCACAAAGGAGGGAACAAGATCACAAAATATGGAACGCGAGTTTATTAAGAACACAATATAGATACAAGCTTAGGGGAGAGATGTCTTCTCCTCTAGCCCTAACACTTAGGTGGTAAGGGCCTTCTAGAATACCCATGTGATACACAAAGATTCTCTAATTATTAAAGGCAAGCATAATAACTAACTTTAAGTACAAACATATCTTACTTTATATCACACCATACTTGCAAGCATCTTACATCACACCACTCATACATACGTCACACTTTTTAAGTACATACACTACTCACATGGCACATACGTTTATGCTGTGTTTGGTCAAGGAATTTGAGAAGGGATTTGGAAAGGGAAAGGGAAAGGGAAAGGGAAAAGGTGTATGAAACTAGGTAAAATGTAGGTATATTTTATTCATATTTCATTTACTTTTTCCATTTCCCTTTCCCTTTCCATTTCTAAATCCCTCAACCAAACACAGCGTTAAGGACATACGTCACAGCACACTTCTGTTTGTTTTGGGACAGTCATGTTTAGTCATGAGAAATGATCTTATGAGTGTGACCTGACCGACATAAGATGTTTGGGATAATTGTTGCCAGCTGCGGTGCTGTACATTCATCGGGAAATTATTGTTGAGAAATCGGTTAAGCAACAGCATCTTACTTGAATCATATGTGTGAGTATTGATCATGGTGAAAACCCGAGAGTGTAGCCTAATTAATGCAAGTTTATAATTCAATTATATGTAAACGGATTGCAAGTTGTAAACCTTAGATATAGTCAAGTGTAAGATCTGAGTTTGAATTCAATAGAAGTAACGAAAAAGTTTCAATAAAATTTGTACCTTCAAATTGTGAGTTTTCTTTAAAGAGCTGTGAGTAAACTCTCCTTGCTAAAATGTTCATAATCTACTTCAACAGCATCCGTGATTATATGTATGAGGAGAGTGTGTGCTTGCTTCTTAGAGCCTCATGGTTTAAGCCCTTAATTGTGGAGGAAAGGGAAGAGGTGGATGATGAAGTGGATTATTATTATCAATATGAGGACGATGAAGATGATGATTTGGATGAAGTTTACTTGAGCCATTCATCAAGTCTTCGCATTGGTAACCGGAGATGGGGGGATAATGGATATGTCAGGGCAGGAAGACAGGAAGCAAGGCCAGTCCCAGTCTATCGACCCAACACACAAAATTCAAGTGCTGGTCCATCGCGTGAGCCTAAGAAGAAAGAAACAGTTGTGAAAGATCCGGTTGGGCGAAGGGCGAAGAGGGCACTGAAGCGTGAAGCTGCCGACAAGGCAGCTGCTGCAAAACATGAGCAGCACTTGGTGAGGTTGGGTCGGAAGTGAAATTTCATATTAGTCCTTGAAAGCCAGACCCGGACTTCACTTTCCTCTGTACATTATTTACTTGCTTCTGTGTTTGTTGTATAATAATGATGTGGTAGTTCGATGGAATCTTGGTTGTAAAATGGGCTGAATCGCTGCCCAACTGTATCTCTCAAGATTTACCTATCAGATTATTGAACTGTATTCAAAATCACAGTTCTTTGTAATTTCTTATAGTGTTGTACATTTTTTTTTCTTAGTGTTGTATGTATTGATCAATGTTGGAAACTCGATTTTTGTGAACAGTGCTGGAGAAACTCGATTTATGTGAACATATCCCATACATGACATTTAGAAAATATATATAATTAAAAATGGTAGGAATAAAGGCTGTGTGTGATTGGGGGTTTGGGAAGGAAGATTGAATTAACAATTCGTAGGTCTCACTTGTATCATGTTTTCTTATAGGGAAATGGTATGGAATTGCTAATTTCATGAGACTATCAATTCTTTCTCATGGTGGGATTTAGTATTCTTGTGAGAGGAGTGGGATTACTAGTCCACTCTAATGGATTGATAGTTAAAAGATCATTTTGTCCCTCATTTAAAAAAAAAAACCTATAAAGTTATCTTTTATGCGATAAGAGTTTTTACGTAATTTGTAAATTTAATCCAAACTAACCAATGTCACCATATTAGTGCACAAATGAACACATTTTATCTTACATTTCTAACTTAATATTATTACATTAATAATCTCTTTATTCAATTCTACTATACTTCTAATCTGATGCAACTTAGCCTTGGTTTGGCAAACTATTTGGGCTAAATAATCACAAAAAGATAAAAAAAAAAGGTTACAAAATCACAAAAAGACAAAAAAGTTATAAAATTACCAAACTGACCCATACACAAACAAAAAGTCAAAAAAGCATTATTTCCAAGTGAAGGACAGTTTTGTCATTCCAATATCAAAAAATCAAAAAAGTCAAACAAGAAAACCAAACAAACAAAAAAGTCTCAGGCTAAAAAAGTCAAAAAAGTTAAAAAGTCAACTAAAAAAGTTATTGTCAAACAACCCCTTAATTTGCCAAATAAATGAGGCCAAAGAGAAATTTTGATGAAACAGTGAGAAGAATGAGGCACTTGACTCATAGGCTAATTTTATTAATGACATGTGAATGGAAAAATAATATTATAACTTGATTAAGATTGTATTTGGTTTATGAATTTGTGAAAGAATTTAAAAAGAGAAGAAAAATATGTGTGAAATATAATTATATTTCATTCATATTTCATCTATCTTTAATTTTTTTTAAAATATTTATCTAAATTTATGAACCAAATATAACATAAAAGTATAAGAATAAATAAACATTTAAAGTAATTTAAAATTTTACGACTCAAATTTTGTAGCTCACAAAACTATAGTGTAATACAAACTATTGGTGGTTCCAGCAATAAGATTGACTTTGTTTTTTTTGTTTTTATTTTTATTTCTATTTATGAGGACGTAAGATTGACTTCGTTATTTTCAAATTCGGTGGCCAACATTTTGGAAGATGGCAAGTCCAAGTACTCAATCGATCCACTCTGAAAAAACGAAAAAGTACTCAATTGATTTAACGGTATTAGATTTTTGTATTGATGACTCCTAGGTTCCTAACCAATCCAACAAGAATTGTCCTCGTGGTTTATTAAAGAAAATGATTCACACTATTATTTTGTAATATTTAAAGTTCTTATTTTATTTTTAATAATAGACGAGATTCACAATATTATTTTATGATATCTATAATTTTTCAAAAGGTTTTTCAAAAGGTCCCTCAACCTAACACCCATATATCACAGAAAAATTTGACATACCACAGAGCTCTTTTGTGTAGTATATAAAGAGCAAACTCTATCTGCATCAAACAGAGAAAGAGAAAGAGATTGAGACATGGCCAAAGTCGGAGGAATTAAGGAATCCGAAGGCAGTGCGAACAACTTAGAGATCAATAGCCTCGCTCGATTTGCCGTTGACGAACACAACAAGAAAGAGGTTTTCACTCTCTCTCCCTCTTCAAACTTTATCTTCAGATTTTTTGGGGAAATGAAATACTAGTTCTATTTGGTTCGGTTGAATGTTCTTTTTTTTGGTTTCGATTTTGATGCGTTGGGCTACTTTATTATTGATAATTTGAGAGAGTTAATTGAGAAGAGAAAGAAATAACTCTTGTATTCAATCTTCTGAATCTAAAAGAACACACTACACTCCTTTATATAGGAGAGAACGATATGCTATGCTATGCTATTACAAAACATTATCATGAGGGAGACCATCATGAGGGCAAGCTTTCAGCCGAAAGGAGAGCACAATTATTAGCCACTATCTATTAATCTATACATTACACATATACATTATACATTAATTATTATTAACAATTATTATTATTATTATTATTATTATTATTATTATTATTATTATTTTTTGTGAGTTTCGATCTAAAGAATTTCTACCTAAAACAATTACCTCATGAAAATGATCATAATAAGAGTATGATCATAATAAGAGTGCTGCTATTATTATTATTATGAAAATGATCATAATAAGAGTATTATTATTATTATTTGTGAGTATGATTGTTTTGGCAAACCATTTGGGCTAAATAAGAGTGCTGCTATTAGCATTTACCAAAATTCTTTGGACCTCTCATTTCTTTGGACCCCAACCCTAAATCCTAAATTTTAATAATATTTTTTTGGACATCCTACTTATTATCAAATCTACCCATATTCATAATATTTTCACAATGAAATGCACACCCACCTAATTTTTCATCCCTCTCCTTCCCTGACTCACTCAATCTTCAGAGTTTGGAGCTTTGGTCAAGTATAGAATTCTTGAACCCCAACCCTCCATCACTATCGTCGCTGTCTCGGTCGTCAACGGAGCATTCCGACGACTCTTATCTTCTCTGAACGCTCTCCGTATCGCCGAATCAGTAACCTCGAACATCCTCTCATTATCATCTTCTTCGTTGCTTTTTGTATCTTTGTCATTGCTGAGATCAATCGAAGATACTTCAATTTCTACGGGATTTGCATAACCGTTTGCAAGATGAGGAAAAATAGAATCATCTGAATCGCCATCAGAATCATCTTCTGAATTGCCATCAGAATTCTAAATGTAGCCCAAAACAATTTGTTCACCACTGTGTAGTCGAAAAAATGTATTTTGTTCAGAACTGTTTTGTCGAACAATAATGATCCTGTCAGCACTGTTTGTCCGAACAAAATTTGTTCATCACTGTGTAACTTGAATCCATTCCAATTCACAACTTAAAATAACATAAATTAAATCCATTCAAAATACATAACTTAAATCCATTCCAATTCACTCTTTTCCATTCTAAGTTAGTTTAACAAAGAAAATTATATAACTGACTATCTGCATTAATGTTCGGAATCTATGTATTGAACGAAAGGATTATGTTCAGTACTGTATTACCGAACATAATTCTAATAGTTAGCAAACCAGTATCGAACAGCTCGAACGAAACAAGAACGACTGAAAACGACCGATAATGTTAATACAAGACAGATAAACTTACCAATGGAATGCCGGTCTCACTAGAATTGTTGTCCTCGTCCTCTATTGCTCTACATAGTGAAATAAGTGATGAAGTATACGTTATACTTAAAGCAAAACTTTCAAGTTCAATAGCGTTGATGATGGTGATGAAGATGACACATTCAGGATTTAAGATGATTATGAAAAATAATAGATTTAGGGTTTATGTTAGTTGATTATGAAAGTAATAGGTTTAGGGTTTACAAACATGGAATACGTATAGTTGGGGGTGGGGGTCCAATATTATAGAGTATTAGTTCTTATTGATAGGTGGGTGTTCCATTTAATAATGTCTTTTAATGTAATTTTACTTTAGGGTATAATTGTAATAAAAAAAAATTATAAAATGGGGGGTCCAAAGAATTTTGGCAGGTGCTAATAGCAGTACTCCTAAATAATCACAAAAAGACAAAAAAAAAGCTACAAAATCACAAAAAGACAAAAAAAAAAGAAGCTACAAAATCACAAAAAGACAAAAAAAGCTACAAAATTACCAAACTGACCCATATATAAACAAAAAGTCAAAAAAGCATCATTTCTAAGTTGGAGGACAATTTTATCATTCCAATGTCAAAAAGTCAAAAAAGCCAAATAAAAAAACCAACCAAACAAAAAAGTTTTAGGCTAAAAAAGTTAAAAAAGCTAAAAAGTCAACTAAAAAAGTCATTGCCAAACAACCCCTTAATTGCCAAATTTTGCCAAATAAATGAGGCCAAAGAGAAATTTTGATGAAACAGTGAGAAGAATGAGGCACTTGACTCATAGGCTAATTTTATTAATGACGTATGAATGGAAAAATAATATTATAACTTGATTAAGATTGTATTTGGTTTATGAATTTCTGAAAGAATTTGAAAAGAGAGAAGAAAAATATGTGTGAAATATAATTATATTTCATCTATTTTTCATTTTTTTTTTATTTTAAAAATGCTTATCCAAATTTATGAAACAAATATAACATAAAAGTATAAGAATAAATAAACATTTAAAGTAATTTAAAATTTTATAACTCAAATTTTGTGGCTCACAAAACTATAGTGTAATACAAATTAGTGGTGGTTCCAGCAATAAGATTGACTTTGTTTTTTTGTTTTTTTATTTTATTTTATTTTTATTTCTATTTCTATTTATGAGGACATAAGATTGACTTTGTTATTTTCAAATTCGGTGGCCAACATTTTGGAAGATGGCAAGTCCAAGTACTCAATTGATCCACTCTGAAAAAACGAAAAAGTGCTCAATTGATTTAACGGTATTAGATTTTTGTATTGATGACTCCTAGGTTCCTAACCAATCCAACAAGAATTGTCCTCGTGGTTTATTAAAAAAATGATTCACACTATTATTTTGTAATATTTAAAATTCTTATTTTATTTTTAATAATAAAAGAGATTCACAATATTATTTTATGATATCTATAGTTTTTCAAAAGATTTCTCAAAAGGTCCCTCAACCTAACACTCATATATCACAGAGAAATTTGACATACCAGAGAGCTCTTTTGTGTAATATATAAAGAGCAAACTCTATCTGCATCAAACAGAGAAAGAGAAAGAGATTGAGAGATGGCCAAAGTCGGAGGAATTAAGGAATCCGAAGGCAGTGCGAACAACTCAGAGATCAATAGCCTCGCTCGATTTGCCGTTGACGAACACAACAAGAAAGAGGTTTTTACTCTCTCACCCTCTTCAAACTTTATCTTCAGATTTTTTGGAAAATGAAATACTAGTTCTGTTTGGTTCGGTTGAATGTTTTTTTTTTTTTTTTGGTTTCGATTTTGATGCGTTGGGCTACTTTATTATTGATAATTTGAGAGAGTTAATTGAGAAGAGAAAGAAATAACTCTTGTATTCAATCTTCTGAATCTAAAGGAACACACTACACTCCTTTATATAGGAGAGAACGATATGCTATGCTATGCTATTACAAAACATCATCATGAGGGAGACCATCATGAGGGCAAGCTTTCAGCCGAAAGGAGAGCACAATTATTAGCCACTATCTATTAATCTATACATTACACATATACATTATACATTAATTATTATTAACAATTATTATTATTATTATTAGTTGTGAGTTTCGATCTAAAGAATTTCTACCTAAAACGATTACCTCATGAAAATGATCATTTTCGTTTTGTGGGTTCAATAGACAATATGTTGATTGGTTGTTTGATAAAATGCCTATGTGAGTGGATTTCAATGAGTTGAAAAGTAGCTGGTGACTAATTCAATATGCCCATTTGTTGTTTGATGAAATGGCTTTGTCAAATTGTCAGGGAGTGAGTGCATAACGTTAAAAGCATAGTTGTCAAAAAGGGCTTTTGTTGGGGGAGGCTTCATGAGAAGGGCTTTGAGAAACGTCTTCCTCTACCTTACACCGGCAGAGATTTGCAATCTCGCTCGACTCAACCGCACGTTTGGGCTTTGAGAAGCATAGTTTTCTGCATCACTGCATATTGCATATTGTGATTGGGAAGGTAGAGAAATTTTCTGGTTTGAATCCACAGAAATTCTTACGAAAACCAGAGAAATTTTCTGGATCGAATTTTCTTCTGGATCAATATTGAAGGACTTTAGACAACCATTACTTTCTCAACATCATTCGAGAACAAGGTCTTTTAATATCTGATAATGTGTTGGTCAGCCAAGATCTTGAAGGGGAGATAAGAGAGCATGTTTGGGCTTATGCCAACAATCAAGAACTGTTCTTTGTTTCATTTGGGAATTCAATGATCAATATGGGAAACATCAACGTACTCACTGGAGAGATCAGGAAAAATTGCAAGTGATTGGGTTGAGTTCTTGAGTGAAAAGGGTGGTAGGAGTGACATTAGACATTATGAAAATATTGAGTGTCCTTTATGTTATAAAATCTTAATATTAGAGACCTTACAAAAAAATCCACTTATTTTTATCCAACTCATTTTTAATTGTAAAAAAAAAAAAAAAATAAAAATAAAAATTCAAAACTAACCATCTCTAACATTTACCGTATACTTTCTCTCTTACTTTGGGAGTTTCTTTGTAAAAGTTTGTATTGTATTTAATTTTCATTATCACGATTGTAATTTATTGAGTTTTATTGTAATATCTTATATGAATCAAATTAAAAAAAAAAAAAAAACTTAACAATTACAAACCTTTAACAACTACAAAATAGTAGCTGGAAAATCCATTAGTGATCAAATCCTTGAATTTTTAAAGAACATTTGAGGCGTGCCAAAAAAAAGTTAAAATTTATTAGTGAAGGAACAATTTTTTGGTGAAAACTTTAGGGGAATTTACAACCCAGTGGTCTTTACATAAAAGAGAAAATTGTTGAAAAAGTCAATATAGGAATTGTGTAAGGCGTTAAGTTCAGTGTATATTTTTTGTTAATAAGAGATTCACCATTTGTGAAATATTTAGTGAGAAGTTTTTTTTTATTATTTTGGAGAACATTTTATTTTCAATTTTACCCATTAATCTATTTGTTGGATTTTTTTGACTATCTGTTTAATTTTTTTACTATTTGTTCAAATATTTGTTTAATTTTTTGACTATCTATTCAATTTTTCACTTACTTGTTCAAATATATGTCCAAATTTTATTATCTGTTGATTTTTTTTTTTGCTTATCTGTTTAAATCTATCCGTCTAAATTTTAGGAGGACTGTGAATGTCCTAATAGGTGGACTTATTATCTAATAGGTTCTGTGAGAATTAATAACATTTTTCATCAAACACTATTAGAAAACGACACTGATTGTTAATTTTTAGTGACAGTTTAAATATTTTGTCACAAAAAATATTCACTAATTATAAGTTTTAGTGGCAGTTTAAAAAAATGGTCACTAAAAGACGTCACTAATTTTCAACTTTCAGCGATAGTTTGAAAAATTCTTCACAGAAAAACATCACTAATTGTAATTTTTAGCGACAATTTATAAAATCCGTGACAAAAAAATCACTAATTGTTAAATTTTAGCGACATATGCAAAAAATTGTCACAAAAAATTATTTTTAGTGACGATTTTATTAGGACTTATTTTCAATAGGACTTGATGGGAATTAAATCAAACTTTTAGAACCTATTGGTAATTAATCTTAAATTTTATTATCTATTCGATTTTTTTGCCTGAATTTTATTTGTTGATTTTTTATCTATTCAAATCTTTGTTATTGAAATACACCAATGTGATGTAATTTTGGTGATGTCTAAAATATTATTGGATAAATTGTGATTTTTTAATATACATATTTTACATTCTTTGACACGAAATATTATCTGTTTAAAATATATGTTGCTTGATGTATTTGTTATAAATATTATTTAAATCGAAATTACTGTGCAAGATCTGATTTTACAAAAATATTTTATAAAATTTATTATTTACGTTTTGAAAAATACGATTGGTCACCAATCATCTTTTGGCAAATTTGATATTGATTGGTTGTTTTCTTTTAACAAAATTTGATATATTCACATGAGATGGATGGTTATTTTTATTAGAATTTCTACAATAATTGCAAAGATTTTAAAAGGGGTATCTATTTTCATATATGATATAAATGTTATTTAAAGAAATTTTACTATGCATACAAATATTTTAATAGAGAAGTCATTGTGCATTCAAATATTTTAATAGAGAAGTTACTATGCATTCAAATACTTTAATAGAAAAGTTATTGTACATTCAAATATTTTATTAGAAAAGTTATTATGCAAGTTACTGTGCACTCTTTGTTTTTTTACGAGAAATGGTTGAAAAAAGTGAATTACTATTTATCAAAAGCGACCGTTGTCTATATTTTTAATCCACCGCCAGCCATATTTGAAAATGATTGGTGCCCGTGCTTCACATGCGTCTCCCCCAACGGATACGAGCCAACAGATATAATTTTATGATATATAAGGAATATTTTGGTTGAAGAAAAAGAAGAAGAAAAGAAGTGAAGAAGAGAAAAATCTGTCATATTGAAATATTCTCAAACATTGTATTGTGCTTCATTGAGTTATATTTTCTGTGAGAAAATTTGTTGAGAGTTGAGCAAAATTATAAAAGGGCTTTCTATCCCTTACTCTTATTATTCTTGTAAAGAGAGTTTTTGTGAGTGATTTTTTGAGATAAAATCACTTGGGTTAGGTGTGACTAGGCACCGGATTCTAAACTAGTTGAAATATTTTTGTGAGTGATTTTTGAGATAAAATTAATTAGTTAGGTGTGACTAGGTACCAGATTCTAAACTAGTCAGAGTAATCGGGATTAGTCACTTATTGTAAAGGTTCACTAGCACTCGTGAAGCTAGTGGTGTATTACTATTTGAAGAATAGTGGAGAAATTCTCAAGGAGGATACTTGGGGAGTGGACATAGGCTTAGCGTGCCGAACCACTATAAATTGTTGAGTTTGCTTTCTCTTCCATTTGCTCATTTTATTTGATTACTCTATTTGATATTGTTGAGTTGGAATATTATTTGATATTTATTTATTTAATAATTATTTGGGTTAATATTTTCAATTTGGCAATTTATTTAAAAAATCCATTTCACTCCCCACTTGGGTTGCCTACCTGAGATAACAATTGGTATCAGAGCTTGGGCTCTTGCATTTGACTTAATCGTCTAAGAGTAGATCATGGCAACCAATTTTGATGTTTATTTTGTTGAAGGTCAATTGCTCTCTAGACCACCATTGTTTGATTGCTCAAATTATACTTCCTGGAAAGCAGGAATAAAAATTTCATTCAAGTTTTAAATTATGAGTTATAGAGAATTATGGTCAATGGTCACAAGATACCCTCCAAGACCATCCAAGGGTGAATGTTGCCCAAGGAAAAACACGAATGGGACAATAATGATTTGAGAAGCATTCAAATGAATGCCAAGGCCATGAATTTTTTATTTTGTGCTTAAGATTCTAATGAGTTTAATAAAATCTGTACGGGAAAGAAGTAAACCTTCTCGTATAATCCTGTTGATCAAGTCTGCGTTCCTCTGTACGACGTCACTTTATCACCTGAAAATACGAACATGAGCTAGCCGGTGGGTGTGTGCCGGAAACCTCTCCGATCCCTAAGTCAGTAAGCTTGACAAATAGACAAAAACTCTAGGCATTCAGAAAACAAAGTTGTGTTACCTCTCCATAGGTGATGTTGGTGAGCTTTTATAGGTTTCGTGTGGCACAATCCTAGTAGGACTCTTACTCTTCCATGTAGAGTCCTCCTAGGATTCATACTCTTGACAGATAATGCTTATCTGTCAACACCCCCCTCACTGCTTAAACCAAGTGAGATGGTTTTACCATGGCCGAACTACCATACGACCGAAATAAACATGACTCTGCTTAGCCGCAGAATAGACCGAACTACACTTAATTCGGCTCTTCCCTCTACAACTCTTACTTCGGCTTCTCATGTATAACCCATGGCGTGGTTAGACCAAACTAACATGTTACGACCGGTGTAACTCTAAGACCGGTCTAACTCCGAAGTACCGTTAGACCGATCTAACTTCGATCTTCTCTCGGACCGGACTAGCTTCACGGCCTTGGGACCGGACTAACTTCAAAATATCCACAAGATCGGAGTAACTTACATGACCATCCTACTCGGCCCTTTGTACTGCGGCTCACAACGGCCCATTACCCAGCTCGGCCCAATTTTCACATAAATTACCCTCTCAATTGCCCTTTAATTCCATCTACGTAGTATGATAGGGATTACCTGTTTATCAGCCGAGCTAAACTAACTTTTAGCCTCTCCAGCCGAGCTAAAACCTTTTAGCTTTTCCAGCCGAGCTAAAAACCCTTTAGTTCTTTCAAGCTTACCCAGCCGAGCTAAGACCTTTCAGCCTATCTGGCCGAGCTAATTTCACACCGGGCTCTGCTTGCCCGGTCAAAAAACGTCTCTTCAATCACGGCATCTGAATCGTTTAGCATTCCAATGACACGTGGCAGGCTCTGATTGGCTGGGGGCAGCTGTCACGCCGCCCTCGTACTCCGAAAAATTTGAACAGTTCCCGCTTTTTCTCTTTCGTCCCTTCTTTTACACAAAACACCTTCTATATTTTGGATTAACCACTCTACTATTCCATTTCTTCTCTCTCCGTCCTGTGTTCTTGCTGTTCTTCCGTTGCACTTGAAGAGACTGTGACTTTGCTGCCATTTCTTCCATCTTCAGTGTTTCTACCTCTTCGTTTGGTAAGCAACTGGAATCTGTTTGTCTTTCTTTGTTTTCGTTTACTTCAATGTAGTTTGTTTCGCGTGTTTTTGCAAAACATATTCTTTCCATTTGCTTTGCCCTGTACTTTTCTGGAAAAACTTCATAAGAACCACTTGAATCTATGAAACCTGTAGAACACTGATTTTGATCCAAAATAACCACATAACCGAACTAAGATACTGTTGTTGCTATGTGTAGATCTATCCAAACCATAACCGAACTAAGATACTTGTGAATAGATCAGTAGTTTTAGTAAGTCACCATCTTCTGATTGACTTTAGCCGAGATAAAACGTACCGAACTAAGGTTGAACTTTAGCACACTAGTAACCTTGGTCATCAACCGAGCTAAGCCTTGGGGGCTAAGCCAGCTTTCTTAGTTTCTAAACCGAACTCAGAAAGCTGCCCCTATAGACTTAACCGAAGTAAAAACCCGTAGTTCGAACCGAGATAACCAACCCCTTGCTCAAACCGAGCTAGCAAGCACCTCGCTTGAGTCGATATAGATCCTTTAGCATCCTATGCAGCCAAAGTAGGACTTCTTTTTTTTTGCTTTGTTTTTGTAGCACGGTCAATGATCTGTGCTAACCCCTTTGTTCTTCCACTTTGCAACTTAGGTTGCCCAGGCACTCCCTCTGCGCGCTCAACCGAGCTACCGAGCACAACCCTCGACTGAACTAAATTATTTATAACTTATACAATAAATGGGGAAGTATAGGTTTTTGGTAGAAACCCCTGGAGGCTTAGCCGAATTCCGCAAAGATTACAATATTCCTGCCGATGTCAACCTTACCCTAGCCAAAAAGGTGTCATACCTTGGGGGAATGAGGGTTTTGTGCCTTTTACCCTTTTATCAATAATAGAAACTGGACTAAGATTCCCAGTCCAACCTTTGATTTGTGAATTCCTTAGGCAAACCCGAATTTGCCCAACCCAACTATCAACCAACTCATACCGTATAATAATGGGCATCGCCGAACTAAACCGCCAAGCCGGTCTGAACCTCGGTTTAGCCTAAATATTCCACCAATATTCCTTAGGATCCAAAGAGGATGGGTGGGTATATTATTTAAGAATACGTCGTGGCCGAGAGAAGATAATCAAAGATACACCGGACAAAGACTTGAACGACGACGATTTTTTCTGGGTATCTGGGAACTTTGAGGATCATCAAGCCCAGATTCTTGGCCGAAGAATAAATTGGAAAAAAGGCCAACCCGGTATAGATACTTCGGTTCTACTTCATGTTTCTCTTTATTTCGGCTTTCTCCTCTGAACCGAACTAACAGTTGTCTTCTTTTGCAGATAAAGCCCATCTCAGATCAGTTTACGGTTATCCGAACTTGGATACGCTCCGCGCCGCACTACGACATAAAGAGAGAAGTTGGATAAAGCTGTTAGATTTTGAACCGACCTACAGATACAGCGGTCGCCGAAAAGCGAGAGTGACCGACTTCCTCCTTGAAGACGCCCCAGAACCGGACCCAGCCTTGCCCCAAATCAACCTAGTGCCTCTCACAGCCAAACAAGAAATGGCTAAAAAGAGCAGACTGAAGGCCTTGCTGACCGCAACAAACCCAACCGATGTACCACAAACCGGCCAGACCACTGAGACCGTGGTGGCCCTCCCATCCCAACGGCCGTCGTCATCTCGCCCAAGCAAACGTGCCCGGACTAGCCAAACCGAGCAACGACTTGTGGATGAGACCGTTCTGCCACCAAGCCCTCCTCCAAGCCCCCAACAAAGCCCTCAACCAGAGAACTCCGACCGAGCTGGCTCCTCAAAATGGGTTCCCAGTCTCACCTTCAACGACCGAGATATAATGGCTTCGGATTCGGTTGTCGCTGAGAAGGACCACTTGATGGCTTTCAATCTAGCCAAGAGTGTGTGCCTTCCAAAAGACATGGAGCACCACTACAAACAACTGAATAC
Source organism: Camellia japonica (assembly GCA_030407325.1). Classification (NCBI taxonomy): domain Eukaryota; kingdom Viridiplantae; phylum Streptophyta; class Magnoliopsida; order Ericales; family Theaceae; genus Camellia; species Camellia japonica. The sequence continues at coordinate 116,742,569 of JAPPVO010000003.1, forward strand.
CGAGCTGAAGTCCATCCGGTCTTCAACTAAGTCAATGATCCTGGTAAATAGCTCTCTTTTTTCTTTGTAATTTTTCCAACTTTCAGTCCGGCTAAAGGAAAAGTTACTACTCCTTTGCAGGCCATCCAGAAAAACAATGTTACACACAGGAGAGTGATGGAGCTCAGGAGAAATACCAGGGAGGCCATGGTAGAGGCCGAAGCAAAAACAGCCGAACTGGAGGAGGCAAGAAAACAAATTGCCGAACTGCGATCCGAGAACGGCCGACTGACCGAACTGGTTAGTTCGGCCGAAGCCAAAAAGCAGAAGGTTGCCATTGAGGCAAAGGACAAGTACCTGCGCCTGCTGGCGAAGATTGAAAAGAAGAAAGATGCCGAGATAACCCAATTGAAGGAGGGCATGAAAAAAGTCGAAAAGCGAGGCTTCAAGAAGGCAGAGGACGCCTACACCCTTCAATGTGATGCCGCCAAGGATGTGTTCTTCAAATGCGGCTGGAGGAGTGCTGTGGAGCAGCTCGGTTGTACATCCGACACCGAGGTCTACAATGCTCCACAATATTCCATTCCGGCTTCACTGGCGCAGTACGCTGCCGATCTTCAGAGGCAATTTCTTGAAGGGTTTGATGATGATGATGAAGATGATGATGAAGATGATGATGATGAGCCAACTGATACTCCGGCCGTTAATGAGCAACCCAACGATCAAACAGTTCGGTTGGAGCCGGTAGTTGAAGACCTAACTGATGAGCTGTTGATTGACAACATTCAGCCGATTGATACCGAGGTTCATGCTGAAACCGAGCTCCCACCTCAAACCGTGCTCCCGTCTGAAACCGGACTTCCGGCAAATGCTGATGTTGAACTAGGCGCTGAAATTGATGAACTCTTCAACTGATGTTCATTTTTCTTTTCTTTTGTCTTGAATTTGTAACCGGGCTGCGGCCCTTCAGTTGTATTTGTTTTTCACTTTAATGAATGAAAAAATCTACTCTTGTGCTCAACTTTAATTTCGGTTTGCTTACCTGTTTGAGCATGGTTTCTTGCAATATTTTGACCGAGATGGTGTATTCCGGTTTCAACTCGTTAATCTGACTTACTAGCCAACCACTCTTTAGCCGATATAACTATCTCGGCTGAAGAGTACAAAGAGTTGGTTTACTCTTCAGCCATAAACTTATTTTGGCTGAAGAGTAACAAGTGTTGGTTTTAATCCAGCCAACCACTCTTCAGCCATAAACTTACTTCGGCTGAAGAGTAACAAGTGTTGGTTTAATCCAGCCAACCACGCTTCAGTCATAAGCTTACTTCGGCTGAAGAGTGCAAGGAGTTGGTTTAATCCAGCCAACCACTCTTCAGCCATAACCTTACTTCGGCTGAAGAGTACCCAAAATTGGTTTAATCCAGCCAACCATTCTTCAGCCACCCTTACTTCGGCTGAAGAGTACAAAGAGTTGGTTTCATCCAGCCAACCACTCTTCAGCCATAAACTTACCTCGGCTGAAGAGTACAAAGAGTTGGTTTAATCCAGCCAACCACTCTTCAGCCATAAACTTACTTTGGCTGAAGAGTAACAAGAGTTGGTTTAGTCCAGCCAACCACTCTTCAGCCATAAACTTACTTTGGCTGAAGAGTAACAAGAGTTGGTTTAGTCCAGCCAACCCCTAAGTTGGTTTTTCCAGCCAACTTTAGAATATAGTGTTTGGTTATTCCGACCAAACGTCCTGCAGCCTGGATCCTTATCCTGGGCTTAGGAGGGGTGTTGGTTTAATCCAGCCAACCTCTAAGTTGGTTTAATCCAGCCAACCCAGAATAAAATGTTTTTGCTGCCCCTAACTCTAAAACAAACTATTACAGTAAAAAATGCTTATACTGAAAAGAACAAATACTCGTTTTATTGAGAAAAGGGAAAAAAGTTACATATATTTAAGAAAAAAAAGCTAAAAATAAAACAACTTGAGATTGACAGTGTTCCACGGCCTGGGAATCGCTTTGCCGTCCTCATCTTCCAAGTGGTATGCCCCTTTGCCTGCTAATCCGACCACTTTGTAAGGTCCTTCCCAGTTAGGTCCTAGCTTGCCATCTCCTAGAACCAAGGTGTTTCCCATCACTTTGCGCAGTACCAATCTCCAATTTTGAATTGCCTTGGATGCACCGTTTTGTTATACTTTCTGGACAACTCTTGTTGGTAGGAGGCGATGTGAACCAATGCTCTGTCTCTTCTTTCTTCCGCAAGGTCAAGCTCCAATGTTATGGCTTCGCCATTTAAGTCTGGGTCAAAGTTCTCGCTTCGAATTGTGGGGAGGCCAACTTCTAATGGGATGACTGCTTCCATGCCATAGGCTAAGGAGAATGGTGTTTCCCCTGTTGATCGGCGAGGTGTGGTGCGGTAAGCCCATAAAACATGAGGGAGTTCTTCTGCCCATTTGCCCTTTGCTTTCTCTAATCTTTTCTTCAACCCATCCAGGACCACTTTATTCGATGCTTCTGCCTGACCATTTGCTTGGGGATATGCCGGTGTAGAATTGTAGAACTCGATCTTGTATTCTTCACAAAAGCCTCTAAAGATTCTGCCGTCGAACTGAGTGCCGTTGTCTGATATCAGTGCCTTTGGTATGCCAAATCGAGTGATGATATTCTGCCAGACAAACTTTTTCACATCTTTTTCCTTGATTGACGCCAAGGCTTCTGCTTCCACCCATTTTGTGAAGTAGTCGGTTGCCGCAAGGAAGAACTTCCTGTTGCCGGGTGCTGTTGGAAGTGGCCCTACTATGTCCAATCCCCACATTGCGAAGGGCCATGGACTAGTTAGAGGTAGAAGTTCTCTGGCAGGTTGGTGTATTTGATGTGCGAACTTTTGGCATTTTTCGCACTTTTTGACATACTTCTCTGAATCCGCTTGCATGTATGGCCACCAGTATCCTTGTGAAATTGCTTGGTATGCCAATGATCTTCCTCCTTGATGGCTGCCACAGACACCCTCATGTATTTCGAACAGAAACGCTTCCACTTTGCTGGGGTGAACACATTTTAGGTAAGGTCCTGAGAACGACTTTTTGTACAATGCCAAAGATGGGGAGAACCAAAATCGCTGCGACTTTGCTCTTATTCTGTTGGCTTCTTTCTTCTCTTCTGGTAGGGTGCCGTCTTTTAGGAATAATATGATGGGATCCATCCAAGAAGGGCCTAGATCGGCGCAACATACCTCTTCTGCTTCTACGTCTTCAATGCTTGGCCTAGGCAGATAGTCGATCAGTAGTGGATGAGGGATGGAGGTATCTGCCATTGAGGCGAAGCTTGCCAGTTCGTCTGCTCTGCTGTTTTCCTCTCTGCGATCTGTTTTATCCTGACTACTTCAAATTTTTTGATCTCTGTTCTGACCAACTCTTGGTACTTGGCCATCCTGTCATCCTTTGCTTCGTAGTCGCCAGATATTTGGTTTACCACCAGCTGTGAGTCGCTATAAACCATTAGCTCGGTGGCCTTCATGTAGAGCGCTGATTTGAGACCTGCAAGAAGCGCTTCATACTTCGCTTCATTGTTTGATGCTGGGAAAGCAAGGTTGACTGCTTGCTCCACTACTAGGCCGTCTGGAGAGATGAGGACTATGCCAAGTCCTGCTCCATGCCGGTTGGATGCTCCATCCACGAAGAGCTTCCACATCTCTCCAACAAATAACTTCCAGCAAGTAGAGGGATCAGATGATGCCTTGGGATCTTCTTGTTGCTGGTGTCTTCTTCAAGGTCCATGCTTGCTGTCTGCTCCTCGCCATCTGGTTGTACCAAGTCTTGTTTTGTTGGTGAGTCTTGACTTGGTGCAGCATGGTTTGCTTTTTCCTTCTTGCCTTACTTTGGTCTACCTTGAGGCCTGACTGAGTTGCCCGTGCTAGGGGTTGCGTTATTCTGACGTCAACTTCCATCCCTAGTTCGGTTGCTTCAGTCAAGTCGACTGGGCAGATATGATGACTTCCTAGTGTGAATTCTGCGACAAAATCCGCCAATGCTTGAGCTTTTATTGCGGTTCTTGGTTGGAACTTGATGTCGTATTGCCCCAACTCTACTGCCCACTTCAAGATTCGCCCAGAGAAGTTCGCCCTTTCAAACAAAGCTTTTAATAGGAAGGCTGTGAGAACAACTATGGTGTGGGCGTGAAAGTAGTGCGACAACTTCCTTGAGGCCATCATCAAGGCCAATGCCAGTTTCTCCAGTGGCAAGTACCTTGTTTCGGCGCCCAGTAATGTCTTGCTGACATAATAGATGGGTAGGTGTTGGATTCCTTCTGCGCGGACCAACACTGCGCTAATTGCATGCTGGGAGACTGCCAGGTACAAGAAGAGTTCTTCTCCCGGAATTGGGGTTACAAGTAGTGGTGGAGAAGACATGTATTCCTTCAAGCTTTCCAAAGCTCGGTCGCATTCGTCGTCCCACTCGAACTTGGCCTTTAGAGCATGGAAGAATGGTCGTAATCTGTCGGACGACCGGCTTATGAACCGATTGAGCGTAGCGGCCATGCCGGTGAGATGCTGCACTTCTTTGACTGAGTTTGGTCTCTCCAGATCTTGAATTGCCTTGATCTGGGAGGGATCTGCCTCTATACCCCGGTTGGTCACCAGGAAGCCCAGGAATTTGCCAGATCCTACTCCGAATGCACACTTCGACGCGTTGAGGCGTAACTTATGCTTCTTTAGGATCTCAAACATCTCACCTAGGTCCTTGAGATGGTCATTCTCATCCTTGCTTTTGACCACCATATCGTCGATGTAAGCCTCCATTGTTCTGCCTAACAATGGCTCAAACATCTTGGTGACCATTCTCTGGAATGTCGCCCCTGCGTTCTTTAGGCCAAAGGGCATGACCTTGTAGCAGTATAGTCCTCTTGGAGTTGTGAAGGACGTCACTTCTTGATCTGGTTCGTGCATGGCAATTTGATGGTAGCCTCTGTATGCATCCAGAAAGCTAAGTCGGTTGTGCCCCGCCGTTAGGTCTACCAATTGATCTATCCGTGATAGAGGAAAGCTGTCTTTTGGGCATGCCTTGTTGACTGTTTTGTAGTCGACGCAGACGCGCCACTTGCCATTCTTCTTTGGCACTACGACTGTGTTGGAGATCCATCTTGGGTAGTGCACCTCTCTAATTGCTCCTGCGTCCAGCAGGTTTCCAACTTCTTCCGCCACTATTTCGGCGTGGTGGAGTGCCGATCTGCGTGTCCGCTGAATGATTGGTCTGGCGGATGGGTGGACGTTGAGTTGATGACAGATGAAACTTGGATCAATGCCTGGCATGTCGTATGGAGTCCAGGCGAACACTTCGATGTTAGAGGTCAAGAATTCCAAGACCTCTAATCTCTCAGTGCTGGACAACGACGAACCAAGTAAAAAGAACTTATCCGGGTTCTTTTCATCTATTCTGACCTCCACCAAGTCTTCCACCGCTTTCTGACTGGCCGCTTTGCCAACATCTGCGAACAATTCATTACTCTCAGGTTCCTCCACCGAATGAACGTATCCTTTGGCAGCGCGGCTGCCATTCACTGTGACAAAGCATTGTTTTGACATGATCTGGTCGCCATAGACCTCCTCAATTACTCCGGCGTCGTTGGGGAACCGCATCACTTGGTGGTAGGAGGACGCCACCGAGCGCATGGCATGCAGCCATGTCCTGCCCAAGATAATGTTGTAAGTGGAGGGGACCTTCAACACCCAGAACTCCACTTGTTTCGTCACACTCCCTGCTTTGACTGGGAGGATTATTTTGCCGACGGGCCATTCTGGCATGGAGTTGAATCCAATTAGGGGAGATACGGCAGGTGCCAAGTCTTTATCTTGCAATTTTAGTTGTTTAAATGTTTCGTAGTACATGATTTCACATGAACTACCCTGGTCAATCAGAATTCGTTTGACGTCAAAATCCTTGACTCGGAGAGTGACGACCAGGGCGTCATTGTGCGGGCAATATATCCTTGCCAAGTCTTTATCCGAAAAAGACATGACGTTCGTGGCCTCTGTCTTCCCCTTCTTGATGGCAGGTTGGCCACTTAGCACTTCTCTCAAGTGCTCAGCCTTTTTAATTGATCCTCTGAGCTCGCATACACGCTCAGGTTCGAAGACTCCATGTATCACGTTGATTACGCCTTGAGGTGGGGCGTCAATTGGCATACCATTGGGATTATTCTGGTCCTGGGGGGCTGGTTGTGCCCCTCCTTCGATGTATTTATCCAGATGGCCTGCTGCCACCAATTCCTCCAAGTGCTGTCTCAATGGCGTGCAATTCTCAGTGCGGTGCCCCTTTTCTTTATGGAAGGTGCACCGTGACCTGTCGTCGTAGTCCTTCTGAGCCTCGCCTAGCTTGGCTGGCCACTTGACGAAAGGCTCGTCTCGAATCTCGCTAAGTATTCGGTAGATCGGTTTCTTGAAGACCGTGGTTATGGCAGTGCGGACTCTCAACCATCTTTTGTCCTGGTCTTCTCTGTTGTCTCTTCTGCCCCGTCCGTTTCTGTTCGGACGGTCTACCGTGTTGACCTTTGCTGAGGCCTTCTTTTCTGGTGCTGTGGTCGCGCCAGATTTTGCTTTGGCACGTGCGCCATCCTCTTCCACCCTGATGTGCTGATGCACTCTTTCCATCAGGGCTTCCATGGTGAGGGGTGGTGTCATGGTGATAGAGTCCCTTAGTCTGTTCCCGACTGGAAGGCCTCTTTTGTACTGTGCAATGGCGAGATTGGTGGGACAGTCCCCAATCTGGTTGAAGGTCTCCCAGTAGCGACTGTTATAGGATCTTAGGGTCTCCTTGTCACCCATGTCGATGGAGAGTAGCTGGTCGATCTCCACTGGGGTTTTAGTGTTTGTTCGGAACCTTGTTACGAACGCCTCCGCTAATTGTGCCCAAGAGGCTATGCTGCCCTCTGGAAGTTTCTCAAACCAAGTCAAGCCTAGGTCGCCAAGGCTAAATGGGAAGAGGATGCACATCAAGGCCTCGTTCCGTCGGTATACAGCCATGACCTGGCGAAAGTGGCTCAGGTGCGAGTAGGGGTCCGTCTTCCCTTCGTATGTGGTGAATTTGGGTTGTAGGAAGCCTGACGGCAGGGGTGCATTCTCAATGGCTGGGACGAACGGTGAGGTCTGCAGCCTCGCCAACGCCTTGTCCGTTGGTTCGTAGGCGGGGCGCGGTATTGGCATTCCAACCTCGACGCTTCCATGCGTCCGAGGAGCCAACCGCTGTAGGGCAGAAACTCTGTGTGGATCGCGCGCCCTGGCGTCCTCCTTCCACCGTGCCTTCTCTTCTAGCACGGTTCGTAGGTCGGACGATCTGGGTAACTCTGTCTGTCTGGATCTCGTTTGGTGCGTATGCGAGGGCCAATATGTGCTTCCCTCAGTGTACGACCTCTCAGATCTCGTCCTCTCAGACCTGGAGTGACGAGTTCTGGAGGACCTGGATTGGGTATTGCCTGTCCTGAGGCTTTTGCTTTCTCCTTGTGAGGGTGTAGTATTCCTGCTACGATTTTCCGAGTGGCGAGGGGGCATCTTGTGTGTGCGCCCCTCTCCTGTCGCCACTCCTTTTCCTTTCACTTGGCGCTTAAGAGATTCCATGTCCGCCGCCATCCGACGTATCAATTCATCTTGTTCCCTGACGCGATCCTCCAAAGCTTGGGGATCAATTCTGCGCCTTTGTCTTTCTGGGCTTTGTGAACGAGAGTGATGGGGGCTGTTATTCCGCCTTCGTCCCCTTGCATCCCTCATGGAATTTTGTCTTTGTGGTTCCAGGTTCGCCATGGGAGTAACCAAGGGTAGGCCTTCGCGCCTTGCACCCCCTTCTGGAGTTAGTCCGTCAAGGGCGGACTGCGGTAACTCTTCGTTGTTCGCCATTGATTTTTGAGAGGAAAAGCTTGATCAAGAGGTTGTTCTTGTCTGTAATTCCCACAGACGGCGCCAATTGTACGGGAAAGAAGTAAACCTTCTCGTATAATCTTGTTGATCAAGTCTGCGTTCCTCTGTACGACGTCGCTTTATCACCTGAAAATACGAATGTGAGCTAGTCGGCAGGTGTGTGCCAGAAACTTCTCCGATGCCTAAGTCAGTAAGCTTGACAAATAGACAAAAGCTCTAGGTATTCAGAAAACAAAGTTGTGTTACCTCTCCATAGGTGATGTTGGTGAGCTTTTATAGGTTTCGTGTGGCACAATCCTAGTAGGACTCTTACTCTTCCATGTAGAGTCCTCCTAGGATTCATACTCTTGACAGATAATGCTTATCTGTCAACACCCCCCTCACTGCTTAAACCAAGTGAGATGGTTTTACCATGGCCGAACTACCATACGACCGAAATAAACATGACTCTGCTTAGCCGCAGAATAGGCCGAACTACACTTAATTCGGCTCTTCCCTCTACAACTCTTACTTCGGCTTCTCATGTATAACCCATGGCGTGGTTAGACCAAACTAACATGTTACGACCGGTGTAACTCTAAGACCGGTCTAACTCCGAAGTATCGTTAGACCGATCTAACTTCGATCTTTTTTCGGACCGGACTAGCTTCACGGCCTTGGGACCGGACTAACTTCAAAATACCACAAGACTGGAGTAACTTACATGACCATCCTACTCGGCCCTTTGTACTGCGGCTCACAACGGCCCATTACCCAGCTTGGCCCAATTTTCACATAAATTACCCTCTCAAAATCTGTACATGTGAATCGGCCAAGAAAATTTGGGATAAATTAGAGACCACAAATGAAGGGACCAACTATGTTAAAGAATCTAAAATTAGTATGTTGATTCATAATTATGAGCTTTTTAAGATGGAATCTCATGAATATATTTTTGAAATGTTTTCTAGATTTACTAACATTATTAATATTCTAAAAAATTTCTTGGTAAATCTTATATTAATGTCGACTTGATGAGAAAAATTCTCAGATCCTTGCCAAAAAATTGAGAGTCAAAAGTGATTGCTATTCAAGAAGCAAAAGATTTAACAAGATTGAGCATGGAAGAGCTTTTGGAGTCTCTCATGACTCATGAACTTGTAATGATGAATGGAAACAAAAAGAAAATTAAAGTCGCTTGGGGAGATGATGATGAATGTTGCTCCGATGAGGAAAACAACAACAATGAAGTTGCTAACCTATGCCTAATGGCATTTGGAGATGATGATGAGGTAAATAATGAATCTTATTCTTTTAATGAAATCTACATTTGAAGAATTGCTTGATAAATTTTGAAAACTTGGCATTAAAAATATTGCACTTAAAAAATTACTTTCAAATTCAACAAAAGAAAATGAATCTTTATCTAATAAAATTGAAGAGTTACAAAAAGATTTTTTAAAGATAAAAGAAGAAAATGATATTTTGAAATCAAAAGAGTCTCCTCTCTTGAAAAAGGAATTAAATGATTTGAAACTTGAAAATGATGTTTTTAAAAATGAAAATAAAATCTTGAAAAATAAAAATGAAGTTTTTAAAAATGAAAATGATATTTTGAAAAAGAAAAATGATTCTTTAAAAAATGTCTCAAATGATTTGAAAATCAAAAATGATTCTTTAAAAAAGGAGAAAACAATTTTGAATGAAAATATAGAAGATTTGAAAAATATTTTTTTTCAAAATTTACTCAAGGAAGAGGTACTTTGGATAAAATTCTAAAAAATCAAAATCGTACATTTGGTAGAGTCGGAATTGGATATAAACTTTTTTCAAAAAGAAAAACTACCAAAAATGATTTTGTTCACGCATTTTCTAGACACTCTCATCTCACATGTCATTTTTGTAGTAGAAAATGTCATATTTCATCTTCATGTCCTATTAAAAGAATTCTTTTTGCTAAAATAAAAAAGAAATGGGTTCCAAAATCAAGCAACTTTGAAACTAACATTCATAGACCCAAAAAGGTTTGTGTACTAAAATCGAATACTTGATTTTTTATTGTAGGTGTGCTTCAAGGTGAAATCTGGTAGAAGAAAATGATATTTGGACAGTGGATGTTGAAAATATATGACCGGAGACAATATTCACCACATTTTCTCGGATGAACAGTAATCATGCAATATTAAAAAACAACAATAAATAATTGGTATAGCTAGCTTCAGTAAAAGTTGGTTTCCAAATCTGAAAATATTTTATTTGATGATAACATTTATGCTCTATTGCATATATGAATATCTTATTCCAATACATATATGATTGTCATGACATGCCATACCATGCCATATATGCATTATATTTTGACCATGACACAAATCATTTAAGCCACACGAAAGTAGAGGAAAAAGAGAAGAAAACAAAGTTATTACTATTTTAATGTTTGACTAATAACATTGTTATATTGTTTGAAAATTTGTGATCTAATTTCAACTTTAATTATTTTGATTAAGCCACATTATTATTAAGATGATTTTGATGATTTAGTATATTAATATTTTTTATGCGAGCTAATATTTGTTTTATGTGTTACATTTTGAAAAATCCGAAAATAGTATTCTAAACTCTTAATTGATTATGGCACCTATTGAAATCTTCTCACCTTTTGAGTTTATCCATTTTTATTAATGATTAAAAGGAGAATGAAATGTAACAACATTTATTATGTGCTTACTTAACTTGATATGATAATATTTTATATACTGTATGTTTCATGTAATTGTTCTATGATTGCTATATCTACACAAAATAACCATAGAAAAATGAAGCGTCATAATCTCAGGAGGAGTTTGCTTAAATTTATTTTTCGATCATATTCAAGAGGAGTTTTTCTAAAGATATATTTTGAAATTACTCTAATTTTTTTCTCCTTATCTGCACAAAAAATTCTTTTTATTAAAAAAAAATTGACAAAGAAAAATGCTTGCAATTTTATTTCAGTTGGAGAAAATATTTCTAAATTACATGTTGTTCTGAGTAGGCTTCACCGATTTTTTGCGTTTAACTTCTCTTAATAGCTTTTCACGAGCCTCCCGAACTTGAACCTCCCTATTTTCGACCTTTGTGAGTCTTGGTATTATAACGGTTGCGTAATATTGCATCGCATTCTCCAGCTGTGCATTTTTACTCTCTAAACTTCACTTCACTTGACGAGTTTCAGCAAGTTATTGTTTTAAATAGATAATTTCTTCTTTTAATCACTGATTCTCTTAGCTTCTTGTTTGTAGTCGTTGAGCCACATTGGAAACTACAATCATCGTTTGTGTACTAAGAGCCATAGTGTTATTGATAGCCTCTGTATCATTACGATTTCCAAATACACTAGGACTTTCAGCTACTGGAATAACATGTGTATTCACTGTAGGTAAGCTTTCATTTGCCTGAATCTCAGGCACCTCATCCATGTCAGAACCATTGATGGCTAAGGTCAGGAATGACATGATTACACAGACTGTGAACAAATTTTTTCTAAGAATATTTGAAGGTTTCATATCTCTGCGCATTATCTATGTCATTTTATACACACCATTGATACTACAATCGATACATATCTACTCAAATCTTTTGATAGTAAATATCTTCGGCGCCACTACATTTTTTGATAGTCAATATCTTCGTCGGTGATAACAAATCTCGATAATGACCACGGGGAAGAAATAAATTTTTTTAGTCAAACCAAATTATTTGCTTAAATGTGTTTATATGATTTTCGTTTTGGGAAACTAAAAATTTTCATTCTATATCCAAATTCGTATATCAATATTTTATTTTGATGATGTCAAAGGGGGAGAAGAATTATGATTATATATAAATTATTTGACAAAGAATTCGTTAATAAATGAGAAGAAAATACAATACAAATAAATGCATGTATTATGATTGTTGAATATTTTTGTTGCATTTATTCATGTAAAATTTTGTGTCAAGTCCATGCCTGTATTGCCATCATAAAAAATGGGGAGATTGTTAATCATGTGATTAAATTTTGATTATGTCTAAAATATTATTGGATAAATTGTGATTTTTTAATATACATATTCTACATTCTTTGACACAAAATATTATATGTTTAAAATATATATTGTTTGATGTATTTGTTATAAATATTATTTAAATCGAAATTACTGTGCAAGATCTAATTTTACAAAAATATTTTATAAAATTTACTATTTACGTTTTGGAAAAAATGATTGGTCACTATTCATCTTTTGACAAATGTGATATTGGTGAGTTATTTTCTTTTGACAAAATTTGATATATTCACATGGGATGGTTGGTTCTTTTTATTAGAATGTATTTAAAATCTCTACAATAATTACAAAGATTTTAAAAGGGGTATATATTTTCATATCTGATATAAATGTTATTTAAATAGTTTTTACTATGCATAGAAATATTTTAATAGAGAAGTCACTGTGCATTCAAATATTTTAATAGAAAAGTTACTGTGCATTCAAATATTTTATTAGAAAAATTGTTGGACAATTTTCACTGTATTTAAAAATAAATTCTGTTTGTGTACTTAACAGCAAACAGAACACAGAAGAAATAAAGGAAAGAAGAGAGACTGTTTGATTACAAAAATCAAACTAGTAAAATAAAAAAATAAAATAAAACAACAGGTAAATTAATTACTTACCTAATTAATTTCTCGAACAAATTTTTGATCAAGTCCAGTGTTTAACACTATGTCCTTCAGACAGATTCTTCCTCTCCATGGTGATTTCAGATTATGGACGTTTATCTCCCCGGATAAAATGATCAACAACGAATAATAGCAGCACTACAAATTATTCGTACAACGAACACACTTTGTGTTTATACTCTTTCTTATAGGAAAATTAAATGCAGCAAAATGCAGAGAGTAATGACAGAGGGAAGAACATATTTTTTGAATGAAAAACCAAATAAAGGACTTGTCTATTTATAAGTGCAATAGTCGCTTTTCAATTTTGAATTCAACAGGTATAGTGTGTTTACTTTGAATTAACAGATACGAAACCTGTTTGAACAGGTACATAACCTATTCTGCATTTGAATAGGTAAGGCACTATTTGGTTTGAATTTTAAACAGATATTGAATCTGTCCGGTTTAATTTCAAACGGATTGGAACCTGTTGGGTTTAAGTTTTAAATAGATATGCATCTGTTCGGGTGGAAAAAAACTGGACAGATTTTATTTTGCCAAAAAATAAAATAAATTCAAATGTTTTCAGCCCAAAAAGATAAGTATTGGGCTGGACAAGCCCAACCTAACCTTATACCATGCACCCGCGCCTAGGCCCAGCCCACCCGACTGGATGGACGGCGGTGACGGCGCGCGCGTGCGTGTTTATTTTGGGTCCAATGGGTCTAGCCCACTTTACCCATAACCTTTCCCTTCTACAAACTTGGGGTGCCCCTTGGGGCCCTCTCCAAGTTGCAAACCCAAGCCTTATAAACCCACAAAAGTTTTCCTACCAAACCAATGTGGGACAAGCCTTTAATTCAAACCTTTAAGGAATTTCCACTAAAACCTCTGTTTCCATGGAGCTCACTTTGGCTTCAATTTTCCATTCACCTGATAATGGTTTTGAGCAACCAAATATACTACGTGAATCACAATGCGGCATAAGATGCGTTATCACTTAGACCCGCCAACTTTGGCGCGTAGGTCCCACCTACAAAATAGACCAAAATTAAGAAAAAATCTGTTTTTCCAAAACCATTTCTTACAATCCCCCATATGAATAGAATTTGATGACAACGGAAATGCAACAATATGCAGAATTAGTCGAAAGAGTATAAATCGAAAATATCTTGCATCAGGATAGGTAGCTTTCGGCCTCGAACCTTCCTTAGTGATAACTTATTGGACTTACTAGCTAACCAATAGACGTGATGCCTTGAATTGTTCAACCATTTGTGTAAGCCAAGATAATAGATTTCACACAAAATATCTTCTGACACATCGTGGTTCTCACTGTTGTGTTCATTTTGGCTTTGAACGCTCCTAGTTGTTCATAAGTGCTTCTAGAGAATTTAGCCTTTTCATTCTCATAGAACTGGCCCCAGTTCGATTCTCATATAGGTGATTCTTATTGTGAGTATCTCTTATACTCGTTTTGATTTTTATGCCTAAATCAAGATATAAATAATCATTAAAAGCAAAGCTTACCCTTAAACCCTTGCATACAACACATGTTGCAGATATCACTCTCACCATAGAAATGGGTAGGGAATATTAATCCCTTGGTGATTTCTAGCGAGCCACACATAACTTAGTTGTCTCTTTGAACTTAGTTCTTGGGATCTCCAGTCATATAAGTAGGGTTACCATTATGATGACTCTTAAGTAATAGGCTTTAATCCCATCCCCTTTGATGAACTATTCACTTGCTCTTTAGTCAAACCTTTCATTAACGGATCCACAATATTCTCCTTAGATTTTATATAATCTATTGAGATTATTCCATTTGAGAGCAATTGCCTTACGGTATTATGTCGACGACAAATATGTCGTGACTTATCATTGTACATATGACTCTGTGCCCTGCCTATTGCAGATTGACTATCATAATGAATACAAATAGCTGGCACAGGTTTTGGCCACATTGGAATGTCTTCTAGGAAGTGGCAAAGCCATTCTGCTTCTTCTCCTGCTTTGTCTAAAGCAATGAACTCAGATTCCATTGTGGATCGTGCGATGCATGTTTGTTTTGTGGATTTCCAAGAAACAACAGCGCCACCCAGAGTAAAGACATATCCACTAGTAGATTTTGAATCTTTAGTATCCGATATCCAATTTGCATCACAATAGCCTTCGAGTACTGCTAGATATCGAGTAAAGTTCAAACCATGATCACGGGTAAATATTAGATATCCAAGAACCTAAACCATGATCACGGGTAAATATTAGATATCTAAGAACCTGAATGATTGCTTTCCAATGATTTTCTCCGGGGTTGCTAGTTTACCTACTCAATTTACTGACAGCATAAGCTATATCAGGACGAGTATAATTCATTAGGTATATTAGGCTTCCAATGATTTTGGGAGTATTTTAGCTGAGACATCGCATTACCTTTATTTTTTGATAAATAAAGACTGATGTTTATAGGTGTTCTTGCTATATTCACATCATCCTTGATATATTTACCAAGAATTTTCTTAATATAATGAGATTGAGATAATGCATATCTATAAGATGTTTTAGTAATTTTCATTCCTAATATTACATCTGTGACCCCTATATTTTTCATATCAAATCTTTTGTTCAGCATTTGCTTAGTTGATTTGATCATGTTTTGACTGCTTCCAATGATAAGCATGTCATCCACATAAAGACAAACGATGACATAACCTTTGTCAGTGTTTTTAACATAAACGCACTTGTCACATTCGTTTATCTTAAACCCATTAGTAAGCATAGCATGATCAAATTTTTCATGCCATTGTTTAGGAGCTTGTTTTAATCCATAAAGAGATTTTACAAGCCGACAAACTTTCTTTTCTTGCCTTGGTACTACAACCCCTTCGGGTTGCTCCATATAGATCTCTTCATTTAGATCACCATTTAAGAAAGCTGTCTTGACATCCATTTGATGTATCTCTAGATTATACAACGCTACTATAGTAATAAGCATGCGGATGTATATTATTCTTGTCACAGGGGAATATGTATCAAAATAGTCCAAACCTTCCTTTTGTCTGTAACCTTTTATCACAAGTCTTGTTTTATACTTGTCTATCGAACCATCTGCTTTCATTTTTCTCTTAAATATCCATTTGTATCCAAGAGGTTTAGAACCAGGTGGAAGATCCACTAATTCCCAAGTATGACTTTGCATAATGGATTTAATTTCATTATTAATAGCCTCTTTTCACAAAGGTGCTCCAGGACCTGTCATTGCTTCCTTAAAGCTTTAAGGTTCATTTTCTAACAGGTATGTCATAAAATCTGAACCAAAGGATTTTGATATTCGTGCTTTCTTATTTCGTCTTGGTTCATTATTAGTTAAATCCTGGTGGTCGAGACCATTCTAGTCTCTTGTGTTTGATTGTCATTAGTCTCTTGACTTTGTATACAATCATAAGTTCTCTTCTATGAACTTAATTCTTGTCCTCTCTTGTAAGGAAAAACATGTTAAAAAAACGCAACATTTCTTGACTCTATAATAGTGTTCACATTTATATCAGGTATTTTTGATTTATAAGTCAGAAACCGATATGCACTACTATTCTGAGCATAACCAATAAACACATAATCCACTATTTTTGGTCCTATCTTAGTCTTTTTCGGAATAGGAACTTCTACCTTTGCCAAACACCCCCACACTTTTAAGTATTTATAGGAAGGTGGTCGACCTTTCCACAATTCATAAGGAGTGTTGTTGGTTTTCTTGTGGGGTATTCTGTTAAGAATATAATTAGCAGACAAAATTGCTTCTCCCCACAAGTTTTGCGGTATGCCTGAACTTAGTAACATGGCATTCATCATCTTTTTAAGGGTTCTATTTTTCCTTTCAGTAATTCCATTTTGCTATGGAGAATAGGGTGCCGTAGTTTGGTGAATAATGCCATGTTATGCACAAAATTCATTTAAAGGTGTATCATATTCACCACCCCTATCACTTCTAACCATTTTAATGGTTTTACCAAGTTGATTTTCAATTTCAGTTTTGTAGAGTTTAAACATTTCTAAGGTTTCATCTTTACTTCTAAGTAAGTATACATAACTATATCTTGTGCAATCATCGATAAATGTTATGAAATACTTCTTGCCTCTTCTAGTTTGAACAAATTTAAGATCACACACATCAGTATGAATTAATTCTAGAGGTTCAATTTTCTTTCAATCGATTTAAATGGAGCCTTAGTTAGTTTCACTTCTACACAAATCTCACATTTGTGATTGGGATTAATTTCAAACTTTGGTATATAATCCAAACCAATTAATCTATGCAAAGTATTAAAATTTACATGTCCTAATCTACAATGCCATAAATTTGACTCAAAAATATAAGCAAAAAATGTGTTATTGTGATTAATAGCAAATTTTGGTACAATCGTCGTTACATTCAACTTGAAGAGACCATCACTCATGTATCTCTTACCAACATACATACCACTCTTTGTTAATACAAATTTATCAGACTCAAATACAAGCCTAAAACCATTTTTACTTAACAAAGAATTAGAAACTAAATTCTTTCGAATGTCTGGTACATGCAGCACATTGTTGAGGGTAAGTTCCTTCCCCGATTTCATCTTCAAAAACAACTTTCCCTTGTCCAACCACAACAGAAGTAGATGAATTTCCAATGAATAGTTGTTCACTATTTGCAACCTTATTATAAGTAGTGAACATCTTCTTGTCCACGCAAATGTGACGAGTTGCTCCTGTGTTAACCCATAATTCCTTGGGATTTCCAACCAAATTAGCCTCAAACACCATAGCAGAGAGATTGATGTCATTTACTCCGTCAGAGGTGTAATCTAACTCTGTCACATTGGCTTGATTGGTGGTCTTCTTGTTGTATTTCCAAGATCCTTTTTAGGGCGGCGGCAATCAAAAGCTCGATGTTCGGTCTTGCCATAGTTATAGCATTTTCCTTTGAACTTGGGCATTATCACAATCCCAAGTATCACAGGAGATCAGATACCCTTTCGCCTTGGGGTTCGATGGACGAGGAACAGAATCAGAAACATAGCCCCATTTTTTCTGACCAAGAATAAAATTCTTCATAACACTGGCCCAATAGGCATAATTACCACCAGTGAGTTTGCATTTGATGACTTGGATTTTAGTATCCGACATTGTAATAAAGCAAAGTTTATGGTATCCAAGTATAAAATAAATTTAATCAGAGGGGTCAAATTGTAATAATCCTAAAGTTAGCACAATTGGGTCAAATACTTAGATACCAATAACAATACTAGAGAGAGAGAGAGAGAGAGAGAGATAGAGAGTTAACCAGAGAGCTCAATACGAGAGAGAGAGCGAGAGAGAAAGAGATAACCAGAGAGACAAAGAGAGACATCGAACCAGAGTAGACTCTCGTAAGAAAGTGCGAGTCACGAATCAAAGGAGAAGAACCACAATCAAAGGCGACAGAGACCCAGTTGCGAGGGAGAACCAGTTACGAAACAAAGGGAAGAACTACGAACCAAACCCTAGAAGCCGTTTGCTATATGCTGACTTTGAGTTGGCTCTGATACCATGTATGTCATGACCCGAACCCGCCCCCGTGGGTTGAGGACATAACCGGCCAGTAATCATGAGATTACCTACGGCCTCAAACCAAACCAAATGTATTTTAACAGAGTTCATGGGGGCCAAACGGAAGCAATTTGAAACTTTGTCCATAGAGCCGTGCTTATATGCACATCATTACATACATATGTTAATAACTCACGTCCGAAAATGCAATAACATAAAAATTCTGTACAAACAGGATCACTCATTCTAAGTCAGCCAAAACAAAACTATATACAGACACATTCAAAGACTTCGCCAACCTGACAAAATATAAATACATAACGAAAAGGCGAAGACGTGTCTCGTGCGTGAGACGCAAGGGCTGACTCCTCAAAACCTTAGTTGTTCCGAACTGCCTTCACTGAGGCTGGGTCTGGACCTCTCTTGGCTCACCTACAAACACATGAATGAGCGTGAGCGAAAGCCCAGTGAATAATATCAAATAAAGAAGATACACAAACAATATGTAAAACAACATGCTTCAAATGGCCTTGGGCCCCCTTCATATTTCCATTTATCATATACATACACAATTTAAGTCAAGTGACTATGGTTCCGAACATACTGGCCCTTGGCCCACTTATCTTCCATTCGTGTCAGACTATCATTCATTTTAGACTTATCATTCTTATCAAACTGGCCTCTGGTCCATTCATACTTTCGTATCAAACTGGCCTTTAGGCCTTTCAAACTTTCATTCGTGTCAAAACGGCCTCTGGCCCATTCATTCATGTCAATCGGCCTTCGGCCCAATCATTTATCAATCGGCCTTCGGCCCAATCATTTATCAATCGGCCTTTGGCCCAATCGTCTATGTCAATCGGCCTTCGGCCCACATTTATATCAAACGGCCTCCGGCCCACATTTATATCAAACGGCCTCCGGCCCACATACACTTTCGTGTCAAACAGCCTTCAGCCCATATACACTTTCGTGCCAAACTGGTCTTTCGACCTTTCAAACTTTCATTTCAAACTGGCATTTAAGCCTTTCAAACTTTCATTTCAAACTGGCTCATAGGCCTTTCATATCAAACGGGCTCATAGGCCTTTTATATCAAACTGGCTCATAGGCCTTTCATATCAAACTGTGTCCACCATTCAAATTAATGAACTTTACAAAACTTACATAGAAGTAGCAATTGGACAATAACATATGTCAGATATTACTCACAGTGATCGGCTTGTGGATTTGCCCTAGAGTTTGACCCTATATATCACATAACACATATAGGTCACAATTAATCCAATCCGTTCTTTAGTTCACATATTCCTCTTTAGGCTTCATTCTTATCTCTTTAATTCAATTACAATACTCAATGCATGCCTAAGAGTGCTTGGAAGTGAAAGGGAACGGAAAACAGAACACAGAATGCATAAACAAAATTTCAGCAAAACAGGGTCGCCGCTCGAGTGTGGACTTCCCCGCTCGAATGGACCCTTAAGGCCTACAAAAGTACTGGTTATATCAAATTCACGCTTGAGCGTGAACTCTGCCGCTCGAGCGGAATGCCTGTCTACATAGCTCCCCGCTCGAGCGTCAACTTCCCCGCTCGAGCGGGCACTATGTCTGCAAAATATGCTGGGAGCATGAATTCCCCGCTCGAGCGGCACTTCCCCTGCTCGAGCGGACATCGAAATTCTGGGTTTCCCAGATTGTGTTCTTGAACTCCAATTCGACCTTCAAGCCAACATTTCTTGCATGCAATGGCTCAAATCTTAAATATAATTATACTATCATGGTATAAACCCCAAATTACAACTCAATGAAGCTTAATTTCATAAATAAATCACATGCATGCCCTAATCTCCCATCAAACTCATTCTAACATAACAAATTCATGCATTCAAGCTCATATTCTCATGAATTGTACATGCATGTGCTATACAACCCTCACTCTCAACTTAGATGATGAAAAGGTAATCAAAACATGAGCTTCAACTACAAATTCACAAGGATCATACCCTTTGAGCTCAAACATGCAATATTCAAAGCAATTACACACATGCATTCACATATGGGTCTTCATTTCAACAAAACCAATTCAATTTTCTTATAATCAGCTAACTCATGTTCTTGGCCATTAATAAATCTTGAATTTACAATTTACAAACAAAAATCCATGAGTTTACTTACCCAAGAGTTCAATCTCCCAACTATAACAAAATCTTGGGCTTAATCTTGAAGTTCCCCAAATCTTGAGCCAAAACCACCCAAATTCTCTCTCTCTCTCTCTCTCTCTCTCTCTAACAGCCGGCCCTCTCTTTTCTTTTCTTAGAGTTTGATCAGCCTAAATCATCTAAGGGAGAGAAATGAGGTGTAATGCTAAAACATAACAAATCCCATTAAGTCAATATAATAAGAATAAAATAATTGGGCACCAATTCATCACTTAACTCAGTTTAATCTGGTCCGAATCAAATTTTCAATTAAATTTCACCGTAGGCTTTAAAAATTATGCCAATCACAATGGCGAAATCAATTCCGGGTTCTGTGGCCGATAAGGCCCTCAATTTAATTTCCAAAACAGATTATTCAAACAGATATTCCTACGGTGACAGATACAATTTCAAAATCGCATATATTCACATAATGGCACATAAAATCATGCTAAACACATAATCATACTCAAATTAAGGACCAATTAGCATTCTACGGAACAGGGGTATCACAATGTAAGTTTTCTGAATGAAACTATAGATTAGATTGAACAAAGAATACATCATTTATATAGAGCACCACTAATTCCTAATCCTACATGAATTCACCACTCACATATAGAAGTCTAATAGATATAGGACACTAATTCCTAATCTTATAAGGAAAAAGGAGAACATATTGAGATTGATTGTCACTTCGTCTGTCAGCATCTACAGTTTGGCTTTATCTCGCTTCCTTTTGTCTCTTCGACTCTGCAACTTGCTAACTTCTTTACCAAGACTCACACCACTGCTCGGTTTCGGTTTTTTCTTGACAAACTCTCAGTGTTTTATGCTAAAACACCTTGAGTTTAAGCGGGGGTGTGAGAATGTGCTCTCCTTTTTCCTTATAGGATTAGGAATTAGTGTCCTATATCTATTAGACTTCTATATGTCAGTGATGTATTCATGTAGGATTAGGAATTGGTGGTGCTCTATATAAATGATGTATTCTTTGTTCAATCAATTCAATCTAATATACAGTTTCATTCAGAAAACTTACAAGTTTAACATGTTTTCATGGTGCTAGAATATCGAAAAAAAAATTATTTGACAACGTTTCGTGGTCAAAACATATTTTTAACTTCGTTGTTGTCTGGAGGCAACAACAATGCTGACTTTACCAGGTCACCGTTTATTATACAGAATGAGTTTTCAAGTGATTCAAATTGGAAAATTTATATTTTTAAGTTACCTTTCAAATGCCGCTGGCTTCATAATTTTTTTTTAAAGCATTGAGAGAGAAACATCAATTTTCCGAAATGTGACAGAATCTGTCCAATTTTCTACCATCTTCCATTGGGTTTCAGTCTTCAAACTCTCTAGAAATATGTTCTAAACTCAAATATCTAGCAAACTGTTTTGACCATACCTCTTTTTGACACCGTTTGAGGCCCCTTGTTATTTTTCAAACACAGATCACCTGTGCTGGAAGTTAATGTAACTCACTGTCCCAAAAAAACCAGTTTTCTTCAAATTTTATTTCTCCATTTTAAAATCATTTTTAGCCCTGGTATTCTTCTCAAAATATTTTCCTAACTCTAGTTAAAATACTAAAATGGTTAAACTTCGTTTGGTTTGGGTTTCATAGTTTTTTTGTCTGACCATACAGTGCTGAAAGAAGAAGTGTGTGAATTCTTAAGAAATTTTGTGATGATTCTTAAGACATTCTATCATATTTATTTTGGTTGTCATACATGATTGTGTTGTGCTATATAAACATTATGTCACTGTGGTTTTCAAATTGAAACTCACACATGCATCAAAATGTGAATTCGACGAAGTAAAGAAACACGAAATTGAACCGATGATACATTAAAATTTAAAAGTGATGGGGTGAGCCCAGTTTAGAATCTTGTGCAAGTGAGTTGCGAACCCTAACATGGCACGGGAAGGTATTTCAGCTCTTATCGGTGTAGGCGATATAAGATCGGTGGTGCGGGTGTCACAACATAGACCGTTCTCTTGGGGCAGACCGTGATGTCACGACTCAGGTACGTAACCCTGGTGCGTGGGCATCATTGGAAGTTACAACCAGTAACATTTGAATATTTGACCAAGGAGGAGTCAGAATTGCCCGTGGCCATTGCTTAGCGATTGAGTGGAACTAGTGCTCCGCGAGGAGTTACTTAAACTTATCTAATAAACTAAATCTATAAGAATTTAAAAAGAAAAGTGGGCATTTTCCTTATGATGAAATACTGCTTCCGTTTGCCATTATTTTTTTTATTATCTATTGTTATTATTTCAACTGATAGCATTCCTGTTATGCTTATTAAATGCTACTTGTTATTCTGTTACTACACATTATTCATTAATTGTGAGTATTATTATCGGGGTGGGTATTTTCGGGTTGTAGTATCTTATTGAGCTCGTCGCTAATTGACATTCCCATTGCCCTGGAGTTTTATGCCAGGTACCGAAGAAACCGAAGGGAACACCGAGGCCTTGCATGGCGACATTTAGCCTTGGTTAGCTTAAGGAGTACCCAAGTTCCATGAACTATTTTCTAAATTTTCTAGTTTTTCTCTAGTTTTTTATTTTATTTTATTTTATTTGTGTTATTATTATTATTTTTTTATCTACTAAGACTAAGTTGTAATTTAAGAAGTTTAAATTTCTGGGTTGTTAATTAATGGATGTTAGTAATATTGGTCGCAATATTGATTTTAAGTTCTAAATCTTATTATAATGTCCTTAAATTTTGGGGCATCACAACATGATATCAGAGCTTTAGGTTAGAATACTTAGGGACGATAGGAAGAGGTTTAACCTCATTGAGGAGTAGTGTCATGTGTTAGAAGGAATAGAGTTATGCGACTCATAGTTTATGCGACTTTTATGCTAATCATAGTAACTATCCTTGTTTGATCCTAACTGTATCTCTAGCTTGACGCCAAATTTGTTGAATGTAAAATCATCACTTATGTATCTTGATTGAACCTTTCCAATTCGGTAAAGTATTGCGTTAAGATGATCAATTGGCAAATTTTGAGCCTTGATTATTGTATCTTGTATGTTGTTCTCTTGAAAACCAGTTGTACTCTTTTAATCCTTACAGGGTGAAGAATCTTGGGCATTTGTTTTGAAATGTGTATGGCCAAACGCAATTTCAATTCAAATATCTAGTTTGGTCACCAGCTCCATAGTCTTAACCCTATTAAAAGTTCAAAACCATCATGTCATCCGACTGTACCGTCTGTTCAAATTCCATTTGAATTCTTATGCTAATTATGCTATTGTCGTAGCCACGTCATACTCTTTCTTTTCTACTACAACTATGTGAATCTTGGGATTAGAGCTTGAACGATTAGAAACACATATGAGTGTAGCTGCACCGCTAGGAGGTCAAACTCAAGGAGATCTCGTATGCAAATCATGTGAACTAGGAGTCTCTAATTTGCGTTTAACTTGGGACTTACGAGTCATGGAAATGTCAGACTTTGACGTTATCCTAGGAATGGACTGGTTATCAGTCCATAGAGCCACCATTGATTGCTATCAAAAGATGGTGACTGCTTACTCTCAGGACGGAACGCAATTCCAATTTAAGAGGGACATACAAGATTCTTTATCATCGACACTTCGAAAATCAAAGTGGCACGATCACCTGGCTGGGTGGCTAGCCAGCTTAGTTATGGAAGATAAAGATTGTATGGAACTAGGGCTACCTCGTGTGGTGTGCGAGTATGTTGATGTATTCCCAGAGGAATTACCAAGACTACCCCCAAAGCGACAAATAGATTTTTCCATTGAACTACAACCTAGTACATCACCGATCTCAATGGCACCACATCGTATGGTACCAGCTGAATTGAGAGAGCTTAAGACACAGTTGCAAGAATTATTGGACAAGGAATTTATAAGGCCAAGCACGTCCCCGTAGGGAGCACCAGCCTTATTTGCTAAAAAGAAAGATGGGACACTTAGATTGTGCATTGATTACCGACAACTCAATAGAGTCACCATTAAGAATCAGTATCCACTACCTAGGATTGATGACCTTTTCGATCAACTTAGAGGGGCAAAGTATTTCTCAAAGATAGACCTCAGGTCTGGGTATCACCAGTTGCGTGTTCAGGAAGAAGATATTCTTAAGACTGTGTTTCGAACCCGTTACGGCCACTATGAGTTCGTGGTGATGCCATTCGGCCTAACCAATGCACTAGGCGTGTTCATGAGCTTAATGAATAAAATATTCATGCCTTACTTAGATCAATTTGTGGTAGTTTTCATAGATGATATTTTGGTGTATTCCAAGTCTAAAGGAGACCATGAACAACACTTGAGAATAGTACTTCAAACTTTGAGAGAGAACCAAACTGTATGCTAAGATTGACTTAATATTATGATTGACAAACTAATTAGTTGTCCAAAAATTCAGGTTCTTACAAACTTAGATCTAGGGAAAAGGAAAATGCTATGAACCCCAAATAATCTATTAAATTTTTTTACTAAATCTCTCCTATGAGTGTGGAACCCACACAAATCCATATGTGTGTGGGTTTGTAGACGCGCCCGAATGTCCCAGGCCCCGCGTGCGAAAGATCAGCGCGAAATCCCATTTTGTTCATTTGGGCTTACTACAGTTCGGACTCAATATCACGGTTCTGAATCTGATCTCGCAAAGTGCAATGCAAAACCGATAAATCACCAAAGAGTCCAAATCCGACAAATCATTTTGGAAAACTGATTTTTGTAAAGAAGTGCCAAACATGGACTGCTTTGCCAGATACAGAGTCGCCATCTAAATATTTTGTTTTAGGGGAATTTAGGAAACCCTGACTCGTGCCTAAGGCCACGTGTCCGTCATCACCAAAGTTGCCTCGGCTCGGGAACTTGGGTACGAGAGGGGAAGGTCATGCAATGAGCACCCCCGCTCGCCCGATCAAAGATCGGCCTATACTAAGCATGATATCTTATTTTTGAAAACACATGTGCTCTTATTCCGATTAATTAGCTAATCTTACTATGTGATGCGTACAGCATACAAGTATAGACTAGATCGCCTAATTTGGAACAAAGCATTGCATATCCATTTGTTTGAAAATGGTTTGAAGTTTGCTACTTGCAAGTAGGCTAAATCAGGGATTTCAATGAATTGTTCCAATTCAAGTAATCCAACATTCACCCACAGGCATTCAGGCAGTTATATCAACTAAGCAGTTAGCCTCATGGCAAGCATGCTATCATGGCAATCAATAACACACATGCAGTATGCTAAAGCGTAAACACACACAGTGTACTCCGAGCCAAAACAGAGAACTAGTTAGAAATCATGCATGATTCTAGTTCATGTTAAAATGGCTAATGCAACACATGCAAAATGCAACTAGAAATAGGCTCAGCTATTCTAAAATGGCATGTGAAATGCAACTTGATAACCATGTATTCAAATCGGAATTGAAATACAATGCAGTTAGCATGATGCGCCGAGCCTGGTGCATGCAAGATAGATGAATGGATGCACGCATGCAAAGCATAAGGATGCCAATTGAAAATGACCTAAAACTAACCATCGAAAGCAGGTAAGTAAAAGGGAGAAAGAAATGAGGGTTGGAAGACATGCATCGTACATACGCACGCTTATTACAAAATTCGCCCTCTCGACGGAGGGTCCGAATGAATAATACAAACCGACCAATTAACTAACTAACAAGCTAATTAATTATTACATAACTGAATTGAATAACTAGCTACAACTAATTATTACAAAACTTAATTAATTAACAAATTAACTAATTGAATTACAAATCCAAATGCTAACTAACAAGTAAGCAATAAACAATGCTGTTCCAGCACTGGTTGAAGGAGAAGAGGATGCATGCTCGGTTGTCGCCCCGAAAAGCTCTCCGGTTGTTCTCTTGAGGCTTTGTCTGCAGGGTGTCCTTGAGAACTAGCTGTTGGATCTCACCAAAACAGTGCCGAGGAGTGCACCAGTGGCCTGCCGGCCATGAAGAGCTACTGCCGACCCCCCTGCCGGCCAATAGTAGGCACTGCCGGCCGCTGGTGTGCTGTGACACCAAGCTGCAACAGAGCACAAAACAGAGGAAAGGGAGGGTCTCCCAAGGGTATGTACGCACTATGCCACCCCATATCACCTCAAAACATCAAGGGAGAGGCATAATCGGATCCAAGACCATCAATCACGCATCTCGATGCGTGATGGCCAAAGATCCAACTTGTGCAAATTCAATGTAATGAATGCACAAATAGACACGAAGACCACCTCCTTATCATGAGAAATCAAAGGAAATGGAGACTAAGGGAGATTAGGTCATTTCATCACTTCAAGTATGAAATGAACCAATCTTCCTCGCGTTCAATACGACATCCGATTGAATGCAATGCAAAACATGCAAACAACATGACATACGGACAACATGTTAACGTTATATAATGCAACTAGCATACAACTATATGCAATGTACCGAGCATGCGACAACATGCAAAAGCAAGCATGCAACAACATGCAATGTAATAGGCATGCAACAATCATGCAAAAACGGACTTAAACTAAGATGGGCCGATCTCAACCAATGCCTAAATCAGTGACCAATAGTGATGAAACCAAGGCACAAAAGCAAGGTATGCATGCACAAGGCATTGGCCCAAGAATTTAAGGCATAAGGACACAACTCTCAAACATGAGCAAGGAGTGAAGATCATGATAATGTGGCAATGAGGTAAGCTCTGAAATCTCATGTAAATTAAGGCCAAACCAACTAAACAATGTAAGCATAGCATGCTAGGATGTTCAAAGCTTAAGACTAGCCAAGGAGCTTGTACCAAGGCCACATGAATCAAACCCCAAAAGGGCCAAGGACAACCAAAACAGTTCTAGATCATGCCAAACTGAATCTAAAACATGCATGGACCAAGGCCAAAACAAGTCAACATGGAAGGCATAAAGCATGGTGCAAGTAAGGCCAACAAAGGGGATTGCACTACACCTATTACAACCAAACATGACATGACTTAACTAATAGAAAATAGAGTTATGGCATGACAAAATAAGCCCAAAAACCCGCTGAGATGGCAACCTAAGGACCTAAGCATAGAGACATGCACAATGATCCATTCATGAGGCATAAAACACCAACTCTTCAAGGCATTGAAAGCATGACAAAGGCAAGTGTATGACCATGAAACATGCACTGAAATAACACTTTAAATGATGCCAAAGTATGCAAACATCACAAGTATGGCATGGTAGGGCTTCAAAGCTCAAGACTAGCCAACACATTTGCACTATAACTATACAAAACATGAGTCATATGACCATGGCAGCCCAAAATAGTCCTAGAACAGCCCAAAATATGAATAAAATCATGTTGGAGCATAGCCAAAATATGCTAGAATGATGAGCCAAAACAACATGCATACAAGGCTAGTAAGCGAGCATTACACTACAAGTACATGAACCACTGAAGAGACAACCAAACCAGCCCAAATTAGAGTTATGACATGTCAAATGATGACAAAAAACCTACTGAAATGGAGCCAACACATGCTAGCAAGACATGCTACTTTGATGAGCCACAAATGGGATTACACTACACATGTAAGAAGCATGCACAAGGTGACCAAACTAGCCATGGACAGACTTAAGGAAGGCCCTAAAAGTCACAAAAAAGTGCCTGAACTAAGCCTCGCAAGTATAGGGATATATGCTCCTTTGATAGGCCAATAACTCAAGCAAACAAAACAAAAGGAGAGGGGGTCACCCCCCTCTGATTTTAGGCCTCAAAACCACATGCTTACCACTGAAAATCCACTGGATTTCATTGGCTAAAAGGCCAAACAAAGACCAACTCAAAGGCCTTAAGGCATGGCACAAAACAAGGCCAAAAGAAGGTAGAACACCCTTAACACCAAAGAGACCTTAAACAATCATCAAAAGCACTCAAATACAGAACTTTTTTCAGTTGAAAGCAAGGCCTAAAACAATATGCAGGGATGGCCAAAATGATATACAAAAAAAGGCTTAAATGGGGAATATACTCACCCTTGAAGATCAACTTCGAAACCAGCAACCTCTGAGGCCAAAAACCAAGTTTCAGAGCTCAAGTAACACTTCCAAGAACCTCAGCTCAAAGATGGTGGTGTAACACTTGTTGTAGTGTAAAAGTGCAAGAAAAATGGACTTTAGAGCACAAACAAACACAATATAGAGAGAGAGAGAGATACAACTTCTCCAAAATTTGCTGAACCCCTGATAGAGAGGAAAGGCCTCTCCTTATATAGAAGAGGGCAATGCAAAGCTTGTTAAACAAGCTTGGCAAGAGCTTCATCCCTCCATACACTGTATGGAGGGGAGAAGAGTGAAAACCAGCTGGCTCAAAAGATCTGGAGTGAAACCTGCTGAGACAAGTGTTCTGCCGGCCATCAGTGGTGGCTGGCAGTGCCTCATTGATGGCCGGCAGGCTTCATCAATGGCAGGCAGGCACAAAAACAAGGCTGGCAGTAGCATAGGGTGGCCGGCAGTGCACCAAGAGAAACATGCTGGAAGAACCAACACATGGTCCAAAAATGGGGCAGAAAGGATACAGGGTTTGGAAAGCTCAAACCTGTGACGTTTCGCCGCGAAAGTCGGGCACTCGACGAGCAATCGAACTTGTGGCTGGATGTACCTGCAAGCACAACAAAGTCTTGAGGATGGTCAAAAATGGGGTGTCTACAGGGTCCCACACCCATGTAAGAGATTTGGTAGAAAATTTGGTAGATTATTTGGGGTCTCTAGCATCACTCTGAGAAAGTTCGTGACCTTACATGGGACTTGAACTCGCAGCCTTCATAATGAAGGTTGGAAAGTATACTAGTGTGACACAAGTCCATGGATAGAATCTTAAATTTGGAAACAAATGAAATTTCTTGACAAAAAAAAGTGAAGATTCATTTTGTGTTTGGATGTTAGATTTTAAAAAATGAAAAAGAAAAAGAAGTTAATTATTATTATTGGTTAGAAAAATAACAAAAAAATAATAGATATTGGTCAAAAAATATCCAATTCTATTGTTTAATCATTTTTTTCACATTTTACTTTTCATTAACAAATACAAAATTCAAACACAAGGATCAAATTTTTAATTCTTTTAGAGAATAGATGGATTTCAAAGGTGATCTTTTCGGTTTCTACTTGTTTCCAATTTTCTTGGGCTAGTGTTTATTGGATATATTGTATGCTCATTACAATGTGTTGGATTTTTTTTTCAATAGTTTAATATAATTTTCATAATATTTATAAAGATGTCTAGTTTTATCTGGTTGGCTCGTGTGCCTTACCACACACGTCGATTATTTAAGTTGTCCATTATGTAGGCCTCTATGAGTAGATTATCTATAAAAAAAAAAAAAATCATATTATTCTAATAATTATATCCATATGATTTCATCATATTTATCTTGAAGAATATGAACTATTTTAAAACAATACGTCTATTTTTATTTAAATAGAAATATAATACTTTTTCATTTTAAATTAAAAGACAAATATGATGAACGCACAGATATGATTATCAGAATAACATGATTTATTTATGAATGATTGTACGAGCATGAAATAATTTTCACTCATATAATCGTATTAATCAAGCTTGCACTCCTCCAAACATCGTTGTAACACTTGAAATCACAAACGTGAGTTAGCCAGCGAGTGTGTGCCGAAAACCCCTTCATCGCCTAAGTCAGTAAGTAGACTAAGGAAGCCAAAGCTCTGTGAATTCGGGAGTCAGAATTGCAATATCTGAGATTAGGGTTTGGTTTGAGCTTTTGGAGGTTCTGTATGGCACAATCCTAGTAGGATTTACTCCCCGTTATAGCGTCCTCCTAGGAATCACATTCCTAAAAGATAATGCTTATCCTTTAATACCCCATCACTGCAAGCCAAGTGAGATGGCATAACTCTTTACCAGGTTTCCCACCAATCAACTGAGCTAACTTTTCTTTATCTGTCATTGTCCTAGCTGTGCAACACATAGCGCCGTGCCACCATGCTAACATTGCGCGACTCTTCTTCTAGCTTGATTACATCTCCATTCTTGGTCCGTTTGACCGCCTTCCCATGTAGCTTGGTCAAAGTGTTGACTGCCGTTAGGAAGTAGCTAGGTCCAAGGATGTGGGCTTTTGATAGTCCGATCAAACATCTTTGATCGGCCTCTCCTCTGCTAAGCCCAAAACCGTGTTATCTCCAAGACATAGCTCGGCCCACTACGACCCAACTCTTGAAGACAGTTCTAGCTAGCTCGGCCCAATTTGGCTACACATATTACCCTCTTAATTACCCCTTAATTCCATTTGCAGTGCATGATTGAGATTACTCTTTACGGCTGAGCAAAAATACTCATTCATGCTGATCTAACTAAAACTGCTCGGTCGCATAGTCCACTTAGCTCAAGACACTTTCATCAGTTGTACAATTCACCAACCAATCTGATACGTCATCCTTTCTAGGACATGTGGCTAGCCCCCATTGTGCCTGTACACATGTTCTAGTTGTCACGCACATCCCCCAAAATTTCTAATCGCCTCGCATTTTTGCCTTTTGTGTATATATACTTCATACACTCGAATGGGCGCCCACTATTGTTCATCTTCTTCCATTGCACTAACCCTAAAACCAGAGCTCCATCCCTTCATATTCTTGCATTTCTACCTCAGATCAAAACACATCCACTGCAACTGTAAGCTCACAATCGCACAAAGACACTTTTCTACTGGTTAGAATCTGATTTCAAGCCCAAATCAGCCAGTTTCACTCTTTTTGGTATCTTACTGTTGAGTTCTTCATGTTTTGAGTGTTATTTTGCTACCCATGCCCATAAACCATGCTAAAACACTCATAATTGCTGGAATCTCAGTAAAATTAGTCTTGGGATTAAACTAGGCCTTCAAACAACCCTCAGTTTTCTATTCTCTGTAATGAACACACTGATCTGGGGAAAATCAGTTAAGAACAATGAATTTGATCCAAAATCACACTAGAACCGAGCGAAATTCATGTTTGTTGTATCACTGGATAGCTAACTGAGCTAAACTATGGTGCAACCAGGCTAAAAACATTGCCTAAAGCCTGAACCGGGCTAAGACTAGCAGAGCTAAAAACTTGCTAGTTTATTATCATCGAGCTAAGTCCTTGCTTGTATTTTAGAGTTGAGATAAAACCTTGCTCAAACTCCGAAACAAATTGAATCCTTGCACGTTCATATCCTAAACTGAGCTACTATAGCTCAACATACACATCTCAATGACCGAGCTAAAAACAACGTTCGCACATTCTCTCAGCCATGCAACCTGCTTGATATTTCGTTACACTCTATACTTAATCTACACTGTTGTTTTAGCTCGGTCAATTATTTGAGCATAACACAATTCATTTTCGATCGTGCAGACTCAACTAGGCTTGGTCAGGCACACCTTCACAATTGCCCCTTGGCGACGCCATTCGGTCGAGCAAACACAAACCAATTTGCGACCGCGATATGAAGCCGAGCAAACCCACTAAGTTATAACTTAAGAACTATTCCCATGGGCAAGTACCGCTTCATGGTGAGCTCCCTAGGTGCCATAGTTGAATTCTGTGAGGATTATAATATTCCAAACGATGTTCAATTCGAACTGGACAAACAAGACATACTACCTTGGGACCGAACAGGGTTTTTTCCCTTTACTTTGATATCCATAGTTGAGGGTAGACTGCGCTTCCCGGTTAACCCTTGCTGTGTAAATTCCTAAGGCAAACCAGACTTTGCCCAACACAATTGCCCACAAATACATACAAAATAATAAACGGTATAGTTGAGCTAAACCATTGCCTAGGCCTCAATTTAGGCTTAACTGAGCTATTTCATCAATACATACTTGGCCAGACAGACAATGGTTGGTGCTATTACTTAAAAATAAAAAGAGGCCGTGAGAAGATCGTCAAAAGAAAACCGAACAAAGACTTGCATGATGACTACTTCTTGTAGGTCTCTGGCAACTATAAAGATGTTGAGACTCCAGTACTGGGTTGAAATATAAACTGTAAGAAGGGATCAGCTGGTATGCATAACACGGTCTTCTCTTTGCTTGATAGCACGATTTTCTTTCCTTATGCACATAACTTATATTGAATGCACCGAGCTGACACGTGCATTTTCCTTGACATATTTGGATGCTCTAAAAGAGATGTATGCCTATGCAAACCAGGATGCTTTCCGCTTCGTGCTAAGATACAAACAGAGAGATTAGACCGATCTACTCAACTTCAAGCTGACCTATTGATACAGCAGCAAGCGAAAAAATAAGGTTACAAACTTCCTCTTAGAGCCTTCAGGAGAACTTAATCCAACTTTGCTTGAAATCAACCTTATTTCTTTAACCAAAGAACAAGATATGGCTAAAAAGAGAGCACTCTGGGCCTTCATCACCGAACAAACTTCTTCAATGCCTACTGATGCCCAAACCAAGCAGCGTCCCACTAAGCAAATGAGGGTGGCCTTTGTTGCCTTTCAATGGCCAGGGCTTCTTTATCTCGGCCTAGTAAAAGGGACTGAGCTGCACCCCCCGAGCAGCACCTGGTCGACGAAGAAGAGACTGAACAATGAACTGTCGAGCTGTTTGATTTGGATACTCCGCTGGAGGGTAGCCGAATCGAGCGGGCTAGCCCCTTCCCTCCTCAGTATGGGCACCAGTCTTGACTTACAAGGGCCGAACTGTGACCACATCAGACTTTATCTACAAGGACCACCAATTGGCCTTTAATATGGCCAAGAGTCTCTGCCTTCCTGCCGACATGGAAAGACATGAGAACTCACTGACCTGAAGGGCCATCAGGTTGGCCATGAAGTGTTTGGTTCTGGTGAGTTATAAGTCTTTAGTTGTTGTCCTTTGTTTTTCTAATTGTTTGCTTGGTTATTTAACATCCAATGTGTTTCACAGGTCGTGCAGAAAAGTCAAGTGGCGTATCAGCGTGTGCTGGACTTGAAAAAGACTGCCAAAACGACCATTGTGGATAACAACAGAAAAGATGATGAGTTGAGGGAACTAAGGGTGCAGTTGGCCGAGATAAGTATCGAGTGGGACCAGCTGGCCGAGTAAGTTCGTATGGTTGTTGCGGATAAAGAGAATGCCTGAGTTAATAAAAAGAACAGATACTTGCGTGAGCTGAGAAACTCAAAGATACCAAAGATGATGAGATCAAGGCACTGGAGAAAAAAATAAAGGATGCTGAGGACCGAGGTTATGCAGATGGCGAGAAGGCTTACGTTCAGCAATACGAGACTGCCAAGGATATTTTCTTCAACTGTGGCTGGAAGGTGACAGCAAAAAAGCTCGGCCAGGCCATTGATTCAGAGGTCTTTCTAAATCCCCCTTTCCATTTATTCCAAGTTATATAGCGGCGTATGCCAACGCTGTGCAACAAAAATTGCTTAAGGTGGATGAAAAGGATAGCCCGATGACTAATGTCACTCCAGCCTTGCCATCTACTATCACAACGCGGCAGCCTAATGTTTCAACTTGGCAAGAGATTGCCAGCCAGACTTAGCAAAGCACCACCAGTAAAGAGGATATCGCCGATTTGATTGTTGAAGATGGTGTTGGTGCCGTGCTAACTAAAGGCAAACTTGATGACTTGACTGAACATGAGGATCTTGTGATATGACTTTAGTTTTTTGTTTTCTTTTTGTTTTGTTTTGTTGTTTTATC
This sequence comes from Camellia japonica, assembly GCA_030407325.1. Classification (NCBI taxonomy): domain Eukaryota; kingdom Viridiplantae; phylum Streptophyta; class Magnoliopsida; order Ericales; family Theaceae; genus Camellia; species Camellia japonica. The sequence continues at coordinate 116,776,604 of JAPPVO010000003.1, forward strand.
GCTTTCTTCTTTTTGTAATCAGGCTGTTTGCCTCTTTTTTGTAATTAGCTTTTGCATCAATGAAAATTCTATAACTTTTTGCTCGTCCAATTTGTTTTGATGTTTCAATCAAGTTTGAATGCATACTTTGTTGAACTATACAACTCGACAAAGGTTTCCAAAAACTTGGTAAATCCTACCCGGCAAAGATTTTTCAAAAAGTTAGTCAATCCTGCCGACCTACTTTGCCGAGCTAGCCAGCTGGGCAAAGGTTTTTCAAAAAAGTTGGTGAATCTTGCCAACCTACTTTGCTGAGCTAACCCACCGGATAGAGATTTTCCAAAAGTTAGTCAATCTTGCCAACCTACTTTGCCGAGTTAACTAGTCGGGCAAAGATTTTTCAAAGTTGGTCAATCTTGCCAACCCACTTTATCGAGCTAACTAGTTCGGTTAAAGATTTTGAAAAATTGGTCAATCCTGCCAATCTACTTTGCCGAGCTAACCAGTCGGGCAAAGATTTTCCAGAGTTGGTCGATCCTGCTAACCCACTTTGCCGAGCTATCAGCTCGGTCAAAGATTTCAAAAAGTTGGTCAATCTTGCTAACTTACTTTGCCGAGCTAACTAGTCGCGCAAAAATTTTTCAGAGTTTAGACCGAAGTAATACAATCATATAGTAAACTACAACAAGGCAAAGTCGGAAAAGAAAACTGTCTACTTATTTTATTAATGTTGAGCAAAATGAATGAAAAAATTACAAGTGTTGAAGCCAAAAATAAAATAACTTCAAGTTGGCTTTGTTCCATGGTCTTAGAACAGCTCGACTATCCATATCTTATAAGTGGTAAGCTCATTTTCTTCTAGCTCCACTACTTTATATGGTCTTTTCCAATTGGGTCCCAATTTGCCATCACCATACACCAAAGTGTTCCCCATGACTTTACGTAAAACCCAATCTCCCACTTTGAATTGCCTTGGATGCATTGCATTGTTATACTTTCTAGATAATTCTTGTTGATATGATGCAATGGGAATTAGAGCCCTCTCTCTTCATTCTTCTGCAAGGTCAAGTTCCAAGGTTACTGCTTCTCCATTCAAATTTGGGTCAAAGTTCTTGCTTCTGATAGTGGGAAGGCCAACTTCCAAAGGGATGACCGCTTCCATACCGTAGGCCAAGGCAAAGGGCTTTCCCCGGTTGATCGCCTTGGGATAGTTTGATAGGCCCATAAGACATGGGGGAACTCATCAACCTACTTTCCTTTTGTTTTCCAATCGTTTCTTTAAGCCCTCCAAGATCACTTTGTTCAAAGCTTCGGCTTGGCCATTGGCCTGAGGGTATGCCGGTGTAGAGTTGTAGAACTCTATCTTGTGCTCTTCACAAAATCCTCTGAAGATTCTTTTGTCAAATTGAGTGCTGTTATCTGATATCAAACCCTTGAAAATTCTAAACCGAGTTATGATGTTCTGTCAGACAAACTTTTTGACCTTTTTCTCCTTGATGGAGGCAAGTGCTTTTGCTTCAACCCACTTTGTGAAGTAATCAGTCATTGCAATGAAGAACTTCCTGTTGCCTGGCGCGATTGGGAGTGGTCCCACTATGTCTAAGCCCCATATTGCAAAAGGCTAAGTGCTGGCCAAAGGTAAGAGTTCTCTTTTCAATTGGTCGATTTAATACGCAAACTTTTGGTACTTTTCACACTTCTTGACATACTTCTCTACGTCTGCTTACATGCATGGCCACCAATATCCTTGTGAGATAGCTCAGTAAGCCAATGGCCTCCCCCTTGATGACTTCCACATATTCCTTCACGAATTTTGAACAAAAAGTCCTCAAACTTGCTAGGGTGGACACACTTCTAGTATGGCCCGGTGAAAGACTTTTTATACAACGCCAGAGATGGGAAAAGCCAAAACTACTGTGACTTTGCTTGAATTTTGTTCGCCTTCTTCTTGTCGTCTGGAAAAATCCTATCCTTTGAGAAGCTAATGATGGGGTCTATACAAGAAGGACCTAGCTCGGCGCACAATACCTCTGTCGCTTCAGGTTCTTCAAGGCTTGGCCTTGGTAGGAAGTCAATCAGCAAAGGGTTTGGAATAGAAGTGTCTAATATAGATGCGAAGCCGGCCAACTTATCCGCCTTATTGTTTTTATCTCGGCCGATTTGTTCTATCCTGACAACTTCAAATTTCTTGATTTCTGTTCTGACTAACTCCTGATACATAGCCATCATGTTGTCCTTTGCTTCGTACTCACCAGATATTTGGTTAACCACCAATTAGGAGTCATTGTACATCATTAGCTCGGTAGCCTTCATCTAGAAAGCAGACTTCAAACTAGCCAAAAGTGCTTCGTACTCTGTTTCGTTATTGGATGCTGGAAATCCAAGTTTGATCGACTGTTTAATAGTCAGGCCATTTGGTGAGATGAGGACTATTCCCAGTTTGGCTCCATGCCTATTAGAACTCCATCCATGAAAAAATTCCACATCTTTCCTATGAACAACTTCCAACAAGTAGAAGGGTCTGAAGATGTTTTGTTGTTTGGTACTTCAATTATTTCTTCCAAGTCTTTGTCCTCCGTTTGTTTGTCAATCTTTTTGCTCGATAGCCTTACCATTTCCTTTTTAGGCACGTCATCGAAAATCACGCTTGTCGTTGCATGACTTACTTCATCAGCCCCTAGTAATATATCATTGACCTTAGTAGGCGGTGCAACCACTGCCAGGTTCAATGGCACATTGTGCGATTCCTCCGCTTGAAGTGGTAATTCAACTTGTTGCTGGGTAGTAGGAGTTTGCGCTATTCCTGCGGCACTCCCCCTCATTTGTTCAGCTTCCTTAGTTATGTCAACCGGGCAAATGGAATGACTTCCAAGAGCAAACTCCATCACAAAGCCTACCAATGCTTGGGCCTTTATTTCCATTCTAGGTTGAAACTTGATGTCGAACTGTCCTAACTCCACTGCCACTTTAATATCCTTTTAGAAAAATCAGCCTTTTGAAATAGGGCCTTTAAAGGAAATGTGATCAATACCACAACAATGTGCATGTGGAAGTAGTGCGGCAACTTCCTTGATGCCATCATTAGAGCCAAGGCAAGCTTCTCTAGCGGCAAGTATTTTGTTTTGACGCCTAGCATTGTCTTGCTCATGTAGAAGATGGGCAAATGTTGTATTCCTTCTACGCGCACCAACACTGCACTAACGGTGTGTTGAGAGACTGCAAGGTATAGGTATAGCTATTTTCCAAATACTGGGGTCACTAAAAGTAGTGGAAAAGACAAGCACTTCCTCAACTTTTCTAGAGCTCTGTCACACTCGATGTCCTACTCGAACTTCGACTTAAGTGCCTGGAAGAGTCGTCTGTATTGGTCTGACAACCGACTTATGAACCTATTTAGTGTGGCAGCTAACCCCGTCAGATGCTGTAATTCCTTAATAGTGTTTGGCCTTTCAAGTTCCTAAATGGCCTTGATTTGGGAAGGATCTGCCTCTATTCCATGGTTGGCCACCAAGAAGCCCAGAAATTTACCCTATCTTATGCCAAATGCACACTTGGATGCATTTAGCTATAGCTTGTGAGTCTTCAAAATCCGGAGCATCTCTACTAGGTCGCTGAGATGGTTTGACTCATCCTTGCTCTTGATTACTATATCGTCGATGTAAGCCTCTATTGTTCTGCCTAACAGTGGCGCAAACATCTCAGTGACCATTTGTTGAAATATTGTCCCTGTATTTTTCAAGCTAAAGGGCATGACCTTGTAGTAATACAATCCCCTTGGGGTTGTGAATGAAGTGATCTCTTAATATGGCTTGTACATAGCGATCTGGTGATATCCACGATATGCATCCAGAAAGCTGAGTCGGTTGTGGCCTGCTACTAGGTCCATTAATTGATCAATCCTTTGCAAAGAAAAACTGTCCTTTAGGCACGTTCTTTTTTGGCACGACCACTGTGTTTGAGATCTAGTTAGGATAATACACTTTTTTGATTGCACCTGCTTCCAGCAGGTTCCTCACTTCTTCGACCATTACATCGGCGTGGTGTAGAGCCAATCTGCGTGTTCTTTGTATGATCGGTTTGGCAATAAGCTTGTCATTGAGTTGGTGGTAGATGAAGTTTGAATCAATGCTAAGCATGTCATATGGCGTCCAGGTAAACACTTCGAGATTGGAGATCAAAAAATACATGATCTCCTTTCTCTTAGTGCTGGACAATGATGAGCTGAGCTAGAAAGTGCGGCTGTCATTCATTGTGACGAAGCATTGCTTAGACATGATTCGGTCTCCCAAAACATCTTCAATTACCCCGGCTTCGTTTGGGAACCAAATTACTTGATGGTAGGTTGATGCTACCGCTTACATGGCATGCAACCATGCTCTCTTAAGGATGATGTTGTAAATGGAGGGGACTTTCAAAACCCAAAAATCCACTTGTTTAACCATCGGCCTACTTTGATCGGAAGAATTATCTTGCCAATCGGCCATTCAGGTATTGAATTAAAACCCACCAAAGGCGATGCAGCTGGCGCCAAATCCCTATCATCCAACTTCAATTTCTTGAAGGTCTCGTAGTGCATAATCTTACATGAACTCCCCTAATCGATCAATATCCTCTTGATATCAAAATTCCTAATGCACAAAGTAACCATTAGCGCGTTATTATACGGGTTCTGCAACCTTGTTAAGTCTCTGTCAGAGAAAGAGATTACATTATTTGTCTCTGTCTTCCCTTTCTTCAAGGTTGGCTGAGCACTTAGCACTTCCCTCATGTGTTCCGCCTTTTTTATTATCCCACTGAGCTCTCAGACTCGTTTATGCTCAATGATCCCACGGATCACGGTGATCACGCCTTAAGGTGAACCATCACTGGCATTCCGTCCGACATATTTCTTTCTTGAGGGGCTGACCGAGCTCTCTCTTCAATATAATGGTCTAGGTGGCCTACCAGCACTAGTTCCTCCAGATGCTGCTTCAACGGTGTGCAATCTTCAATTCAGTGCCCAAATTGCGCTTCACCTAATTTGGCTGGCCACTAAACAAAAGGTTCATCATGTATCTCGCTAAGGATGCGGTATATGGGCTTCTTGAAAACTGTTGTAATAGTCGTGCGGACTTTCAACTTTTTGGCCTTTTTTCTTTGCTATTCTAGGGAGCGTCACTGTGATTACCATAGTTCTACCTTCCTTTCTTTCCAACCGTGTTAACTTTGGCCGAAGTTTTTTTGTCCGACATCACTTTTGTGCTAGACTTTGCCTTTGCAGGGGTGCCATCCTCCTTCATCTTGCTGTGTTGGTGCACTCTTTCCATCAAAGCTTCTATGGTAAGGGGTGGAGTCATGGTCATGGAATCTCTCAATCTGTGCCTAACTGGAAGTCCACACATGTACTGGGCAATAACTAGGTTGGTGGGACACTCTCCTATTTGGTTGAATGTCTCTCAATACCTGTTGTTGTAAGACTTCAGTGTCTCTTTCTCGCCCATGTCAATGGCGAGCAATTGGTCAATCTTCATAGGCATCTTGGTGTTTGTTTTGAACCTGGTGACAAACACCTCTGTGAGTTGTGCCCGAGAGGTAATGTTGCCCTCTGGTAATCTCTCAAACCAAGTCAAGCCTAGGTTGCCAAGGCTTGATGAAAACATTATGCACATCAAGGCCTTATTCCGCCTATGTATAGCCGTCACTTGTTAAAAGTTGTTAAGGTGCTTGTAAGGATCCGATTTCCCATCGTAGATTGTGAACTTGGGTTGGTTAAAGCCCACCGGCAGAGGCGCATTCTCAATTGTTGGTATGAACGGTGAACTCTGCAATCTGGCCAGTGCTCTGTTCGCTAGCTCATAAGCAAGGTGCGACATTGGCATTGTAATCTTGACGCTTCCATACATCCTCGGAGCGAATCGCTGTAAAGCAGATACCCTTTAGGGGTCCTGCGCTTAGGCAACTTCTCTCCTTCGTGCCCTTTTCCCTAGGACAGTCTATAAATCTTCTAATCTGGGCATCTCTGTGTATCGCCAAGATGTCTGATAAGAGTGCGAGGGTCGATGTTTCCCTCAGTGTATGATCTTTCAAACCTCGTCCTCTCAGACTTGGAGTAACGAGTTCTGGAAGTCCTTGACTGGGAGCTGCCTGTCTTAAGGCTTCTACTCCCAGAGTGTGTAGGTGCAACGTATCTATCATGATCTCCAGAATGACGAGATCACGTCCGATTTTCATGGATTTCTACTTTAGCCATGCCTTTACCTCTTACTTGGCGCTTCAAAGCCTTTATGTCTGTCGCCATCCTTCTTATCAACTCATCATGTTCCCTCATGCGATCCTCCAGAACTTGGGTATCTGTTCGTCGCCTTTGTCCATCTGGGCTTTAGAGTGACGAGGGCTCAAACCTCACTTTTCTCGTGCACCATTGTGAGAGTTCCATCGTTGAGGGTCTAAGTCCACCATGGGCAGAGCAGGACGCAAATCCTCTCACCTCATGTTCTTTTCCAACGTTTGGCCATCGATGGCAGAATGCAACAGATCTTCATTGTGCGCCATTAAGGCTTACTGAAGGAAAACTTGATCAAAAGGTAAGTTCTCTGAGATTTTTCCACAAATGGCGCCAATTGTACGAGCACGAAATAATCTTCACTCGTATAATCCTGTTGATCAAGCTTGCTATAACAACCCTAATCTGTGATTAGCCTATGATCCTTGATTAAGACTGCTAATACGTAATTAAGATGAAAATTCAACGTTAATTATATGTGTTATATGTTATTTGCATTTATATTTGTTTGTCATAGAAAGATCTGTCTGTGTTTCTGTTTTTTATGTGAATTGAAGGTTTTATCAGCCACAGAATGTGAAATTAACTGAGAATACATGCTAATTAGCATTTTTAGAATTTTATGGTAGGTTGAATGAGAATTCGATTCGGAATGAAATAATTAGATTATATTCAATTAGACTTAAGCTTAATTATCTATCTTTAATTATATTTGATTTAACTAGCCTATACAAGGAGAATTGGACTCCACTAGTTCATTTTAGACCTCTTCATTCCGTCATCTTTGAGCCTACAACCGTTGGAGAGAGAGAGAGAGAGAGAGAGAGAGAGAGAGGAGAAATAAATCAAGCTCAACTAGGGAGATTGCTAGAGAATTTGAAGGAATTGGCTTGAACTTAGTTAGAATTTGAGAAATTGAGATTTGTAGGTAAGAAATCCAACCCTTAAGTTATGTAGTTGACTCACTGAAATTGTGGATTCAAAAGATAATGAAAGATTAATGCATGAATGAACTAATGAAGTAGGAAAGAAGAAGATTAGAGCATGCATGTGCATTTCATAGTATTTTAAAGTTGATTTCAAGTAATTCTTCCATGCATGTCATGTTTTCAACTTAGTTTTGAGACTTTATCATGTTTTCCATCAATTTACCTTGTTTGAGCATGATTTGAAGGGTTTAAGTTCAAAGAAATTACATGCATGTTTGTATCATGAGTATTGAGCTTGAATTTACCATAATTCACTTGCTTTTGGGGCATGATTTTGCAAAATGATTTTGAATTCAAAAAGTTTTACAAGTTTACATATGTTTTCTCAAGTTTTTGGCCCAAAAGGATGTGTTTTGATGCTTTGAAAATGGATTTTTAACTTATATCAGCAATCTAGAAATTCCAGAATTTGCACTCTCTACTTGAGCGGTGGAGTCTACGCTCGAGCGGAGAACGCGAGTTTCCAGTACTTTTGTAGAGTTTGGAGGTTTGCTCGAGCGGCAAAACCTGCACTCGAGCCACCACCATTGTTTTCGACCCTTCGCTCGAGCGACAAAAGTTGCACTCAAGAGTAAAATGAGAGCTCCCAGAAGTTTTATAGACTTTTGTAGACCGCTCGAGCGTGAGAAGTTGTGCTCGAGCGAAGGCCTTGTTTACCTTGTCTTGCGCTCAAGCAACGGTCGAGAGCTCGTCGAGCGAAAAATCAAGCAACCAATACTTTTGTAGACTTTTCACACTGCTCGAGAGACAGAAGTTGCGCTCAAGTGGACTGCCTTGTTTTTGAAAATTTGACTAAGTGTTTCAAGTTACATTTTGGTATCCTCATTGCATCTTAGGAATTCCTAAGCCCTAATTGAGACGCAATGATGAGGATAAGGATTAGAAACACACCAAGATAGAAAAGAAATAAGTTTAGTGTTTTCCAAGCGTGCGTTTCAATGTGTATCCGTTATGTGTTTGTGTATCACGCGCCATAGATCGTTCATCTGCGTATTTTGACTTTTCTGCTATTGGAGCTATTTGTGAGTAACAACTTTGTAAAGATATGTTGATTATAAGTGTTTTACGAAGGATAAAATATGATTTGTTTTATAAAATGCTATTTTGTGAATTATGAATGAATGTCCATTTTTTTTTCTAAAATATACTTGTGGCATCCTTAGTTCACGTGGTCCTCGCTAGGGGTGACAATACCGTGACCCATGTGTACGTGGCCTTTGTCCGGGGGTAACAATACCGTGATTTATGTTCATGTGGCCCTTGCCTTGGGGTAACAATAGCGAGGCCTATGTTCATGTGGCCCTTGCATGGGGGTATAATACCATGGCTATTTGTGTACAAGATATTAACATTTATGGTTGTCGGTACTGATTATGCATGTGGGTCTTATGATCAATTTGATCTGATAGCCAACGGATGTATCACATATAACTGCTTATAAAATCTGTATAAGTATGTGAATCTGAATCTGTTTCTGATATGAACTTTGATTTCTGATTCTATATTGGACATCATTTATAACTCTTTACTCGGTTGTTATTCATTGGGCTCCAGCTTGCCGTATTGTTTATGTATGTAGGTGATTAGGCATGGGACTAGGCTCAGTGATGTTCACCTGGAGATCCTTTGAGTCAGCCAACCGGTGTGCCTCTCGAGGAGGTTCCGAAATGTTTTGTGATCGAGTTTTGTGAACATGATGCAAGTTTAAGGTTTTTTTTTTTTTTTTTGGGGTCAGTTTCTTTGGGTTTATCTGTATCTATGGTGATGTAAGACTGACACTCTGATGGCGTTACATATGTTGTAAATATAAGTTTTAAATTTTCTGTCCCATGTATGTCTACACAGCTCTATGGACGTTGTATGTTTATATTTGCTTTCGCTAGCCCCTGTATTTTGTTTATTCTATTCAAAGGCCTTGGGTAATTCCAGGATTACTGGCTGGTTACGAAACTAAACCTATAGGGGCGGGTTTGGGTCGTGACACTTGCACTCCTCCAAACATTGTCGTAACACCTGAAATCACAAACGTGAGCTAACCAACGGGTGTGTGCCGGAAACTCCTCCGATGCCTAAGTCAACAAATAGACTAAGGAAGCCAAAGCTCTGTGAATTCGAGAGTCAAAATTGCAATACTTGAGATTAGGGTTTGGTTTGAGCTTTTGTAGGTTCTGCATGGCATAATCCTAGTAGGATTCTAACTCTCCTTTGTAGAGTCTTCCTAGGAATCACATTCCTAAAGGATAAACACCCCCCTCACTGTAAGCCAAGTAAGATGGTACAACTCTTTACTCAGTTTCCTATCAATCAGCCGAGCTAACTTTGCTTTGTCCGTTATTGCCCTAGCCCTGCAACACGCAGTGCCGTGCCAAGATTGCATGGTGCGCCACCATGCTAACATTGCGCAACTCTTTTCCTAGCTTGGCCACACCTCTATTCTCGGTCCGTTTGACCGCCTTTCCTTGTAGCTCGGTCAAGGTGTTGACCGCCGTTAGGCCAGGTCCAAGGATGTGGGCTTTTGATATTCCGGTCAAACATCTTTGACTGGCCTGTCCTCTGCTCGGCCCAAAACCATGCTATCTCCAAGACATAGCTCAGCCCACTAAGTGGCCCAACTCTTGAAGACGGTTTCCAGCTAGCTCGGCCCAATTTGGCTACATAAATTACCCTCTCAATGACCTACACATAGAGAACTGCAAGATGAATGATTTGAAAAATCATCAGAGCATGAACTCTGGTTAGCCCACGTATCCAACGGGAGAGAAGTTAGATTATAATTATCGCCTATCAATTGAAAAAAAATTAGATGTAAGAAAATAAATTCTTTTAAGTCCTAGCTATGTTAATCAAAGATCATATCTTGCTTAGATTGGTATGATGAGAATTTTACCCACAAAAGCGAACTATTGAGTTTTGTTAATCAGATAATCAGAATCTCTGCATCTTATTACATATAAGAGGTTAAGAATTTGAGTATTGTCTCATGCAAGATTTTTCTCTCCTCACGCTATGGCCTCCCCGTTTTAAAAAAAAAAAAGTAGAATAATAATATAGAATTAGAATTTTTGTATAATGAGGTGCCTTATGGTTTTTTCATTTATACTCAGAAAACCTATCATTGTCCCTATTACTTCCTTCTTTCACAAATGCCGTTAACAAATCATTTTGGATATGTTTTTGTATAAAATTATGTTTTGTAAATATTATTGACACATCATCTTAAATATATATTTTCATATAATTTTATGAAATATATATATATATAAAATTTTACTAGCTTTACATCCTTAGTTCTGTATGAACTGTCAAGTGAAAACTTCCATAATTTTCCAACTATAAAAAAGTAAAATAAAAATATATTATAGTTCACGTTCCTTTCGCTCCTCTACTAATTTCAAGATTGTTAGAATTTGATAAAATGATGCAGCAACGATTCAGAGTATTAATTTTGGTTTTTTAATAGAGCAGTAATGACATGGTAGGGAGGAAAAAAAAAAAAAATCAAGACCAAAATATTACATCACAATAGGTGAGACTCACTACTAACTCATTAAAGCTGGCTTTAGAGCTCAAGAATTAGAATTTCAAAGCATTTTTCAAAATGATGAAATCAACATCCTACCTGCACGGGCATTGAATTAATGCAACATCTATTTTTATCTAATGAGAGATGATTTTCCTTTTTTTTTTTTTGGTACAACGGAAAAAATGAGAGAGATGATTTTCACAGTCCACATAACACACACACACACAAGTCAACCACCTAATCTAAACATTTTTTTAACAGTTTTGATGACTTCATTATGAACTGTGGTACCAACCTAACCTTTACTTATTGAGACAGATTTGGGACCCCTCAAAAGGGTGATGCTAATCATGTTTTCTTGCTGAATTCTGGACTCTCAAATGGAAAATAGAAAAAGATAGCAATTCAAAAAATTGTCAAGAAATTTTTCTTGAAAGTATGATGTGGTTCATATTTAATTTTTATATAATGAGATTTATATTTGAAATGAATCTTAACAACATAATAATTTTTTGAGCTGGGCATCTCTCCAGTCTACAATTGGATTGGAGAGGTGTTGTTCGGTCCAATGGAACCATTTTTAGGCCCCATTTTGATAATTTGAACCGTCATATTTTAGAATTCATCGAATACATTATTCCTATAAAAAATCAAGTTGATCGAATAACAACAACCACATGTTCAGATCAGTTTTGTATGAACCGTTTATTTTCGAACCGTTTATTTTTTTCATAGAAAAATGATCTGAACACGTTTATGCTGTTATCTGATCGACTTGACTTTTGGTAGGAATGATATACTCGATGAACTTTAAAATATAAAAACGGTTCGAATAATCGAAACGGGTCTAAAATTGGATCCATTGGGCTAAACAACAGGTCTCTAGTCCAATTATGAACTAGAGAGAAGCCCATCTCTAATTTTTGTTAGGTAATTTTTTTTGGGTCCTATCTAGTAAAAATACTATACAAACTAATAAATTTTATAAATTTTTTTAGTAACTAATTTGTCATGCAATTACAAAAATTTAAAAATTAAAATATAATTTACTTCAATGATATGATAAATGTTATATCAATAAACAAAAAAATTATAAAATTTATTAGTGAAAAATCTAAAAACTCTTAAGATAGTGATTTGTGATTATGATTCAATTTAAAATAACCAATAACAATCTCAACCAAACAATCAATAACAAATCGACACAACGACTTAACGTGAAAAAATCACAATTGGACTTCTCCAATTGTGATAAAAAAATCACGGGTTAAAGTTACAAAATAATCTATTAAGAAGATAAAAAAGAATTACACACGAGAACTCACAATTACCTCTCGAATCTAGGCCCGAATTGAATCGAACCCGATGTGCATCTCTCACCACCATCTTCACCTTAGCATTGTTTTGCCCAACATTGAATTTACAACGCCGATGTTGAATCTACGACGATGAGTCATTCTAGAATCCACAAAAGCTTCAAACCCAAGTTCTCTGAAATCCACTAGTGAACACCTCTCTCTTTTTTTAAATGAAAGAACAAAATAACCCTTGATGATAGTCAATATGTAGCTCGTTGATCAATTGATCACCCTCAAATCATCAAGGAAAATAATATATAAACACCCTCCAAGATAGTACACTTTGTTTTCTTTTCCTCTCTAAGAATTTGGATGGGTTCAACTCTAAAAATAGCAAATGACGCTCTTTATACTAAACAGAGCGGCAAAAACCGCTTGAGCGCTTACTTTACCGCTTGAGCGGTGTGACTAAAGGAGATACTCACATATAGGTCAACTGTTCGAGTCCAACATCTACCGCTAGAGCGATAAAACATGTTTTCTAGAAGTTCGAAATGCAGACAGAGATATTGGATGAACCACTTCACCACTTGAGCGCACAAAAGACCACTTGAGTGGTTAAGCGAAGTGACAAATAAGGAATGCTCAAAACAAGATACAAAATATCAGTACAAACTCCTCTACTTAGGTACAACTCATGTTGGATTTATATTTAAAACTGAATGGAATTTTGTCTAACGGAATTGCCAACTATAAAAGCCAAACAATTTGTTTGTATAATATTGATTTTGTCAAATTCACTTAAATTGTGTTTGATTTTTGAATATAGAGATTGATTTGTGAAGCGAAAAAAGAAAAAAGAAAAATATGAATGACATGGAAATTAAATTTCTATCATTACATTTCCCCCAAACACCTCCCAAATCTAAAATCCAAACATAATTTTAAAAGCTCAACACGTCACAATAGTGGAGTCGACATTGAAAATGTGAACATGTCATTTAGGAGTGCCTAACTTGTATTATTTTTTCTTAGCTTAAATCTTTTTCTTGGTGACTTTAATGTTTAGGCCCAAGAAGACTTGAAAATAGGACTCAAGCTTATATTTTATTAAAAAAAGAAAAAAATGATACACTCTTACAAAAGAAGATATGAGAAAGAGTTACCTTAGATATTTTGATAGATTGTTATATTATTAAATTTGAAAAATAAGTATAATTTTGAATCTGTAAGCATCACCCTTACAAAAATGTGAATAAAGCACCTATATTGAAAATGTGTAACGTGTACTTTAGGTGGGGCCTAATTTGTAGACATTTTCTTACCTAATCTTGGTGACTTTCATGCTTTAGGCCCAAGAAGACTTGAAAATAGAATTCTAGCCCATGTTTTGTTTTAAAAAAATGTGAATAGATCACAAAATATAATGCTTAGTCAGCAAAGTGAAAAAGGGAAGAAGAGAATCCAATCATGTTTCTCAAATACCATTCAGCCTTCTTTCACCTTTGAAAGATTCATGTGCTGAAAGAACTGAATTAAAAATGAACTTCCTAAAAAATGACTTACAAAATTTTTATTGACGAGTCATTTTGTAAACTATGATGAAAAATAATTTCTTTACAAAATATTTTGGGTAAAGTATCAATAAATTTCAAATAGAAATCTTATGAACTATTTGGTTCTTTTTTTTGTGTGTCATGGACCCAAAAGTCCTATTCTAGTGTGAATTATCTAAACAACCAAGTATAAATGTGCGCGTGTCATGTGTTGAGAGATAAATGTGAATTTTCTCATAATATTGAAATTACTAAACGTAATATTTCAAAAAAAAACTCTTTAGTGTATTTTTCTCAAAGGTAACACTTCAATGTAACACATTAAAAAACCCCCAAGTGTACTTTCCTCAAACATAATAGCATAACATTCAAAAAAAACTCTTTAATGTATTTTTCCCAAACGTAACACTTCAATGTAACACATTAAAAAACCCCCAGGTGTACTTTCCTCAAACGTAACAACATAACATTCCAAAAAAACTCTTTAATGTATTTTTCCTAAACGTAACACTCTAATCAATGTAACACACAAAAACTTTGACACTCCAAAAATTTAACACTCTAATGTAACACACTAAAAAATTCCTTAGTGTACTTTTCTTAAATGTAATAACGTAACATTCAAAAAAAAAAATTTAGTGTATTTCTTCCAAACGTAACACTCCAATCAATGTAACACATAAAAATTCCTTAGTGCATTTTTTTTTCTCCCAAACGTAGCACTCTAATGTAATACTAGAAAATTATATTAACAGAAATGTAGATTTTTACACTCAACAACCAACACTTCAACTACCAATCGATCCAATTTTTTTTTCCACACCTCACCTTTCCATTCCCATCCCAAAAATGAATTACCAAATTGGAAATATAAATCACAAAAAGGCATTCATTTAAACTCAAATGACACCAAATCAAACAAATATAACTTTTTAAAAATAAAAAGAATTAATTGATTCATAAGAAAACTCTTAAGACTAAATGAATTAACATTCCCATATATGATTTATGAATAAATTTTCTAAATATTTTACTTAGTTTTTTTTGTTTAACTAAATAATTAAAAATACACAAAATATTTTATATCAAAACAAACGCAACCTCCTAAAACAAATAGCGGCATAAAAAGCAACATAGCATGAGGGTAACATCCCACAAATCTAGCTAACTCAAACACTTCTAAGAATAGGACAATCCAAGAATGTGTATTCCCCTTTGTAGACACCCCATTTTTGACCGTCCTTAAGACTTGGACGTCATCGTTTGAACAACTCGATGATCATCCATGTTTGTGTTCGTCCTGACTTCTCGGAGGTTTCAGCCGCGTGTCTTGCCTCGAGATCTCTCGACTTGTGTTTTTGCTTCTGAGGGCAGGGAATGGCTTGTTGGCCACCCCAACACCTCACCGGCCATGCCTTGAGGCCACCGGCCCTCTTTTCTTGCCACCGGCCATTGGTGATGGCCGGTCGGCACTTTGTTTGGTCGGCCGACCATTAATTTGGCCGATTGACTCCTTTTTTGGCCGAGACCTTTTTTTGGGGAGGCTTGACCCTTTTGAACCCCTTGTTTTAGCTTCTTGAGGAAGCTTGAACCTTTTGAGCCCTTGGTTTAGCTTCTCCAAGAAGCTTGAACCTTTTGAACCCTTGGTTTAGCTTCTTGAGGAAGCTTCAACCTTTTGAACCCTTGGTTTAGCTTCTCCAAGAAGCTTGAACCTTTTGCACCCTTGGTTTAGCTTCTCCAAGAAGTTTGAACCCTTTGCTCTAGTTTCTCCAAGAAGCTTGAACCTTTCTTAGCTTCTTGGAGAAGCTTGGCCCTTTTGCTCCAAGCTTCTTAGAGAAGCTTGGACCTTTGGGTCAGCTTCCTTGATAAGCTTGACCCCTTGACCCTTTTTATGTTAGCTTCTCTTAGAAGCTTGGCACCTTGCCTCGGCCTATATAAGGAGAGCCTCTCCTTCCATTTCAAGGGTTAGAAAAATCTGATATATATCATATATATATCACTCCCTCTCTATATCTCCTTCTCTCTCTACATTTGTGTGGGTTAGAGGGTGCAAAAGGGTCTAGTTCTTGGCCATTTGAACTACACCTCCTAGCATAACACCTCTATCATCCATCCAAGCACCTTGGAGCTGATTTTCAGAGGTTGAGGGTTGCATTTTTGGGTCTAAAGGCTGCTGGTTCTTACTGGTCTTCAAAGGTAACTTCTTACCCTCTTTATTCCCCGTTTTTGCACACACTTTTAGCCTGTCTTGCATGCTATTTTGGGCTTTGTCATAAACTGAAAAAAGTCTTATTTTGAGCTCCTCTTGAAGTTTCTTTAGGACCACTTTTGTGTTTGGGGTCGTTTACCCCCTCTTAGGCCTTGTTTGGCCCCCATTTTGTGCTATTTTTGGTGAGCTCCGGGACCACTTTGTTTGGGCCTCCTCACCACTGAAATCTTGAGGGATTTCAGTGGTGAGGATGGTGGTTTGAGGTCCTAAGAAGGAGAGGGCCATCCCCTCTCCTTGTTGTCTTCAATATGTGCCATTTTTGCCTCATGTGTGAGCACCATTTTTAGGTTCATGTTGGCCATGTATTAAGTTGTATTTGTGCTTATTATGCCATGATATAGAACTATTTTTGATTGGTTTAGACACACCATGCTTAGCTGGCATACATGTCTTGTAATGCCATGATTTGCCTTAACATGTGCCTAGCATTTAGACTACCATGCTCATGTGTTTTGGCCTAGCTTTGTGAAGTTTTTATGCTTGTTTTAGTATGCTAAGGGACTGTTTTTGGTCATTTGAGTCATCCATGCTTTGCTTTGTATAGCTACCATGAAAACTCTCTTGTATGCCTTGAGCATTGACCCCTCTAGCATGCCATCCTTGCATCATTTCAGTGGTTTGGAACCACTTGTCATGTTATTTCAATCCTTGTGGCATACCTATATGCTTGCATTTGATACCCCTTTAATGCGTTAAGAGGTTGTTGTCTTATACTTCTTGTTTGGGCCCTTGTGCACGCTTCCATACTTAAGCCATTTAGATGCCATCTAGGTGGGTTTTGAGGCTCATTTTAGCATGTCACATCTCTGTTTTCAGTCACTTAATTCATGCCATGTGTGGTTGCACTAAGTGTAGTTCAATGCTTCTTTGGTGAGCCTTAGGCTTTAGACCATTTGTTGTATGCTATGCTTGTCTTGTTTGCTTGGTTTGGCACCATCATTAACATGATTTTCAGAGCTTACATTGCATGCCATATGCCCATGTTGTTCCTCTTTTAAGTGTGCTTAAAAGTTGTCTCTATGTGCCTAAGTGTTGGATCTTGCATGCATGCCTATTTGTATGTGTTTTGGTTTCCATTCTTGAGCATGTTGGCCACTGTTTTGGACCTAGTAGAGAGCTGTCCAAGTTAGTGTAAAACCATCTTCACATGTTGTTGCTCGCATGTCTTGTATATGGTTGCATGCTTGCTCGCTCCATTTCATCATGTTGTTACATGTTTGTGTGTTGTCCATGTTCATGTTTGCATGCTTGCCCTCATGTTCGTATTGTATGCTTAGTTCCATGCCTAGGTTGCATTCAATCTTGCATGCATGCCTTGTCTCTTGACCAAGTGATAGAGATTGGGCTTTATGTGTTTGTCTGTGTGCATTACATTTGAAATCAAAATGCACAAATTGGCTTCTTGGGCCATCACGCATTGAAATGCACGATTGGTGGTCCGAGGGTCGAGTCCCAAACTCCTTTGAGTCATGAACATGATAAGGAGTGGGTTGGTGCATACATTTGCTTGAAATGCACTGCCATGCTATGTTTTGCCCTCTGCTGCTGTCAAAACAGGTTTCTGCAGGAAGATATGGCCGGTTGACTACATACAGTGCCGACCGACCATGCATGGATAGCCGAGAGCTAAATGGATGGTCGATGACCATCCTGCCATGGCCGGTGATGATTCCACTTGGTCCGTGGTGTTCCACAATGTCCAGAGATTGTTCCTTGGGAATTGTGCAATTTTCAGAGGAGTAGAGTAGGGAAAACAGAGGCAGCTTGTGCATGGCATTGGATTTCCGAGCGAAGCCAATCCGAGCATGTGTGCATCCCTCTTCCCGAGGCCTTTTACAGCTTTCCTTAGCTTAATTGATTTGTTAATTAATTAGGTGGTCTGTAAATTATTTAATTAGCTTGTAGGTTAATAAATTTGTATATTCTTTTGGTCCCTCCGAGCGAGGGCAAATTTGTAATAAGTGTGGGTGCGTGTGTTCATGTCTTCCAACCCCCATTTCTTTCTCCCTTTTACTTACCTGCTTTTGATGGTTAGTATTAGGGCATATTTAAATTAGCATGCCTTATGCTATGCATGCGTGCATCCATACATTTGTCTTGCATACACCGGGCTCGGCGCATCATACTAACTGTATTGTATTTCAATTCCAAGTTGAATACATGTTATTTGTAGCATCTCATATGCCATCTTAGATTAGTCGAGCCTATTCTAGCTACATTTTGCCTGTGTTGCATTAGCCATCTTAACATGAACTAGGATCATGCATTGATTACTAACTAGTTTCTGTTTTGGCTTAGAGTACTAGGTAAGCTTTTATGCTTTAGCATCCTTGCATGCGTGTGAGTGTTTGCCATGACAGCATGCTTGCTATGAGGCTAATTGCTTATGTGATATAACTGCCTGAATGCCTGTGGGTGAAGGTTGGATTGTTTGAATTGGAATAATTCATTGAAATCCATATTTTAGCCTACTTGCGAGTAGCAAATCTCAAACCATTTTCAAACAAATGGATATGCAATGCTTTGTTCCAAATTAGGCGATCTAGTTTATACTTGTTTTGCTGTGCGCATCACGTAGTAATTTTAGGCTAATTAACCGGAATAAGAGCACTTAATGTTTTCAAAACAAGATATCATGATTAGTACAGGCCGATCTTTGATCGGGCGAGCGGGGGTGCTCATAGTTGACCTTCCCCAATCGTACCCAAGTTCCCGAGTCGAGGCAACTTTGGTGATGAAGGACACGTGGCCTTAGGCAAACGAGTCAGGGTTTCCTAAATTCCCCTATTAAAAAATATTTAGGTGGCGACTCTGTATCTGGCAAAGCAGTCCATGTTTGGCACTTCTTTACAAAAATCTGTTTTCTAAAACGATTTGCCGAATTTGGACTCTTTGGTTCAGATTTAGAACCGTGACAATTGAGTCCGAACTGTGGGGTGAGGCCCTTACGCGGGGTGCATCCACACCCTTTCACTAAACAATAGAATTATGTGGAGACATAATTTTGAGTTATTCACGTGGTTTAAGTGGTTAGTTGATGTGTCACGTGGACAGTTTTGTCTAAATTTGAGATATTCGAATAGAGGATAAGAGTTTTAAATGATAACAAACTATCTGTTTAGATAGGTGAGAACTTTTGAGAGTGTTAATCTTAATCCGAAATGAAGGAGTCCTTGATAAATTACATTTTTTGACAGACTTCTAAGGGATGAGGGTACTAATCATTATATAAAGAAGGCACCCCATAGATATAAAGTACATTTTTATTGAGAGTTATATACTTGAGTTGATTATCATTGTGAGATTTGTTGACTAACTTGGTTATCGGAGTGTCCCGGGTGGACGAGCCATTGGATTTGTTACTTATGCATGTGTTGGAGTTATTTAGTACATGTGTTCTTCGGTTTAGTTCCCAAAATTTCGGGAAAAGAATTTGATTTGGTTGTGAGGTCATATTTTAACATCCATAAATTCAAAGTTAAATTGTCCCACCCCCACCCCCCCTCCCCCCAAAAAAGAAGGGAAAATTACAAGAAAAAAAAAAAAATATTCAAGATTTGAGCTTTATAACAAAATAAACACTAAGTTTTTAATTTTATCAATTTAAATTCTAATTATTTGATTTGTTTTAAAAAAATATCCATTTTCTTTGAGTTTAATGACTAAAATATACCATTTTCGTTGAGTTTAATGATTAAAATATATTTTTTTTCTAGTTTTACTTAACAAAATAGGTGAATGTTTTAGATTGAAAACAAATCAAATGATTAGAGTTTAAATTGATAAAATTTAAAACTCAAGATTTATTTTATTACAAAGCTCAAATTTTGAATTTTTTTTTATAATAATTTTTTATAGTAATAATAAAATGAAATTATGAAAGGCTGCAAATTATGAAAGCTATTATATATTTCATATTTATTTATTTATTTTATTTTTGAAGAGAGCTAACTATGGCTCACCGTATTCTTGTCTAGTTTCAGCAAGGTATAAAGCATAAAATGTGATCATAAAAACACTCTAAAAAAAATATATATTCAATTTAAAGAGAAATTTATGGTGCACACTTCTAAAAAAAGGTATACTGTAAAAAATATTATGTCACTTTTTAGTAAAAGTTACGAATGAACAAATTTGTAGTGTACTTAAACGGAAAAAGTTACCAACCAATTTTATCTAACTCCAAGATTGAGATTGTTAGATTGTTGAAGATGTATTTTCCATTCCGGGTTTGTAATTGTGGTGGGATGGATAATTGCTCGCTCTTTCCTAGATATCTCGATACTACTCTAGGAAAGCAGACGACAGTCATGCACTTGATTTATGGATTTATGTCTCACAGTGATCATGTTGGAATTTTGACAATTTGCCACAGATTTATGTTCCTCTTCACTCTCTCTCAAGCTGGAATTTTGACAATTTGCCACAGATTTTTGTTCTTCTTCACTCTCCCTCAAGCGGGTAATTATTTAGTAATTTCAGAGTATGGCCACGTAATATTTCATAATATTATAATTGGTGATGAAGGTAGGTAGGAGGAAATTATTTAATAATACCGGAACATCACGCGATCATACTCTAAACCAATCACTAATTATTTAGCCTCATGTTGTTCTCTCATTTCCAACATAAATCGTGAGTCCCTACCCCTCTCTACCAATCAAAATCTTATGGAATATCACGTGTCTATACTTCGGACACGTAGTACTTTGGGAATATTTAATAATTTTCCCCCTCAAGCTGAGGAGGAAAGCAGGTTCAACTCCCAGCTTGACCTACAAGGCAAGAAAACGATCTCGAGCAAGCGGCTTGGAGAATAATCTCTCAATTGATTTTCAGATCGGGCAAAACGTGTTTGTAGAGAACCAAGGGCCACTTTTTCCCAAACAAAATGATAGTCTAACTCAACATATTTTCTCGGGCATAGAAGATTGGATTTATCGACATATACAAGGCACTAATATTGTCGTAGAACAAGGTAGCTGGTTGGGTTTGAGAGAGACCGGGATCTCGCAAAATAAAAGAAACCCAAGTAAGCACTGTTGTAGCAATTGCCATTGATCGATACTCTACTTCAACACTGGAGCAGGCAACTGCTGGCTGCTTTCAGAAGCCGATGAAAATAAATTAGAACCAAGGAAGACACAATATTTTGTTATTGATCGCCGTGTAAGTGGATAGCTTGCCCAATCCGCATCAAAGAATGCATACAAATCAAAGAGGAACCCCAAAGTCTATTGTGTTGGATCACCCCATGTAATGGAGCACCCACTTGAGTTGTTAGTGTTTAGTCCACTTGCAAATGGAGAACCCCACACTTCCACTTCACCCACCCCATTAGAGAATGGAATAGAGTAGGTGATGGCCAATCACCTCCTCCCTCAATTGTGTATAAATTGAGGTGAGGAGGAGGAGGTGAAGAAGAGAAAACCGGGAAGAGAGAGTGAGAACCAAGAGAGTGAGAGATGTGAGAAACCGTCTCCCTCGGTGTGAGCGAGGGAGACGGGTGAATGGGTGAGTGAGAATAGTGTGAGCTTCTCCTCTGTAATATTTCTGTAATCTCTCCATTGTTATAAGTGATAAACGATTACTCTCCCGTGGACGTAGGCATTATGGCCGAACCACGTTAAATTTGGTGTCTCCTTCTGTGTGGGTGTGTTTTTCTGCTTGGTATGATTTCTATAAGGTCTTGGGCGGGATCCCCGATCCCAACATATTGTCCCTCGGACATGCTACAAGATCCGCTTAACCATTTTCATGTGGCCAATTGTAGGTGCATGCATGTATTGACAAGTAAGATTCACAACAATCTGGACGTGTGAGAGTTAAGTATTGTAGAGCATTGACTAAACTGCGAAACAAATTCACATCCATAAAAGGGTCACTAGATAACTGCATGCTTGATTTTTTCCATTCAAGGTGTCGAGAGAGGTCGGGAATCCTCCATTTGAGCACGTGTAAGAATATCCTTTGCTTATTTACTTTGGCACAAAAGAAGATTAGAAGGAGTTTGTCTAACTTCGATCCCCAAAAAATAATGCGAAGTGTCCAAATCTTTCATTGTAAATTCAGAACTAATATCATCAATGAAATTCTACAAAAATTTATCATAGCTCCTAGTTAGCACAATGTCGTCGTTGTACAGTAACAAAATAATTATGCCACGTTTTGCAGACAAAACAAAGAGAGATGGATCATGAGGGCCGCAGAAAAAATCAAGCTGGAGAAGATAAGAGCTAAGCTGGTCAAACCATGGAGGTTGTTCCATATAAGGCTTGGGATAATTTGCTTTGACCCAAGCTAACTTTGCTTCAACCCATATAAGGCTCGAGAAAACTTACACAGATACATAGGCTTGTTAGGATCAGTAAACCCTAGAGATTGTTCCATGTAGACAAGTTCTTTTAAATATTCATGGAGGAAAGCATTTTTCCAACTAGGTGCACCCTCAATCTTTCATGACTGTCGTCTACTTTTAACTTAGTTTTGAAAACCTATCAACACTTATAGATATCCTATTTTGACTGATCCTAAGATTTTGGACACTTGTAAGCCTCTTTATGATGAAACGGTAATTACTTCATCTTTAGAATGTTTGAGGTTGGTTGGAGTTGTCGTGCGAACCTGTTTTAGACAAAGATTATCTTTTTGTGAAAATGACCATTTTACCCTTGAACTTGTTTTTAGTCAAAAACCAACTTTTTAACCCTGAGAGAAAGAGGGAAACCCAATTGTGTATTGATTAATGACATTTTCCAAAATTTGTAGCTGGTTTTATCAAAAACATTGATTGAGAGGCAATTTGAGCTTACTTAGGCCATAAACAAGCTAAGGGCATGGGACTTTGCACTTGTGCATGCATAGATGACACACATACCAAGATAGGTTGTGCTCACGCACATACTCTATGTGCACGCATATCCATTCGTGGCAGACCCAGTTTCGAAAATTCAATCTTGGTGCAACTAAGAAGGGAGGCGGCAAGAGAATGCGATGGGAAACCCTAGGGTGCTCCCTAAGTTTCCCCATTGCCTATAAAAAAAAGCTCTTTTCTTCCCCTCTTGGCTTAGTTTTGAAATTCCCACACATGTAGCAACCAAAAACACTTAAAAAATATTCTAAGGACTTGAAAAACTTGAATTAACTTAGGAACCTTTGCTTGAGAGAGGCTTGCAAGCAAGAAAATCTTTGTTTTCTTGCACTTATCTTTACATGCCTTCAGTTTAATCAATCAGCAAGTAAAACTCCTTCACTTTTCATATTTCAGTACCTTTTTGCTTTATTTTTTAGTGCTCATCCATGCTAGGGTGTTAATCCATCATCTTATCATGTAGGTTGTTAGTTTTGTTAGCTTTCTCACCGATCCTTGTATGTTTCCTTTATTTATTATTAAACACTATGTTCTAGGCATTATTTAATCATGTAGTAAGCATGCATAAGCCCGGCTTGAATCATCATGTAGTTCTTGCATTTTTCTCTTTTTACTCATTATTTGCTATTTTGTGCATAATCATCATCTTAGTAGCCTCAAACTAGGCTTAGGGTCATTTCTTGCTTGATTAGTTGTATATGAGGTCATATTTAATTTATGTATTGCATGTAAGGCGCTTGAGTGGGCATCTGGGTAAGCTTCCCTTATTCTCTATAGCATCTACTTGGTTCTATGCATTGTTCTTAAATAGTCCAAATTAAATGCTTTCTGTGCAAAATTATATGTTTTGAATGATTTCATGAGTATTGTTTATCTTAGTTTAGGTGTATGGCCATGGATTATTAAAAATCTATTTATGTTGAAAAATCATTGTTTTTGGAAAAATATGGCTTTACTCCTTAGTTTAAGGTAAATGATATTTATTTTATTAAAAAATCTAGTTTTAGTGTTAGTAATGGTTTTAGGCTTGTATGAAATAATTAATCTCTAAAATCATAAAATAGAATATTAGTAGAGGCCAATATTTGGATTGGGCAAAAAATGGGTGCTTTCATTCAATGACCTTCCCCTTTGGTACGTTATCTCCTGAATTAGTAATCTCTGGTTATGACAGATCAGGTCCTTGGCTTAGTTTTCATTGTTAAAGGTTTCTTAATTCCCCATAAAAATTAAGTGGCAATTCTTTCGCAGTGAGATAAAGCAAGTAGGCACAACATAGGTGGAAGCGTGCCTTATGCTCGAAAAAGGAACGATATCCATAACACCCAACAACATTCATATCAGAAGTTGTAGGTACCAATTCCCAAGTATGGTTATTACGCAAGACTTGTAATTCTTCTTTCATTGCAGAGGTCCATGCACGATGATTGAGAGTTGATTTTATGATTTTAGGTTCAATAGGGACTGTAGCATCATTGAACAACACAGTGTAAAGTAATTCTTAAAGGTATAAGGGTGATCACACCATAATTCGGTAGACTCTCTCACACCTAATCAAACCTTGAATTGGTTGAAGAACTTTCCCGCACAAGATAGAAACTATTAGAGTTGATTCAAATTCAAATTCAAATTCAAATCCTAAAGGTCACAACTCTATGAATGAAAGGCACCTGTTTGAATGAACGTAACCTTTAGGAATAGTTGCATTTAACATCTATAAATAGGTGGTGTTGTTAGAATCATTTTTTACTTCTAACTATTTTATTCTCTTGCTTTTATTGTAGTTCGAATGTTGTGCGTGATAATTACCCTCACAGGAAATCCGATCAATTTACCATTGTTAAGTTCATCTTACATGAGGTTTACATATAATCGCAGATGTCGAACTATAGTCCGGAAGAACAAAAATTTTCCGAAACCTTTTTACTGAAAATTCATAAAGTAATTGACCGACAAGCTTCGACATTAGTTAATTCCGTTTGTTTATTTAATCATTACCAGTGTGTTGTCTTCCCAGAGAAATATCCAAAGAAAATAACAATTGGTGGTGATATTGTACCA
The DNA here is from genome assembly GCA_030407325.1 of Camellia japonica. Taxonomy (NCBI): domain Eukaryota; kingdom Viridiplantae; phylum Streptophyta; class Magnoliopsida; order Ericales; family Theaceae; genus Camellia; species Camellia japonica. The sequence goes on from JAPPVO010000003.1 coordinate 116,801,412, forward strand.
AATCTTGCTAAAAGTGTAGCCGAATTATACTGGTGGAAATAATTTTACGAAATAATTTTCGATTCCATTAACGTCTCCACATTAGCACCATCTTGTTCTTCACAAAATTTCTATCACAATGGTGAAATTCGTTGTGAAAAAGGGCGAAGGAATGACCCAAAAGAATCAAATTTCAGAATTTGGTCTTTGACACCCGTCACTGGAGAAAACAACTGGAGTAAGAATACCGTTGCTGTACCAATTTTCAAAAATCAAGATCCAATTTATAATCTTGCAATTAGACCAAATTCAAAACCAAATAAGAGGGGTCCAAGAATTAGATACACAACAAGAAAGTCTATTGCACTGGGCTTAAAAATTAAAAAGGATCAGATTGGGCCAACCTAGAAGGAGGTCCAACCCAGCAACGCAGAGCCACAGCTCAGCAGCCCAGAGCTGCGGCCCATCTATCTGTGCTCAGATCCAGTGCTAGAGGACCTGCATGTTGGCCCTGACCCACGCCATTCTGCTTCGCTCCTTGACCTGCGTGTGACGTCGGTCTAACATCGAATCGACGTTTTGCTTATCACAGGGGCCAACTCAACAACTACAAGGCTCAAGCTTATTAAAAATTGTTATTGTATTTGTTTTATTTTTCACAGTTATTTAATTGTATCCACATTTGTACTTTTATTGTAACACATTTTTAGAATGGGAAATTAAAAATGCTATTGATGCTTAATGAAAATAATTTTTGAGCATGGAAATGCCACATTTCTTATATTCTTACACATGAGAAAACTTTGTACACTCTATCCACTTATAAACCAGATGATGATTCTAATTGGGTTCAAAACAAGTGGATAGAGGATGATGCAATGACAAAGGCAACTATGTTACATAATATGAAAGACAATATTATTCCACTATTTGAAGAACATGAACTGCAAAACAATTGATGGAAGCACTAGAAAGTAAGTATGTAGTTCGATCAGATACTCAAATACAATTGCTCTTGGACAAATATAATAACACTCGTATGAGTGCTAATGACAGTGTTGGTGATCATGTTAATCAAATGGAACTAATTGTTAAAGAAGTATCCAACACTGATCGCCCTTTGTCAGACAAGATGCAAGTAACTATCATATTTAATAGTCTTCCATTGTTTTGGGATCATGATGTCACATTTCTAACTCATAGCGGACGAGAAATTTAATGGTGACTTTGCCTGTGCTCTTAATTTTGGAAGAAGAAAGAATGAAGCGAAGGCGTCAAGAAGGATTGTCTTCTAACTTGTTGACGGCACAATCTTCAACACAACCAGAGAATAATTCCCACACGCCATTCAACAAGAGGAAGGCTACTAATTTTAAGAAAGGATGGAAGAAGGGATTCCAGAAAGAGTGGCAGAAACAGCAAGGGTGGCAAAAACAACAAAACAACAAGAACCAGTAAGGCCCATGCTACAATTGTAGTTAGAAAGGTCACATCAAAGCCACATTCCCTAAGAACAAGCAGAGAAAGGATCATAACCCCATTGCCATGACGGTTTTTGAAGCAATGGTAATTGAACCTTCGTCAAATTCATGGTGGATTGATTCTGTAGCAACTAGACACATAGTGCAAAGCAAAGAAATGTTCGTGAATTTCACTGAAAAGAAGATTGGTGAACATAGAGTCTATATGGGCAACAACTCTTACAGTGATGTTTTGGGCATCGACAACTGTAAATTCTTTATTAATAGATCTTCCATTGTAATTCATGATGTGCTTTATGTATCTAGCATTCAAAGAAATTTAATTTCAGTTCCAGTATTAACCAAAATTAACCCAAAAGGGTTTTGAGATTAATTTTAGGCTTGAAACAATGTTGATCAAGAAAGAAAGTGTATTAGTGAAACGTGTAAGAGTGAATGACATGTATTCTCTTCCTATTGATAATAATAATAAAGTATGTACTTTTGATTATTTGCATGTCTCTACTAGTAATAGATCTTATTTATGGCATTTAAGATTAGGGCACATTAATAAAAATAAAATGTCTAGAATGTGTACAAGTGGACTATTGCCTAAAGTGTGTTCTGACGATGTTGATACATGTGAACCATGCATCAAAGGAAAAATGACTAGCAAGCTATTTTCAAAACATTGGAAATCATCAAAATTACTTGAACTAATTCATTATGATATTTGTGGCCCTTTAAGAACTAAGACTCATTGAGGTATGGAATACTTTATTACTTTCACTGATAATTATTCAAGATATGGACACATTTACCTTCTTAAACACAAATTATAGGCAATTGAAAAGTTTAAGGAATATAAATTAGAGGTAAAAAAGCAACTTGGCTGGTCCATTAAAAACTTGAATGATGATAGAGGAGGCGAATATGAAGCTATGGATTCTTTCTGCAAAGAAAATGGCATAAAATATTTGTTTATAATGCCATACACTCCACAACAAAATGGGATTGCAGAAAGATGAAATCATACTTTAAGGGAAATGACAAGGTCTATGATGGCATATGCTGACCGTCCCATTCATTTTTGGGAAGAACCCTTGTCAACCGCTGCGTACATATTAAATAGAGTCGAAACAAAAGCCATACCTCTAACTCTTTATGAACACTGGTATGGTCCTAAACCTAAGTTCTTAATCTCAAAGTTTGGGGATGCAAAGCACATGTACTTATTCCAAGACCTATAAGGGATAAATTAGAAAGTAAAATGGGAGTGGTTATCGTTTTTACCATCCCGAATGTGAATTAATAGAAAGTAGAGATGCTATTTTTCTTAAATCCACTGATCTTGTTACTGTAATTGAACAAAATGAATTGCTCTCTGAGGTGTCTCAGGATTCTCCTTTGCTCTATTTGTCGCAAGAACCACAAGTTCTCCAAAATCAACCTCATAGTGGAAGGAAAAGAAAACAAAGTGATGTTGTTTTACTTGATTCGAATCCTGAGATAAGCGGGAGTAAGAGACAAAGACGTCCATTTACGGTTTTAAAAGACCATTATTGTCATGACCCGAACTCGCTTATAGGTTTGGATCATAACCGGCCAGTAATCATGACATTACCTATGGCCTTAGACAGAAATCAAATCATATTTAATTATATGGGGCCAGAACCTGAAGTACAAATATAAAATTTGTCAACGAGCATGTGCATAAATGGCATGAACAAAAACATTTTATACGATAATAACTCACACCCATACATATATAAAAAGTTCTTACATGTCCAAGATCATACATATGTCATAACCATACAAAAACCAAATCTTATATAAAAACATGGTCAAACATGACCAATAAGAGAAAAAAAAAAACGTTAAAAACAAAAGCCTCTATAGCGACCCCGGTCTTTTCGCATTTGGTTGTTGCATCCAGACTTAGGTTCCGTAGATCCTGTTGTTATATAATTGTTGTTGTCGTCCTTTAATTTCTTATTTCTGGGTTATGGGATGCATTGAGCAGGTTTGTTACAGGTTGGTAGTGTTTGGGAGCAAAGGGTTGCTGCCCAGAATTTTGACCCTTCGCTCGAGCGAGCAGTTCGTCGCTCGAGCGAGCTCTTTGTTTTTGGTCCGTCGCTTGAGCCAGGGTTTCTTCACTCGAGCGAGCGACTGCGTCTAGGTATAGACCTGAGAGCTGTGTTTCTTGGCTCGAGCGAGCTCTTCTTCGCTCGAGCAAGCTGGTTTGTTCATCGCTCGAGCGAGTGTTACGTCGCTCGAGCGTGCGTCTGGTTGCAGACCTGAGGGTTTGAGTTGTTGGCTCGAGCGAGCAGTTTGTCGCTCGAGCGAGCTTCTGGGTTGTTGGCTCGAGCGCGGGTTTTTTGTGTCTGGTCGCTCGAGTGACCAAGTCTTCGCTCGAGCGAGCCTGTTTTATTTAAATACGCAGCAGCGGTTTTAAACAGCATTTTTCATCCTCTTCTGTTTTAAAAACCCTAGGTCCGTCTTCTCTCTCCCTCCACACACCTTCTCTCCTAGGTTTCATCTATTTTTAGGGTGTTTCTACCCTAGGTTCTTTATTAAAAAGATAGAGGGTAACGAGGGCTTTACTTTAATCTGAGAGTTTGGCGGTTTGGAGCACTTTGGATTTTGGGTCATCATCTCCATCATCTCCATTTGAGTTCTTCACTTAGAGGTAGGGATTTCCTACTCCATATTATAGGTTTTGTCCTAAGTTTTGGTATTTTTGATATGTTGGTGTCGTTTGGTAATTTTGGGAAAACTAGGGTTTGTATTATAATTTGAGAAATAGGGAATTGTTTATATATTAAATTCCATGTGATTGTGAATCATGAAAAATGACATTGGTAGTGTCAGGTTGATAAAATTGAACCTTAGGGTTAATTTTGAGGAAAGGGGGAAAAGCCCTAGTTGTTATAATAAATTAATTTGTATAATTAATTTTGGGAAAAATGTGGAATTGAGTTTAATTCATGAAATTGGGAAATTATGAGATAAATGGTGTAGTTGAATAGTTTAATCACTCACCTATGAAAATGTTGAGTTTACATTTGTTGATACATTTATTTCCTGTTTAGAAATAACTGTTTTAGGCTATCGGTGGAGGATAGTCGTGATTGTTGTAGACATTGCAGGAAAACTGAAACTAATCACATTGAATGAGTCATAAAATATGACAGTTGAATTAATACAGCGAATCTGTGTATTGATTGAATATTGTGTATGACAAGTGTTTAATACATTGTATATGCGTATTGTTTAGGAGGAGATAGGGATGTACTCCATGGTTTGAGGGAAAATAGAGGATGGACTCTCAAACCTGTTTAGGAGGAGAAAGGGGATGGACTCCATTAGTACAACAAATATGTGTATTTAGTGATTTATGGAAGTGTTTTAGTATGAGCCTTAGTCATTTGATTTGTTGATATTAGAAGTAATGTTAATGTGAGATATAATCTCATTATTATTGTTTGGCCAGGTTCTGAGTCATGTTTGTATAATTGGAAAGTTGAATAATAACGTAAACTGAAACATGTCATGGACATTATTGTCATGAAACTGTATAGTGATATAATGAATTTAATAGAGTTAACCATCTATCGAATGCTATTGCTTTAGTCAATTCTTATATTTGGTTTAGTATATTTCTGCTGGGCTGTGGCTCACCCTATACGGGAACATCATTTTCAGGTTCAGGTGATATGCTACCTCCAAGGACTTAGCTTGAGAGGATTTGGAGTTGAAGACTCTGTTTAGTTAGTTGTTCTTTTGTTTTATTTTGATATTACATGTAAACTCAAGCCAAGGGCTTAATGTGTAATTGAGTTAGTACTCAGACTTTTGTGTCCAAGTGTTAGCTTGGAAAGATGTAAGCCCGTAGGGCATTTACTTTCGTTATTACATGTAATGTCTTTTAATAAGATTACTCTGATGAATGGAATAATGTTTTGTTTTCTTTTAAAAATGCATGTAAATATTGTGTATATTATGGGTTTATTTTGAGGGCGTTACAACTTGGTATCAGAGCGTACCGGGTTTGAATACTTTGGGTACGTAGGAAGTGATTAGTATCACAATGGGTTTGTCTCGCTTGTTAGAGACTTATGTATGATAGTATGTGTTTGTTTGATAACATGCTTATATGATTATTTGGGTATGGGATTTAATTTCTAGGATGTTGATTGGATCCTTGAGTTTCTATGAGTCTTGTGGGAAAAGCACTTGATCAATGCTGTTTCCAACCGGAACTCTAGCAACGCCTCGGGACTGTCATTATCCAGGAATGAAATTCGTAGGTGCTTATGTGATTATGTGCTTACGTGGAGTGAATTACTGTTGTCCAGTGCATTAGGACGCGAGTGTTATAGCTTCGACACATTTATTAATGTGCAAACGTATTAATTGTCTTTGTTACCTTTATTAGGATGTCAGGACGAGGACGAGGACGTGTAGTAGGCGTGGTAGGCAGGAGATGCCCATACCGGATGAGATTCCGGAGCAGCAGAAGGGTATTGGTCAGGCCAATGTGGCCGAACCAGCGGGTCAGCAGGCTATGGTGCCTTAGCCCGCGAGATAGCAGGGGCATTCAGGGAGTCTGTGGGCATTCTCAGGGCTGAGAACCAAGCCCAGGTTCATGTTGCAGATGCAGGGCCTGCATTTCTGAAGAGGGAGTTCTTCCAGTCTAACTCGGATGAGTTTGTGGGTGATCCAAAAGAGCGCTTAAGGTAGATGAATGGCTCGAACAACAACGAAGACGTTTGAGATGCTTGGCATCCAGGACGGGGTTCTGAAGGTGACCTTGGCATCTTTCCAGCTTAAGGGGGATGCGTGTCAGTGGTGGAAATTCACCAGAGGCCGTATAGGAGGGACTTGGGAGGCCTTCGTAGCTGCTTTCCAGGAGAAGTTCCTGTCTCCAGCTGTCAGGGAGAAGTTGAGGGAGCTGTTCTGCCAGCTTAAGCAGTTGAGTTCTTCTGTGGCCGAGTTTGAGGCCGCATTTACCAGTTTGTCCAGGTTTGCACCTGAGCTTGTGGCGTCAGAGGAACGCCGCTGTTTAGAGTTCGAGAAGAAGTTGAGGCATGGCCTTAAGATGAGAGTTGGGGGTTCTATGACCCGAGAGTATGGGCGTCTGGTGGATGCTGCTGCTGCAGCCTATATGGAGATCATGATGCAGGAGGAGGAGGAGAGGCAGAGGGGCTCCAAGAGGAGTCAGTCAGGATGGCAGAGTGATGGCAGGAGACAGAGAGGTTTTACCCCTCAGCAGTCTCAGGGTAGTGTTACTAGATCGACTTTTCCAGTGCCGAGTGCAGGTCCTGGGAAAGGCAGCCAGGGAGACGTGACTTGTTTTAAATGTGGCCAACTGGGTCACAAGTCTCCAGCTTGCCCGCAGAAGGGAGGAGGTCAGAGAGCTGCTTCATCTTCAGCTAGACCGCAGGGCCAGATTCAGGGCAGGGGTCAGACCCTGTCTTGTTATCAGTGTGGTCAGGCGGGGCACCTGAAGAGGTTTTGCCCGCAGTTGAGTGGCACATCTGGTGCATCTGGGCAGAGGCAGGGTTTTCAGCCAGCTCAGTCAGTTCAGGCCTCGAGGGCCAATCAGGGAGCTTCATCGTCCCAGTCTGCGCAGCAGTCTTATGCTCCTAGAGGTGAGCAGGTAGACCAGAGACCGTCAGGGCGCGTGTATGCTGTTACCGCGTAGGATCTTGTGCTTGCTCCATCTGTCGTGAGAGGTACCTTCTTGTTTTGCAACTCGGTTGCTAGTGTATTGATTGATACGGGTGCATCTCATTCTTTTATCTCTGCTGCATTTGCATCTGTTTTGGGGCTGGAGTTGGCGCAGTTAGCATCTCCTATTTGTGTTGTATCACCTGTTGGGGGTGAACTGATTTTGAAACAAGGGTGTCAGGGCTGCGATATAGAGGTCGCCGACCGCCGACTTCCATTTCCTTTTGTGGTTATGCCTATGTCGGGATTTGATGTTATTTTGGATATGGACTGGTTATCGTCATACCGAGCTGTTATTGACTGCTACCGCCAGAGGGTCACAATTTGTACCTTGAGCGGGGAGTGTTTTCATTTTCTGGGAGATCGGGTTGGTAGTGTGTTGCCACCGGTGTATGATCCGCGAGGGCGGAACGACCTTAGTGGTCTACTTGCTAGCCTTTTGAGTAGTGAGTGTGATGAGACGCAGACTGTGTTTCCGAGAGTGGTTTGTGAGTACTCGGACGTCTTTCCCGATGATCTTGTTAGTTTGCCACCTCACAGAGAGATCGAGTTCTCTATTGACCTAGTGCCCGGCACGGCGCCGATTTCTATGGCACCTTATCGTTTTGCCCCAGCGGAGTTAGTTGAGTTGAAGATTCAGCTCCAGGAGTTGCTAGATAAGGGCTATATTCGTCCTAGTGTTTCGCCGTGGGGAGCACCGGCCCTTTTTGCTAAAAAGAAAGGTGGTGCTTTGAGACTCTGTATCGATTACCGAAAATTGAATCGGGCTACGGTCAAGAATAAGTACCCTATGCCTCGTATAGATGATTTGTTTGACCAGTTGAAGGGTTCCCGTTGTTTCTCTAAGATAGACTTGAGATCGGGTTACCACCAGTTGAGGGTCAGGGAGGAGGATATTCCGAAGACGGCATTCCGTACGCGGTATGGCCATTATGAGTTTCTGGTGATGCCGTTTGGGCTCACCAATGCACCGGCAGTCTTTATGGACTTGATGAACCGGATCTTCCGGGAATTCTTGGATCGTTTTGTGGTCGTTTTCGTGGACGACATCCTTATCTATTCACCTTCTGAGGAAGAGCACGAGGAGCACTTGAGAGTGGTGCTTGAGTTACTTAGAGCCCATAAGCTTTATGCCAAGTTTGGGAAGTGTGAGTTCTAGCTAGGAGAAGTCAAGTTCTTAGGCCATGTGGTTTCTGGGGAAGGAGTGTCTGTTGATACATCCAAGATTGAGGCAGTGCAAGATTGGGCACAGCCTAAGAGTGTGTTTGAGATCCGTAGTTTTCTGGGATTAGCTGGGTACTACCGATGGTTTGTGAAGGATTTCTCCAGGTTAGCTTCGCCGTTGACTAGACTGACTCGGAAGGGAGTCAAATTTGTATGGAGTGAGACTTGTGAAAAGTGTTCCAAGAGCTGAAAGTTAGATTGACCACCGCTCCGGTCTTGATTATTCCAGAGAGAGGGTTGGGTTATGCTGTTTATTGTGATGCCTCACGAGAGGGTTTGGGTTGTGTGTTGATGCAAGAGGGGAAAGTAGTTGCCTATGGCTCACGTCAGTTGAAAATACACGAGAAGAATTACCCTACGCATGACCTAGAGTTAGCAGCTGTGATTTTTGCCTTGAAGATTTGGAGGCATTATCTTTATGGTGAGAGATTCGAGGTATTCTCGGATCATAAGAGTTTGAAGTATCTGTTTACACAGAAAGACTTGAACTTGAGGCAGAGGAGGTGGATGGAGTTCATTGAGGATTATGACTTCGAGTTGCATTATCATCCGGGGAAGGCCAATGTGGTGGCCGATGCCCTTAGCAGGAAATCTGTTGGTGACGTAGCTAGTATAGCCATCCGGGAATGGGAGATGATGGGTGCACTTGGGGAGTTTGATTTGCTTCTGGGCAAATCCGTTGAGGCTGCTGCCTTGTTTTCTGTTGTTGCGCAGCCTACTCTTGTGACTAGAGTGTTAGAGGCTCAGAGAGGTGACCTTGAGGTAGAATCCCTCCGAGAGAAGATCTCCAGTGAAAAGGTTGAGAAGGGTTTGTCCGTGTATCCCGACCTGAGTGTGAGATACCGAGACCGTTTGTTTGTGCCGGAGTCTTGCCGAGAGGAGGTACTCCGAGAGTTTCACCATTCACGTCTTGCAGTGCATCCGGGAGGCACCAAGATGTATAGAGATTTGGGTCGCCAGTTTTGGTGGCGGGGTATGAAGAGAGATGTGGCAGTTTTCGTGTCTAAATGCCTTAGCTGTCAGCAAGTGAAGGCCGAGCATCAGAGGCCAGCGGGTTTGTTACAACCCTTGTCTATTGCCGAGTGGAAGTGGGAGCATGTCACTATGGACTTCGTTGTAGGTCTTCCGAGGACTCAGCGGGGTAGTGATACCATTTGGGTGGTTGTAGACCGGTTGACTAAGTCGGCACACTTCATTCCTATGTGCGTGAAAGATTCAGTAGATCATCTTGCCGACTTGTATATTCGGGACATAGTGAGGTTGCACGGGGTCCCAGTGACGATCGTCTCGGATAGAGATCCTCGTTTTACTGCCAGGTTGTGGCAGAGTTTGCAGAGTGCCTTGGGCACTAAGTTGACCTTTAGCACGGCTTATCATCCTCAGACTGACGGGCAGTCCGAGCATACTATTCAGATCCTTAAGGATATGCTTCGGGGTTGTGTTCTTGACTTTAGTGGGTCGTGGGAGAGGCACTTGCCCTTAGTGGAGTTTGCCTACAACAACAGTTTCCAGTCTAGTATCGGTATGGCACCGTTTGAGGCCTTGTATGGCCGACCGTATAGGTCTCCAGTTTGTTGGGCCGAGGTGGGTGATGCACCTTTGTTGGGTCCGGAGTTGGTGAGGGAAACGACAGAGAAGGTTGAGCTTATCCGTAGGAGGCTTGTTACAGCCCAGAGTCGTCAGAAATCGTATGCTGACCGTAGGAGACCTTTGGCATTTGAGGTGGTGATCATGTCTTTCTAAAGATATCACCTAGGCGGGGATTGATGAGATTTAGGAAGAGTGGGAAGTTGTCCCCTCCGTTTATTGGCCCTTTTGAGATCCTTGAGAGGATTGGTGAGGCTGCCTATCGTTTAGCTTTGCCACCGCAGTTATCCGGAGTTCATGACGTGTTTCATGTGAGTATGCTTCGGAAGTATGAGCTGGATCCATCACATGTATTGGATTGGACCGACTTAGAGGTAGATGAGGATGCCTCGTATGAGGAGAGGCCAGTACGGGTCTTGGATAGGCGGGATCAAGTCTTGCGAGGCAAGACCATTCCCTTGGTAAAAGTTTTGTGGAAGCATCACGGAGTGGAGGAAGCCACTTGGGAACGTGAGTTGGAAGTCCGCGAGAAATATCCAGACATGTTTGTTGATGTGTAATCATGTATTGAGACTTTATAATATTATCGAACTTTAAGAACATTATATGTGTCTTAAGTTGTAAAACATTGAAAATGTTTTGGTTTAATGAAAGTATTTTGAAACTTGCCTTATAATGGAAGTTTAATGTAACATTGCATATGTTGAATGTGTTGTAGAAATGGAGTTATATCATGAAATTGAATATGATATGGAAATGGGAATTATGTATATTGAAAACTGTTGAAATTAAAAGGAAAATTGCATAATGATAATGCAGGTTGAAACATATATTGTGAAATGTCTCTTGGTAAGAGATGGAATGACCGGTATTGGGTCAGGTTGTTTAAATATTGAAATGTTATATTGTTGGAAATTGAGAAAAACCTGTTTTTGAAAACTTGCACTTAATTTCGGGAACGAAATTCTTTAAGGGGGGGAGGTTATAGCGACCCCGGTTTTTTCCCATTTGGTTGTTGCATCTGGACTTAGGTTCCGTAGATCCTGTTGTTATATAATTGTTGTTGTCGTCCTTTAATTTCTTATTTCTGGGTTATGGGATGCATTGAGCAGGTTTGTTACAGGTTGGTAGCGTTTGGGAGCAAAGGGTTGCTGCCCAGAATTTTGACCCTTCGCTCAAGCGAGCAGTTCGTCGCTTGAGCGAGCTCTTTGTTTTTGGTCCGTCGCTCGAGCCAGGGTTTCTTCGCTCGAGCGAGCGACTGCATCTAGGTATAGACCTGAGAGCTGTGTTTCTTGGCTCGAGCGAGCTCTTCTTCGCTCGAGCGAGCTGGTTTGTTCATCGCTCGAGCGAGCGTTACGTCGCTCGAGCGTGCGTCTGGTTGCAGACCTGAGGGTTTGAGTTGTTGGCTCGAGCGAGCAGTCTGTCGCTCGAGCGAGCTTTTGGGTTGTTGGCTCGAGCGAGACCTTCTTGGCTCGAGCGAGGGTTTTCTATGTCTGGTCGCTCGAGCGACCAAGTCTTCGCTCGAGCGAGCCTGTTTTATTTAAATACGCAGCAGCGGTTTTAAACAGCATTTTTCATCCTCTTCTGTTTTAAAAACCCTAGGTCCGTCTTCTCTCTCCCTCCACACACCTTCTCTCCTAGGTTTCATCTATTTTTAGGGTGTTTCTACCCTAGGTTCTTTATTAAAAAGATAGAGGGTCACGAGGGCTTTACTTTAATCTGAGAGTTTGGCGGTTTGGAGCACTTTAGATTTTGGGTCATCATCTCCATCATCTCCATTTGAGTTCTTTACTTCGAGGTAGGGATTTCCTACTCCATATTATAGGTTTTGTCCTAAGTTTTGGTATTTTTGATATGTTGGTGTCGTTTGGTAATTTTGGGAAAACTAGGGTTTGTATTATAATTTGAGAAATAGGGAATTGTTTATATATTAAATTCCATGTGATTGTGAATCATGAAAAATGACATTGGTAGTGTCAGGTTGATAAAATTGAACCTTAGGGTTAATTTTGAGGAAAGGGGGAAAAGCCCTAGTTGTTATAATAAATTAATTTGTATAATTAATTTTGGGAAAAATGTGGAATTGAGTTTAATTCATGAAATTGGGAAATTATGAGATAAATGGTGTAGTTGAATAGTTTAATCACTCACATATGAAAATGTTGAGTTTACATTTGTTGATACATTTATTTCCTGTTTAGAAATAACTGTTTTGGGCTATCGGTGGAGGATAGTCATGATTGTTGTAGACATTGCATGTTGATTAGGAAAAACTGAAACTAATCACATTGAATGAGTCATAAAATATGACAGTTGAATTAATACAGCGAATCTGTGTATTGATTGAATATTGTGTATGACAAGTGTTTAATACATTGTATATGCGTATTGTTTAGGAGGAGATAGGGGATGTACTCCATGGTTTGAGGGAAGATAGGGGATGGACTCTCAAACCTGTTTAGGAGGAGAAAGGGGATGGACTCCATTAGTACAGCAAATATGTGTACTTATTGATTTATGGAAGTGTTTTAGTATGAGCCTTAGTCTCATTTGATTTGTTGATATTGGAAGTAATGTTAATGTGAGATATAATCTCATTATTATTGTTTGGCCAGGTTTTGAGCCATGTTTGTATAATTGGAAAGTTGAATAATAACGTAAAGTGAAACATGTCATGGACATTATTGTCATGAAACTGTATAGTGATATAATGAATTTAATAGAGTTAACCATCTATCGAATGCTATTGCTTTAGTCAATTCTTATATTTGGTTTAGTATATTTCTGCTGGGCTGTGGCTCACCCTATACGGGAACATCATTTTCAGGTTCAGGTGATATGCTACCTCCAAGGACTTAGCTTGAGAGGATTTGGAGTTGAAGACTCTGTTTAGTTAGTTGTTCTTTTGTTTTATTTTGATGTTACATGTAAACTCAAGCCAAGGGCTTAATGTGTAATTGAGTTAGTACTCAGACTTTTGTGTCCAAGTGTTAGCTTGGAAAGATATAAGCTCGTAGGGCATTTACTTTCGTTATTACATGTAATGTCTTTTAATTAGATTACTCTAATGAATGGAATAATGTTTTGTTTTCTTTTAACAATACATGTAAATATTGTGTATATTATGGGTTTATTTTGAGGGCGTTACAGCCTCGGTCATGAGGCATTCCATAGCATGCTCCACAAAATTTGGTAATCCTTCACAGGTTCACTAGGGTTGGACATCTCGTTGCTCACCTGCATACATATAAATACGAATTGAGCAAAAGCCCAGGGAATAATATCAGAGTAAAGAGGTTAGTGAATTAGATTCATATATAAATAAATCATACTTATATTTCACTCATGGGGAATGTTATTCCTATTCATAATAGACTTAGACAGATTAAAACGAAGCAAAACGACCTTGGGTCCATCATTTACAAAACGACCATGGGTTCATTATATACAAAATGACTTTGGGTCCATTAAATACAAAATGACCTTGGGTCCATCATGCTTAAATCTTTATCAAAGCAAATTCAAAAGTCACATCTTAAACATTCAAAGTCTTATTCATATTTAAAAATCATAAGTTTCAAGACTTACCATAAAAGCATTTAAGAAAATAACATATAACAAAATATCTTTATTATGATATTACTCACAGTGTTCGAAGTGTTGTCACGCCTCCATGATCCAACCTACATTACATATAACATATAACACACATTGGAACATTTAACCAATTCAAATCATTCTTGCTTTACTTAATTCATTTCATTCAATTTCTTACTTATCAAGTCATTCATGAGGCCTAATTCATGTCTAAGTATGCTCAGAAAGGAATGAGAATGCACACGTGATCAGAATATGTCTTTCCAAAATATGCTGAAACAGAGCACTTCGCTCGAGCGCAACATTGGTCGCTCGAGCGGACCACTTGGTTTGCAAAAGTACTAGATGGTCCGAATTTAGGCTCGATGGTAGCTCGAGCCGACATTTAAAATAAAAGGCGGTCGCTTGAGCAGTAACTTGGTTGCTTGAGTTAACTGCCTATGTCTACAAAAATACTAGATGCATACAAAGTGTGCTCAAGCCAATACTTCATTGCTCGAGTGGGTTGGTCGAATTCTGGGTTTTTTAAAACTGAATTGAACTTCAAAGCTCCTATTTTCAAATCAAAAGCCTGCATGGCTTGTAAACAACCTCTCAAATACTTAAAAACTCTTCTATAAACAAGAATACAAAACCAATTCTCAAACCTAACTTCCATGCATGTATAATATTGTTTCCAACTCTTTGCCAAAGCTTCAAAAACATGCAATTGAGTTTTAAAACAACATGATTCATGGATGCATGTACAATTCAACTTCTAAACTTTACATAGGTAATAAAACTCATGATCAAAATGATGATTCTACACTCTTATATGCATGGATTTATAATCTAGCTTCAAATTTCCTTTCCAAGGCTTACAAAACATGGAGATTAGCTTCAAAACTACTAATTTCTTGTATGCATGTATGAAATAACCTTTAATTCAAGCTTAGATAGCAAAATTATGTGCAAAAATGATAGAACTCTTCAAAACCGTGCATACATGTATCTATTGACTTCAATTCTAACAATCCTAGCTCAATTCTTACATTTAATCACATTAATCTCTTTGAATTCACATATTAGATGACTAAAATTCATGAATTAAGAATCAAACACTTACCTAAAGTTCTCAATCAAGCTTAATTTAGCAAGAAGTTGAGTTCCTCTTCACAATTCTTCATTCTTTTGCCTAAATCTCCAAGTTTCTTGCCTCTCTCTCTCTCTCTCTCTCTCTCACTCTAAGTTGTACTCCCTCTCTCTCAAGAATTGTTCTTCTCAGAATTTTGAGCTCAAAATATGAGCCTAATCACATTCACCATATATTTGTAGGCCTAATTTGCTCAATTAACTAATCAAGGCTTAAGCTAATTAATTATAACTTAAGTTAACTAATCTAAGGCATAATTTAATTGATTTAATCCAATTAATTTAAACCGAATCAAATTTTAATCAAACTTCTCATTAAACTCTAAAAATTATGCCATTCACAATAAACTAATCAATTTCGGTTTCTGAGGCCGTTAAGGCCTTCAATTTTAGGTTATAACGGAAATGAGAGCAAATATTCCTATGATTGACAGATATGCACCAAAAACCATATTAATCACATAATTAACATTCAAATTCACACTAAGCACTTAAATAACATTCAAAATTAACGTTTAAGAGAATAATACGTAACGGGGTTGTTACAATCTTCCCCCTTTAAGAAGTTTGGTCCTCCAAACTTGCGTTACCTTGTATGAGGAGTAACTCAAGACACCTTTACCTGATTTCATCTTCTTTATCTCAAGTGCCTCCGGACCGTAATGTTCCTTCATTCCATTTTAACCATAGGGATCACCT
This sequence comes from Camellia japonica, assembly GCA_030407325.1. Classification (NCBI taxonomy): domain Eukaryota; kingdom Viridiplantae; phylum Streptophyta; class Magnoliopsida; order Ericales; family Theaceae; genus Camellia; species Camellia japonica. The sequence goes on from JAPPVO010000003.1 coordinate 116,816,822, forward strand.
TAGTCCTCAATTGTTTCACTTGTCGGTTAATGATTCGAATTGGTTTCTCTTCATACTCTATATTATCATCAAGAGCTATCTGGTAATGGCCAATAACGTGGAACGGGTCTTGGCAATAGCCTCTTAACATCGATATGTGGAACACATTATGCATTTATTCCATCCTTGGCAGTAAAGCAATTCGATATGCATTTGGACCAAGCCTTTCCAAGATCTAAAACGGCCCAATGTATCGAGGTGATAATTTGCCTTTCTTGCCAAACCTCAATTGACTCTTCATCAAAACCACACGAATAAACACATGATCACCGGCTTCATATAGTGCCATGCCAATACTAGAATGGAACTGTTGTTGTAAGCAAACTCTGCTAACGGTAATTAGGTTTCCCAATTTTCCTGAAAATCTAAGGCACACATTCGGAGCATATCCTCTAAAGTCTGAATAGTTCTTTCTGATTGCTTATCGGTTTGGGAATGGAATGCGGTGCTAAACCTTAATTCCATTCCCATTGCCCTTTGAAGACTCTTCTAAAACCTTGACACAAATTTTGGATCTCTATCTGAAGCAATGGATACCGGTACTTCATATAAACGAACGATTTCATCAATGTTAATTATAGCCAATCTATAAGCATCATAACTAGTCTTCACAGGTAGGAAATGTGTAGATTTAGTCAACTTATCTATAATAACCCAGATAGAGTTTATACCTCTAGGTGTCTAAGGTAGACTAACGATGAAGTCCATGGTTATGTGTTCCCATTTCTATTCTGGAATGGGGAGAGGCTGAAGTGGCCCTACTGGTATCTAATATTCAGTTTTGACCTATTGACATTGCAAACACTTAGAAACAAATTCAGCAATTCCCTTCTTCATGTTAGGCCACCAATACACTTGCTTCAGATATCATCTAACCTTACCACAAAAGTTCGATCTATTCCCCTTTGTCACAGAAATTCAATTCATTCTTTAATCATTCCATAGTTCACGATTCAATTCAATATTTGGTTCAGTGATTCATCACAGTTATCCAAGGTCATTCAGAAGTCATTAGGAATATAAAGTGGATCCAGGTACTAATTCCCAAGTCAACAAAGGTAACAGCAAAGCAATCAATCACATGACATGGGTAATTCACATATTCCCATTGCATCTATTGTAAAGTATGACAATATTGAAGCAGTCAATCACAACACGTACTAAATTCATGTATTTCCAGATAGGTTGAGGTTTTTAATCCCAAGTAGTGTTCATAATCAAAATAGTTCGCAGTTAACAATTCCCATAACATCAGGTTTATAACACGGTAACACAAAAGCATTCATTCTCTAAAACAATCAATTATTGGACTTGCACAATTTAGTTCATCTATAACACATATATCCCCCATAGTTGAAGGTTGATTCTCAATAGTGTTCATGATTGGATTAGTCTATTGTTGGCAGTCCACATGCGATTCTTATCATAAGGTAAATGTTCAGACAATTCAATATCTTTTAGCAATATAATCTGGTCATTTGTTTATAAATAATTCGTAATCCCCCGTAAATGAAATCAAATCATATAGAGGTTCTATCAAATCAAATTAGGTAAAGGTTCTATCAAATCCAATGAAATAAAGGTTATACTCCATCATTCTCAAATAAGGTACATTAGGTTCCGAGGGTCACAAGCTTAGGTACATAGTCAATAGTTTCACAATCGTTCTAAGTTTAGCTGTTCTAACGATCATACATCATAATGGTTCATATCAAAGTGTTTTAGGTCATATACAAATAAGTTCACATGTACGTATACAGGTATGCAATTGTTCATAACATAGAGCTCCTCGGTGGCACATAATATAGAGTTCGTTATGCGAGAGTTTAAAACAAGTTATATAATCACAAAATCATAGTCTCGATGGTCTAAACAAAACCCATTTTGTCACACAATCGATAGTGGCACAGTACTTAGACAGTCAGTCCATTCCTAAAATCACATCAAAATGCCTAATGTCAAGGGGGCAATAAATCCACAAATAACATAGTTTGGGGTGTCCTAAATAAGTGCACTTTTTGTCTTTTTGGACTAAAAAGTTAAGGAAAAAAATATGAATGTTTGGGTTAACTTTTTGACTTTTTATGGAAAAATGTGTATTAAAAAATTGTATAAATTAGTGTGTAGGGAAAAAATTAGAATTGGGAGTTGTGCAGCGGTAATTTTTGACTTTTGATGAATAGTGATAACTTTTTAACTTTTTGAGTAACTTTTTGGCTTTTTGGATTTTTCATGGCTTCCCAAACTTGGCCTTATTTCACAAGCACGATGCACAGATGAACACAAAACAGATTCCCCAAATGGAGAAGATACACACAAAAAATAAGCCGATGATTCTATGGGTTTATTCAATCTAGATGCAAATGCAGTGGATATAAAAGAGTGTGTTGAACCCGAATAAATTATCACATAAGTATCCTATTTGTAAATAGAAAGGGTACCTGAGACAACGGCCTCGGTATGCTGTGTATCACTTGGGATAAGTGCAAAAACTCTCCTTTGCCTTAGTGTGTCTCTTATAGCAGCAGGTCAGTGTTTCTTGGCATTGGGACAGACCCAGTTGAGCTAGCAGTTGGTCTTCAACTTCTCTGTTGCTCAGTTTGGAGGCAATCTCTCACCATGTGTCCCATTTTACCGCATTTGAAACAAGCCCCAGAAATACGGTAACAAACCCCTTGATGTTTCTTACCACATTCGTTACATGTTGGTGCTGTATGCCTTGTGGAGTTTGAATTGCTTGCTAATCCTGTATTTTGCTTTTTAAAAGATCCCTTCTTGAGAAAAAAAGCCTCATCTTGCTTTTCTATTCAAACTATTTATTATGATTTGTCATGTTAGTTTCAAACATTAGGGCTCGGTCCAACACCTTAACATAAGTGGGTAGTTCAACACATTAACCCTCTCTAGAATTGCATTTCGGAGTCCACCTTCAAATTTTCTTGCCTTTTTGTAATTGGTGTTGACCATATGCGGTGCAAATCCAGCAAACTCTATTAATTTTGCTTCATACTCAACTATTGTCATGTTACCTTGCTTGAGTCCTTCAAACTCGGAAACTTTTCGATTATGGATGCACTGCGGAAAATATTTCTCATAGAAAATTTTAAGAAATCGTGCCCAAGTAATCCCCTTATTATCTTCTCGGATTAACATCTACCATCTTATTACCTCATTCTCTAGAGTGAATGCAGCCAATTGAACCTTTTGTGCCTCAACACACGGAAATACCTCAAATAATTTCTTGATTCCAAGGACCCAAGCTTCAACTTTTAATTAGACTACTCCCCCATGGAATAGTGGTGGTTTCATCTTCTTAAATTCTTTAGTGAGGGCAATCATATGGTCATCAATCTGATGATCTTGCACAGACGGTACTGGAATTAGAGATGGGGGTAACGGTTGTTGCCATTATTGTTGCCATTGTTGTTGTTATCTCAGACTTTTGCCATATCTTGCATCATTCTCTCCATTCTATCTAATCGAGCAGTGGAGGACTCTTTTAGCTCGTTAGCTCTTGTTCTCACAATTATCTACATGAACTCATTTTATAACAAGTATAGAGATATACACAGATACACATAGACATAGTTGTACGTAGGTACAACATTTCATATCTCATATATTCACATATTCTCAATGCACATAACTATGTTCTTATCAAATAGATGTACCTTAAGTCTTTTCTAGACACCTTAATGCTAAATTGGACAAGTGTGTGAGTTATTAACTCGTGCTCTGATATCACTCTATTATGACTTGAACCTGCTCCTAAAGGTTTGGATCATAACTGGTCAGTAATCATGAGATTATCTACGGCCTCAGACAGAAATCAAATCATGTTTAGTTATATAGGGCTAGAAGCGGAAGCAGAAATATAAAATTTGTCCAATGAGCTTGTGCATAAATGGTATGAACAAAAACTTTTTATACGATAGCAACTCACATCCATACATATATAAAATGTTCTTTCCAAGATCATACATATGTCATTACCATACAAAAACCAAAACTTATATACAGGCATGGTCAAACATGACCAATAAGAGAAAACAAAACGTTAAAAACAAAAGCCTCGGTCATGAGACGTTCCATAGCTGACTCAACAAAATTTGGTAATCCATTATATGCAAAACGACCTTGGGTCCATCATGCTTAAATCTTTATCAAAGCAAATTCAAAAGTCACATTTGAAACATTCAAAGTCTTATTCATATTTAAAAGTCATAAGTTCCGAGACTTACCATAAAAGCATTTAAGAAAATAGCATATAACAAAATATCTTTACTAAGATATTACTCACAGTGTTTGAAGTGTTGTCATGCCTCCGTGATCCAACCTACATTACATATAACACATAACACACATTGGAACATTTGACCAATTCAAATCATTCTTGCTTTAATTAATTCTTTTCATTTCGTTTCTTACTTATCAGGTCATTCATGAGGCCTAATTCATGTCTAAGAATGCTCATAAAGGAATGAGAATGCACACGTGATCAGAATATGTCTTTTCAAAATATGCTGAAACAGAGCACTTCGCTCGAGTGCAACATTGGTCGCTCGAGCAGACCATTTGGTCTGCAAAAGTACTAGATGGTCTGAATCTAGGCTTGATGGCCGCTTGAGTCGACATTCAAAATAAAAGGCGGTCGCTCGAGAAGTAACTTGGTCACTCAAGCTAACTACCTATGTCTGCAAAATATTGGATGCATGCAAAGTGCGCCCAAGTGAATACTTTATCACTCGAGTGGTATGGTCAAATTCTGGGTTTTCCAGAACTGAATTGAACTTCAAAGCATACATTTTCAAATCAAAAGCTAGCATGTTTTGTACACAACCTCTCAAACACTTAAAAACTCTTCTAAAAACATGAATAAAAATCCAATTCTCAAACCTGATGGTTAAACTTCATGAATTGCCATATTTGAAACCAAAACTTCCGTGCATGTATAATATTGTTTCCAAGTCTTTTCCAAAGCTCCAAAAACATGCAACTAAGTTCTAAAACAACATGATTCATGGATGCATGTAGAATTCAAATTCTAAACTTAACATAGGTAATAAAACTTATGATCAAAATGATGATTCTACACTCTTGTGTGCATGCATTTATGATCTAGCTTCGAATTTTCTTTCCAAGCTTACAAAACATTGAGATTAGCTTCAAAATAACTTAATTCTTGTATGCATGTATGAAATAATCTTCAATTCAAGCTTAGATAGCAAAATTATGTGCAAAAATGATAGAACTCTTCAAAACCATGCTTGCATGTATGGATTGACTTCAATTCTAACAGTCCTAACTCAATTCTTACATTTAATCACATTAATCTCTTTGAATTCACATATTAGATGATTTAAATTTATGAATTAAGAATCAAACACTTACCTAAAGTCCTTAATCAAGCTTAATTTAGCAAGAATTTGAGTTCCTCTTTACAATTCTTCTATCTCTTTCCAAAATCTCCAAGTTTCTTGCCTCTCTCTCTAAGTTGTACTCCTTCTCTCTCAAGAATTGTTCTTTTTAGAATTTTGAGCTCAAAATATGAGCCTAATCACATTCACCATATATTTATAGGCCTAATTAGCTTAATTAACTAATCAAGGCTTAAGTGAATTAATTATAACTTAAGTTAACTAATCTACGGCTTAATTTAATTGATTTAATCTAATTAATTTAAATTGAATCAAATTTAAATCAAACTTCTCATTAAGCTCTAAAAATTATGCCATTCACAATAAACTAATCAATTTCGATTTATGACGCCGTTAAGGCCTTCAATTTCAGGTTATGTGGGGGCTGAGTATAAGGGGGTGCAAAGAGGCCGAACTATTGAACTTGGAAAGTCGAGGTATATACATTGTATTCGGCCTAAACTTGTACAAATCCAGAGGTATCCTAATCAGCCGCATAGCCAGTTAAGCGATGAGCCGAGTAAATGGTCATATTGCGGATCAAGAGTGGGCCCTACCCTAAGGGCCAGGATCATATATAAATAGATGAATAACAACCAAAGAGAGGTATGTGAGAACTAGTATGCTTAACTTAAAATACAAGCAATCGAGAGAGTATATACTGACTTATCCGTCAGAGTGCTAATTCCCGCACCCCCGACCGAAGTGTTCATTCTTTTTCAGGTTACCAACTGAGGATCTCGAGTGCCCTATTGGATCCAAAGAGTATTTCCAGAACCACTCCCCCACAATTGGTGTTGTCTATGGGAATACTCAAGCACATCCATGGCGGGCGTGACGGAAGATCCTCCGGTAGTTGCTGGCGACCCTACGCCACAAGACGAAACCACTCCAAGCAACATGCTTGGGCCAGAGAATATTACCGCAAGAAGGGTCCTGAACTTCGATTCACCCTTGACATCAGCTCATAAGACAATGCAAGCGATTATGATGCAAGCGATTATGGAGCAAGCAAAGCAAAACGAACAAAGGTTGGAAAACATGATGGCTGAGAACGAGCGCCTTCGACAAGATTTGGCCTTGGAAGTGGCAAAATCCCAACAAGCCGCGCACCCAGACCCGGGACGACCTCTGAGAAGAGATGGTCGACGATCTCAAATTCGGAGGCATGATAGTGGCAGTGGCTCTGACTCATCATCCCCAGAATCTACAAAGAAGGGACGAGTCGACATCTCCAGTTCTTCTGAGGGAAGTCTGCGTGCACGGAAGAAGCGAAGAAGAAATGATTCAGATGAAGAGGATCAATATGACCCTTTTGTATGATGGATTGCAAGGGCAGTGCTATCCAAAAAGTTCAAAGCACCGTCATTCACCTTGTATGATGGTAAATCAGACCCCACCGATCACATCCGCCATTGCAAGCAAGCCATGACGCTCTATGCAGATGACGAGGCCCTAATGTGTCGAATATTTCCGAGCAGTTTGGGACCACTGGCTGTCAGGTGGTATTATAAACTGGAGCCGGCTTCGATCAAGAGCTTCCACCAACTCCAAAAATCCTTCAGGGCAAGGTTCATCACTAATGTGGTCCAGCCGAAGCAAGCCGATTCTCTGTGGGCAATGCAGATTCAACCGGGGGAAACCCTTCGTGCGTATTCAGCACGGTATTGGGAATGTTTTAATCTAGTAGATGATGCTTGCAATGACTCCATGGCCATTATCGCTTTCAAGATGGGGTTACATCCAGATAGTGCCCTCCGCAGCTCTTTGACCAGACGGCCCCCAAAAACGGTCTGGGCATTGATGAAAAAAATTGAGGAATACTGCAAAGTAGAAGACGATGCCCTCCGAGTCAAAGATGGGCATAAAGCCACTAAGTCGGCCCCGCTTGAAGTCGTGCAGCCGATAAACGCTGTACCACCACGAAGCCCTGAATCACGGAATCGGGCTAAGCGAGATAGAAGACGGGATTCACGCCGATCAGACGACCAGTGTCTACACCGAGCTAATAAGCAGCTTCAAGTGGATAGCAGGCGCGCGAGGCACGCCGACTAGAAATACACGGAGTTATCAGAGCCGATCAGTGTGGTTATGGCTAAGGTTCAACACCTTCCGTTCTTCAAATGGCCATAAAAAATGGTGGGACCCCCCGACACGAGGAGACGGGATAGGCGGTGCGAATATCACAAAGATCACGGTCATGATACCGACAGTTGCTATGCTTTGAAAGACCACCTTAAGGAGTTGGTACAAGACGGTTGGCTCCAGCAATATGTCCGAAAGAACTTACCCAAAACAGTTGCCCTACGGTAGGATTCGCCTCCGCTCGGCGTCATCCATATGATATACAGCCTGCCAACAGCCCCAATCGTGCATGCAATTCAGTCGCATCCAGGTCCCCAAAAGCAAATCACACCAGCAAAACGGCCCTATGAAGCTCCAAATATTACCTTCGACGATCCTGATTTGATCGGCGTAACACTCCCCCACATTGATCCATTGGTCATTGAACTACGCGTAAACCGATTCACCGTTGAACACGTTCTCATAGACCAAGGGAGTACTTTGGAGGTTATGTATTACAAGACCTTTATCAAACTCAGGTTCGTTGAGTCAGACCTGTCTCCGGCTCCATATCCATTGTTCGGTTTCAACGCTAATCTGGAGTACCCGTTGGGCAAAATCACACTACCAGTTCGAGTGGGCTCCTGAACAGTGGATGTGGAATTCTTAGTCGTCAAGCTGCCTTCGCCGTATAATCTCATCATGGGGCGAACTTGGTTGCATACCATGCAGGCTGTGCCAAGCACCTATCATCAATTGCTCCACTTCCCGACAGAACGCGGCATTGAGCAAATCCGTGGTTCCCAGAAATCGGCACAAGCATGTTATCTCCTTGCTGCAAAGACACCAAAAGAATTGGAAGTGAATTCTATTGAGGTGCCAGATCGAGAGAACCTCGACGATGTTGGGCGGCTCCCAAGTGAAAAGGCCACGGAAGCCCTGGATCGAGTTGAAATTGATAGGAATCTAGACATGTTTTCATGGTCGGTGCCTCCCTGAATGAAGCCGACAGGCAGTAGCTAATTTCCTTCTTGCACAGAAATCTTGATGTGTTTGCATGGACACCATATGAGATGCCGGGTGTGGATCCGTCTATTTCTTAGCACCGTTTAAACGTTGACTTCAAATGCAAGACGATTATTCAGAAAAGCCGGCGGTCAGCCGCAGAACACACTGCTACCGTTGTTGAGGAAGTTGACCGGTTCCTTGATGCCGGGGCAATCGGGAAGTTACCTACCTAACATGGCTATCAAACACTGTGGTTGTCAAGAAGAAAAATGGGACTTGGCGCATTTGCATGGATTTCACGAACTTAAATAAGGCTTGTCCCAAGGATTGTTTTCCTCTCCCCAGAATAGACCAACTTGTAGATGCCACGGCGCGTAATCAACGTATGAGCTTCCTCAATGCCTACAGAGGCTACCATCAAATCGCCATGCATTTGGAGGACCAAGACAAAACTTCATTCCTCACCCCAAGAGGAACCTATTGTTATAAGGTTATGCCTTTTGGATTAAAGAATGCAGGGGCAACTTACCAAAGACTAGTCACCGCCATGTTCAAGGAGCAACTCGACCGTACTATGGAAGTGTACATTGACGATATGGTTAAGTCCAAAGAAGAGCAAACTCATCTAGCCGATCTGGAGGAGACATTCAGCATTTTACGAAAGTACAAAATGAAGCTAAACGCTTCCAAATGTGCATTTGGGATCGGATCTGGCAAATTCCTTGGCTATATTGTCAACCACCGAGGAATCGAAGCCAACTCGAGGCAAATCACAGCAATCTTGGAACTCGACTCCCCTCGATCGGTGAAGGAGGTTCAAAAGTTGATGGGGATGGCCGCCCCACTCAACAGGTTCATCAGTCGTTCCACAGATCGCTACCGACAATTCTTTCATACCCTACGGCAGGGTAAGGCTTTTGAATGGAACTCTGAGTGCGAAGCCGCTTTCAACGGTCTGAAGACCTACCTTCGATCAGTTCCATTCTTGACAACACTTTCAGCAGGTGACCCCCTCATTTTATATCTGGCAGTCTCCGACCGGGCTGTCAGTGTCATACTGTTAAAGGAAGAACTTGGGGAGCAACGGCCGGTGTATTATGTGAGTAAGGCAATGGTTGACGACGAAACACGTTACCTTCCGTTGGAAAAACTCATCCTAGCCCTCATCATGGCAGCAAGAAAACTGATGCATTACTTTCAGGGGCATACTATCGGGGTACTAACGGACTACCCCCTCCGGGCAGTACTCCGTAGTGCAGAGGCATCAGGACGCGTTTCAAAGTGGGCTCTTGAACTCGGCCAGTACGATTTACAGTTCTTGCCTAGAACCTCGATCAAGGGGCAAGTGCTTGCCGACTTTGTGGCCAAATTCACTGGGGGTCTTGCCGACTTGAAGTCTGATCAAATTCAACCTAAGCCGAACTGGAGAATTTATGTTGGGGACATTTGGTAGTTGTACAGTGATGGATCGTCCAACCAACGCGGCAGCGGAGCCGGAGTAGTGATCATAGCTCCCGACGGAGCAATAATTGAGTAGGCTGTCAAACTCGGCTTCGAAGCATCGAACAATGAGGCCGAATACGAAGCCCTGCTAGCTGGCTTGCGGAATGCACATCTCCTGGGTGCTCGGCGTTTGCTTATATTTTGTGATTCAAAACTTATGATCAATTAACTAAAGGGGGAGTACGCCGCCAGAAACGACCGTATGACCGTTTACATGAAAACGGTAAATTCCTTGCTGGCAAAATTTGATCATCATGAATTGAACCAAATAACCCGTGACCAGAACACGCATGCAGACGCCCTGGCTTGCCTAGCCTCCGTAATCAACTTAGAGATTAAACGGACAATTGAAGTGGGTTTTATCCCTAAACCGAGCATTGGCCCTTCAGAAGAAGTCTAGATCAATGTCATAGAGTCAGGTCCGAGTTGGATGGACTCCATTGTTGCATTCCTATCTTCCGAACAGCTCTCGTCAGATAAGAAAGAAGCACACAAGCTGCGAAACAAAACCCTGCGATACTATTTGAATCCGCAAGGAAAGCTTTACAAAAAATCCCTTTCTGGCCCATACCTAGAATGCGTTCATCCAGATAAAGTCGAGGAACTCCTGACTGAAATACATGAAGGTAGCTGTGGTGCCCATTCTGGCAGACGCTCTTTGGCCCATCGAGCTGTGACACAGGGGTATTATTGGCCGACAATGAGAGCTGATGCCGAATGTTATGTGAAAAAATGTGAACAGTGCCAGAAGTTTTCTCCCTTAACCCATCTGCCTGCTGAAGAGTTAAGCTCTATAACTAGCCCTTGGCCGTTCGCCCATTGAGGACTTGACATCGTCGGACCATTGCCTTGCGCCTCGGGCAACAAGCGATTTTTGATTGTTGCAACAGATTATTTCACAAAATGGGTGAAAGCGGAGGCACTAATGCACATTCGAGATACTGATGTGAAGCGTTTTGTATGGAGAAATATCATCACACGATTCGGCATTCCGAGAGCACTTATTTCAGACAACGACACCCAGTTTGATTGCGGTGTCTACCGAGAACTGTGCAACAAGTATGGTATTCGGCCCCGGCTTATCCTCAGAGTAATGGCCAAGCTGAAGCCTCTAACAAATCTATTTTGGACGGCATCAAGAAGAGGCTGGAGAAAGCTAAAGGAAGGTGGGTTGAAGAATTGCCGAGTGTGTAATGGGCCCATCGCACTACTCCGAGGAGGTCCACTGGGGAGACGCCGTTCGCTTTGTGCTTCGGAATGCAGGCAATCATCCCCTTGGAGATCAGCCTCCCAACCCTGAAATCAAAAGTTTTTGATATGGGCCGAAACGACATGATGCTGGCTTTGGATTTGGTTCTGATTGAAGAACGAAGAGACTGTGCCCTAGCATCCATGGCACGGTACCAGCAGCAGCTTGCTAAGTCGTATAATCAACGTGTTCAGCTGCGCTGCTATACACTAGGAGAGTTGGTCCTGAAGAAAGTGCTTCCAGCTGCTAGGAATCCGGCTGAGGGAAAATTGGGTCCTAACTGGAATGGTCCCTATCAGATCGACTCAATCGTGGGAGTATGGGCATATCGGCTCAAAGACATGTCTGGGAGGAGTCTGCCACGACCTTGGAATTCAACGCACTTGCGTAAATTCTAGGGCTGGGCATAGGGTTATCCAACCCGCCCTGCCCGATCCGAACCGCACGCGTGTGGGCGGTTTCGCAAACACATTAGGGTAGGGTGCGGTTTGGATTTTATATAAATTTTGGGTTGCGGGCGGGTTGCGGGTTTGAACCCCACCTGCCCCACCCGCCCGCATTAATACATTATTTTTATTTTATTTTATTTTTTTCTCTCTTTCAAATCTAATCGTTCATTCATCTCACCATCTCACCTCACGCACCTCATCTATAACAAACAAAACAAAAAAACCCTAATGATCTATCTACCTCTCAAACTCAAAAACATTGTTCTCTCTCCCTCACTCTCTCGTCTCATCACTGTCTCTCTCACTCTCGTTGTTCATCTTCTGCACTGCACCGATCGTCTTCGTCTCAGTCTCTCATCGCACCGATCGACTCACTCTCTCATCGCACCACCGATCGACTCACTCTCTCAGCGCACCACCGATCGACTCAAAGGTAAGCCTCTCTCTCTCTCTCTCTCTCTCAATCTCTGTCTCTCTTTCTCTCGCCCCGATCTTTGAGTTTTTTTTACAATATATATATATATATATCAGATATCTCTCTGATCTGTCTCCCTCACTCTCTCATCTCATCAGTCTCACTCTCTGGTTTTGCTATGCTTTTTTTTTTTTGGAATTGAATCTGTATTTTTTCATATGTATTGAATCTGTTTGTATTGAATCTATATTTTTTTTGGAATTGATTTTTTTTTTAATTTGTATTGAATCTGTGTTTAAATTTGTTGTTGAATCTATGAGAATTGGAAGGAAATTGAATCTGTGTGTTTCTTTGAAATAAATCTGATTTTTTTTTTGGATCTGTAATCTGTAATCTGTAAATAAATTGAATCTGTAATCTGTTATTTTGATAATCTGTGTGTTTAAATTGTTGATAATCTGTAATCTGTGTGTTTAAATTGAATCCATATGTTTAAATTTTGATAATCTGTGTGTTTAAATTGAATCTGTTATTTTGATAATCTGTGTGTTTAAATTGAATCTGTGTGTTTAATTATTTTTCTTGGAAATAAATTGAATCTGTAATATGTCATTTTGATAATCTGTAATTTATTATTGAAGTTGTTATTTTGAAGTGGAAATTGAATCTCTCTCTCTGAATCTGTTATTTGAAATTGAATTTGTAATCTGTTATTGAATCTGTTATTGAAGATTGACAAAATGGAAGAAAAAAAAAAGGTTTAAAAATAAACTTTTTAAAAAAAAGTTCAATCCGCAAACCGCTCGCAACCGCCCGTACATCCGCGAACCCTATCCGCACAAACCGCAAACCGCATTGCGGGCGGTTGCGGGTTGACTTTTTCCCAAACCGCATAGATGCGAGCGGGTCCAAACCGAACCCCAAACCGTCCCAAACCGAACCGCGGACACCCCTAGTAAATTCTATCATTAAACCCGACCTGTGGGGCATGATACTTGTTTTGAATGGTTTACCATGTACACATTTCACTTTTGCAATGCAAGGTTTCCTGTTTTCTTATTACGAAATTCAGTTCAAAAGTCTTTTGGTTTAAGCCTCCGGATTCGGAGCGCTCTTCGTAGATCTCACGATTGGCCAAGACAAAAAAGCCTATGAATTTGGAGCCCCATCCGTGCAGGTCACGTTTGGGCCGATTAAGCCTCTGGATTCGGAGCGCCCTTTATGGATATCAAGATTGGCCAAGATTAAAGCCTCTGAATTCGGAGCCCCATTCGTGCAAGTCATGTTTGGGCCGATTAAGCCTCCGAATTCGGAGCGCCCTTCGTGGATAGCACGATTGGCCAAGATTAAGCCTCCGAATTCGGAGCCCCATTCGTGCAGGTCACGTTTGGGCCGATTAAGCCTCCGAATTTGGAGCGCCCTTCGTGGATCTCACGATTGGCCAAGACAAAAAAGCCTCCGAATTCGGAGCCCCATCCGTGCAGGTCACGTTTGGATCGAATAAAGACTCCGGATTCGGAGCGCCCTTCGTGGATATCACGATTGGCCAAGATTTAAGTCTCCGAATTCAGAGCCCCATCAGTGCAAGACACTTTTGGGCCGATTAAGCCTCCGGATTCAGAGTGCCCTTCGTGGATATCACGATTGGCCAAGATTTAAGCGTCTAAATTCAAAGCCCCATCAGTGCAACACTTGTGGGTCGATTAAGCCTCTGGATTCGGAGCGCCCATCCGCGCATGACGCGCTTGGGCCGAATAATAATCCTGAGCCGGCGTGCTTCTCATAAATATTATGATTAAAAAGCACGCGTTGTCAACAAAAGTTGAAACATGCAAGCATCTAAAATGAAGCTAAAAAGAAGTGTTTCATTACATTGACCAATTGGCTCAGAATGTATAAGCTTAAGCCGAAACATGCAAACATTTAAAACAGGGTGGTTTATTAAATTAACCAATAAATACATAATTTGCATCCAATCTGCGTTGGAGCGTTTACAATATGTTCAATTTTATTCGGCATCACCCTCATCATCGCTTTTCTTGATTTTGAAAGCGCCAAAGGTAAAATGCTGACGTTGGTATAACGGCGACGCCGATTCAATGCCTGTTTCATGGTGAGCCTCTGTGGCTTGTAGAGCCTTAATCCACCCGTGCCTGAAACCCTAGTTCTCGTATCGGCATACTTCCTCGGCGAGTTTCTCCTTGGTCTTCTCTATCCCGACCTTCCAGTCGGCGTGGAAGGCTTTCTCATAACCACTGGACCTCGCAGTCTCTACTGCAAACATGCTTGTCGTCTCTCGATCGGCAATCGCATGACTTATCAGCCGTTGGGTCACCCTTTCCTCCACGACCGGGTTCGATTGGCCGGCTGCTCGCGGCTCGGCAGTTTTGGCTTTCCTTAGCTCATGCTCGGCCTTCTCCGCGCGAGCCTCCAAGTTTCGAATTCATTTATCCTTTTTCTCTATTTCACGTCGCGTGGCACGAAGGCGCATGCCGATTTCATAGGCAGTGTACAGCCTTTTCACCGCTCCATGAATGCCCTCTCGAAACACCTCGAAGTCAGGTCGACCAACCATCGACTGCTGGACTTCTGGCGGAAAAATCTGTCGTGCAGATTTGACTGCCACGTTCGAATCGCAGATGATGGAATTTGCCTCCGTCATCAGTTTGTTCCTGACGAAAACCGAAAAGCTTAATGGGCATGGCGGTTCACTGGCCTCACTTCACGAACGAGGGGAGTTTCCCCATTGGCGCTTCTCCTTCCTTAGTGACCTGCTTCGTCAATGTGGGAGCCGAATATATGGCAAAATCAGAAGGTGCGTACCATTAGAAGACTGATATTAATCGGCTGTATCCTACGAGAATGGAAGCCGAATATAATATATGTGCCGAATAAGTGTAGATCCTTAGAGCCGAATAATAGAAAGGACAATGATTAAAAAGTAGGCCCTGGCCCCGAGGATTGAAAGGAATAGGTATAAATACAGGAACAATGGATTGAGAAAGGTATGTAAGAATCACTTCACTTAACTTAATAAACAAGCTATCTTGAGTGTCTGAACTGACTTGTCCGTCGGAGTGCTAATTCCGGCACCCCCGACCGGAGTGTTTGTATCTTTTCAGGTGACTAGCTGAGGATCACTAGCGTCTCCCAGGATCTGAAGAGTATTTCCAAACCATTTCTCCACAGTCGACATGGAGAGTGGCGCCTGTCACGTGCTGCAGATGCCCTACCTCTC
This sequence comes from Camellia japonica, assembly GCA_030407325.1. Lineage (NCBI taxonomy): Eukaryota > Viridiplantae > Streptophyta > Magnoliopsida > Ericales > Theaceae > Camellia > Camellia japonica. The sequence continues at coordinate 116,832,204 of JAPPVO010000003.1, forward strand.
GAACGGGAAGGTTCGCCATCTCGATTCATTGCTGAGTCCATCTCGGCCAGCGTTCTACCCTCTCCCTTACTGTTAAAGAATAGTCTACTTGACATTCGCAGTATCTAACCTTCCTCACCAGCCTGGTTTAAATTGAGTCTGAACACAATAATGTGATTTACGGGCGCGAAGACTTCACCCAATTTATTCCTAACGGGTGCAGCGCCCCCGAGGCGATTTCATTAATGATAAACTTCAAAAGCCCGGTGCCGATCTACGCGTGCCTCAGCCACTCCATGAACTAATTGTATTCGGCCTTTCCAGTTCATACATTGGCTGCGCAAGGGCAGATTTATTAATCTAATTGGCCTAATATCTAAGTCTGGAGCCGATCAACTTATATGCCACAGCCACTTCATGAACTAATTGTATTCGGCCTTTCCAGTTCATACATTAGCTGGGGCAAAGGCAGATTTATTAATCTAATCAGCCAAATATCTAAGCCTGGAGTCGATCTACTTATATGCCACAACCACTCCATGAACTAATTGTATTCGGCTTTTACAGTTCATACATTGGCTGGGGCAAGGGTAGATTTATTAATCTAATCGGCCCAATATCTAAGCCTGGAGCCGATCTACTTATGTGCCACAGCCACTCCATGAACTAATTGTATTCGGCCTCCCAGTTCATGCATTGGCTGGGGCAAGGGTAGACTAATTAGCCTAATCGGCCAGGCGACAAGGCCCTGAGCCGATTTACTTGTTCGGCTAAGTTACTAAATTGCCAAGTTGCACTCCTATTTAGTCGGCAGCTATTCTTTGGGATGTTTAAGCTATTCATCTTATGTTCCAACATCCTATCGGATCGATGGTTAGCATCCACAACAGACAGTAACCATTTTATCCAAAGTAGTGAAAAGCAAAACTCTTCATTAACAACAATTGAGTATAGGCAATAATGCAAAGCAAGGGAAATTTTCATTCATAAAGTGAACACAGATAGTCATCATTTTATACATGAAGATTACCCTAAATAAATAGAAGTCTACTAAAAAACAAAACATGTTTACAAGAAGACACATTCAAAATTTCTAACAAAACTAAAGTATTGCCCAAATCAATCTTTAGGGTCAGACTCAAGCGGCTCAACGTCCACTTGCTCGTATGGAATCGGCATGGCCAATGTCACATCAGCGGCAGCAAGGGCTTTGAGCCAGCCGTGTTTGAATCCCCGATTCTCAAATTTGGGGACTTCTTTTACATAATTTTCAAGGGCGGCGCCCTTCCCAGCCTCGAACGCTTTGGAAGCCTCGGAGTCGGCTATTTCCTTCGCTTTCTTCGACTCTTCCAATTCGGCCTCCAGCTTGGCAATCACCTCCTTGGCTAACTTGAGCGAATCTTCGCTCATGTTTGCCCTCTCCTCGACGGCTAATCTGAGCTGGTCAGAACTCCGCGCCCTTTCCGCCTCAGCTCCGGCCCTTGCACTTTCCATTGTCGCTCTCGCCGCCTCGAACTCGGCCCTGCTCCTCTCACCCTTAACATCTGACTTCAAGCAGCCAATTCTTTCAATGGCGTCATACTGGCGGCGACCTTATTCGGCTATCCTTCTGACCGTCTGCAAAACAGGGAGTTAAAACCAAAACAAAATACGTAGAAAGCGGAAGTCAGGATCAAGTCACATACCAAAAAAGTCAATTGAGCGGCTAATGCTATTGCCACCGAGTCCAGCTCTGCCCGAAAGGTTGCCTTGTCAGCCGGCAATGAGACCGAGGAAGCCAAGCTCAACGCCACGGCTGGATATTTCAAGGCCGATGCTTCAGAGGAGATCGGCATGTTTTTTTATCCTTGGTTGAACAACAAAAGGAGCAACCACATCCGACTCCTCTAAGCGCGGCCGTTTATCAATAGGGTTTTCCTTAGAGCCGACCTCGCTCTTGGCGGGACGTTTCTCCTCCGTCCGATCTTCTGGGATCGGCCGTTTGACTTCTTGCACCGTCTCGGTCACCCCAATTTGAGCCGTTTCTACTATAATAATAGGCTCAAAAGATTTAGTCGGGGCAGGTTCAGATCGGATGGTCTCGGCTTTTCGCCTGGCGGCCATACGTTCGGCATTTTTCTTTCGTGCCATTTGCGTGAGCGTTTCCCCAGCCATGTTCTCAGGATAGGAGCCGGGGAGATCTCCCAAATCAGTAAAGATATCTTCAAAGGCGATTTCCCCCCCGACCTGAAGTGGAAGGAGGGTCGGGTTGACTAAGGTTGGCTGCTTCGAACGCTGAGCGAAGGTCCTCGTTGACTTCGGCCTCCAAGGTAGATTGGCTCTGTTGTTCGGCGATCTCCTCAGCTACTGGCTCTGCGGCCTGCTCCGAATCAGAAGTTTTGAAACCGATTTGCCTAAGGCTTTTGAAGGGGGGAAGATGAGAGCCGTGAGATGTTGTTGTCCGCGTGGAATCGGAATGTTTTCCGCGGCCGAAAATGTTGTGTAAGTCGGTTCGTACCTCAGAAGTATATGGGCGGCTCTCCCTTGCTTTTGGATATTTGGACGGCCAAAAAACTGGAGTGCGGTTTTGATGTCCGCAAGAACTGCATCGTCGGCCGAAGCCAAAACTTTTTTCAAATTGTTGCCTGCAAGAATATAAAATTATTAGTACTAAAGCAACTTGGCTCGCCTTTTCGTCTAGGTATAGGGTCTAGGCGATCCTTGCCTTCGCCGAATTCCTACTTACCTCGGACAATGACCATGACATCGTCGACTCGCTTGCCAGAGCTGGCAAGCATAGTTACCAACTAATGGTCAGTGTCCTTGGCCCTGAGAAAATAACGCCCTAGCCAGCCAGATGATTTGGCCAAAACATGACAGTGCTGAATGGCAGGTATGCAAAGGTTGATCCTAAGACGCCAGTTCAACTCTATAATCCCCATTATGATGCGGAAAAAGTTTACGTTGGGTTGCGAAGGAATCAGACCCAAATGGTGAAGGACGGCCCTAAGAAATGGGGAAGGGGAAAACGGACTTCGCCCTCAGCGATAGATAGGAGGGGAAAGATGATTGTACTTTCATCATCACTCTCCATATCAAGAGTGCTGTCTGTCACGAGTGACAGATGGACATCGTCGGGGATGGAAAAATGGCGTCGGAACCTAGAAATACGGTGCGCAGAAAGTAGGTCTTTTAAATGTTTGGCCATACTAGCAAATTTAAGGAGAGTGCTAAAATAAAAATAAGCAAGGAAATGGGATTCGAAAAGAAGGGGAAGAGAACTTACAAGGAGCAAAGGAGACAACGACAGACGGAAGGAAGTTACAGAAGATGCGAAATGGAGGATGTATATCGACTGGAAATCCAGGAGCTTCAAGTATTCAAAAAACATGCATTCGAAGAGACAATGAAGCTTCAAATCACAATAAATGAGGGAAATGTACAAGGGAGCGGGAAAGTGTAATAATGACCAAAAGGCGTGTGAGCTCTGACGTTTGCGTTGGAATGAGGTTAGCCGCCGAATTTCGGCTCTGACTTTTCGAGTTCGAAACCAAACACACCAGCTAACTGTTGTTAGTGGAGTGTTTGGGAGGCAATTCTGGGGGCCGAGTATAAGGGGGTGCAAAGAGGCCGAATTATTGAACTTGGAAAGTCGAGGTATATACATTGTATTCGGCCTAAACTTGTACAAATCCAGAGGTATCCTAATCGGCCGCATAGCCAATTAAGCGATGAGCCGAGTAAATGGTTATATTGCGGATCAAGAGTGGGCCCTACCCTAAGGGCCAGGATCCTATATAAATAGAAGAATAACAACCAAAGAGAGGTGTGTGAGAACTAGTACGCTTAACTTAAAATACAAGCAATCGAGAAAGTATATACTGACTTATCCGTCGGAGTGCTAATTCCGGCACCCCCGACCAGAGTGTTCATTCTTTTTCAAGTTACCAGCTGAGGATCTCGAGTGCCCCATTGGATCCAAAGAGTATTTCCAGAACCACTCCCCCACAGGTTATAACGGAAATAAGAACAGATATTCCTACGATTGATAGATATGCATCCAAAAACCATATTAATCACATAATTAACATTCAAATTCTCAATAAGCACTTAAATAACATTCAAAATTAACGTTTAAGAGCATAATACGTAACGGGGTTGTTACAATTATGTTTTTCAAGTTGATGAACTCAATATTTTAGTAGATGATCATGCTAGTTACAATGAAGCAATAAGTAGCAGTGACACTACTCAATGGCTTCATGCAATGACTGAAGAACTTGATTCGATCAAGAAAAATGTTGTTTGGAATTAACAGATCATCTAAATGGATGAAAAGCCATTGGTTGCAAATGGGTTCTTAGAAATAAATTTAAAGTAGATGGAAGTTTTGAGAAATACAAGGCAAAGCTAATAGCCAAGGGATTCACTCAATTACCTGGAGTAGACTCTGTAGATATGCATTCTCTTGTTGTAAAATTTGCCTCAATAAGGATTCCAATGGCGGTCGTAACCATGATGGACATGGAATTGCATTAGCTAGATGTTTGTGGTGAAGTGAGTTTAGAAATACTCTCTTATTCAAACAGACCTCTTTGATCTTTCCTTTTTCTCCCTTGTTTTTTTCCCTCCTTTGTGTGATTATGGCTCATTCTTTTATAATGTTTCCTAGGGGCCCTCCAGGGCCCACTTCTTTCTTTTGGGCTTCTTCCTCATCTTTGGGCCTCCATACAGCCCATGGGATATACGGCTATGACGACCCTCTAACTTGGTTTTACTCGGCTATGGACCTTCCCTGATGGACTCGTCATGGGCTGACTTGTACTCGGCCATCTTTTCCATTGGTTTGATACGTGGGACGATGGGCCGCCTACTAGCTGATTTATGCACAACCTTTTCTTTAATTGGCTGGCTTATGAGTTTTCCTCAATCTCATTTATTCGGTCACCACAATGTTAATACAGCTTTTCTCAATGGAGAATTAAAAAAGAAAATTTATATGATGCAACCCGAAGGTTTCCAAATCCAAGGTAATGAAGATAAAGTCTACAAGTTGAAAAGATCCCTGTATGGACTTAAATAATCTTCAAGACAATGGTACTTGAAATTCCACCAAGCCATTTTAGAAACAGGCTATGTTATGAGTGTATTAGATTACTGTGTTTATATCTGGAAAAATGATAAGTTAGCAATATTGTCTTTATATATGGATGACATATTGTTAGCAGGAAATTGTCTAGATATGATTAAGAAAATCAAAACTTTCTTGGCATCTAGATTTGAAATGAAAGACATAGGTTTTGCAACCTATGTTCTGGGAATTAGAATTTCAAGATATAGAAATTCAAAGTTATTGTATCTAGATCAAGAGAAATATCTGGGAAAAGTGCTCAAAAGGTTTAATATACATAATTGCAATCCTTTGAGCACACCTGTTTGCAAGGGACAAAGTCTTAGAAATTGAGGAAATAGGAGATGTCCCATATGCTCAGGCAGCAGGCAGCCTAATGTATGCTATGGCAAGCACAAGGCTTGATATCGATCATGTAGTAAGATTGGTAAGTAGGTTTTAATCCAATCTAGGTAAGGAACATTGGCAAGTAGTTAAAAGAATATTAAGATATTAAAAGGTACCAAGAGTTTAAAATTGTGTTTTGGTTTGTGTGATCTAGAAATAAAAGGATATACTGACGCGGATTTTGCAGGAGATGTAGATGATGGAAAATACACTAGTGGTCATGTCTTCCTGTTTGGTGGAACAATAGTTTCTTGGTCAAGTAAGAGACAAAGTTGTGTTGCAAAGTACACTATAAAAACTAAGTACATAGGTTGCAACACAGCAGTTGGTAATGCAGTCTGGATAAAGCGATTTGTTGACAGTTTAAAATTAGGTATACCTGCCAGATCGGTTAATATGTTTTGTAACAATTAGTCCGCTATCTCATTAATAAAAAGTGGAGTGAATAGCTCTAAGAGAAAATATATTGATGTAAGTTATCACTATATTTAGGATATAGTGGAGAGAGAAGAAATTAAAGTCGACTATATACCCTCGAAAGAGATGGTGGCCAACCCTATGACCAAAGGGTTGTCTCTGGAAAAGTTCAGAGAACATGTAGCTAATAAGAAATTGAAAAATGCTTAGGTACGTAGTTTGACTACTTACATAAGAGCATAATCGATGACTCTGGGGACTCCTGGATAGCTGATGTTATGTGACTCTACCTTGCATGGAAACATGTATTTGGTCAGGTAATAAGGTAGAGGAACTAACAAGGCACAGACATTATAGTTAGCATGAGATGTAAAGTCCATGATATGCAACATGCTGATGAGATAATGTTGTCTACTTGATCAGCAAAAAGTCATTGATAAGGTGTGTTAAGGAAAACCTTTAGGAATGAGCCTTACACGAAGTACTTAACAATAATTCTGGCGCTGGTCAACACATGAGGAATGTGTGTGGCTGAAATTGTCAATGGTGATTGGGTATAGACTATGAACCTAGCACTGAAAATTGATGTCGTTCACTTGAAATATAGTGAATTGAAGTCATCTGCAATGTGTTTTTAGTGGTAGAACACATTCGTATGGGTGCGGTCAGATTGGTGGCAAAAATGTGCGCACGTATGCCCAAGTCGCAATCAGATGTTGATCTATGAGGTAAATTCATAGATGAAAGTTGGCATGAGGAAAATTTTTGGTATCAAGGTAAACGTGTCCAACTCAGGTTCTGTCACATTATTATAGTATGATCAAGTGGGAGATGAAGGTATGAGAGATGATCACACCATAATTCAGTGGACTCCTTACACCTAATCAAACCTTGAATTGGTTAGAGAACCTTCCCGCAATATAGAAGCTATTAGAGTTGATTCAAATTCAAATCCTAAAGGTCACAACTTTGTGAATGAAAGGCACCTATTTGAATGAACGTGACCTTTAGGAATAGATGCATTCAATATCTATAAATATGTGGTGTTGTCAGAATCATTTTTTACTTTTAACTTTTTTATTCTCTTGCTTCTGCTGTAGTCCGAATCTCCTGCATGATAATTACCCTCACTAAAAATTTGATCAATTTACCATTGTTAAGTTCATCTTGCAGTTCTACCTTCGTTTTTCCCCTTGTTTTCATAAGATGTGTGTTCAAAGCAAGGAGGGTCTTATACCAAATAAACATGTGAATGAAAAGTTTGAAGAAAGAAATAATCCGGGGAATATTTCTTCAAATGAAGCATGTAACTAAAGATAACAAAGGAAATGAGCAATTTAAGGGATTCACTTATGGAGAAAATGGAGGATAACACTTACAGCAAAGTTGAAACTTTTGTACTGCTAGTATAATCTGTACAGAGATATGTAATATTTTTTTTTTACGTTTTTCTCCTTTAATTTCTCACTTTTTTCTTTCCTCTGTCCAATGTATGCTTGAAAGTCATTGGTGTCACTCTCTTTTGGTTTATTGAGTTGAATTCTACTTTGCAAATACATAAGAAATGACACAAATTGAGCAAATGTTGGTAGTGGTGGCTTTGCAATGAGAGCATTGGTAAAACTCTCATACTTTGGGCCAAGGCCATTAATTGCCCAAAACACCTTATCCGTATCAGAAACTAGTTTTTAGATAACTGCAAGTTCATCATAGATGGTTTTGAATTTTCTAATATACACAACAACAATGAGATTGTCTTTTTGTATCATTTGTGGCTCTTGAATGAGATTCAACTGTCATTCTTTAGAAACTCCAGTGAAAGACTCTGCAAGACAAGTCCACATGTCTTTTGTTGTATCAAGTCCAATGATGAGATTGAGGACTTCCTCTGTCAGTGTTCTAGAGAACAGACTTTTCAACAAACGATATTTCTTCTTTTAAGTTACATAAACTGGATTCACTTCTTCTTTTCCTTCAGATGTAAGAGTCACTTGTTTAGGGACCTCTACACTATTTTCTATATGGTCTAGGAGTTCAACACTTTCAAACAAGGAAAGAGTTTGTTCCTTCCATAGAAAATAATTTTTTTGATGTTAATTTCAAGACACTATTGACATTAACTGTGCTAGGGTTGTGATGTTAAATGTTGATGAAGACACCATTTAGATAAGCCAAAAAGGACAACCACGTTAGAATATGGAAGGCTCTAGGGGTGTTTGCGATTCAGTTGCGGCTGGGGAACTTCCAATCTGCCATCTGTCCACCGAATTGGTGGATTGGAAAAAATCAATCCGCATCCGTCCGTTGGATTGACGGATGCGGATTGAGCGGATGGCGGATGGATGCGAATTGGTTTGGCTGTTTAAACTTTTACAAATTTTAAACATAATACAACAACTTGTCAACATTTTTTTTTGGATAACAATCCAACTAAACATAACCACAAGATTATCAAGTAAATTGTCAAATACCAATAATAAATACATATAAGAAAACCATGCATTATCAAAACTATTTCATTACTTTTTTTTTATTCAAAAACTATTTAATTTGATTTTTTAAAAAAATTATAAAATTAAGCCTTATATTTTTTACACAAAAATACCAAATATCAATACTTGTCATTTGATAAAAGGATTTCTAAATTGAAAATAAATTAAAAACACAACAAAATATTTAAACTCTTTTTCAATTTAAAACACAAACAAATTAATTAAATAAATTGAAAACACAAAGTCTTATAAATTACTAGGGGTGCTTGTGGTTTGGCGGTTTGGCTGTGGCCAAAGGAACCTCAAATCCACCATCCGTCTAAAATTAGGCAGATTGAAAAAAATCAATCCGCATCTGTCTGCTCGTCATCACGCATCCATCCAAAATGTGGCGGATTGGTTTGGTTCGGTTCGGTCAGTTTGGGTGGATCAAAATATCCGCTGAGCACCTCTACTAGGCACTGATACCATGAATAAAATTAAGACAAAGATGAAATGGCTTTTCTCAGTCATGAGAGAAAAGATAAAGATTGCTTTCCTTATGTATTGGTATTCTGCACATAAGAGTTGTGGACAAAGGAAAATGTGAGAAATTAAAGGAAGAAAAAGGTAAAAAAATTACATATCTCTGTACAAATTATACTAGCACTACAGAAGTTTTGACTTTGTTGTAAGTGCTATTCCTCCATTTTCTCTATGAGTGAATCCCTTAAATTGCTCATTTCCTTTATTATCTTCAGTTGCATGCTTCTCATTTGAATAAATATTTCACGGAATATTTCTTTCCTTAAACTTTTTTTTTTTTTTTTGGGGTAATAGTGGTGTATTATAGAAATAAACTAAGAACAGTCAAATACAAATTTGGGATAAGAGGTTCCTATAGCATCCTTACAAACTTTGTCAATAACAAAACTAGGCATAGTAGAATAAATATGAAGGCATTTATTCAACTTGTTTCCTTATTTGGCTAATAAGTCCACACAGCCATTTGCTTCACGGAGAATATGCTTTACTTCCTGCACTCTGACCTGGTCGAGGAGGCACCTGTAATTAGAAATTAAGTTGCTAAGTTGATGTTTCGGAGGTCGGTTATTTACAAGGTGTTGCACTATAGTTGCATTTGTCTCTACATCGATATTTTGCAGGTTGAGATCTCGCACCAGTTGTAGACCATCCCAAAGTCCCCATAGTTCCGCTGCTACACTTATTGTACATCCAATATTGCAACTGAACCCACTTATCCAATTGCTAGTGGAATCTCTGATGATTCCTCCTGTTGAAGCTTTCCCAGGATTACCTCGAACTGCTCCATCAATGTTGAGTTTGAATCTGGGATGGTTTGGAGGTTTCCAATTCACAAAGGATAAGGTTTTGTTCCTAGGTGGTTGAGGGAAGTTTGAGATAAATTGTCATTGGACGACATTAGCTATAATGGTGGTGCGGTTTGGAGGAGGCGATGGGTTGTTTTCAAAATAAAATACATTGTGGTACTTCCAAATGGTCCAACAAGTGAGAGGAAAAATGACTGCCCAAAGACATGATTGATGGTGGAGAGTAGATTTACAATTCTCACAAAGCTATTGAGGCGTGCCTAAAAAGAAGGAGAGTGTGAGGGGTTCAGGGATATCTAGAAGGGTCCAAAGGGCCCAAGAAGATGGGTAGTCGCGTAAGGCGTGAGTGATGGTTTCGGGGTGAATATGATAGCGGGGGCAAAGGTTGTCCTGGGTTATATTACAGGTGAAAAGAAAAGATTTGGTAGCTGTAGACACCTCATTTTTGACCATCTTTAAGACTTGGATGTCATCGTTTGAATACTCGATGATCATCCATGCTCGTGTTTGTTTTGAGTTCCCGAAGGTCTCGGCTCCGTGCCTTGCCTTAGGATCTCTCAACTTGTTTGTTTTGTGCTTGGTTGTGGACCAAGGACTTGTGGTTTTGCTTCTGAGGGAAGAGGGTGGCTTGTTGGCCATCCCTGCAACCCATTAGCCAAGGCCTTGTGCCATCAGCCTTGTTTTCTTGCTATCGGCCATAAGTGTTGGCCGATCAGCACTCTTTTTGGTCGATCGGCCATATTTATTGGCCGAGACCTTTCCATCTGCTTTTGTAGATATTTTTGTGCTAGCTGTGACAGCTGGTGAGCACAATTCTCATCCTCCATACACGTGTATGGAGGGATTGGATCAAGACTCAAGCTTGTTCAACAAGCTTGAGAATTGATTTCTATAAGAAGGGAGGCCCTTCTCCCTTTCCAGAGGTTCTGAGAATTTGATATACAAATTATATATATATATATCTCTCTCTATATATATTTTACCTCTCTCTCTCTCTATTTGATCTTGTTTGTGCTCAAAAGTGTGATTTCTTCATACTATTGCACACAAACACCTACTAGAACACCATCCTTTTGTTGCTGAGGTACTAAGGAGTTGGTTTTAGTGTTTTTGGGTCGGTTTGAACTCAGAAAAGCTGTTGGAGTTGTGTTCTTGAAGGTGTTCTTCAAGGGTGAGAAACTAACCTTTTGGCTTAAGCTTTTAGACCTATTTGCATACTGATTTAAGCTTAAATTTCTACTGTAAAAAGTTCTGATTTTTCATGCTTGTAATGTTTGCTTAAGGTCACTTTTGTGTTGGGGGTAGTCTACCCCCTCTTAGGCCTTGTTTGGCCTTGTTTTGTGCCTTCCTTTTTGAGCTATTGGGACCATCTTGTTTTGGCCTTCTCATCACTGAAATCTAGAGGATTTTCAGTAGTGGAAAAGTGGTTTTGAGGTCCCAAATAGGAGAGGGTCACCCCTTCTCCTTGTGTCTCGTATGCTTGCTTTGAATGCCTCATGATTGAGCATGTTTGTCTAGCATGTTTTGGTTCCATTTCAACATGTATTAGACCTTATTTCAGCATGTTATACCTCTGTCTAAGGTTGGTTTGATGGCCCCTTGCATGCTCTATGCACTTGTAGTGCAATCCCATCTATTGCCTTAACATGCATCTTGTGTTTAGACCATCATTCTTGCATATTTTGGCTCAACTCAAAGAAGCTTTTAGCCTTGTTTTACCATGCTTAAGCTCTGATTTGTGTGTCTTGATCATGTATGCATTGTTTTGTATAGCCATGGTTCAATCTAGCTTGTTAGCTTTGTGTATCAAGTCCACTAGCATGCATTGCTTAGACTATTCTCATGATTTGGCATCATTTGAAATGATATTTCAGTGCATGTTTCATGGTCATACACTTGCCTTTGTCATTCTTTCAATACTTTGAAGAGTTGGTGTTTTTATGCCTTAAGAGTGGGTCATTGTGTATGCCTCTATGCTTAGGCCTTTGGACTACCATTTCAATGTGTTTTTGGTCTTGTTTTACCATGATGCATCTCTGATTTTTGTTGTCAAAGTCATGCCATGTTTGGTTTTGATAGGTGTAGTGCAATCCCCTTTGTTGGCCTTATTTGCATCATGCCTTATGCCTTTCTTGTTGACTTGTTTTGGCTTTGGTCCATGCATGTTTTAGACTCACTTTGGTATGCTTTAGGACTGTTTTGGTTTGCTTAGGCCATTTGCTTCATGTTTTACATACCCTTAGTGCAAATGCCTACGCTAGCTTCAAGCTTTGAGCTTTCTTGCATGCCATACTTGCATTGTTTGGTTGATTTGGCATCATTCCATGCATGATTTCAGAGCCGATAGTGTTGTTACACTTCCACTTTTGTCACTCTTTGAGCACTCTTGAGAGTTGTGCTCTTATGCCTAGGTGATAGGCCATTACATGTGCATGCTTTGTTTCGCATTTCATGTCATCATTTCATCACTTTGGCCACTGATTTGGGCATGATTGAGGTCTGCCCATTTCAGTTTAAGTCCATTTTTGCATGTTGTTGCATGCTTGTCTTTGCATGTTGTTGCATGCTTGTCCATCTTTGCATGTTGTTACATGTTTGTTCCATTTTGTTGTTATTGCATGCCTGGTACATTGCATGTTTGCATGTCTAGGTTGCATTGCATTTTGCATGCTTGGTACATTGCATGTTTTCATGTTTAGGTTGCATGACATTGTTGCATATTTGTTACATTGCATTTGGCATGCTTTTGTTGCATTGCGTAGCATCTCCATGTTGCATACATTGCATTGTGTTTGGTTTGGGGCGTTAAGCCAAACACAAGGAACGAGGGACGTTTCATACTTGAAGTGATGAAACGTGCCTCAATTCTCGGTTACCGACACTCTTGATCAAACATGATAGAGTTTAAGGCACTTATGTGTTTTGTGCATTTCATTCCATATTGATTTGTGCAACTTAGCCTCTTTGGCCATCATGCATTGGAATGCGTGATTGATGGCTCGAGAGTCGAGCACTACACTCCTTTGAGCTTTGAACATGATAAGGGGTGTAGTTGCACAACATTTTCTTGCAAATGTATTGCCATGCCTCTGTTTGTACTCTGCTGCAGCAAAAGGAGCAGTTTACAGGAAAAGATGGCCGATCGGCTATCTGGTGTGCCGATCGGCTAAATGTTTGGCCGATAGCCTCATAGTTGGTCGATGACCATTATCTACTGGTCGATGGCCACCCTTCTTGGCCGATGACCTCTCAGAATGTCCATGAGGTAGGTCAGATACATCACAGAAGTTGGCATATTTTTTAGAGGTGCAAAACAGTGCAAACAGAGGCAACATGAGGCATGGCAACGGATTTCCGAGCGAAACTGACCGAGCATGCATTCCTTCATCGCCCACGAGGCCATTTCAGTATTCATAATTAATTCGTGTAATTTAATCATTTAATTGGATTTGTAATATTCATTTAGCTTAGCGTAGCTATTTGTTTCAATTTGGATTGTAATAATTAATTAGCTTGTTGGTTAATTAGTTTTGGTGTTGTAATAATTAGTCTAATTGGATTATTAGATTAGTTAAAATAGCTTAGCGTAGCTAGCTTAGCATACTCATTCGGACCCTCCGTCGAGAGGGCGAATTTTGTAATAAGCGTGCGTGTGTGTGAAGGATGTCTTCCAACCTCCATTTCTTTCTCCCTTTTACTTATCAGCTTTTGATGGTTAGTTTTAGGACATATTTCAATTAGCATCTTTATACTTCGCATGCGTCCATTCATCCATCTGTCTTGCATGCATTGGGCTCAGCGTATCATACAAACCACATTGTATTTCAATACATTTGCTTGAATACGTGTTCAACAGCATGTTATCAAGTTACATCTCATATGCCATCTTAGAATAGCCGAGCCTATTTCTAGTTGCATTTTGCATGTGTTGCATTAGGCATTATTGACATAGCTAGGATCATGCATTGATTACTAACTAGCTTTTGTTTTGGCTCGGAGTACACTGTGAGTGTTTATACTTTAGCATCTTGCATGAGTGTGAGTGTTGCCATGATAGCATGCTTGCCATGAGGCTAACTGCTTAAGTGTTTAATTGCATGAATGCCTGTGGATGAAGGTTGGATTGCTTGAATTGGGACAATTCATCGAAATGCGAGTTTTAAGCCCACTTAAGGTGGCAAAATCATGTTTTCTAAGCCCACTCGAGGGTGGAAAATCCACGTCTTAGCCTACTTGCGAGTAGCACCTTCAAACCATTTTCAAACAAACAAACATGAGATGTTTTGTCCCAACTTAGGCGGTTTAGTCTATACTTGTATGCTATGCGCATCATGTAGTAATGATAGATTAATACACAGGAATAAGAATGCATGTGTTTTCAAAAACAACATATCATGATAGTAAAGGCCGATCTTTGATTGGGCGAGCGGGGGTGCTCATTGCATGACCTTTCTCTCTCGTACCTAAGTTCCCGAGCCGAGGCAACTTTAGTGATAACGGACACACGGCCTTAGGCACGAGTCAGGGTTTCCTAAATTTCCCAAAATAAAACATTTAGGTGGCGACTCTGTATCTAGCAAAACAGTCCATGTTTGGCACTTCTTTATAAAAATCAGTTTTCTAAAACGATTTGCCGGATTTGGACTCTTTGGTGATTTATCAATCTTGCATTGCACTTTGCGAGATCAGATTCAGAACCGTGACATTGAGTCCGAACTGTAGTAGCTTATGAACAAAATGAATTTCGTGCCATTTGCGCGCGGAGCTGGGACGTTCGAGCGGTCTACAGTAGCTAGTCTAGCATGTGAAGCGAACCAAAGGAAATGGTGGATTCGAGGGGTGGTGGGAGTGTTCCAAATCCATTTCCAACTTTGGAAAGGTAGGAAAGGATTAAGCTTCTAGGCATGGAGGTAAGCCGACTTGTTGGTGAAAATCCCATCATTGGAGAAAGTCCAAGTGATGGTGTCTTCTGCTTGAGCATGGCAAAGGAGGGTGGTGCTCTCAATTTTGAACTAAATATGACTAGGGGGGTTAGTGGAGAGACAGTCAAATTCCAATGATGATCAACCCAACAATCACTAATTTTTAGGCCAATATCTCTATGGGTAAGGGGGCCTTCTATGTGGCTTCGGATGCTACCCATGCCCAGGCAATTGTCAAACCAGAAAGAGGTGTGGTTACCATTTTTGACTAACTTACAGGAACCCTCATTGAATAAATCTTTACCTTTCCTAATGCTATGCCAAGTATGGGAATTTCTATTCGAGATTTTTGTTTCCTCAAAATATTCGGCTCGTAGGATTTTGGTCCAAAGAGCTTCTTTATCCATATGAAGTCTCCAATTGAGTTTACCCATAGCCACTTGATTGGAAAGGTAAGATTGGTAGATATCTAGACCTCCTAGGTTTTTAGGTTTGGTGACCTCACTCCATTTGACAGCATGGATTTTTTGGTGATTTAGGGAAGAGCCTCACAAGAAATCTCTGTTAAGTTTATCAATATGGTTAGTGACCGATTCGGGAAAGGAATGGCATTGCATGATGTAAGCTGGAATGGCCGAGTTGACTGCTTTTATGAGGGTGCTTCTGCTTGCTAGGGATAGGGTCTTGGCTTTCCAGCTGGAGAGTTTTTTTTTGTTTTTTTTCAATGATAAATCTGAAGGTGTCCTGATTGGGTCTCTCTTGGATGATGGGATAACCTAAATACTTACCAATGGTTTGGGAGATAGGAAATTGAAGAATATTGGCCAAGTGATTGCGGTGAGACTCTTCCATATTATTAGAGAAGAAAATTTTGGACTTGGAAGTGTTGATTTTTTGACCAGAAATGGCATAGAAATCATCCAAAATGCTTTTCATCACAATATAGTAGGTTCTGTAGCTTCTCTAAACAAAATGATGTCATCCACAAAAAGGAGGTAGGAAAGACAAGGGCAATTTTTTGCAATTTTGATGGGTTTCCAGGATTTGTCCATGCAAGCTTTTGAAATGGATGTTGCAAGATATTCCAAGCAAAGAATGAAGAGGTAAGGAGATAGAGGGTCTCCATGACGGATGCCCCTAGACGTATTGAAAGTTTTGGTGAGTTCACCATTAAAAATGATGGCGAATTCCATTGAGGAAACACAAGAAAGGACAAGGTTGATCCAAAGGGTGGGGAAATTGAAAAGAATGAGCATTTGTCTAATGAAGCTCTATTCAAGGCGGTCATATGCTTTGTCAAGATCCATCTTAATAAGGAGATTGCCCTTTCGACCTTTCTTGTGTTTAAATTATTGACCACTTCTTGAAGGATGATGACATTATTAGTGCTCTTACGGCCCGAGAGAAAATTGGATTGGTATAGACTAATGAGATAATTCAGAAATGGTCTCAATCTATTCATTAGAATTTTTGAAATAATTTTGTATAGGGTGTTGCCCAGACCAATGGGGCGAAAATGGGTCACCATCTTAGGTTTTTCCATCTTAGGGATCAAATAGAGGAGAGTTTTGTTGATGGAAGGATTGAGCTTTCCGGTGGAAAAAGTATCAACAATAGTTTTGTAGACCGAAGCTGTGATAGTCTCCCAGCATTTTTGAAAGAAGATAGAATGGAGACCATCTGGACTGGGCGCCTTGAGAGGTTTCAAAGTCCAAAGGGATTTTTTGACTTCTAACATGGATGGGACAACCGAAAGGTGAGAGTGGTGGTCTGACCCAATGATAGGAAGGGTTAGGTCAAGATGCGATGTCAGAGGGATAGTGCAAAGGCTTGACTGGAACAGGATTACAAAGTGGTCAACAAAGATTTTCTTAATGGATTCTGTATCATAGATCCATTGGTCATTTGGATCCTTGATCGCGAGGATTTTGTTGTGTCGGCGACAGGTTATAGTGGTGAGATGGAAAAACCGTGTATTAGGATCACCATCAAGAGTGTAGTTGACTCTGGACTTGAGGGCCCAAAAATCCTCTTCCAACTTGAGTAGGCTATTATACTTCTACGTGAGAGAGACTTTAAGGTTAAGAAGGAAAGAGGATGGGTGAGACTCAAGAGTACGTTGGGTGACAAGCAGACCGACATCAATCTTCTTTTTTTTTTTCTGAAAAAAGATATTGCCAAAGACCTCTTTGTTCTGGAAGGGGGTCTCTCTAGGTTGCCAGCAACTATCTACGATATCGAAAAAAGAAAGGTCCAACAACCAAATGGTTTCGAACAAAAAGGTTGGGGTGTGTTCGAGATAGGATGGAGATGCATGTCGAGGAGAATGAGACAGTGATCAGAATGGAGACGAGGGAGATAGAGAACATGGGTATTGGGATATAAGGTGTTCTAACTATTGTTACTCCAACACCTATCAAGACGCTTTCGAATAAGACTGCCTACGGCTCTAAGATTGGACCATGTAAATCTCAGTCCCGAAAAACCCAAGTCGGTGAGACCACAATGGTTAATACACTCTTGGAAGCGGAGGGCTCATTGGGTGTTGATAGGTCTACCACCTGCTTTGTCTAAGCTCATTAGAACCTCATTGAAATCCCCCATCATAAGCCAAGGAGAGTGATATGAGTCCGCGAAAAGTTTAAGCTTTGATCACAAATCTTTCATATTTCTGTACATAGGACTTGCATAAATAGCAGAAAAGATCCAAGGAGTTGAGTTAGGAGATACTTGGACACAAGCATGGATTTTTTACATAGAGATGGACAGGACTTCACAGTTGATCTCAAGCTCATTCCACAACAACCAAATACCACTTGCATACCCAGCTGGTTCGACAACAAAATTGTTTGTGTAGCCTAAGTTTTCAATAAGAGATTTACCTTTGTCCTCCCTTATCTGAGTTCAGTGATGACCAACATTTGAGGCTTATACACACGAAGCAGATGAAATAGATGATGGCAAAAATGAGGGCTTGCCGCACCCTTACAGTTCCAAAGTAGTATCTTCAATGGAGGTTTGAAGAGTAGGAGTGGGGGGCGAGAGAATTCGTTCTTTTGTAATGCTTCCTCCTCCAATGTCACCCATCTGAGGCTTAAGTTCATATTTGAGTTGGTCCAAAGAGCTAGGATTAGAGTAATCAAGTGTTCGAGGCCGGAGCTTGCGAGCCTCAGAAAGGACTTCACGATAACGCGAAGTCTGTAGAGATTTGGTTCCACCACTATGTGTTCGGTGTTGTAAGATGCTCCATCTAATGGGAATTCCCTTGGAGTCGCTACCAAGTAGTGGGAGTCCCTCTGGGGTGGATGAGGATGTAGTAGAAAGGTTTCCACAGGATGTTTTCCAAGACATGCTGTAGATTCGGTAGGAAGTGGTGTGAAGGTATAAGCACTTAGTTGTACTAAATCGTTTGATGGGGAGCATTCTTTGCATGAGTGTAAGGTGTTGATAAGAAATTCACTACCATTGTCCATCTTGTTGTGGACATGCTTGGTGGGGGGTAGTAAGGGATTAGAGACATCTAAATATTTAGAATGTCGAGGTCATACCATCCGAGAAGGTACAATGGGTCTCTCTGGATCATGGTGATCAACTGGTCTTCTATACGGTTCAGAGATTGGGTGCCCATGTACCAGCCTTGCTCCGCTTGTTGGGGAAGGTTGGGGGTGAAAAGGGAGACGTGGTTCTGTGTTGGATAGTGAGAGTGGGGGCGGTTGGGTGGGGTGAAGGGGTAGAAGAGAGAGGGGTGGGGATGAGGGTTGTAGGCGATGTAAAGGGCGGTGAATGGGACGACGAGGCATTTTTTGTGCTGTAAGGCTCTCCTTAAATTCTTTCCTCCAATCATGCACTTGATTTATGGATTTACGTCTCACAGTGATCATGTTGGAATTTTGATAGTCTGCCACATACTTTTGTTCTTCTTCACAACATACCTTTTCCTTTGGTATTGTTCTTTCTCACCTACTACTGACCTATTACTCAACAAATAGCTTTGCCGAGTATAATGGCATTCAACAAGGATTGATGCCGATCATAGTAAAATGGCATTCATTTGCCACCTAGAAATGTCGATTACTCAGGATCTCAGGTGAGGTTGGTATAATCTGATCCCCAACAATAATAATAGTAAACCCCAATGCAGTATGAAGATTCATGCCTTTTGTTTTGCTAGTGTAATCTAAAGTTAGTTGTTCGGATTACTTAAAATAGAAGAAATCACTTATAGATTTCATTCTGAAAGCTTGAATTTCGAGTTTTTTTTTTTTTTTTTTTTTGAAATTTGATCTTGTGAAACACTCTTCGTCAATAGAAACACTATTAGAGTCTCTCTTATAAAGCCCACATTCCAAAATCCAAGGCATTGTGATTAGGGGTGTAAATTTGGCTTGGCCTGGCCCATGTCGGGCCTCGCTAGCTCCCGCCAAAATTTGGGCAGGGTCGGGCCGGCCCACGAGCCAAAAAATCAAGCCCAGGCCTAAGCCCAGTGGTATTCAGGTCTTGGACGGCCCGGTGGGCCTGGGCTTGGCCTCGGGCTTGGGTGGGCCTGACCTTTTTTTTTTTTTTTTTTTTTTAAATTTCTACCAAAATGTTATTATTTTTCAGTAAAAAATACACTAAGCCTTGGGCAGGCCGGGTTTCGGATCGGGTCCTGAGTGGGCCTTAAGCGGGCTGATGGGTCGGGCTGGGCCGAGCTTCAAAACAATGGCCTTCAAAACAATGGCCCAAGTTCTAGCTCGGGGTGGGCTCGGGCCTAGGCCCAAACGGGCTAGGCCCATCTTAGGCAGCCTACGGGCCACGGGCCATTTTTACACTCCTAACTGTTATAGTTACTTTCGAGAGAATAAACAGGGAGAGAACATATGTGGTGTCAATAACATTATATTCATGTTTGTTTGAATTTTTTAAAAAATATTTTTTGCCCTAAAAAAGAGAATACATATAAAGATAATGAGTGTTTTTTATATATATTTTTAATTTTTTCCCCAAACTAAGTTATAATTTTGTTTTTAGAAAACAAATTATAGCTTTTGGTTGCTAATATTTTCCTACTTTGGCCTTTAATATTTATAATTTTTTCACTCTAATTTGTTTCAATGGCCAACATTTGTCGAAAATTAGACAAATGAAAGCCACATTGCCCTCCATTCGAATCTCACAGTCCACTGTTCCTTTTCTGTCGTGTGGAACTATTGAAATGACATTTGAGAGAGAGATAGAGAGATGGAGAGAGATGTTTGATGAGGGGGTTTGTGGTGTTGATTTTAAGGGGCTGTGTGGTGATGAATGATTGATGGTGGTTTTGAGTTGTTGGTAATGACAGTGAAGAGCTGGAGTAGGGCGGTGAACAGTGTTGTCGAGTTGTTGGTGATAGCAATGAGACAGAGTATGGTCGGGCATGGGGTTTGGGTGGCAACGTGGTTTTTTTCACTTACTTTTAAATTGACGTTGGTTGTTGGAGCAAATTGAATTTTAAAAAAAATTTAAGGATCAAATGAAAAATAACTTCTAGGATCAAAGTGAAAAGGGAATAAAGTTAATTTATTTAACAATGGTTGTTATGGCACAAGACATCATAAGGCTTCCACATTGAAATTTTGTAAGGACCTCAATTGTTAGAGTAAATTCAGAAAAATAAATAATTTTAAATATTAAAGTGAAATTTTTTTAAAATTAAATTAAAAAATTGCTAAAACTTAAAGGTCATGTTTGATTAGTTGGAGTATTAGGCCTCATTTGAGAATATATTTTTTTAATAACTTTTTGACTAAATTATGATGTAAAAAAATTAGTAGGTTTAAAATAACTTTTTAATTTTTTACGAAAAAATGTACAAAAAGTAGAGAGAAAATGAAATCTTTGATTTTTTAGTATAAGAAGTTGGTTTTTTTAATTTTTTTAATGACTTTTTGACTTTTAAATTAAAAAGTAATATTACCAAATAAGATATGAGAATAAGCTAAAAATTACTTTCCTTTTACTTTTACAAATCCCTTTAAAATTATAGCAATTTTGAGAAAATGAAAGCATTTTCTAATAGAATTATGTCAATTCTAAATTATTAGATGGTCCAACATATTTCTAAAGACATATAATAAACAAGCGGTCAATTCGTAATGATCTCATACAACCAAACAACCGAAACCATACGCACATCAATCATGCACTTTTCTTTTCTTGACCATAATTTCACATGTAACTGTTGTGAATTCCAAAATAAAGTTTTATAAGTTTAGATTTAACTTGTGAAATCTATAACATAAAATAAATTTAAATTATTTATTAATATTTTTGAATAAATTTTTTAAATAAAAATTTTAAGCAGTCAAATTTATTGTATTTTGATGTAAAATGATAAGCTTTGATGGTGTGACTGGACACCTATTTAGCAAAAAATAAAACAAATAAAAAAAAAAGAAAGAAGAAAAAGCTCTGTCACATTCTCTCTTTTGTAGAATTTTCAATGGGTATCCGACTGTCAAGCAAAACTAGATATCTCCAATCCAAAACTATGTATAATAGTCATATCATGTTGTATAATAGTCGTGCAATATAAATTATCTTTTTTCACTTTTGCCCACAAATTCAACACCCAACACTAACATTGGGACTTATTGTTGGAAAAGTGCATAAAGTATTGGCAAAATCTATAGTATAATAATGGTTATCAGGTCAGGCTAGGGTTAGCTGTGTTGTGAAGTGGAGCCCTAACATGTTCACTTATTTTATTTTATTTTTTATTTTTTTGGGTGCAGTTTCAGGCCGGTTTGATTTGTAGGCCAAAATCTTAGGCCTACTAAGTCCTGCCTAACAGGATTAGTCTAGATGGGTTTGCGGGTCAAGCCAACAAACCACTTCTCATGAGTTTGGCCCGCAAGCTTAGACTAAGAACCAATATTTAAAATTTATTTTTTTTTCATTTCATAATTTCTAGTGTGTTCATTGGCCAACAGGTCAAACAAAGCATTAAACCCATGGCCCAATCCAAGTCTCGCATCACTCAGGCAGGCTTAGCCCACCCAAACTATGGTCTCGGGCCGAGTAAAGCCCTAGTAGGCTGGGCTCACCTTCGGACCAAATGATGAGGCTTAGTGATTAGTACTTTCTTTAGTCATGCATAATTTTTCAGTTATAATATATAATGTTCCAAGTTATGATTCAACCATATTATATTGTAATTCTAGGAACTCACTTGGTCATAAAAATTAAATTGCATGATAACTAATGAAAAGGTAGTGCCACAATAGGGTTAACCTAAGGTTTATAGGGAAGAGGGAGGTTATGTACGTGTGTTAGATGAGAAATGTTAGAGATTTTTAAAATATAATTCTTTGAGTACTTTTAGTATCATAGAATGCGTTGGAATGAAATGCTTACATAATTTTGTATTTCTTTTACTCTGTTTGGTACGCCTTATGTAAAAATAGTCATCTCAACAAAAAATAAGAATATATATTCCTTCTTCAAAGTTAAGGAATATACATTCCATTCCATCAGAATTCCATCATAGAATCACCTTAAAATAATGTCAGTTGGCATCAATGTCCCTTTCCACTCCCATATCCACCACTGCCTACCACTCTAGCTATTGCCACTCCCATATCCACCGCTATCACAATCACTGCCTTATAATCGCAACAATTGTTACAATTACCACCTTACCACCACCATCCTATTACCATCACAACTATCACCATCATCACTATCGATGCAACAACTAATACCCTACCACTAGCATCATCATTTATTACCATCGTTTACCACCACAGCTGTTACAACCCCAACCCTACTACTACCTTCTTAGTGTTTCCATTGTCGTAACCACTTATCACAACCACCTACCGCCATCACACACTACAACGATTACCACCGCCACCACCCTTCCACAATTATCAGTACTAACATGATCCACATATATTTAGATTGGTTGTTACTAAATTGATTTAAATAAATAAACTCATTCGATTTTTGTTAGTTTAACAAATATAACCAAATATGAGAATGTGAATTGTTATTCAATTCCTATGTCATTTTATGTTGGTAACTACGCTGTGAAATGAGAATAGACATTCAATTTATTTAACCTATATTCCATTTTGACTCCCATTTATTTTTACGTTTCAAACATGCTCTTAATTTTACCTTTAATAATGTGATAAGTGATTAACGTTTAAATAATTATTCGATGTGAATTGTTGCTTAGTTTAAAAATTAATTATTATTATTATTTTTTTTCTAATTTAAAAAAAATAATTAATTTTTAAAATAATCAATAATTTACATCGAATAATTTAGATGATTGGTAATAAAAATTTAAAAATCATACTTTAAGAATTTCAAACTTGTTGATCCCAAAAGGAGGACTGAATTAGTAGCCTAGGATTCTGTCATTGATGTGGTTAAGGGACAATTTGGTTGGCTTGAATCTTGTAGGTAAGAGTGAGAATATCTTGTCTTAAAAGATTAGTCTTTGTGGGAGCATCTTGGTAGAGAGACAGAGATAATGAAGATGGGGGGCCATGGGCCATGGTGGTGGGACCTTCCATTGCTCTCATTAGTGGAGCATGCTCTCTCTCATCACTGGAAGAAATGGAAGCTGCAATGTCAAGCAAAGCTAAAAGCCTTTCTCTACCAAAACCAAAAATCTCTATCCCCCACCCACCCCCACAAAAGCAGAGCAAGCAAGAAAAAAGTGCCAAAGGAACAATTGTTGCTCACATCATCATCATCACCCTTTTTGATTTTCTTCCTCCTCTCCTCCTCCTTCAGTCCCACCCCCAACCACTACCCAACTTTCACAAAGCTCCCAAAATTCCTCTGTAAGTCTCTCTCTCTCTTGAACTTCTATTCTGTTTCCATGCTTTTCCTCTAATTCATATGTTGATTTTGGTCTTTTTAACCTCTTTGAGAGCCCACTTTTTAAAATAGATGATATAATTAGAAAGAGGGAAAATAATTTGTCTCTGAAACTACTCTGCTTTGTTCTGTTCTTTAGAGTATAGGGTTTCTCTTTGCCAATCTCACCCAAAAGTTGAGAATTTTGGAATACCCAGAAGCAAATCTGTTGAAAGATTGAATTGATTGACATGGATTCGTTCAATCAGACAACTGGGTTTCGTTACAATCCGAATTCACGCACTGAGGGTGATTCTGAGTTTTCTGGGATTCTTGAAATCTATGTTCACCATGCTAGGAACATTCACAACATATGTATCTATGAAAACCAAGATGTGTATGCAAAATTCTCTCTCACCTACAACCCAGATGAGACTTTCTCGACTAGGATTATCAATGGTGGTGGCAAAAACCCCGATTTCAATGAGAATTTGGTGATCAAAGTCGCCCAATTTGATGCCGTTCTCAAATGTGAGATTTGGATGCTTAGCAGAGCTAAGAATTTGATGGAAGATCAGCTTTTGGGCTTTGCATTGGTCCCAATATCTTCAGTGATTGGCCAAGGAAAAGTTACCCAAGATTTTAGTCTATCTTCCACTGATTTGTTCCACTGCCCAGCTGGAACTGTGAAATTGTCTCTTTCTTTGAATACAAATGTGTCAATGAATTCATTCTCTGATTCTGTCACCAATTCCTCTATAACTTCAGAGGTTGTGTTGTTGGATAGGAAGATTTCAGAGGTTGTTTTGGAGCCAATTGAGTATACGAGGATCGAATTCCCCGATGTCAATGTAGTTAGAGAGAATCAACAGATGGTTTCTCAGTATTTTGACATAGCACGACACGGGTCTGTTTCAAGGCAAGGGTTGGTCGGACCTGGTTCATTTCTTCATCTCGGAGCTTCTCATCAGCCAGTCGACGACTATGAAATGGCTGCGAATTCATCTGAGGACAACCGTGGCGGATCTGTATCTCCGAATGGAAGTATTCAGAATTCTGGGTTTTTTAGTTCAACCATGACAAGCCTCAGTGATGATAGAAACTCAGCTGATTCCATGGAGAAAAAGAATCAGTTGGCTGGCGAGTTATCAAACTCGCCTAACGCATCATTCACTACTGAAGCTAATCAAAGCCCGAGTGTTTGTCCAGACACTCCAACTTCAAAGAAGGGAAGTGAAATGAGAGATGAGAAAGAGCCGAATTTTTCGGGGAAGGAAGAGGAGAGCAAGAAAGAAGGGAATATCGGTTCTGCAAAATTCGGTCAAGTGTTTCCAGCTCCACTTGGAAACATCAATCTTGAAGCCGAGCAATCTGCGATGCAGCAACAGATAGTTGACATGTACATGAGGAGTATGCAACAGTTCACTGAGTCTTTGGCAAAAATGAAGCTCCCAATGGATCTTGATAACCCGGTGGTTGAAGACCACGGCGACGTGATTCAAAACAACAAGAACAATTTAGAAGTTGAGAAGAACAAAAAGGACGGTTCACGTGTGTTTTATGGTAGCCGGGCTTTCTTCTGAATATGTTCACTTGTTGAGTGCCTACCAATTTTATGTAAGAGGTTGTTAGCTGCATCAGATGGTTTAATTTATCAAGGCTTGGGTTTATTTCATCTCCATAAGTGGTAACAAACACTTCAATTCCTTTTAGCCTTGTTTAACCCCTTTCTTGTGAAATATTAAGATCATAGTTCACTTGTATTCTCTCTCTGTTTTGTTAACTTCCATCACAACATATTTATTCCTTACATTGTTCTAGTTTTGTATTTGTTTGTTCTGTTGTTTGGCCTTGTAAGAAAATTGTTTGGGTGGTTCCTAATCCTTGTTTTAACCTTGGGCTCAAAATTTGATACTACTCAATTTCTGTTTCAGATTTTAGGAAATAGTAGATCATAGCATTGATATTGGGAGACCTCTCTCTTTGCTCAGTGCACTGAAACACAACACTTTGCACATGGTATATTATTGCTTCAAAACGGCTTCTCTCCTGTTCATGTTGTCCGAGAATTTTCCAAGATCATGGAAAATGCTTCTCTTTATTCTCAGAGGTTCGAGTTCTAGAAGAATTATATACACCCTTGTTATTCTCATTTTTGTGGGCATTGCAATTTCAACAAATTTTTTGATTTTTTTTGATGACTCAGTAATGGCCCAATGGACTGGCCCCAAGAAAGGAAGTTTCGAACTTGAGACTATAGAGGTAGCACACCACCAGGCCAACCCCTAGAGGCTAACAATTTTTTAGTGTGTAGGTTCTAAATTAAGCCTACAGACCTTTGATGTCCTTGAGAGAGAATAAAAATAGAAAATCCATTTGCTGTATGTAGTATTTAAGATGAGTGACATTTGATTCTTAGTAGAGTTGAAATGAGCTTATAAATTTCTTATGTGTCGAACTTAATGAATAGTTTATTTAGAAGGTAATGAAAGAAGACAACAAAATACTAATTAAAATTAAAAAGCTATATGTTCCATAACTTAAATATCATGATATCATTCACGTAACAAATGCATTATAAAGAATGCAAAACAATTCTAGAACTTTGAAATACACAATGTTTTCATTTTATAAATGTTCCGAAACATATTTAGAGTGCATAAATTGAATTATGAATAGATTCATCACATAGATGGTGTTTGAAGGGTTTAATAAGTGTCATTGAAGTATTCGTGAAGTGTCTGTAAAATATCCAATATTATGAATTAAAAATTTTAATTAAGGTACATGAAAAATATTAGTGTCCGACACAACATGCCTCCTCCATAGAATATTGGTGCTTCTTGGGCATTAGGTATTGTGTCTCAAAATATGATCATCTTATTTCGTTTGGATATGAAAACACACCATCATCAATGAGGTTGAATGGAAAGAAAAAGGAAGATGAAAGAAAAGTGAAAGATGAAAAGGAGCCAAATTTCTTGGCTAAGAAGAAGAGAGTGAAGAGGAAGGCACTATGCACTACAAGAAAACAATGAACAACACGGCATTTTTTCAGAAGGTTGCAAATTAGCAGCATTTTTGTAGATTGCCATCACAAGTGCACCTATCACAGTGTTGTCTAAAACGCTGTCTAATGTTGCAATGAACGACATTGTCCTGCGGTTGACAAATGAGGCTGTTAGCTGCAGTGAACGGGTGTGGGAAGTGATAACATTTACTGAACGCTGCGATTTATGAAGTAAAACAGTGTCAGATTGTTGTATCTTTTAAAGTCCTTGCTCCCTCACTCTTCATATAAGATCCCTCTCTCTCTCTCTCTCTCTCTCTTCAATTGCATAACACTCTCTATCAGATTGATCTCTTTCTACACTTCAATTGCATAATGCCATCAATGATGGCTCAATAATCCCACCGCAAAGCTCAGAACAATATGCAGAGAGCATGGTTTACCGAATCAATTGCTCAATTAATCAGTTGCTGAGTTAGGGTTTTAACTTAGATCTGCACGTTCTCTCTCTTTGCGGAGCTTCTCTATCAACTAATCAAGACTATGCTAGCAGACGATTGTGAGTAATTTTCGTTTCCTTCATCTCTCTTTGATTTTTTTTTTTTGGATTTTCATTGCTTTTGTTAATATAACTGTAATGTAGTTGTATTTATTTATTTTTTTATACAATTTGGTTTTCTGATTAGTAACAGGTTTTGTGACTTTAACACATGATTTTTTGTTATTTTCGACTCCATCTCTCATTGATTTTCTGATTTTCATTGTTTCCCTTAATATAAACTCTGATATAGTTGTATCTATTTTACTATTATTTTTTTGGGTACACAATCAAGTTTTCTGATTATAAACAAGTTTTTCGGTCTAAAATATGTATTCATAAATAAAATGATGAAAAAAAAAAAAAAATGAACAGGAAGATGTGTGAGCAGAAAACAGAACTGCGAACTCGAGGAGAATCCTTTTTTTATATAGGTCAATCTACCCTTCAAAAGAATGATAATTTCGAACTTAGTTTCATATATATTTATTTTTTTCCTAACTTTAATGGTTGATGCCTCTGGTTTGCTGTCAAAACTAGTTTCAATTAGTCAGTGACACTTTATACAATCAGATGCAAAATCATTCTAATTGTCAATTTAGTAAGCAATTTTCATTCATATAACTTTGTACCTCTCCAAGAGTCTTCATTGGAGATATGTAGTGATCTTTAACAAAGTTCTTATTTTATTGTCCAATTTAGACAGCTAAGAAATGTAGAAGTCTATATTGTTGTAATTAACAGTTCTGTCACTTGAAAGTGCTCCGTATCATAGAGATACCATATAACAACTCTTGTTCTCTGGGTGCATACTAGATTGGGCAAAACTATATATTTACTTGTAGAACTACGGGGAGATACTGTTGAATTTCTGTTATAGATGGACAGAGCAATGTGAGCTATTTTTGACAATATAGATTGTGTATTCTTGAATGGGATAGGACCAACCAACCTGTTTGAGAAGAGTTAGATGTGATTGATGCTATGTTTATAAAGGGGTTAATATAATTAAAATATGTTAAATCTTAGTCAGCTTGTGTTTCAATTTAACTTAGTAATTGTGAGTTCTGATGAAATTTTCTATTCCAAGAATATTCCATTCAATTCAACTTCGTATTTGGTTGATTCAAGAACTATGTCTCTTTAGCAAGATGGACTCTTGGTAAAGAGTACATTTTCTATTCCAAGAACTGGGTGTTGTATGCTCCTCTTGGAGAGACTTGAATGGCATGGGTACTTTTATTTAGTGACTTGATACCCTTTTAATAAGCTGATTACTTATTGCTTACTATTGTTGTGTTTAGTGCAGCTTAAGTTAACCAGCTTATACCTTAAATTAAGCTATTTATCAGCTTATCTCAAAAGCTGGTCAGGAGGTGCTTAAATTTTCGACTTAAACGCACAGTTGGTGTGGGGGGCTAAAATTACTTAAATGTCCTCGTCAATACCCAAATTTTAATATTAATATTAATTAAAAAAGAAAAAATTGTATATTTCTAAAGAAAAAGAAAAAAATCAATATTAATTGGTATTAATTATTAATAAATTCATATTGTATATTTTTATATTAATTACAAAATAAAAAATTGTATATTTCTAAAGAAAAAGAAAAAAAAATCAATATTAATTGGTATTAATTATTAATAAATTCATATTTAATATTTTTATATTAATTAAAAAATAAAAAATTGTATATTTCTGAAGAAAAAGAAAAAAAAATCAATATTAATTAAAAAATAAATATTAATTGGTATTAATTATTAATAAATTCATATTTAATATTTTTATATTAATTAAAAAATAAAAAATTGTATATTTCTGAAGAAAAAGAAAAAAAATCAATATTAATTAAAAAATCAATATTAATTGGTATTAATTATTAATAAATTAATATTGTATACTTTTGTAATGAATTAATTATTAATTGATACTAATTAATAACAATTGTTGATTATTAATATTAATTGATACTAATAAAAATTAATTATTAATATTAATTTATACTAATTAATAATTTTAGTATTAATTGAGACTAATTAAGCCATTAATTCATATTAATTAATTTATAATGGAAAAAAATTGTAACAATAATACTTCCATTACATTTTTATCAAATGTATCAATTTTTATATTAATTAATACTCATTATATTAACTTTTATTAATGAAATAATTTTTTTAACTTAAAACTGAAAAAAATGACAAAATAATCATTTTTATATCATATAAGGGCAGAAAGGACAATTATATAATAAAAAAATATTTTACAGCTTATTAACCAAACACTACTCTGCTGCTTAAATCCATAATCCTACAGCTGCACTAAACAGATTAACAGCTTATATTCACAGCTATAAGTCATAATCTGTTAAGCTATAATCTATAATCACTTTTCCACAGTTCTGCCAAACGGGGCCTATAGTTTTTACCATTAAAAACCGGGGAAAAAAAGAAAAACGTAAAAAAGACAGCCACAGTGTTTGTAGAAATGCCACTAAAAGTAAACTATGATGGCATATAAATAAATGCCATGAAATCAAGTCAGCATGACATTATATTGTGGTTCAGCAATACTACGCACACAGTATCAAACACAGAAACTGTTTCACCAAACGATTGGAAGATACCATGACAGTCACGGTTGACAAGTTCTGGCCAAGATGACAACCGCGGTCGACAAGCACTGACTGGTCATTCGGGCGGTTGTTTAGATGCATAGTTTTTGTGTTTGGATTTGTGTTCGGTCATCTGTGTGCCTAGACTTTTTGATTGTGGTTTGTTTGTATTGTGTTGTCAGCAGATGTTTGAGGGCATTTTTTAAAATACCGATTATAAGTGACTATCAATGTTTAATAAATACTAAAAAAGATAAGATGACGGTTATATCTACCATGCATAACAAGAAATATTCTACATTTGGTTTAAATTTGAAATTAGTTTTGGAAGATAAGTTTCTGAAAAGAGTTATAAAATTGAAAAGTTATTTGGTTATGAGTTTTCAAAACTAATTTTTGAATTGTATATTTTGAAAATAGTTTTTAAAATTTGAAAATTCAAAACTTGTTTAGTTATGAATTTTCAAAACTAGTTTTCCAACAGAGTTCTTTTGGCTCTTGTGATTTTTTTGTCTTGTAGTCAACTTTTTTACAATATTACAGTCAATTTTGTTTGAGTAATGCTAGGGATCATAAAAAAAATATCATGAAAGAATCTTCACATTTGGATTACACATATAATAAAACACCATATTCTAATCAAACGATGAGAAATCTTCACGATGCATTTCATGTTTTTTTTTTTTTTTCATGATCCTTAATATTATTCATTTTGTTTACTTCTTTTACATACCTAATTTAAATGTACTTTCTAAATGAATCTAATCTAATTTATAGGGCAAAGTTTCACTCCGTATATATTAGTTCTTATCAACATTTTAAAAATCTTAACACTTCTTTTCTGATTTATATCCACTCAATTTACATACATTTAAAATGTTTCACATCTATGAAAAAATGTATAAAATTATTGAATAATGAGAAATATAAATATAAAAAATGTTTGACCCCAGTTTACAAATTGGGTTTGGCTTCTCTTAAGTTGAGATCTCAACTTGAGAGAGCGTTTAAATTTGGTAGGCCCATTTTGTAATCAATTCCGATGATCCAAACCGTTTGCTTTTTAGATTAATTAAGTAGAATATTCATGCAACAAATAAAATGTTTGGATATCGGTAGTTATATATTTGAATTATATTTGTTTTAAAAACAATAGACGACAAATATAATTTCAAGAATAACCATCCATTTTTTGTAATATAAATTTGATTCAAACATATAACTACCGATGTCGGACCATCTTAATTTTTTGTATGAATATTCTACTCAACGAGTTTTACAAAGTGAGCGGTTTGGATTATTGAAACGGGACCTGTGATGGGTTCCACAGATCCATCAAGTTCTCTCATGTTGAGATCCCAACATGAAGGAAGCTCAACCCTTAAAAACTAATACAATTTCAATGTTGTATGTATGTAGTAAATTTAGTTTTCATTTCTTCATATTTTGTTTACTGTTTAAGTATATGTAGATTATATATATTTATTTGGTCAATACTTAAAACAGAACTATAATTCCACAGTGGTCTATTGGATATAAATGTTGCCCACTAATTTGAAAAATATTTTTTTATTAATTCGAAATAACAATTCATGTTGTTTCAATTTTTTATATGAATTGGCAAAAACAGGCATTACTAAATTTCATAAAAAAAAATCGGAAAACCCAACACCAAACCGGTTTTGGATTTTAAGTTTGGGTTCAAATGAATTTTGAAATGTATTTTTGAAAACTCAAAACCAAACAAGTTTTAGATTTTGGGCTATGAAAATTGAATTTAAAAAGTAAACCATGAAGTTTGTGAGATTTCAACCTTAGATTCACAAAATCACATAAATTTTCACGAATTTAAGCGAATTTGTATTCAACTTACGTATTTTTATGATATTACTAATGTATGTTCGTAAAAACTTTCGTAATTTTATAATAAGATTTCATACGGTGCACACTGCAGCATTTCCCTCAACCTTAAGGTTGAAAAAGGGACTATGGAAACATCTAATGGTCCTAGAGACCAATATGCTATGATATAAAATAGGTGCAAGGAACTCACTTAGAAAGGTAAGGTAACCTCTGAAGTTACTCCTCTTTCAAGTGTGTGTTTCTTCCCAACTTCGGAAATTCATATAATTCCTTGGGTTTTGGTTGCATTGATATGTTTTTCCAGATTTAGCATTATAGGAACCATATTGCTTTCCATAGATTGCTTACGCTTAATTAAAGTGTTGAGCTCTATGAGTATGATGAGAGTAACAATTCCCCAGTCTTTGATGATTTTTTCTATAATCATATCCATGGCTGTGCTTATGATTCAAGCGGAATTGCTTGTAGGTATAATAGCATTGTACAATCTAAGTGACTTTTTAAGAGGATAAATTACATTTTGTCTCTTAAAATTTTAATGTTTTGTTATTTTGGCCCTTAAAATTTATTCTTTTTCAATTTTAATTCTTAATGTTTATAATTTTTTATATTTTACTCCAACAGTTAACTTTTATAGAGATTTCAGTTTTGACCCGACTCTTGTTGCATTCTGGACTCGAGCTTATAGTTTCTGAATGTTGTTCATTGTCGTTTTCCCCTTAATCCCTCTTAAATTTAATTATTGAATTGTAGTTGTGTGTTTGGAACAAATTGGTTACTTGCTTTTCCAAACCTCTATTGCTCAGATTTTTGCTCCTCTGCTCGAGCGGCCATTCTCGTGCTCGAGCGGACTTTGCAAACTCTCAGTATTTTTGCAGACCTACAAATACTGGACGAGTGTATTCTACGCTGGAGCGGCGTTTTCTATGCTCAAGCGGGTGGACGCTCAAGCGGCCAATCTTGAGCTCGAGCGGTGTCCTTCGTCTGCAAAACTTTTGAAAGTGTGTGTTCTGCGCTCGAACGTCACTTCTTGCGCTCGAGTGAAACAATGTGTCTAATGCTCGAGTGTCACTTCTCACGTTCGAGAGGACTGTGTGTATAACAAATCGCGAAAATGACATTTTACATCACTTTTTCATTCCTCTCTCTCTCTCTCTAAAACTTTCCAAAAACCTAGATCTTGAGTTTCTCTCTCTAAAACTCATCTTCTCTCTACTATTTCACCTAGATCCATTGGGATCTTCACCCTAGTGCCTTTGAGAAAAAGGTAGAGCGTCTCAAGAGCTCCGTTTTGATCCGAGTAGAAGTTGGTTTCGACGTCTTTGAAGTTTCTCCTTTGTTGCTTTGGTCTTCTAAGCTTAAGGTAGGGATTTTCTATACTTTCATATGGTTTTTAACTTAGTTATTTGATGATTGTGTAACAATGGTGGGCTTTGGGTGTATTATGGACAAACCTAGGGTTTGGGTTGTAAAATCAAAAAAGGGGTTTATAAGTGTATGTTGTGGAAATGGTTATGAGGTTAAAAATAAGGTGGTATGGTTACAAAATAGTTGATTTTGGCCTTGGGTTGATATTTGGAAAAATGGAGGTTGCCCTAAAATGATTCAAATATTTATTTTGTATAAATAAATGAAATTAGTGTTGCAAATATGAAATTGGACGAATATTGAAATAGATGGTGGAGTTGGATATGTATTATCTCACACCTTTGGAAATTTTGAATAAATTATCTGTCTTGAGATTGAATATCTGCTTAGAAATAATTGTATTGGGCTATCGGTGGAGGATAGTTATGACTGTTGTAGAAATTGCATGAGGATTAGGTGAATTAAAACTAATCTATTGTTGGTTGTCATTAAATATGACTATGTTTTAAATACATTGTATATGTATGATGTTTGGGAGGAGAAATGGGATATACTCCATGTTTAGGAGGAGAAATGAGATGGATTCCATTGAAATTAAGTTGGCCGAAGTGTCTTGGGTGAAAGTCCTGAAACCGAGCGTATACATGGGTGTCGATCCCGCGGACAAAATTTTCGTAAAATGGTAGATTAAAGTGTTTGTGTGGTAATTGTGTTGATTAGATAACCACTGAGTTGTAGTCTCAGTTGGGTTGCTGAAAGATAATGAAATTGGCTCATGAATTGAAATGAATTGAAGGAAAATGGAATAAGATATGAACTTGGTACTTTATGATTATATAAAAATGTGACTGTTTTGTCACAAGCATTATATATGCACATTGTACTTATATCTTTGTTAAATATCATATATTGTGTTAGATTATTCCTACTGTGCTGTGGCTAACTCTATTTGGGAAAAACCATTTTTAGGTGTTGGTGATATGCCTCCACCAAGGCAATAGTTTGGAGGGACAGTTGGGAGCAAGAGCTTCTTTCTTTGTGTATTCGTTTGTATAGCCAAATGCTTTAACTGTATTGAGCTAAGCTCATTTTGTTGTAACCAAGCAATGACTTGGAAAGATGTAAGTCTATAGGGCATATGATTACCTGTTTAGTTTTCAGTTCTCTTATCATTGTAACACATGCTATAGATTTAGGATAAACAGAATGTGAATGTATATCGTATGTGTTATCTTTTGTATACGAACTTTGATGAATGAAAGCATATTATTTCTATTATCTTTCCGCTTATGGGTTGTATTTATTGTATAATTTTGGGGACGTTACAACTTTTATCTAATTTGGGATGGAAAATAATGCATACGCAATTACGTGGCATAATAACACATTATTACACTTTGTTCCTTAAGTTTCAATGTTGTCACTTTGACACTTAATTTTTTTTTCTCACTTTGACCCCGAATGTCTTCATTTTTTTTTCCCTTCTAATTTACTCCAACAACCAATGTCCATCCAAATTTGGTTGGAAAATGCCACATTGGCAGTCTCAAGGCATAATAATTAATAGCTCACCATTCTGTTCCATTTTGTCCTTCACTATCGCCCTCTATCGGTATAATATCACTATTGAAATTGTCATCACCCTATTCCTATTTTTTCTCTCAAATTCAATTGCTATTTTAGTAGATTTTGGAAAGGAAAGGAGATGGCAGAGTGTGAGGTTCAAATTTGGGAGCAATGTGGCTGCTACGGGTGCTCGCGAATCAGGTTGGATTGAGTGGCCTCCTATCCGCCAATTTTCCAAACTTACGTAGATTGAAAAAAATCAATTCACATTCATCCGCTTTGTTAATGGATGTGAATTGAGCAGCCTATGTGAGTTAGCGGATGGATGTGGATGTTACCTCTATCTTCAATCCTCTTTGACCTCCTTAACTCTTCCTTTAACCTTGTTTTCCACTTCTAGCCTTTTCCCCTATAGTGATCATCGCTACCACTGCCACTTTCATCTCTCACCTCTCTTAGCGGCTTTAGTAATGAAAGAGAAGATGGGATCATGATGTGTGTAAGAGAGAGAGAGAGAGAGAGAAAAGATCACACGAGACAGAGTGAGATCGTGGGGATCAGGATTTGGTTCGTAGAGTGTAAGATATGATGTCACTATAGGGTGGAGAAGGGAATTAGAGGAGGTGTTGAGTTGGAGACGAAGGCAACAACAGTGAAAGGGACCGAGAGTGGAGAAGGGGATTAGATGAGGTGTTGGGCAAGTTGAAGGGGTTGGGATGGCGGTTGTCACGACCCAACCCCGCCCCTATAGGTTTAGAATCGTAATCGGCCAGTAATCTTAGGATTACCAAAGGCTTCTAAGACAAATTAACATAGTATTAGGGGCTAACGAAAGCAAATAACAAATATGCAACGTCCAGTGAGTTGTGCAGACTTATATGAGATAGAAAATTTTAAACTTTATATACATACATTTACATATCATCATATATATAGGCTAGACTAAAAGGGACTTACCCCTAAATACAGAATAAACAAAAACACTTGTTAAACCAAAACATGAAAACAAAACTTGAACTTTATGTACATAGCCATAATTACTTGACATATCTGGAACCTCCACAGGAGGCACATAGGTTAGCTGACAAAACAGAGTCTAGGCAGAAGCTCTAGACCTGGTTACGAGCGCCTGATCACCTACATACATAAATATAAACAGTGAGCTGGAGCTTAGTGAATAATAACAGGTTAAAGATTTAATCAATGATGTCCATAATAGATTTAGAAATCAAATTTGAAATCCCTTATCAAATCATAAACATAGTCATGTTTGTATTCGTATAAAAAACAGAACCATATTCATATTCATATTCAAATCATGTATGGTACATCCATCAGTGTTACATATCACATTGGTCATGCATATCAGTTATCAAGTTCCATAATGGAACCTCCGGTACCAGGTAACATATTTCATATGTGGGCCACGGTATTGTTTTCTCCGGGCGAGGGCCTCATGACCATAAACTACAATATTATTTCCCATGGGCAAGGGCCTCCGCTAAGGATAACACGAATACATTTCAAAGAGTTGGATCATCATTCATGTAATCACAAAATAGCTTTTTGTATCATTCAGAAACAGTTCATATCATATCATAATGTTCAGAAAGTATTTCATATCGAACATAGCTTTCCTAAGTTATTACTCACAAATAGCGGTAGAAGCAAATCAGGTAGACAATAGCACGTGACCTACACAAACACATAACATATACACATTGATACACAATATTACTTCCTTGATCAAACTTGACTTCTCTTGCCTTTTTCTGTCTAAGTATTCCCTCTTATTCAAATGAATGGGGTTCTTATTTCACATATTCTTTCATTACCAAATCCCTCTTTTCCTAATAGACTGATTTCTTACATGGCTTCTTAATAAATTATTACTAAATCAATTATTTACTCTTTAACCAACTAATTTATGTTGATTGTTAATTTATTAACCTTTATTGAGCCATATATCATGTCTAGAATACTTTGGAAAGAGATGAAGTGAAAAATAGAACTAATGCAATTTTTCCAAAATATGCTAAACAGAGCTGTTCGCTCGAGCAAACGTTTAGTTGCTCGAGTTGTTTGTAAAAGACTGCAAAAGTACTGGAAGCCTTCAATGTGCGCTCGAGCGGTAATTAGTCTGCTCGAGCAGTTTGTAAAATTCCAAATTTCGCAAAAATGGTTTCCAAATGCATTTTTCAATCTTTAAACCCATACACATCTTGATCAAAACCTTAAAAATACTTTAGAAAACACAAACACTTATTTACTTATAGCTCAAAATCTTGAAACACAATTATTAGTTACTTATTGAAATCAAAATTTTACTTGATTTCAAAATCAAAACCCATGAACTCATGGTTTCTAATTTTTATTTTTTTTTAAAAAAAATCAAATGTACAATGAAATTGCATATAATTTATGAAGCTTAATTTAATCATAACTTCCAAAATAAATCCAAAATAATTAATTTCTAAGTTAACTTTCACAAATTTAGCCTTAGTTCCAATTCTTCATTTTCTTGTCGATTTTTTTTTAATTACATAAAATTGACCACAAACTCTTTTCTATTTTCCTACTAAACATGAATTTAAATTATAAAACTCCTAAAATGTATTTGCATGTATTAAATTAAGATTAAAACTAACTAATTTTATATTTTCAAAATCAAATCATAATTAAATTTTTGAATTGCTCTAATTTAGATTTAATTCATTTTCTTCATATCAAACTCAATTTCAAACCCACATATTTTAAAACATGAATTAAACTTTCAAAACTCTTGGAAATTCATGATGCATGTGCAATTGAAACTCCATTTCATGTAAGACGAATAGATTCAAAACCAAAAATGGTTAATGTCCAAATTAACTTCTATATATGTGAATCTAAGGTTTTAATTTATATAACATTATACTTCTTTTCCATCAGTTATTTATTAACTGTATTACATTGAAATTTATGTTTTACCCTTAATGATTCTTATGTCTACGTGATTTGGTCTCATTAAAGGGAAGTTAATATAATTATATTAAACTTGTGAGATTTATTATATATATATTTTAAAATTCATAGGAGTAATAAGTGTAATTTACCCTTTTGTAATTATAATTACACTTTGTCACGACCCCAACCCGCCCCTAGTAGGATGGTGCCAGAGATGGCCAGTAATCCGAGACTACCGAAGGCCAGCTTTTAAATTCACACACAAACAGAGTATACATAGGGGCTTACAAATGCGGAAGCAATAACTTTAAATACAGGTGGTCCATAAGAGCAGTGCATAAATCAAATGAAATGACATACAAGTTATGGCTTTACAATTTATCGTTAATCAACAAAATACATGTTGGATCTTGATCAAAAGGCTTCTCAGCCGACATGTACAAAATACAGAAATACAAGCCAAGAAGCATGATTTTCAAGATTTGCCGACGTAAATACAACGTTGCCGACATGAATACAAAACAAAGCCAACATAATCATGAATCCAAAACAAGCTTGCAAACACATCTAGGCGTCGCCACCGTCCTGTTCATCACCTACATATATATAGAGAGGGTGAGCTTGGATACTCAGTGAATGGCATGAACAATAAAGGGGTTTGCATGAATGATAGTCGAAGTCCTTTCCAAACAAAACATGTGCAAACTTTACAAAATTAGGGGATGAACCGTATTCATCTATCAAGTCTTTCAAACTTCAAGGGTACTGTTAAGCCTCATGAAATATCAAACAAATACATTACGAACGAACAAACCCACGCGATAAACCGTCAGTGGCAAAAACAAGGGAATAACTGATCCGTAATCGATTAGACAAATCCACCCGCACAAGGCAGTCGGTGGCAAGGGAGATATCTCAACAAGGATGCTACAAAAGTTTAGAGTCCTCTAGCACAAGGGACTTGTGTTACAAAGGACCGTATCCCTTTAACACAGACTGGTGTTACTTAGGCCCGTAGCCCGCTTTAACACAATGGTGCTGCGAAAGTTTAGAGTCCTCCAGCACGCGAGACTTGTACTGCGAAAGTTTAGAGTCCTCCAGCACGAGGGACTGTCCAAGAAGGCCAACAAAACAAAACTTATGCTTGATATACAAACAAGGATATTCATTCATGCTCAATAAATACTTTTATCAAACAAAGCAAAGCAAGCTTTATCAAAAACATTATAACATAGCTTTATTGAAAACAACACTCACATAGTTCTTCTCGGGTGTAGGCTCAAGCGAAGATCAAGGACCTACAATCACATG
The DNA here is from genome assembly GCA_030407325.1 of Camellia japonica. Taxonomy (NCBI): domain Eukaryota; kingdom Viridiplantae; phylum Streptophyta; class Magnoliopsida; order Ericales; family Theaceae; genus Camellia; species Camellia japonica. The sequence continues at coordinate 116,870,890 of JAPPVO010000003.1, forward strand.
GTAATCACATCCTTAAAACAAGTTTTACATGCATGCACATGATCCCGGCATTCTCACCAGATCCAAGTCAATAACAAAACAAAACATGCTGGGAGTTAAAACACTGCTTTTCGTCTCATGAAAACACACTGGGTACCAACCAGGTCTTTGCCGAGGTCCCACACCCCTTGCCGAGGTGTGGTCCCGATGGCCACATTCAAAAGCAAAGTCGGGAAAACCTGGGTTTCCCTTTGAAGAACATGAAGAACATGATGAACATGATCATGAAGAAGATGAATGCAAAGATCATAACTTGTTACAAAATCTGAGATTTCATGCCATGAGTTCAAAACACGAACCTGGGTACCCATACAAGAAGATCATGCAAGAACAAACACAAAAACATGGTTCTTGTTCCAAATTTCGGATCAAAACGAGACTTTCCTTAAAAAACACATGAATACTATTTTTCTCTTCCAAAACCAACTTCAAATCGATGCATGACATGCAAAACAGATTCGATCATGCAATGCAGCTAGATGATCAATAAGAACAACAAGAGTAGGTTAAGATTCTAACCTCAAGACACGAATCTAACGGCTCAAACTCCAAAGATCAAGCTTGGAAGATCTATTCTCACTCAAGAATTCCTCCTTCTTCCTCTAGAGCTTCTCTCTCTAAAGACAAAGATTTGAGACAAAATGATTTGTTTCTAGGTCTGCCAGTTGTCTTAACAGTCAGCTCGGACGCGTGGCACTACCGAGTTGGTTCAACTCAAAAAGGTGACAGATTGACAAGACAAAACAATGACAAAGTGTGCTCAACAAGCTAAACGGCACGGCACTCCGGCTATGAATGATCTCGGCTAGGACAAAGCTTCAGCAAGTAAAGGGAACAAAGACATCGGCTTGGAAGGATGACACTGGACTAAGCTGTGCCACACCTCGGCCTAGATGTGCCACACCTCGGTCTAGGTCATACCTATCCGGGTACAAGATCGCTCAAGTGCAAGGATAAACATCTCGGCCTAGATGATACACATCTCGGCCCAAATAGTGACATCTCGGCTAATATGCCAGGGTGAAGGTGAAGGTCAACCAAAGTGGTTCCAAGGTAGCTCTAGTACAAAGGTTCAAAGGTGAACTAGGCTCAAGATGACCTCGGCTACACACCAAGCAAGGAACAAAATCATGCAAGCCACACGTAAACAGAACAAGACAAGTAAGACTTGCAAAACGACATAACAAGACAAGATCATACATGAATGTATGCAAGTATGACTAAATCAAAGTGAGGGTTGTTACCACTTCATTTTAAACATTTCATATTATTATTATTAGGTATAACCCGTGCTATACATAGATTAAATAATGATGGATAAATTTATTTTTTAAAAAAATAGATAAGTAAATTTTAACTATTTTAACTAAGTGGTTGTTTGAAATTAACATTTTAAATGGCTTTTTGACTATTTTAAAAAATAAGAAAAGTTTTGTGTTTAAAATGAATTTTAATTGTAAATAAAACGTGAAGAAAATTCATTAGAAAATTCATGAACTTGGTTAAGAATATGAAATTAACCTCACTCCATGACTGAATCAATAAAATATAAAGTCAATTTAAAAAATATTTTGTTTCTAAATTAAATAATTCGAAAAACATAGCATATCTTGATATATTTTCCTATCTCTATCTTATAAGATTATGTATATCAAAAAATAAATTTACAATATTTAGGTTGAATAAGTCATTAGATTTGTTTCTATGATTTTGTGAGGTTACATGCCATTTGTGAGCCCTTCAAATTAGTTAGAGATTTAAATGAAATTATGAGTAGATTTTTTTTTAAATGAAAAAAATAATTATTATGAAAACAACGTACATACATACTGAATCAAACATACATTTGTGAGTCCTTCATATTAGTTAGAGATATGAAAAAATTATGAGCAAATGATATAGCAACAAGTTTATTTGTACAAAAAAAAAAAATAATAAATAAATAAAAAAAACCAAAATCATAATAGTCATAGTCAGCACCTATAATATTACTCTATGTATGATGACTAAATAATCAATACATATGTCAAACCATTTGCAAGAAAAATGTTCAAAGATTGACAAGCAATTTTAAAAAGGAAAAAAAAAAAAAAAAGAAAACAGAGGCAATTATAAAATAAAAAAAAATTGTCGAAATAATGGATATTGTCAAAACTAAAAGGTAATATGGTTAGATATTCATAATTCATAATAATATGATAAATAATATACTAAGTAATGCCGACTTAAGCAAAAACATGATCTCACATCATAAATAACAATCTAAATGACTTCCATGAAAAATTTCAAATGATTTGTAACTATACATTCAAGGACTTCTATGGAAAATTACAGAACTTCATTCAAGGACTTCCATGAAAAATTCCAAATGATTTGTAGTCCACATTGAACCAAAAAAAAAAATATAATAATAATAATAATAATAAAAAAACCTTACATGTTGTCAACCTGAGTGATTATATTGTAAGTTTTGCTTAAGGTAGTGAAGTTAGAAAATAATCAAAATAATGCATTTGTTGTTGTTGTTGTTGTTGTTGGTAAATTCATCATTGTATCATCAACTTTCTTTGACTCCTATATATCTAACAAAAAAATAAACATATAAATATAAACTAAAACTCTCACATACTATAATCATAAAAATATTGTAATATCTCATGGATTAACATTCTGTAATAAAAAAAATAAAAAGAATAATATTAAAATCTATATCAAAAAAATTGATAAAATAATGAACATCGTCCAGATGGTTCATCAACGCATCAAATGTGAAGAATTTGGTGAAAAAGCTACTGTTCACTGCTCCAACGCTTGACCAAATCGATATCAGATTGAGATTTCATCACTGGAACAGTACTGTTTCACCAAAACTGTTGGTGACCGTTGAAGGGAGGACCTCCCGGTTGCCCGGGGACCAACCGTCGACCGATTGGGAAACCAGTCAAAAAAGTTCAAACAGGTAAAAAAAAATATTTTATCGGTACTGGCCGTCGACCACGTCAACCATCGACTTTAATGAGATGAAAGCTGGAATGAATGAAACTGCATATGAATTGGCAGTTTGGAGCTGGAATTGACATTGTTAATCATAGGTTTGACAGAGGTACAGGGCAGGTTTAGCTTGTAATTGACTTCATGGTTGATGATGGTATACCAACCAACCACTTATTTGATTCTTCTGTAAGTTTGATGGCAGTTTGTGTTCCAAAAAAAAATTTTACGCTTATCGGTCGACCAACCGTTGACCCACAGGATTTGATACGGGATTTGATGCACCGTTGGAGCGAGTGATATCAGATTTGGTGAAATGGGTCATTTTTTACTCAGATTTGGTGAAAAAAGTAATTCACCGTTGGAGATGCTCTAATTGAAACAAGTGTTGATGCCATATGGTGAAGAAGATATTGAGATCTTTGGGTTGTTTATGATTTTTGAATTGACATGCTTTAGATTTTATTTTTTCATCAATACTATATATATAGGTACATAACGTATAGCATATAGATAAATTATATATAGAAGCAAAAATGTTGTGGTTTTGAGATGAAAATCTCAATCTAATTTTCTTATATTTTTTTAATTATATCATTTAAAATCATATGTCATTTTGTGATTAGTCCAAAATCTAATTTACATAAATTAAGTTAATTTTTTTTATCCTTTTAATCATTGCCAATATTATTTTCTTAAATTTGTGATTTCAAAAATGAGTGACATTATTACTATTTTAGTTTGTAAGTTATGATATGAAATTTATATCTATATTTATACTTCTATCTATACTATTATATAGGTAAAAATGTTGTTGGGTAATGAGTTTAAAACTTCTAATCTAAATTTTTTTATAATTTTAAATTAATAAAAATAAAAATACATATAGCGTTTCTGGTTTAAACGAGGCTCATTTGATGTTTTGGATCTGGTTTCATTGTCTTATCAGTTGTTCATGTCTTGCTTCTCCTTACTTTTCTTTGAGTTTGGCTATTAGGATGTATTGGTAGCTTGTTTTTCAAAACTATTACTATCTAGAATTCTGCTTCTTCGCTCGAGTGGCACTTCTTGCGCTCGAGGGGTCTTTGCGAACTTCCAATACTTTTGTAGGTCTATAAAGATACTGGGAGTTGGCATTTTCTGCTCGAGCAGTCTTTGTTGAGCTCGAGTGGTGGTCTTTTGTCTACAAAACTTTTGCGAGTTTGTATTCTTTGCTCGAGCGAAATTTCCTACACTCGAGCAGTCCCATGTTTTTGTGTCTTGATGCTTGAGCAACACTTCTTGTACTCGAGCAATCTGTGCGTATATCAGTTCGCAAAGTCACTTTTTTGAGTCACTTTTTTGAGTCACTTTTTTTTTCACATCTCTCTCTCTCTCTCTAAACTTTCTAAAAACCTTAGATCTACACCCTCTCTCTAGAACTCTACTTCTTTCTACAAATACACCTAGATCCGTTGAGTTCTTTACCCATGTCCCTTTGTTAAGAAGGTAGAGCACGCCGTGGGCTTCCTTTTGATCCAAACAAAGTTGGGTTTTGGGCGTTGTCGAAGTTCCATCACTCTTTCTCTCGTTCGCTAAAATTGAGGTAGGGATTCTTCGCACCTTCTATGAGTTTTAACTTAATTATTTGCGATTTCTAAACAATATTGTGATTTTGGGGATTTTTGAAACAAATCTAGGGTTTTGGGTTAAAGATCAAAAGAGGGGTTTTTATAATGGATTCTTGGAAACGATTGTGATGTTGAAAATAAAGTTGAGCTAGGATGAAATGGTTGATTTAGATACGTGGGATCGATTTTTGAAAGAAAATGGATTTTGCCCTAAATGCCTCAATGTTGGTTTTATGTAAATAATGAAATTGATGTTGGAAAAGTGAAATTGGGTTGATGTTGATGAGGATGGTGGAGTTGGATATGTATTATCACTCACATCTTGAAAATTTGGAAAGTTTATCTTTATTGAAAATTGTTTATCTATTTAGAAATATCTGTTTTGGGCTATCGGTGGAGGATAGCTATAATTGTTGTAGAAATTGCATGAGAATTAGGAAAATTGAAACTATTTTCTCATCCATTTGCATCGAGCATTATTTCATATTTATATATTGGAAATATTTATCGTTTTGAGAAAAATGAGTAAATTTGGGAAACATGTATTGTTTCGTTGAAATAAGTTGGTCTGATTGTTCATGGTGAAAGTCCAAAAAACCGCGTATATACATGGGTGTCGATCCCGCAGACGAAATATCCATAAAATGGCAATAGTAGTGCTTGTATAGCCTACGTTTATATAGGTGTCGGTTTACGGTTTTCCACAGACGAAATTTCCGTGAAAGGTTGTATTTGTTTAAGATTACCAGAGTGTGATTCACTGTCTTGTTTTCTATTGCAAAGGAAATGATTTATGAATCATGATATTAAGTTGGCATTGCATAATTTTGGAAAGAGATATAAAATGTTTGGGCACACGCATTGTAGATGCATTCACCTTATAGCTTTGTTGAGATTTATATACTGTGTTAGATTATTTCTACTGGGCTTTAGTTCACCCTATGTGGGAAAACATTTTAGGTGCTGATGATATGCCTCCGCCAAGACAATAGCTTGGGAGGACTTGGAGCAAGAGCTTCATTTTGTTGATTTTTGTATATATTTTGTATAGGCCAAGAGCCTTTAACTGTATTGGACTTGAACTCCACTTTTGTTGCAACTAAGCACTGTCTTGGAAAATTATAACCCTTTAGGGCACTTATTATCTGTTTTATTCTCATATCTTATCTCTTGTTGTAACATATGCTATAGATTCAGGGTTAGACTTGTGAATATATATCTGCATATGTTACCCTTTTGTACAAGTAATTGAGATTAATGGAAGATAACTATTTCATCGCATGTTATTACATAATTAATATTGTGGATGGTTATTGTAATTATTTTGGGGTGTTACAATACATGTGTCATAAAATATCATTTCACTTCAATTATAATTATTGACATTTTAATTATTATAATAACATATTTTAAATTCTGTAATTATCACTTTTTTTTTTTTTTTTTTTTTTTTTTTTTTTTTTTAAGATTTCAAATTCTTAAATGTATGATTCTTTTATAATATTGATATAGAAATAAAAAATTTAAATGATAATAATAGGGCTGCAATCGAGCCGAGCCGAGCCGAGTTTTACAATTTTCAAGCTCGGCTCGACTTATTTTTGAAGTGTTCGAGCTCGGCTCGAGCTCGTAACGAGCTACAATATCTTGGCTCGAGCTCGGCTCGCCTAATATTTACATAGCTCGAGCTCGGCTCGCAATGGCTCGTTAAGCCAAAAGAGAGCCATGCAAGCTGCATACTAACCCTCAGCACACTAACCCTCTGCACATTATATAGAGTTTTGTCCAAGTAAAATGTATGTTTCAACCGATGTGGGACTTTCAGCCAAGACAACATTTCCATCCCTTCTTTGAATCCCACATCGGTGGGAAAGGAAAAACTCTTCTATCCAAATGCCTATAAAGTCATGAGTTGGCAGTCAACGAAAAGCAATGCAATGGCAAACATTTAAATGTTTTTTATATTAAAATAATAAACATTAATAATGATGGTGGACCGGACCAGTTTAAATATATTAACTGTTAAAGTATTTTATTATAATATATATATAAAATATATATATATTGAAAATATAAAAATATAAATTAATATATAATTTTTAGCTCGCGAGCCTAATCGAGTCGAGCACTAGTAAGCTCGAGCTCAGCTCGTTATTAATCGAGCTTGAAAATTAAGCTCGAGCTCGGCTCGTTTATTAATCGAGCCGAGCTCGAACGAGCTTTAACGAGCCGAACTCGAGCTTGTTCATGAACAGCTCGGTTCGTTTGCAGCCCTAGATAATAACAATTGAACACTACTTCATAATTTTAAATTAATAACAATGAAATACTACTTTTGGTTTTTTACGATAATAATAAAAGATGGAACAATGCAATACATATTGATCATGACCTATCAACCTTAATTTTCAAATCTTATTAAGCAAAGTGTATTTGTTTGGTTCAAAGTTTACATTGAATTCTTTTTTTAAATTCTTATAGCGATTCCGGTTTTGGCTCAACCCATTTGATATTTTGGACTTGGTTTTATGGTTTCTGAACGTTGATCATGTCTTTTCCCTCTTATTCTTCATTGAATTTGGTTATATGATTGTTGTAGTTGTGTTTGGAATAGGTTGGTTACTTAGTTTTCAAACCTTTTATTGCCCAGAATTTTGCCACTTCACTCGAGCAGTACTTCTTGAGCTCGAGCGGGCTTTGTGTGCTCTCAATATTTTTGTAGGTCTACAAAACTATTGGGAGAGTATTCTATGCTCGAGCGGCGTTTCCTACGCTCGAGCTGCCTTTCTTGCGCTCTGGTTTATTGTCTGCAAAACTATTGAGAGTGTGCATTCTGCGCTCGAGCGTCACTTCTTGTGCTTGACCGGAACGACTTATTGTGTCTGACGCTCGAGCGTCACTTCTTGCGCTCGAGTGGATTGTGCGTCTATCAATTCGCAGCAACACCTTTTTACATCACTTTTTCATATCCATTCCTCTCAAAACCCTAGATGTAAGAGACTCTCTCTCTCTAAAACTCTCACTCTCTCTACATTTTCTCCTGGATCTAGTGGTTTCTCTATCCTACTCTCTTTGTTAAAAAGGTAGAGCATCTCAAGGGCTACATTTCTATCCGAATAGAGTTGTGTTTGAGCATCTTTGAAGTTTCCTCCTTGCTTGTTCGACCTCTAACTTCAAGGTAGGGACTTTCCACACTCTTCTATGAGTTTTAACTTAGTTATGTGTTGATGTGTAAGAAATATTGTGATTTGGGATGATTTTGAACAAACCTAGGGTTTTGGTTTAAAATCCAAAAAGGGATTTTTGAATAGATGTATTAGAAATGGTTATGGGAGTAAATATGAGCTTGTGTTATGTTAAGATGATTGAATTTGGTACTTAGAGTGGATGTTGAAAAAATGGGAAGTTTGCCCTAAAATATCTCAAATAATTATTTTATATAAATAAATGAAATTGGCATTGCAAATATGAAATTAGATAGACGTTTATATAAATGGTGGCGTTGGTTATGTATTACTTCTGACCTATGGAAATTTGGATAATTTATTTGTTCTTGAGATTGTATATCTGTTTAAAAATATTTGTTTTCGGCTATCGGTGGAGGATAACTATGATTATTGTAGAAATTGCATGAGGATTAGGTGAATTAAAACTAATCTCTTATTAGTTGTCATTGCATATGACTGTGTTTTAAATACATTGTATATGTATGATGTTTGGGAAGAGAAATGGGATGTATCCCATGTTTGGGAAAAGAAAGGGGATGGATTTCATTAAATTAAGTTGGCTTATATGTCCAGGGTGAAAGTCCCGAAAACTGCGCGTATACATAGGTGTCGATTCCAGAGGAAGAAATTTTCGTAAATGGCAAATGGAAGTGTTTGTATGGTAGTTATAATGGTTTGAGACCCACTGAGCTGTGTCCTCAGTTTGGTTGTCTAGAATGAATGGAATTAACTCATGAATTGAGATAAAATGAATTGAGGCATTGAGATAATATGAATTGTGATATAATGCTTGGCATGGCATGGTTTGGTTTTGCAAAAGAGTCGTAAATGGTTTTATCATGGGCATTAGACATGTATCTCATACTTATATTTTTGTTAATATTCATATATTGTGTTATATTGTTTCTACTGGGTTTTGGCTCACCCAACTTGGGAAAAATCATTTTCAGGTGTTGGTGATATGCCTCTACCAAGGACTTAGCTTGGGAGAACTGTTGAGCTGAAGGCTCAATTTTGGTTATTTTGTATTTACTTTTGTACAAGCCTAGGGCTTTATTTGTATTAAGCTTCTGACTCATTTTGTTATAACCAAGCACAATATTGGAAAGATATAAGCCATTAGAGCATATGAATACCTGCTTAGCTTTCATTTCCTATTACCACTTGTCACACATGCTGTAGATTCAGGATGAACGATTTATGAATGAATATCGCATGTGTCACCTTTTGTATATTAACTTTGATTAATAGAAGCTCTTCCTTTTATTTATATCACATTGTATTAGTGTTCAGAGTTAGTTTGTTGTAATTATTTTTGGGGGTGTTACAATTCTTCTATAATTTTTTTTTTAAAAAAAACATAAGAAATATATTTAGGATAAAACTATTGGCACATCTAGCCATGTATCTAATTTTGAAAATCTTTTAAATAGAAAATCCAAAACAAAATCTTATTCATTATTAGGCTTCATCGCATTTTGTGGGAGCCGGATAAAAATGGACGTTGATAGGCCGAATACACATTTAGATAATTGGTACATGTTGTACTCACCTGTCTTGTACGTTCTGGATGCCGAATATCTTAGTCAGTCATAAAGCCAGCCGAACGAGGGGCCGATTGAAAGATGGGTTACGACGAAAGAAGGGCCGAGTGAGCAATCACACGACAGGTTAGTAGTGGGCCCCATCCTGAGGACTGAGAGTGTATATAAATAGAAGAACAACAACCAAAGAGAGGTATGTGAGAACTATTACGCTTAACTTAAGATACAAGTAACTGAGAGAGCATACACGGACTTAACCGTCGGAGTGCTAATTCCGGCACCCCCGACTAGAGTGTTCATGCATTTTCAGGTTACTAGCTGAGGATCTCGAGCATCCCAGTGGATCAAAAAAGTATTTCCAAACCACTTCCCTACAATTGGCACCGTCTGTGGAAATACTTAGCTACATCCATGGCGGGCGTAACGGAAGACCCTCCGATAGTCACTGAAGAAACCACACAGAGAGATGACCTCACTCCAACAAACATGCTTGGATCGAAGACTATCGCCGCAAGACGTGCCTTGAACTTCGACTCACTTGCCCAGAACTCACCCTCGACTTCAGCACATGAGACAATGCAAGCGATCATGGAACAGGCGAAGCAAAACGAACAGAGACTGGAAAACATGATCGCTGAGAACGAGCGCCTCCGTCAGGATTTGGCCTTGGAAATAGCAAAATCCAAGCTAGCTGCACGCCAAGATCCCAGACGACCTCTGAGAAAAGATGGTCGACAACCTCGAGTTCGAAGACAAGAAAGTGATAGTGATTCTGACTTATTATCCCCGAAACCCAAAAGGAAGGGACGAGTTGAAACCACCAGTTCCTCCGAAGAGAGTCCGCGTGCAGGCCATAAGCGAATGCGAAATGGTTCAGGCGAAGAAGACCAGCATAATCCCTTTGTGCGACGGATCGCAAAGGCAGTACTAGCCAAAAAGTTTAAAGCCCCATCGTTCACCCTGTACGACGGGAAATCAGACCCCACTGATCACATCCGACATTACAAGCAAGCTATGACATTGCATGCGGACGACGAGGCCCTCATGTGCCGAATATTTCCGAGCAGTTTGGGACCGTTGGCCGTCAGATGGTATTATAAATTGGAACCGGCATCGATTAAGAGCTTCCATCAACTCCAAAAATCCTTTAGGGCAAGGTTCATCACTAATGAGGTCCAACTGAAGCAGGCCGATTCTCTCTGGGCAATGTAAATCCAGTCAGGGCAAACATTACAGGCGTATTTGGCGCTATTGGGAATGCTTTAATCTTGTGGATGACGCTTGCAACGACTCCATGGCCATCACCGCCTTTAAAATGGGGTTGCATCCTGATAGTGCCCTCCGCAGTTCCTTGACTAGAAGGCCCCCCAAAAAGTCTGGTCGTTGATGAAGAAAGTCGAGGAATATTGCAAAGTTGAAGATGACGCACTGCGGATCAAAGCCAGGCACCAGGCCATCAAGATGGCCCCATCTGAAATTATTCAGCCGATAAGTTCTGTACCATCACGGAGCCTTGAACCACAGGGCCGGGCTAAACGAGACAAGAGAAATTCGTGCCGATCAAACGACCAATGCTCCCACCGAGCTAATGAACAACTTCAAGTGGATAACAGGTGTGCAAGGCGCGTGACCAAGAAATATACGAAGTTGTTGGAGCCGATCAGCACGGTTATGACTAAAATTCAACCTTTGTCATTCTTCAAGTGGCTGCCCAAGATGGTGGGACCTCCTGACACAAGGAGACGGGATAGGCGGTGCTAATACAAAGATCACGGTCATGATACCGATAGTTGCTATGCTTTGAAAGACCACCTTGAGGAGTTGGTACAAGATAGTCGGCTCTAGCAACACGTCTGAAAGAATAACTCAACCAAAACAGTTGCTCTAAGGCAGGATTCAACTCCGCTCGGCGTAATCCATATGATATACAGCCTGCCGACAGCCTCCGCCGTACATTCAATTCAGTCTCATCCTGGCCCCCAAAAGCAAATCACACCAGCAAAACGGCCCTATGAAGCTCCGAGTATTATCTTCGACGATTCTAATTTGATCGGCGTAACACTCCCCCACATTGATCCATTGGTCATCGAACTATGCGTAAATTGATTCACCGTTGACCGCATTCTCATAGACCAGGGGAGTACTTCGGAGGTTATGTATTACAAGACCTTCATCAAACTCGAGTTCACTGAGTCGGACCTGTCTCCGGACCCTTATCCGTTATTCAGCTTCAAGGCTAATCCAGAATACCAGTTGGGCAAAATCACATTACTAGTTCGAGCGGGCTCCCAAACATTAGATGTGGAATTCTTGGTTGTCAAGCTGCCTTCGCCGTATAATCTTATCATGGGACGAACTTGGCTGCATGCCATGTGTCATGACCCGAACCCGCCCCTATGGGTTTAGGCCATAACCGGCCGATAATCGTGTGATTACTTACGGCCTCAACCAAATAAGTCAAAATTCATCAGAGTAAAAGGGGCCAAACGGAAGCAATTTAAAACTTTGTTCATAGAGCTTTGCTTATATGCACACCATAACAATTCAAACATTTATATGTTAATAACTCACATCAGAATATGTACTAATACAAAACACTATACATACAGGATCATCCAGATTTAAGTCAGTCAAACCCAAGACTTATATACAACAATGGTTCGATGATTTTGCTGACAAAACAAAACTATAAACAGAGGACAAAAAGGGCGAAGACAGTCTCAGGCGTGAGACTTTTGGGATGACTCTTCAAAACTCTGACTGTTTCTCATAATTCACCGGGGCTGGTTTTGGACGTCCCTTGGCTCACCTACATGTACATGAATGAGCGTGAGCGAATGCCCAGTGAATAATATCCATAAAAAAAAGATACATAAGCAATTATTGAAACAGTTACAGCAAACGGCCTTTGGCCCAATCATTTGTGTCAATCGGCCTTCGGCCCAATCATTCATGTCAATCAGCCTTCGGCCCAATCATTCATGTCAATCGTTGTCCTCCATTCAAACTAATGAACTTACATAACTTACATAAACAGTAGGACAACAACATATTCCAGATATCTTATTAAGATATTACTCACAGTGATCGGCTTGTGAATTTGCCCTGGAGCTCGACCCTACACATTCCACGAACACAAAAGGGTCACTACTAATTCAATCCGTTCTAAATTCACATTTTCCTCTTTAGGCTTTATTCTCATCTCTTTAACTCATTTACAATGTTTAACACATGCCTAAGAGTGCTTGCAAGTGAAAGAGAATGGAAAACGAAACACAGAATGCGAAAACAAAATTTCAGAAAACAGGGTCCCCGCTCGAGCATGGACTTCCCCGCTCGAGCGGACCCTTGAGGCCTGCAAAAGTACTGGTTAGGTCGAATTTATGCTCGATCCACTCTGGCGCTCGAGCGGAAGGCCTCTCGACATGGCTTCCTGCTCGAGCGTGAACTTCCCCGCTCGAGCGGATGCTATGTCTGCAAAAAGTACTGGATGCATCATTTTTACGCTCGAGCGTGAACTCGGACGCTCGAGCGGAAGTTCATTCCACATCGATTCGCGCTCGAGCGTGAACTTCCCCGCTCGAGCGAACACCAAGCCTGCAAGAAAATACTGGGTGATAAGGCTTGAGTGGCGGGTTCTGCGGCCGATAAGGCTCCCTTTGGAAATCTCCGCTTGAGTGGCGGTTCTCCTGCTCGAGCGGACATCAAAATTCTGGGTTTTCCAGATTGTGTTCTTGAGCTATAATTTGACCTTCAATCCAACAATTCTTGCATGCAATGGCTCAAATCTCAAATATAATCATACTAACATGGTATAAGACCCAAATTACAACCCAATGGAGCTCAATTTCACAAATAAATCACATGCATGGCTCATTTTCCACCAAACTCATTACCAACATAACAATTTCATGCATTCAACACTTACATCTTCATAAATTTGTACATGCATGTGGTATACTACTCTCATTCCCAATTTATAAGATGAAGAGATGGTCAAGAACATGATCTTCAACTAAAAACTTCCATGCATGAGTTCTAAGACTTCAAATTCGACAAAACCAACCCATTTCGTGCTCTACATCATCACATAACTTTGAACACACAAGATTACACATTAAATTCATGAATTCAAGAATCAATGCTTACCTAGAAGCCCAATCTATGGTTAATTCTTGAACTAGACTTCAAATTCCTAAGCTTGAGTAAAAAATTACACAATTCTCTCCCTCTCTCTCTCTAACAGCCGGCCCCTCTCTCTTTCTTAGAGTTTGATCAGCCCAAGTGAAGATACAAGAGGGAATGGGAGGTGCAGTGCTCTTACACAACAAATCCCACTAACCAAAATTACAAATATTAACAATTTGAGCACAAGGCCATTAAATAAATCAATTTAATCTGACCCGAATAAATTTTTAATTAAATTTCACCGTAGGCTCTAAAAATTACGCTAATCATAATAGTGTAATCAATTTCGGGTTCTGCGGCCGATAAGGCTTCCAATTTAATTTCCAAAGAAGATAATCAAACAGATATTCCTACGGTGAACAGATAGAAATTCAAAACCACATATTATCACACAATGGCACATAAAATCATGTTAAACACATAATCATACTCAAATTAAGGACCAATTAGCACATTACGGAACAGGGGTATGTAGACACCGCATTTTTGACCGACCTTAAGACTCAGACGTCACCAACTGAGCACTTGGTGATGTTGCATATGGTACTCGTTCTGAAGTTGCGGAGTCCCGGCTGCGAGCCTCGCCTCGCCTCTAGGCTTCCGGGCTCTTTTATGCCTTGCCTCGGTTTGCGAACCAGGTCCCATTTTCTCCGTTTTCTCTTTTCGAAGGGAGGGAGAGGTCTCGTAGATCATCTCTCAGTGGCCGTAGGCTACGTTTCGTGGTCGTAGGCCATTTTTTCCATTTTGGAGCCCGGTTCCCGGTTTTCGGAGCCGTCGGCCGTGTGCCTCTGTTCGGGACCGCTTAACCACCTCCGTTTGCTCCGGTTTTTGGCACACATCTTATTTGCTCCCTTTTGAGGGACACTGTGGCTCAAGAGACCAACTTCATGGTCAAACGCCACCTCCGGTGCTTAACAGTCAGTTTTCGGGGCCCCGGGTTGCGTGTTTCGGCCCCCGAACCTTCGTTTTGCATCGGTTTGGGTCCATTTTTGGCAGGGACCTTATTTTCATTGGTATGAAGGTCGTAGAAGGGTGGGAGGCTAGCAATTGTTCTGAGGACCAGCTTTATTCCTTCATCGCTCTCCGTCGCCCGTTTTCCTCGCTAGAAAGCTGGTGTTGACCATTCCCGGGCCACTTTCTTTGGCCCTCAACCACATATTTGTGTTGTACACACCTGGGAGGCCACCAATATGACATGGCCGGCCAGCAATTGTTCCTGACCCTTTTGAACCCCTCTAAAAAGTTGGTTTCTCTCTCTTGGTTCACATTTTCAGGGTTTTCTCCACATATCTGTGTTGTGCACACATAGGAGGCCACCTTTTGGGGTGGCCGGCCACTAATTCTCATTGACCCTTTTGACCCTGGCCGACCGGCCAGGGGAGGTGGCCGGCCGGCCACCTAAACCCTCTGAACCTGGCCGGCCATGACCCCCTCACCTGGCTCCTTACAGCTGCACCCTCCTTTTCCCCCCAGATCTTGTATCCCGAGGGGGGGGAATTTGAATTTGATTTCCCCCCCCCCCTTTCCTCCACTCCTCCCTCTATAAAACTAGACCCCCCAGCTCCATTTTAGAGCCTTGCTCATTTCTCTCCCTCTCTCTCTACTTCAACCCTCTAAACCCTAAAAGCCTTGCACCATTTCTACACCAACCCATAGCACAACACCTCCACCCTCCATTCCAGTAACTTGAGGCTATTTTCCAGAGGTGAAGAGCTCCCAAACCTGGTCCAAAAGTTGTTGAAGCTTGGTTCTACAAGGGTGAGTCCCATTTTCCCTCTTTCTTGCCTTATTTTGCATGCTTTTTAAGCCATACTTGCAAGCATTTTTGGGCTCCGACCCAAACTGTAAATAGTCATATTTTGAGCTCCTTTTCATGTTTGATCAAGGGTCTTTCTCTGTTTGAGGTCTCCTCCTCACCCTTTGTGTTTAAACTCTCTTTTAGGCCTATTTTTGCATGGTATTTTAGTCTTATTTGTGAGCTGTTTTGGACTTGGACATAAACTGTCAAATGCCTTGTTTTGAGTCTCTCTTCAACTTTGTTGAAGGGCTCTCCTCTGTTTGAGGACAGCTTTTACCACTTGCCTCTTTATCCCTCTTTTAGGCCTTTTTCTTGCATGTTGATTTAGCCTCATTTGTGTTCATTTTAGAGGCTTGATGTAAACTGTAAAGTGCCATGTTTTGAGCCCCTCTTCAACTTTGTTGAAGGGATCTTTGCCATTTGGGGCCAGCTGCTGTCTCTTGTCTCTATTCTCTCTTTTAGGGCCATTTTTGCATGATAGATTAGTCCTATTTATGTTCATTTTTGAGACTTGTTATAAAATGGAAAAAGGCTTATTTTGATATCATATTCATGTTTTATTAAGGGCATTTTCTTATTTGAGGTCACATGCTTCCTTGTATGCTTGATTCCCTCTTATTTTGAGCCTTACACCCTAGCCCTTGTTGCATGCCTTGTTTGACCTTCTAGCCACTGGAATCCAGTGGATTTCCAGTGGCTTTGATGCTGTTTTGAGACTCCAAATCAGAGGGGGATGACCCCCTCTCGCCTTGACTTGTTTGATGGCCATTTTGGCCTTTCAAAGGGACCCCTATTTACATGCTTTGAAGTCACATTTTAGGGTCAATTTGATGAGTTTTGGGACTATAATATTTGATTTCTAGAGTTTTTTGTGCCATGCTAAGTGTCTTTGATGCATGTGCTTAATAACCCCTTTGTATGCCCTCTAAAGGAACTCCTCATTTTTGCACATGTTGGCTGCATTTCAGTGATTATTTGGTCATATTTCCACATGTTTTGTTCACTGATTTTTGCTGGTTTGGTGAGATTCCATGTGCTTCATATACTTGCCATGTAAACCATGTTTGATAGTCAAAATCGCATGCCATTTTAGTCCATCTTGCTAGCACTTTTTGGCCATGTTTTGAACTAAGAAAGTTCATGTTTTGGGACTGCCTTGACTCTGTCTTCATGCTTCATGATCAAATAATGCATGCTTTGTATAGCTATAGGTCATTGCGTATGCCTAGTTTTGTGTCTCGGGGATCATCTCATGCATCGGGTGCCATATTGCCATGTTTCGGGGCTGTTTAACATCATATTTTAGCATTGAAATTCGCATGTTTGTATGCCATATTCCATGCCTTGCCATGCTTTGGTAGAGTGGCATTCGTGCCTTAGGTTCGGTCCTCGGTTTGCGTGCATGTGTGCACGCATCTCGAGTGTCTCATTTTCATCTTATGGCCACTGATGTGAGTGTGGCTGAGGTCCACTCATGTTGGCGTAAGTCCATTATGCATTGTGTATGCCATTTCAATTCATAGCATTGCGTATGCTAGGTTGTATGTTAGAGCATCGTGTATGCCATGTTACATCGTGCATTGTGTATGCCATTTCATAGCATTGTGTATGCTAGGTTGTATATTAGTTGCATTCATGCATGCCATGCATATTGCATTGTGTTTGGGATAGAAGTTAGCTCGAGCACGGGAAACGAGGGACGTTTCGTACTCCGAGTGATGGAACGTGTCTCAATTCCCAGTCGCCGACACTCCGGATTATCTATGATGGAGTTTAGGCCTTGTTGTGTTTTCATGTGCATTCATTCCATATTGAATCATGCGAATCGACTCCTCGGCCATCATGCATCGAGATGCGTGATTGGTGGTACAAGGATCGAGGACTACACTCCCTGAAGAGTAGTCAAGCATACATTTGTGAAAATACATTGCTATGCCCCTTTCCTGCTCTTTGTTGCAGCAAATCAGAAATCAGCAACTTTCAAAAGCCTTGCACAGCATTCCGGCATCAATTGCAAACAGGGGCTAATTGGGGCGTCGCAATGGATTTCCGCGCCAAGCAACCCAAACATGCATCATCCATCATCTGGAGCAGAGTTGAGGCAGTCCCTAGCTTGCATACTAGTTTACAGCTTTCCTAGTTTAATTTGTTAATTAATTAGGATTTTGTATTTATTCGGACTGTAACTATTCATTTGGGACTGTATTATTTATTTGGACCCTCCGAGCGAGGGCAATGTTGTAATAAGTCTGCGTGCGTGTGATGTATGTCTTCCAACCCCACATCTTTCTCTCCCTTTTATTTACCAGCTTATGATGGTTAGATTAAGGCATGTTTCAATTAGCATACAGTATGATAGCATGTTTGCATTCATTCATCTGTTTTGCATGCACCGGGCTCGGCGCATCATAACTCACTGCATTGTATTTCAATTCCAAGTTGAATACTTGTTAGCTGTAGCATTTCATATGCCATGTTTAGAATAGCCGAGCCTATCTTAGTTGCATTATTGCATGTGTTGCATTAGGCATTTCTGTATAATTAGGATCATGCATGGATTTCTAATTAGCTTCTGTTTTGGCTTGGAGTACTCGGTAAGTTTTTATGCTTTAGCATCCTTGCATGTGTGTGAGTGACTGCCATGATAACATGCTTACCATGAGGCTATTTGCTTATGTGATATAGCTGCCTGAATGCCTGTGGGTGAAGGTTGGGTTATTTGGATTAGAACAATGGATTGACTGTGAGTTTTAAGCCCACTAGATAGTGGCAAAACCATGTTTTCTAAGCCTACCTGAGGGTGGCAAAATCTGTATTTTAAGCCTACCTGCGAGTAGCAAACCATCTTTCAAAAAAACAAACGTGAAATGTTTTGTTCCAATTCAGGCGATCCAGTCTATACTTGTATACTGTGCGCATCACATAGTAAATCTAGGCTAATAACCGGAATAAGAACACATAATGTTTTCAAAACTAGATATCATGGTTAGTAGAGGCCGATCTTTGATCGGGCGAGCGGGGGTGCTCACGAAGTGACCTTCCCCAATCGTACCCAAGTTCCCGAGCCGAGGCAACTTTGGTGATGACGGACACGTGGCCTTAGGCAAACGAGTTAGGGTTTCCTAAATATCCCAAAAATAAAATATTTAGGTGGCGACTCTGTATCTGGCAAAGCTGTCCATGTTTGGCACTTCTTTTCTAAAAATCTGTTTTCTCAAAACGATTTGCCGGATTCGGACTCTTTGGTTCATATTAAGAACCGTGACATTAGAGTCCTGAACTATAGTGAGCCCAAGACGAACGGAACGGGGGGAGTCATTCCCTCCCAAGGCGTTCGGGGACGTCTACAGGGTATCACACCGTGCATGCTGTGCCTAGCTCCTATCATCAACTGCTCCGCTTCCCGACTGAACGAGGCATTGAACAAATCCGTGGTTCCCAGAAATCGGCACAAGCATGTTATCTTCTCGCTGCAAATACACCAAGAGAGCTGGAGGTGAACTCTATTGAGGTGCCGAATCGCAAGAGCCTGGATGATGTTGGACGACTCCCAAGTGAAAAGGCCACGGAAGCCCTAGACCGAGTTGAAATTGACGGGGATCCTGACAGGTTCTTCATGGTCGGCTCCTCCTTAAATAAAACTGACAGGCAGCAGCTAATTACCTTCTTGCTCGGCAACCTTGATGTATTTGCATGGTCGCCGTATGAGATGCCGGGGGTAGATCCATTTGTTTCTAAGCACCGTCTGAATGTTGACCCCAAATGCAAGCCGATCATTCAGAGAAGCTGGCGGTCAGCTGCAGAACACACTACTGCCGTTGTTGAAGAAGTTGACCGGTTGCTTGATGCCGGGGCAATCCGGGAAGTGACCTATCCTACATGGCTGTCGAATACTGTGGTGGTAAAGAAGAAGAATGGAACTTGGCGTGTCTGTGTGGACTTCACGGATTTAAATAAAGCTTGCCCCAAGGATTGTTTTCCTCTCCCCAAAATTGATCAACTCGTAGACGCCACGGCACGTCATCAACGTATGAGCTTCCTCAATGCCTATAGAAGCTACCATCAAATCACCATGCATCAGGAGGACCAAGACAAAACTGCATTCCTCACACCAAGAGGAACCTATTGCTATAAGGTTATGTCTTTTGGCTGAAGAATATAGGGGCAACTTACCAAAGACTAGTCACTACCATGTTCAAGGAGCAACTCGGCCGTACTATGGAAGTGTACATTGACGATATGGTGGTCAAGTCAAAAGAAGAGCAAACTCATCTGGCCGACCTAGAAGAAACATTTGGCATTTTACGTAAGTACAAAATGAAGCTGAATGCTTCCAAGTGTGCATTTGGGATCGGATCCGGCAAATTCCTTGGCTACATTGTCAATCACCGAGGAATCGAAGCCAACCCGAGGCAAATCACAGCAATCTTGGAACTCAGTTTCCCTTGATCAGTGAAGGAGGTTAAAAAGTTGATGGGAATGGTCGCCGCACTCAACAGGTTCATCAGTCGTTCCATAGACCGCTGCCGACAATTCTTTCATACCCTATGGCAGGGCAAGGCTTTTGAATGGACCTCCGAGTGCGAAGCCGCTTTCAACGGTTTGAAGACCTACCTACGATCAATTCCACTCTTGACAACACCTTCGGCAGGTGACCCGCTTATTTTATATCTGGTAGTTTCCGACCTGGTAGTCAGCGCCGTACTGTTAAAGGAAGAGCTTGCGGAGCAGCGGCCAGTGTACTATGTGAGCAAAGCAATGGTTAACGCTGAAACACGTTACCTTCCGTTGGAAAAACTCCTCCTTGCCCTCGTCACGGCAGCAAGAAAGCTGATGCATTACTTTTAGGGGCATACCATCGGGGTACTAACGGACCACCCCCTTCGGTCAATACCTCGTAGTGCAGAAGCATTAGGGCGCGTTTCAAAGTGGGCTCTTGAACTCAGCCAGTATGATATTCAGTTTCTGCCTAGAACCTCAATCAAGGGGCAAGTGCTTGCTGACTTTGTGGCCGAATTCACTGGGGGTCTTGCCGACTTCAAGTCTGATGAAATAGAACCTAGGCCGAACTGGAGAATTTATGTTGGGGACATTTGGCAGCTCTACTATGACGAATCATCCAATCAACTCGGCAGCGGGGCCGGAGTAGTAATCATGGCTCTCGACGGAGCAATAATCGAGCAGGCTGTCAAACTCAGCTTCGAAGCATTGAACAATGAAGCCGAATACGAAGCCCTGCTAACCGACTTGCGGAATGCACATCTCCTGGGTGCTCGACGTCTGCTTATATTTTGCGATTCAAAACTAGTGATCAATCAGCTAAAGGGAGAGTACGCGGCCAAAAACGACCGTATGGCTGCTTACATGAAAACGACAAATGCCTTGCTGGCAAAATTTGACCATCATGAATTGAACCAAATAACCCGTGATCAGAACACACATGCAGACGCTCTGGCTTGCCTAGCCTCCATCATTAACTCAGAGATTAAACGGACAATTGAAGTGGGTTTCATCCCTAATCCGAGCATTAGCCCTTCAGAGGAAGTTCAAATCAATGTCATAGAGTCAGGTCCGAGTTGGATGGACTCTATTGCTGTATTCCTATCTTCTGAACAGCTCCCGTCGGATAAGAAAGAAACACACAAGCTACGAAACAAAGCCTTGCGATACTATTTGGATTCGCAAGGAAAGCTTTACAAAAAATCCTTTTTGGCCCGTACCTAGAATGCGTTCATCCGGATAAAGTTGAGGGACTCCTGACTGAAATACATGAAGGTAACTGTGGTGCCCATTCTGGCGGGCGCTCTTTGGCCCACCGAGCTATGACACAGGGGTATTATTGGCCGACAATGAGAGCTGATGCCGAATGTTACGTGAAGAAGTGTGAACAGTGCTAGAAGTTTTCTCCCTTAACCCATCTGCCAGCTGAAGAGTTAAGCTCTATAACCAGTCCTTGGCTATTTGCCCAATGGGGACTTGACATCGTCGGACCACTGCCTCGCGTCCTTGGCAACAAGCGATTTTTGATTGTCGCAATAGATTATTTCACAAAATGGATAGAAGCGGAGGCACTAACGCACATTCGAGATAATAATGTGAAGCGTTTTGTATGGAGAAATATTATAACGCGATTCGGCATTCCAAGAGCACTCATTTCAGATAACGACACCCAGTTTGATTGCGGTGTCTACCGAGAGCTGGGCAGCAAGTATGGTATCCGACCCTATTTCTCCACCCCGGCTTATCCATAGAGTAATGGCCAAGCTAAAGCCTCCAACAAAGCCATTTTGGACGGCGTCAAGAAGAGGCTGAAGAAAGCTAAAGGCAGATTGGTTGAAGAATTGTCAAGTGTATTGTGGGCTTATTGCACTACTCCGAGACGTTCCACTAGGGAAACACCATTCGCTTTGTGTTTCGGAAATCAAGCAATCATCCCCTTAGAGATCGGCCTCCTAACCTTGAAATCAAAATTTTTTGATATGGGCCGAAACGACATGATGTTGGCCTTGGATTTAACTCTGATTGAAGAACGAAGAGACCGTGCCCTTGCATCCATGGCACGGTAGTAGCAGCAGCTTGTTAAGTCGTATAATCAACGTGTTCAGCTACGCCGCTATGTACCAAGCGAATTGGTCCTGAAGAAAGTGCTTCCAGCTACTAGGAATTCGGCTGATGAAAAATTGGGTCCTAACTGGGACGGCCCCTATCAGGTCGACTCAATCACAAGAACAGAGGCATATCGGCTCAAAGACATGTCTGGGAGGAGTCTGCCACGCCCTTGGCATTCCTCGCATTTGCGTAAATTCTATCATTGAACCCGACCTGTGGGGCATGATACTTGTTTTGAGTGATTCACCATGTACACATTTTGCTTTTGCAAAGCAAAGTTTCCTATTTTCTCAGTGTGAAACTCAGCTCAAAAGTATGACGAATAAAGACTCCGGATTCGGAGCGCCCTTCGTGGATCTCACGATTGGCCAAGATAAAAAAGACTCTGGATTCGGAGCGCTCTTCGTGGATCTCACGATCGGCCAAGATAAAAAAGACTCTGGATTCGGAGTGCCCTTCGTAGATCTCACGATTGGCCAAGATAAAAAAGCCTCTGAATTCAGAGCCCCATCCGTGCAGGTCACGTTTGCGCTGAATAAAGACTCCGGATTCGGAGCGCCCTTCGTGGATCTCACGATTGGCCAACCGAATTCGGAGCCCCATCCGTGCAGGTCACGTTTGGGACGAATAAAGACTCCGGATTTGGAGCGCCCTTCGTGGATCTCACGATTGGCCAAGATAAAAAAAGACTCCCGATTCGGAGCGCCCTTCATGGATCTCACGATTGGCCAAGATAAAAAACCTCCGAATTCGGAGCCCCATCCGTGCAAGTCACGTTTGGGCCGAATAAAGACTCCAGATTCGGAGCACCCTTCGTGGATCTCACGATTGGCCAAGATAAAAAAGGCTCCGGATTCGGAGCGCCCTTCGTGGATCTCACGATTGGCCAAGATTAAAAAGCCTCCGAATTCGGAGCCTCAGTCGTGCAGGTCACGTTTGGGCCGAATAAAGACTCCAGATTTGGAGTGCCCTTCGTGGATCTCACGATTGGCCAAGATAAAAAAAGACTCTCGATTCGGAGCGCACTTCGTGGATCTCACGATTGGCCAAGATTAAAAATCCTCCGAGCCCCATCCGTGCATGTCACATTTGGGCAAAATAAAGACTCCGGATTAGGAGCACCCTTCGTGGATCTCACGATTGGCCAAGATAAAAAAGACTCTGGATTCGGAGCGCCTTTCGTGGATCTCACGATTGGCCAAGATTAAAAAGCCTCCAAATTCGAAGCCCCATCCGTGCAGGTCACATTTGGGCCGAATAAAGACTCCGGATTTGGAGCGCCCTTCGTGGATATCACGATTGGCCAAGATAAAAAAGATTCCCGATTCGGAGCGCCTTTCATGGATCTCACGATTGGCCAAGATAAAAAAAGCCTCTGAATTCAAAGCCCCATTTGTGCAGGTCACGTTTGGGCCGAATAAAGACTCCGGATTTGGAGTGCCCTTCGTGGATCTCACGATTGGCCAAGATAAAAAAGACTTCGGATTCGAAGCGCCCTTCATGGATCTCACGATTGGCCAAGATTAAAAAGCCTTTGAATTTGGAGCCCCAGCCATACAGGTCACGTTTGGGCCGAATAAAGACTCCGGATTCGGAGCACCCTTCGTGGATCTCATGATTGGCCAATAAAAGTCTCCGAATTCAGAGCCCCATCCGTGTAGGGCATGATTGGGCCGAATAAGGACTCCGAATTCAGAGCGCTCTTGGTGGATCTCACGACACAGGGCAAAAATTGAAACATGCAAGCATTCAAAATGAAATGTTTCATTAAATTGATCAACTGGCACAAAGTGTATAAACGTAAGTTGAAACATGCAAACATTCGAAATAGAATGTTTTATTAGATTAACTAATAAATACATAATTTACACTCAATTTGCGTTTGAGCATTACAATGTCTACTTTTATTCGGCATCTTCCTCATCATCACTCTTCCCGACTTCGAAGGCCGAAAAGGGAAAAAAATGACCTTGATATAGCGGCGACGCCGAATCAATGCCTGCTGCCCGGAGAGCATCCGCAGTTTGAAGTGCCTTGATCCAGCTGTGCTTAAATCCATGATTTTCACATCGGCAGACCTCCTCGGCAAGTTTTTCCTTGGTCTTGTCTATCCCGACCTTCCGGCCGTCATGAAAGCCTTTTTTATAGGCCCTAGACTTAGCAGTCTCAATTGCAAACATGCTAGCCGTATCTCGATCAGCAATCGCATGACTTATTAGCCACTGATTCACCCTTTCCTCCACGACTGGGTTAGGATGGCTGGCCGATTGTGACTCGGCAGTCTTGATCTTTCTTAGTTCGCACTCAGCCTTCTCCGTGTGAGCTTCTAAGCTTCAGATGTGTTCGTCTCTCTGCTCTATATCCCGTTGTGTGGCACGAAGACGCATGCCGATTTCATAGGCGGTGTATAACCCATTTACCGCCTCATGAATGCCTTCCCGAAACACTTCGAAATCCTGTCGACCTACCATCGACTGCTGGACTTAAGGTGGAAAAATCTGTCAAGCAAACTTGACTGCCACATTTAGGTCACGAACGATTGAATCCGCTTCTATCATTAGTCTATTCCCCATGAAGACCGCAAAACTCAACGGGCGCGGTGTCGCATCGGGT
Source organism: Camellia japonica (assembly GCA_030407325.1). NCBI lineage: Eukaryota > Viridiplantae > Streptophyta > Magnoliopsida > Ericales > Theaceae > Camellia > Camellia japonica. Next base: position 116,895,509 of record JAPPVO010000003.1, read on the forward strand.
TCTCCTCTGGGGCGGGGTTGAGAGGATCTACCCTATTGCTGTTTTTCCCTCTTGGGTGACCTACTTCGACGACGAGGGGACTGGCATCTCTCCCGCTCCCTCGAAGCCCTACTTCCGGTGCGCACAGGTTCGCCACTTTGATTCATTTCTCCTTCCAGCTCAACTAATGTCCTTCCCTCTCCTCTGCTGTTGAAGAACAGTCTATTTGACATTTGCACTTGTCTAACCTTCCTCAATGGATTGAACTGAGTTGTTAAGTCTGAACACATAAACAGGACCTACGTGCACAAAGCACTTGCCCCATTTATTCCTTATGGGGGCAGCACCCTCGAGGCGTTATCATTAATGCTAAACTTTAAAAGCCTCATGCCACAAACTAAACATTTTTGGCATCCCAGTTCAAGTGCTGGCTGGTGCAAGGGCAAATTCATCAATATATTCGACACAAATTATCAAACTGTCGTTTTCAGTCTGTCTTGGTTCGTTAACTTACTGGGGTAAGCGCAGATTAATCAATCTATTCGACATAACTACCAGAGCTCAGCTGAATTGCCATTGTGCCCCAACAAATTACTGAACTGCCGTTTTCAGTCTGTCTTGGTTCATTAACTTACTGGGGCAAGGGCAGATTAATCAATATATTCGGCATATCTATCAGAGCTTAGCCAAATTTCCGTTGTGCCCTGGCAAATTACTGAACTGCCGTTTTCAGTCTGTCTTGGTTCACTAACTTGCTGGGGTAGGGACAGATTAATCAATCTATTCGGCATAACTATCAGAGGTCAACCGAATTTCCGTTGTGCCCCAGCAAATTACCGAATTGCCGTTTTCAGTCTGTCTTGGTTCATTAACTTACTGGGGCAAGGGTAGATTAATTAATCTATTCGGCATAACTGTCAGAGCTCAGCCAAATTGCCATTGTGCGCCAGAAAATTACTGAACTGCCGTTTTCAGTCTGTCTTGGTTCATTAACTTGCTGGGGCAATGGCAGATTAATCAATCCATTCGGCATAACTATCAGAGCTTAGCCGAATTTCCGTTGTGCCCCAGCAAATTACTGAACTACCGTTTTCAGTTTGTCTTGGTTCATTAACTTGCTGGGGCAAGGGCAGATTAATCAATCCATTCGGCATAATTATCAGAGCTTAGCCGAATTTCTGTTGTGCCCCAGCAAATTCCTGAACTGCCGTTTTCAGACTATTTTGGTTCATTAGTCCGACTGGTTCATTAACCTGCCGCAGCAAGGGCATACTCACTAGTATATTCGGCTAAGCTGCAGCACTTCACAGTTATTTTTAATTCAGCAGCTTGTTTCATTCATTTCATGATTTTACATCTTACTTGGCTGCTAACAAGCACATTCAATGAGCACAAAAGGTAAAAATAATTTCCATTCATAAGCTACACACAAATAGCAAAAATAATTTTCATTCGTAAATTGAGCACAAATAGAATTCATTTTACAAATGAAAACTACCCTATATTAGTTTCTCATAAAAACAAAAACCTAATACATACAGCAAAATCTACATACACTTAGTACCTAAAGCAAAATGGAAAATATTCAACTATCTTCGGTATCTTCGGGGTCAGACTCCAGCGGCTCAACGTCTACCTGCTCGTATGGAATCGACTGTTCCGATGTCACGTTAGCGACAGCTAAGGCCTTGAGCCAACTGTGTTTGAACCCCCTATTTTCAAATTTCGACACTTCTTCGACGTAGTCCGCCAAGGCCGCATTCTTGCCAGCCTGGAACGACTTGGAAAGAGCAGACTCGGCGTTCGCCTTCGCCTGCCTAGACTCTTCCAGGCCGGCCTTTAGCTTTGCAATCATTTCGTTGGCCAGTCTGAGCACCTCTTCATTCGCTTTTGCCTTTTCCTCAGCGGCCATTTTCAGTGCGACAGCAGTCCTGGCCTCATTTGCTTTTGCATCGGCCCTAGCTCTTTCTTCCGCCGCTTTGGCGGCCTCAAACTCGGCTCGGAGAGAGGCCTCAGCCGCTCTCCCCTTCTCCTTTTCTAATTCGGCTGTAAGAAAGCCGATCTGCTTGATTGTGTCGTGTTGGCGACGCCCAATCTCGGCTATTCTCCCCGTCGCCTGCAAAAGAAGGGACCAGTAAACTAATATAGGAACTCCTGTTTAAGCCTTGCAAATCTATAAAGGACTACATACCAATATCGCCGATTGAGCGACTAACGCGATAGCCAACAGATCGGCCTCCGCCCTAAAAGTCGCTTTGTCAACCAGCAGAGAAATGAAGGAAGCCGAGCTCAAGGCTACAGTCAGGTCCCTTATAGCCGATGAATCAGAGCTAATCGGTATGTTTTTTTGTCTTTGGTTGCAGTGTAAACGGCACAACCAAGTCCAATTCTTCCAAACGTGGTCGTTTATCCATTGGATCTTCCGAATAAACGGTGTCGTGATCGGCTGGGCGCTTTTCACCCCTGTACTCCGTTACTTGAGCCTCCTGTTGATCAACAACAGTTTCTGTTTCGGCCATTTCACTCTAAGCCACCTCTTCAATAGGAACGGGTGGAGTTTCTTCCCTGGCATCAGGCAGAAGGGACGGAGGTTGGTTTCGCTCGGCTTTAGCCCTTCTTCGGGCGGCCATCCTCTCGGCGTTCCTCCGTTTGGCCATTTGGGTGAGCGACTCGCCGGCCATGTTGTCAGGGTAAGAGCCGAGCAAGTCCCCTAAGTTTGTAAAAATGTCTTCGAAAAATTCCCCTCGGCCTGAGGCGGGCGGAGGGTCAGACGAATTCAATTCGGCTTCCACAAAAGTCGAATTAAGTACTTCTTCTATCTCGGCTTCCGACTGGTTCAGGTTCTCTGTAACTGGATCAGCTGCTTGTTCTTCCTCTTGTTCCGATTCAGAGGCTTTTAAACCAACCTCCTTTATGTTTTTGAAGCTGGGGAAGATAAGGGCGGTAAGATGATCTTCACCACTCGGAATTGGAATGTGTTCAGCCGCCGAAAACGTAGAGTAAGACGGCGCGTATCGCAAAAGAATATAGGCTGCCCTCCCTTGTTTCTGGAAGCTTGGACGGCCAACGAACTGAAGAGCGACTTTAATGTCTGCAAGTACAGCGTCGTCGGATGAAACCAACACTTTCTTCAAATTGCTACCTGCAAAAACAAAACGGTAAACACATGAACGGCAAGCCGAATACAAATAAGGTAGTCGGAGAAACTAGAGTGAGCTATACGGCCACCTGGTTCTCCTTTTCGCCTTGGCACGAGATCTAGGCGATCTTCACCCTCGCCAAATTTCCAGTTGCCTCAGACAATGACCATCACATCGTCAATATGCTTGCCAGAGTTGGCAAGCATAGTCACTAGGTGATGTTCGGTATCTTTGGCCCTGAGAAAATAGCATCCCAGCCGGCCAGTAGACTTGGCCAAGGCATAACAAGGCTGAATTGCAGGTATACCTAAGTTAATCCTAAGACGACGATTCAACTCTGTAATCCCCATTATGATGCGGAAAAAATTCACGTTGGGTTGGGAAGGAATTAGACCCCAGTGTCGAAGAACGGCTCTTAAAAATGGGTGAAGGGGAAAACGGACTCCGCCCTCAGCAATCGATAGGAGAGGAAAGATGATTGTACTCTCATCGGCCCTCTCCATATCAGTGGTGCTGTCTGCCATAAGTGACAGATGGACGTCGTCGGGGATGGAATAATGGCGTCGAAAGTCGGAAATTCGATCCGCAGAAAGGAGCTCTTTCAAATTTTTTTCCATCACGGCCAGCCTAAGGATTATGCAAGACTGAAAGTAAACAAGGAAATGGCGTTGGGAGTGAAGGAGAAGAAAACTTACAGGGAGCAGGAGGTATAATGAGAGACATGAGGAAATTGCAGAGGTCACGAAGTGAATGAGTTGAACTAGAAGGTGAGCCAGAAACTTTGAGTATTTAGAGTATACATTCGAAGAGACAAAGTTTTAAATCACATTAAATGGAGGACGTATACGAAGAGGCGGGAATTTGTAATGACGACCAAAAAACGTGTGCGTTCTGACACACATTGGAATGAGGTTAACTGCCGAATTTTTGACTTTTCAAGTTCGAAACCAAACACGCCGACTAACTAGCACTAGTGGGGTGTTTGGGGGCAATTGTGGGAGCCGGATAAAAATGGACGCAGATAGGCGAATACACATTTAGATAATCGGTACATGTTGTACTCGCCTGTCTTGTACGTTCTGGATGCCAAATATCTTAGTCGGCCACAAAGTCAGCCGAACGAGGGGCCGATTAGAAGTCGGGTTACGACGAAAGAAGGGCAGAGTGAGCAATCACACGACAGATTAGTAGTGGGCCCCATCCTGAGGACTGGGAGTGTATATAAATAGAAGAACAACAACCAAAAAGAGGTATGTGAGAACTATTACGCTTAACTTAAGATACAAGTAACTAAGAGAGCATACACTGACTTAACCGTCGGAGTGCTAATTCCAGCACCCCTGACCGGAGTGTTCATTCCTTTTTAGGTTACTAGCTGAGGATCTCGAGCTTTCTAGTGGATCAAAAGAGTATTTCCAAACCACTTCGCCACACATTTGAAATTTCAAATTTTGGACTATTAAATGAAATTTAGTAATGGTATGGTGACCATATTTGATAGTATCTGATGTGACATTTTAAAAATAATAATTAAATATGTTGTGTGATGCTTATCAAATAATGTGATTAGTGTCATGTAATGTGTTATAATATATGGTATTAAAATCTGACATCAAAATATGATCACATAATGTTACTCATTTTAAAAATCTATATAAAAATATTATTTGAAGTGTGAGTTATACATAATTTATTAAAATACAAATATATATAAATTTTAGGTAAATTACCAAACTATTCTTAAGATAATTCATAATACATTTTATCTTCTGTTGGTAACCGTAGTTGAATAGCCTATATAGTCTAAATAGTTTGGTCCAAAAAAAAAAAAAACAAAAAAAAAAAATCAAGCCTAGAGCTCTTATCAATAATTAGGTCCTTTTTTTTTATTCAAAAAAAAAAAAGAAAACAAAAACAAAACTTTATTGATGAAAATCAATATACAAAGAGTACTAAGACAAACATAAATAAAAGAAGAATGAGTGCACAAAACTAAACAATTCTAACTGGGTCGGCATTGAAAAACAAATCATATCGTCTATACTAATAGGTTAGGCTTTAAACACTAAAATGGTTTAATTAGAAAATGAGCCCAAAAAAAAAAAAAAAGTTTGGGAGGTAATTCAAAATTATTTTATATACAAATATATTCTATTTATTTGTTTAATAGATTAATTTTAATTGTGGCATAGAATTCAAACAATGATAATTGTTTTGTTTGTTCTAGAGCACGAAAAGTTGTTTTGGGAGATAAGTTGATATTGGTAAATAGTTTAATTTATTCTTTTTAATATGAAAATTGTTAATATATATATATATATTAATTTTAAAATTATGAAAATATTGGTGTTAATAGTGAAGTCAACCAAAAAAATAGCTTTGGATTGGGCTAAATGCTAGACTGGACCTACTCCAAGTTTGAACTTTAACTTTTATTTTCAATGGTTAATTTTATTGTAATTGAACTATTTGATAGGAGAACTTGCAACTATGCTTAGGGGAAGATTAATTTGAGGAGTGACCGAGAAAAGGGACTACTCTCTTTGTTCTTTTTTCTATTTTATTAACCATTTTTATTGATTTTCACAAGAAAGATAAATGTTAAAAATTAATTGGCACATGTGATATGTTATATAATTGGATGAACTTTAATATAAGATGAATTATAATTACAAAAATTCCAATGATATAATTTATTTATGTTTTACTGTAAGTATAATTTTTTATAATTTATTCTATTTTTGTCTTTATTTTTTACTAATTATATTATAACAAATATTTTATATTTAATACATCAAACACACCATTGATGACAATACCATAAAAAAAAAGACCTTAATTGTAATTGTCATGAACATAATTAAAATTTATTTGGTTCTAAATCTCTTTTTCCACTTCATTTTAAAATATTTTTAATTATTATTTAATATTAATATTATTTTTCAATTACTTCTGTGATACAGTGCATAGCACGGTTATAATGCTAGTATAAAATAATAGGAAATCAAAATCGTAAATGATGTGATTTACCATAAAGTGTTCTCTTTTTAATTGAATTGTAAAATAGATCAGCATATTCTCTTTTTGAAAGCCATAAATCATGAAATAATACCTAATAGAATTTTTTTTTTAAAGTTTTTAAAATTAAAAAACTCAAGAAATTATATATGGAATTTTGAAACTGTGATAAGGCTTTTTGCTACAGGTAGATATAAATTTTTCTAATTTTTAATTAATTTTTAATTTTTAATTTTCTGTGTAACACAAGATTTTTGCAATTTGTAATATATATTTTTGTGAGAATAAGAGATTTGAAAATATATTCTAAAGAAAAATTATGTGTTATATATGCATAAGAAGTCAATCTTTGAATATTTGAAATTTGACATCTTATTTACAAATATGTATTTTGAAAAGCATTAGTATATTTTTCTTTAAAAATCATAAATCATGGACTAATTAGAGTTTTATTTTTATATGGTTAAATGGAAGCTAACTAATGGAATTTTCTTAATTATTTAAAATTAAAAAAATCAAGAAAAGTAGTATGAAATATTAAAGCTTTCACAAGACTCCTTAAATAAAATCCTCTTTTCCTTAATATATACTAGCATATTACCTGTGCTATGCACATGTATAAATAAATAATAAAAAAATAGTTTTTAAATTAAAATAATAATATAAAATTTATTTAAAATATGTAGTAAAAATGATTTATAATCAATTAAATTTTATTAATCTTTATCAGAGTTACACATAAGAGAAGGTATTTATTCTAATGTCATTAATTGTATGTTTTAAGTTCTTAATAAAAACCTGCATGTCATAATTTACTTGGTAAAAATTAAATAATAAATTACAAAAATTTTATTTGAAATAACATATAAATACATTTTGTTTTATAAGTTTCGTAATTTTAATTTACCATATGATAGTATAACAATCTGTTCTGGGTGACTGCTCGAGCGATCAATTAGTCAATCGAGCGGTGATGCAAAGCTCTCAGTAGCTTGCCTGTTTGCAGGTGAGACCACTCGAATGGTTAAGTGGTCGCTTGAGCGTAGAAATGAGACTCCCAATATTTTTACTGTAATTTTGCAAAACTTTTGAGACCTTGCATTTACCGCTCAAGCAATGGAAAGTTTGCTCGAGCGGTCTCTTTAATTTTGTGTACTTCGCTTGAGTGGTAGAAAGTTTGTTCGAGTGGTCTGTTCGAGATAGTACATTTAAAAGTCGATCTAAGCCCATTTCGCTCTCATTTTTTCATATCTTTTCTCTCTCTCTCTCTAACACCTATTTCCGAAACCCTAACCCGAATACACTTGATTTCTCATAGTTTTACCTAAGATTCACCTTAGATATTCAAAGAGGGTTGATGAACAAGCTATATTTTTAAGGATCTACCGATTGTTTTGCGTTATATTGGAGCTTAGAGTTTGGTCTTTCTTCATTGTTTTCAATCTTGATGTAGGGGTACTTTTAACTTGTTATATCTTTTATTTGATACACATATGTGTTATTTTCATTAGTTATCAAGATTTATGAAATGTAATTGTGTTATAAAATGTGTTTGATGAAAAATGGGCTATATGTCATGATTTTTGGAAGAGTTTATGTATATTTTTAATTATTATTGTTATTGATGATGATGATTGGCCTATGAATGATGTAAGAGGGAAAATTCCCAATTTTCCTAAAATCCTAGTATTCAAATTGGTTCAATAAAGGGGATTTTGTTCAATTAATTTTGAAATTGGGTGTAGTGGCTTGACTTTGATGTTGCAATATCAGATTTTGGAACTTCTTAACAAAAATAATCGTGTGATGGTGATGATTGTGAGTTGGGGAATTCTTTCGATTGTGAATATTTATATTATTGTATTGTTGTGAATGGGAAACCACCTTAGGGAATAGTGGATCATCTATTCGTGGTAGTCGATACTTGTTCTTAACAGTTACCCAGTTCAATTTTCAGTAATCAATGCACAGTCGCAAAGTGCTATATTTCTTCTTAGTAAAGAGAGTCGGTGCTCCCAAAGGTGATGTACCAGGATGAATGAAGCCCTTGTTTACAACTCTTGACGAAGCCAACCCACATTTATAGATGCTAAACGTTGATGGCTCATCCAGAAAAGAAGGGAGCGGGGCTGGCCTAATTCTTACCAGCCCAGAAGGAAAAAATCTCAAGTGTGCCCTCCGTTTCCAGTTCGCAGCCAGTAATAATGAGGCAGAGTATAAAGCTTTGATAGCAAGTCTCAGACTAGCCAAAGACATTGGGGTGGATCACATTCAAGTGCTTAGTGATTCCCAACTGGTCATTGGGTAGATAAATGGGGATTTTGACGCAAAGGAGGAAACAATTAAATTGTACAGGGCTATCGCCCTACCCCTTACACATCTCTCTAACAGCTTCCACATCAAACACATCCCACGGTTAGAGAATTCCCAGGCAAACGAAATGGCCTAATTGGCCTCGACAGACCAGGAAGACCTCAGTCATGGAGTCAAAATAGACTACTTAGCACACCCGGCAATCTCACCAGGTCCAGAAGAGTCCACTTACTTTAGAACGAACATTTTCCAAGTGTACAAGACATCATCTAATTCCTTGAGCAAGGAATATTACCAGGAGATAAGAAGAAGGCAGGCAAAGTCAGAGCTCAGTCGGCCAATTACATCATCATTGAAGGCATCTTATACAAGTGAGGGTTCTCACGACCATACCTCCGGTGTTTGAATACTACCCAAGCCACCTATGTTATGAGAGAAATACATGAAAGGGTTTGTGGTAATCATTTTGAGGGATGGTCATTGGCTTATAAAATCCTTCGCACGGGCTACTTTTGGCCCACGCTCAACCAAGACGCCATCGAATTTGTACTTAAGTGTGACAAATGCCAACGCTTCGCCAACATACCTCACGTCCTTTCAACAGAGTTGTTCATGCTTAGCAGTCCTTATCCTTCGCCAAATGGGGAATCGACCTGGTTAGCCCTTTGCTGGTCGGCAGGGGCCAAGTTAAGTTTTCCGTGGTCGCTGACTACTTTACTAAGTGGGTGGAGGCAAAATCCCTTGCCAAGATTACCAAGCGTAATACCACTAGATTCATTTGGCAGTCTATTGTATGTCGATTCGGTGCCCCTTAGGCAATCATCTCAAACAATGGTAAATAGTTTGACAATGCCAAATTCAGGGAATTCTGTGAAGAGCTCGGCATCAAAACCTGTTTTTCCTCCTCCGATCATCCCCAAGCTAACGACCAGGTTGAAGTCACCAGTCGTTCTCTGAAAATCATCAAGACCAAGCTAGAAGCGGCCAAAGGTCTCTGGGCAGAATAGTTGCCAAATGTACTCTGGGCATATCGAATGACGGCGCGAAACCCCATAGGAGAGACCTCCTTCTACTTAACATATGGTGCCGAAGCGATTATCCCTGTGGAGATCGGCCTGTCGACCCCTCGAGTCATACACCTAAACCCAGAACTCAATGAAAAGCTACAGAGGGCTGACTTCGACCTCATCAAGGAGCTTCGAGAGACAGCTACTGTCAGACTAGCTTCCTACCAACAACAGATACGACGACACTATAACCGCAAAGTCTGACCTAGAGTTTTTACTGTGGGAGACTTGGTCTTAAGGGAAGCAACTTTGGCTACCAAAAACCCAACAGAAGGCAAGCTAGCAACTAAGTGAAACGGACCTTATATCGTCAAGTCTAAACCATGCCCAGGCACTTACCGTTTAAGGGTAGAGATCTTCCTCATCCATGGAACACCAAACACTTGAAGCAATATTATCAGTAAAATAATTTCTCACTTGTTTCCCCATCTTGTTCAATTTCAGTCACGTATTGTATTTTCTCTTTTCCAAATGCAAGCAAATGTCTAAAACTGACCTTGGTAGGATTTCGTATTAATGAGAAAGGCATTCCATTTATGTTACATGTGTTCGTATTTCATAATTCCTCAACCAGACTGAGCATGAAGAGCCTAGCTAGACTGAGCTCTCAAAGCCTCAACCAAATTGAGCATAACAAGCCTCAACCAGAATAAACATGAAAAGCCCAGCCAAACTGAGCCCTCCAAGCCTCAGCCAGACTGAGCCGCCAAGCCTCAGCTAGATTGAGCATGACATGCCTCAGCCAGACTGGGCATGAAGAGCTTAGCTAGACTGAGCATGAAGAGCCCAATCAGACTGAGCCCTCCAAGTGTCAACCAAACTGAGTATGAAGAGCCCAGACAGACTTAGCCCTCCAAGACTCAGCCAGACTGAGCATGAAGTGCCCAGCTAGATTGAGCCCTCCAAGCCTCAGCCAACATTGATCATGAAGAGCCCAGCCTCCTTGTTTTGATTTAAGACCCCCTTTTGATGAAAATTTATTGATGAACCACATTGTTTCATTCATTAAAGCATGAAGAACCCAACTAGACTGAGCCCTCCAAGCCTCAGCCAACATTGAGCATGAAGAGCCCAACTAGACAGAGCCCTCCGAGAAGGGTCCTCATTTTGATAAAAATTTACTAATGAACAAAATTGTTTCATTCATTAAAATTTTACTGATTAAAATTACAATTCACCAATTCACCTTTTGTTTTTGGACGAATCCAGTTTTTATACAATCACATGGTTGGTGACCATTCTAACAACCCTTCTTGCAGATAGCCAGAAAGCATCCCCTTTTTAGTTTTACTTAACATTTGGGCCCTCAACCTTACATTTTACAATTTTCAAATTCCATTTTGTTCTTCATTTCAACTAATGTAACATGTGCAAGGCTGGTTCATTACAAAACAGTGCAAAAGGCAAAATGAACAACAGTTTATTACTCCACAACTTACAGGAACATTTTTTGTACGGTATGCAAAATTATGCTGTAAAAAGTAGAATAATTTATGACATGCAAAAAAATGTCGTAAAAGATTATATATGGCATACAAAGTATGCCATAAATGTTTTTTTTTTACAACTTTACATGTATGCTATAAATGACAATTACTTTTCCACGGCATGTTATATAACGACATTTGTGTGCATGCCGTGAAAGAGTTTTTACAGCATACATTGCAAGCCGTAAAAATTCAATTTTGTTGTAGTTTATATAAAAGTAAATTTTAGTTTATAATTTTAATGATTATATGTGCAAGTAAACTTAAATTAAAAATTTGTTGATACTTATCATTTTATGAATAAATTTTTTTATTAAAATATATATATATATATAAGGGGGGCCTCATTTTTATAGTTCGACTTAGGCCTCACAAATCTCAGGCTAGCCCTGTGTACACTACAAGAAATTGCATTTTTCGCAACGCAACAAAATATGTTGCTAAAAGGGAAAATTCGTCGGCAAAGAGTTTTGCCGACACACAAAGCTACGTTGGCAACCCGTAGGCAAAAGTGAGTCAGCAAAAGTTTTTGTCGACGAAATTATCATTGCGTTGGTAAAAGTAATGCCTTTAGCGACGAACATAGTCGTTGATAAAAGCCTTCATCCATCGTCGGCAATTTACCTTGCGTCGGTAAAAGTCATTCAAATATGATGATTGTGTGGCACTTTTCACGACACAAATTTGCATGGGCAAAAACTATACTTTTAGCAACAAAATATGTGTCGGCAAAAGTAAAATTTTGGCGACACATTTACGTCGGTAAATGTTATCATTTGCCTACGATTTGTTTGTCGATAAAACTTCACTTTTGGCAACGACAAATTAGCATTGGCAAAAAATACACTTTTAGCAACACAATATGAGTAGGCAAAAGTAAACTTTTGGCAACACATTTACATCGGTAAATATTGCCATTTGCCGACGATTTGTTTGTCGATAAAGCTTTACTTTTGGCAACGACAAATTGGCATTGGCAAAAAATACACTTCTAGCAACACAATATGAGTGGGCAAAAATAAATTTTTGACAACACATTTACCGACAAAAATAATTGAAAATAATTTATATATTTTTATAAGATTTACAGATTTACAATAGGCATCCCTCAAGCACCACTATTACAAACTAATAACATTGATAGGAAATCATCTAAAGTTGATGTGCAGACAAAAAAACACTACTGATACTGCTTTTAGAAGCAGTATATAAAACCTAAAAGAGTAAACTCACTAAAATACCCAAATACATCCAAATTGTGAACCCACAGTAGAAACATTATATAACAAAATGAAAACATGAAACTAACAAAGATAGGAAAAACGGCACGACAAATCACCCACAAACTTATGCAGCAGACCAGCATCCAGTAGCAGCCGCCTCACAGCAACATTGCAGCAGCAACGGCCCAACAAGCATCAGCCACCAGGGCAGCAGCAGCAGCATCAGCCACCAGCAAAAAAGAGGATCTAGTAGCAGCCTCTATTGATCAATGACAACTTTAAAACAAAGCCCAATTAGCTTTTTTGCCCTCTCTCATATTCCTGTGTTGTTTGATCCCAAACCTGCAAAAAACATGTACAACACCCTCTGAAAGCACTTAGCAAAGGAGAACAAAAAAGGATATCCCAAAAAATCTAAATCTTTAAACAAACAAACTCATATATTTGTCCATATTAAAACTATTCCCAGAAAGTAGACAATAAAATTAGTTGATTGTTCATGTAAGCATAATTTCCCAATTTCAAAAAGTGCACATCCCTAACCTATATCACAAATGCATTATGAATTGGCAACCGATAGCAACCCACGGCATCGATATGTACTAAGATATATCACATTTACAAAGTAACTGAAAAACTCTAGGGCTGAAGTTAAAGTAACCCAACAAGGATTTGATTAAAATCCGTTACAATTCAAGGACATGCCTCCAGCCATGATTTTAAGATTTCACAAGGACAACCACTCCGGGCCTAGCAGCACTCATGTGGTACCTAACGTTTTTTTTAATATTATTTCCCAGTTGCTACGCAGAGTTCAAAATCTCGTTTCCACTACTATTGCATTCATCTTAACTATTTCACACTATAAACCCCTAATATTGAATCCTGGCTTGCACACTTTTTTTTTTTCTTCTGAAAAGTATTGCACACAACAATTTATTGTATGTGTTTGACAACCCCCACAGGGAACCTACTAGTTCTGGTAGTTAGTGCCTTGCCAATTACTATTTTTTTTTTTTTTTAAGCCTAGGTCTTACATTTGATTGGTTGAGATCATGTGCTAACCTACTTGACACATGTTCTTAAACATTCATGCATTTCTCCTAGGCCTTCTTTATTTTTTATTTTTATTGATGTATGTTTGACATACTAAGTAGTACTCAATTAATTTACATCAATAAACTATTTTTGCTGATAAATAAAAAAAAGGCTTGTAACAGGGGACTAAATTACCAATCCAATAAGTGTAAAGACTACCAAACTAAGTACGGATAGATGGAATTACCAATAAGTGTTTGCACAAGGCTGTTATTCTCAAGGTAGTTGTAGACCAGAATTCTATGATCTTCAGCCACGCAACAGCCATAGAGCTTGACTAAATTTTGGTGCTTTATATCTGAAATCACTCTAATCTCTGTCAAGAATAGATCAACAATGCATCACAGGACAGATCAACACAGAACAACAGATGAGCAATACCTCAATGTGCCAATGTGTAGCCAAGATATTCACAAATCATCACCATTCAAACAGACAGAACCAACAGAAAACACTGCACTCACAGAAGCAGAACAAATCAAACTCACCCCAAACTAGGTAAACTCTCAAGGCATAGACACACTAAAAAGTCCTTTGTTTCAAAATAATGTGCTCCTTTGTTTCAAAATAAGGCATCTAGACTTGGATTTTTCTTCACCAACTAACAGAGCAAGCAGCCAAAACAAGCAGCAGCAGCAGCAGCAGCAACCAAATCAAGCATCAGCAGCAGCAACCAAATCAAGCAGCAGCAGCAGGAACACACCAAGTAGCAGATTAAAAAAAAAAACACTAGGAAATTTGATTCATGCATCAGCTGCAGCAAACGAATCTGATTCATGCATCTCAGATAAATCTGATCATGCATCTCAGATGAGCTTGGTGCATCTGCAACCTCCAGGCTAGCTGCATTATTTCACATTCCTGGGGGCATTTTAGAAGAGATGACCAACATGTAAAGGCATTTTAATAGGAGCTACTCAAGCCAAGTTCTTTGCTAATCCTTGCATGATAATTAGAAGGAAAAAAAAATAGAATGTAAAATATCCACTTTGGAGGAGAACATCATTTCTTCTCTACATGATACAGGGGCATTAGCCTCTTCTACATATGAAAATATTGTCAACTTCTGAATATTGGCTCCGCTTCGTAGATTTTTGGAGCTCGCCCTCCCTCCGAAAGAAAATGAGGATTCATCAACTTTAACAAGACCACCCTACACAAAACTTTTGCATTTGCAATTTTGTTGAAGCTCAAGGGTTGCACAATGTGATGGAAAATCACTTCCATGTGTATTTTCAAGAAGGAGGGGCATATTCCTGAATTGCTGCTGCAAGCTTATTCTGATCCTGCTCAGTTTTTGTTCTTATTAAGAAGGTACGTGCCACAACACTGTCACTGTCAATGTTGTTGTTTCCCACGTCACCCTACAAAAAACACAAGTAAAATTTCCCACTATAAAGTGCATTGAAAAAATGCTTCAGAGCAAATTTCCGTAAAAAGCAACCCATGAGAATCCTTCCCACATATATATGTACAAGCGGTGTGTGGAAACGCATTTGCAATTTTATATTTAAATTTTTGGATAGTATGATGGTTGAGGAAAACTAATAGAAATTTTGGACGGTTTGACAAAAGAAAAAATTATTCTTATTGTTATTAGATGTGACGGTTACTGAGTGGGAAAGAGTGACAGTTACTAGGCATAAAGACATTCTTGGAAAAGTTTAAAAAAAAAAAAAAAGTGACAGCTTCCGACCCAACTCAGGTGCACTTTATATAATAGAATAGTTATCCCATTATCATGCCGCAGAAATAGGAACCTCGATTTGTTGGCCTCACTTATGAATTCAATGACAAGATTTACCATGCCTGGAGCCTTGTATGTTACAGCAGAATATATTGCAGAAGAAATAATAGATAACAAAACATCCCCGTTTCTTATTTATTTCCCCCACAAAAGTGTATTTTGAATTATTTAATTAAGAAATATTACCGCCGTATGAAATATCGCAACAATGGAATTTTTCTACATGTTCGTCTTGATGCCTGGATATAACAATGCATTTAGCAACACTTTGCCCACCTGCCATAACAAAAAGGGAACAGAAGTATAATTATGGTCAAAATTGAGCTTTGGTTCTTAATTTAACGTAAACCACTGGTGTGTCTCAGCTCTTTCCTATATGGACAGGTGTGTGCATGTACATGTAAGTACTTTTTTCGCACATGTTAGACAAATAATGAACAAGTAGGAAAAATTGCAAAGAAAAAAACAGAAACAAAAATCAAAGATTCATTACAAACTCAAGATTTTAAGCTGAATTCAACTTGGGAAGAGCAAAAACAGTAAGAAGAAACATACATCATTTCGAACGAGAATTGTTGGCTTGGATTCTCTTGTGCCCTTGTTAACACCCTCTTTACATTTGATAACAAGCTAACCAGTGCCTTTATCTTTCCATGCATCGTTATCTGCGGGATCACTTGACTGAACAAAGCAGAAAAGAAAAGAACTAACCATAAGAAAATCAAATGTCTTAATATTATATTATATAAAAGCAAGCAGATGTAGACAGTGCCCAACTCATCAATGCACTATACGCTGTTGATGCAAAATTACAAGAAGCAGTGCCCCGATGAATATTTCAAATATGCCTCTTCTTTTTTCTTAACAGGAAGGTAGTTTCTTTTTTCTTGGTAGAGGCACGGAGAGATTGGATGTATATGATGTTTCAAAAGTATCACACGTGGGAGCAACACAAGATGAATGACAATTTTAATATCTGAGTCCCAGAAAAAACTTCGAAGCCTTATAAAATCATGAACAATATAGGTGTAACTGGACCTCTGGAATATAGATGAGATATCTACAAAAGCACGAAGAACGTTGGATTTGTACGACTTCATGCTAGACCTCCCTGTTATCTTTCTAAAGATGCAAACCAATCGCAAATGACATTGACCTAAGCATTTTTGTGCCTGCCATAGCATGCTACAGTAGTGCTACTTTTGATTTGCACAGATGGAATTTATATTAATGATCGCAAATCTTGATTGAGACAATATTCCGGACCCAAATATGAAGGGGAGACTACCTTGGCCCAAAACTCAGGCATAATAAATACCATGTGTAATTTCAGGACATTACATTTATGTTTGTCTGTGGTGTCTATATGTGACTGATGTCCTACCATTCACATTGGAACAAAACCACTGTATCCCTATGCAAGTATTTCAATTCCCATATTTTGCACAAGTATTCGTAAAAATTAATTTGGTTCCCATTATGGTCCCCTTCTACGACCAACCCACTATTTTGGCAGGTACGATGATTTTCACGGTTTCTAGTACGGAATTGAATTCCATTGTAGATGCACCCAGAATAAAAGTCAATTACCGATCCAGGACCATTTGCTAATGACCACAATTCGTCAGTTTCTTCAGGTGACCTTTTCGTTCGCAAATCATTCATCTACATAAAACACCATATAACAAGTGTACTAAGTTAATGTGAATTGAAAGTTACAACAATTGTATTCAGTTATTTTCTTTAGTATATCTTACACGATTTTTTAACCATTTTGGAAATTCTTCTTGTTGTACCTGAGTTATGTCACGTCCTTGTAGATTATGTAAAATATTCTTCTGCTCCCTACCCAAAGAAATGTGATACACGTAATTAACTTAGAGAGTTCGAAACAAAATGGAACGATTAAGCATAAACATAATTAAATTTAAATACATACTCAATATATGGCTCCACCTCAGAGCTATTGTACAACACAAACCAGTGAGCCATTTCTCGCTCATTCTGCGAAGGGTCAAGAGCCCTTGTGATAGGTGAGAATAGACGAGTATTTTGGGTGAAGACCTCCATCCCGGGACCATGTTCACCACCATCATCATTTCGTTCAGGTTTATCAATCCCTTTTAAGTACATTGAACAAAAAGTAAGACACTCTTTGACAATGTAAGCCTCAGCGATAGAACCTTCTGGACGTGCTCTATTATTGACATACCCTTTCAAAGTCCCGAGAAACCTTCAACAAAAATTGATAATGAAAATTATGCTTCTTTATGCAAGAAAATTACTTCTTAAACAATAGTCTTTTATGGGTGGATTTTTGCACAATAGTTTAGTTATAACAAATTAATATATAACCATATGTTCATAATGATTACCTTTCGATCAGGTACATCCATCAATATTGCACCAGTCCAGCAAACATGGCCTCACGTGGCAAATGAACAACCAAATGGACCATCACATCAAAGAAAGCTGGAGGAAAAATTTTCTCCAACTTGCAAAGTATGAGCACAATTTGTTCCTCCATTTTTTCCAAATCAGTCTGCCTTAATGTTTTTTAGCACAATTCTTGGAAGAAGTTGCCCAACTCAAATAGTGTTGTACAGATCTCCTTGTTCACAAAACCACGCATGCTAATTGGTAGAAGTCACTGAAGCCAGACATGACAATCATAGCTTTTCATGCCCGATAATCTTCTATTTTTAGAAGTCACACATCTTGAGATGTTTGCTGTATAGCCATCTGGATAACTAATACACTTCAAAAATTCACAAAAACCATATATTTGTCGAGAATCCAATGTGTAGGCTGCCCGAGGCTTTACAACGAATCCGTTATCTTTCCTCTGTAGATGCAATTCTTGCCTTATGCCCATTTCTTGCAAATCATCACGTGCTTTGTACATATCCTTGTTTTTCCCATCTATGGCCAACATCGTCCCGTAAAAGTTTTCACAAATGTTCTTCTCAATGTGCATGACATCAAGATTGTGTCGGAGCTTTAGTTTCTTCCAATACGGTAGCTCCCACATTATGCTTTTCTTTGTCCAATTCAATTCTTCAGACTCTCGTGGTCTTTTCTTGTTGGTAGGATCTTTTCCAAAATTGACTTTCTGCAGTTGATCCAATTGAGCCATTACTTTTTCCACCGGTAAATCCAAGGATTTCTTCCTAAGCTCAGTTAAACCATCAAACTTCTTGTCCTTCCTCCAACGGTGGTTATCAGGCAAGTATGCTCGATGACCCACCCACCCAATCTTACTGATCAACCCACGTGATAACGGATTATCATTACAAGGAGGGCAAGCCAAATAACCTTTTGTTCTCCATCCGGATAAGTCACCATATGCAGGGAAGTCATTTATGGTCCACATTATAGCTGCATGCATCCGGAAGGTCTGTTCAGTGGAGGCATCGTAAGTCATCACACCATTCTCCCACAACTCTTTCAACTCATTAATCAATGGCCTTAGGTAGACATCAATATCAGTCCCTAGTTGATTACATCCAGGAATAAGTAAGGACATCATAAAAAATGGGGCCTTCATACATCTCCAAGGTGGGAGGTTATAAGGCATGAGTATGACAGGCCACATGCTGTAGGAAGTGCTCATGTTCCCAAAAGGGTTGAATCCATCAGTGGCTAGACCCAACCTAACATTGCGAGTCTCCTGGGCAAACTCTGGATAATGCAAATCAAATGCCTTCCACTCTTTACAATCAGCCGGATGCCTCCTGTAGACACCCCATTTTTGACCGACCTTAAGACTCAGATGTCATCGATTGAGCGCTCGGTGATAGTGCATGTTGTGCTCGTTTCGAGGTTTTGGAGTTTTGGCTGAGAGCCTTGTCTCCGGGCCTCTGAACTCCTTATGCTTCAGCTCGGTTTGCGAACCAAGCCTTGTATTCCTTGCCTGAGGGAGGGAGAGGTTTTGTAGACCATCTCTTTGTGGTCATAGACCACTTTTTGCGGTCGTAGACCACTTTTCCCATTTGGAGACTAGTTTTCGATTTTCGGAGCCTTCGGCCACGCGCCTTGTCTCGAGACCGCTTAACGTTCTTCGTTTGGCGTGGTTTTTGAACCACACCTTGTTTCTTTGGCCTAGAGGGCTACTGTGGTTTGGGAGACCACTTTTGTGGTCGTAAACCATTTTTGGTGCTTGTCAGCTAGTTTTCGAGGCTCCCGGCTGCGCGCTTTGCCTCCCGAACTTTCGTCTTGCATCTGTTTTGGTTTGTTTTTGGTACAAACCTTGTTTTCCTTGTTTGGAAGGTGGTACAAGGGTGGGAGACTAGTATTTCCCCTTGGAGACCACTTTTCTTCCCGCCAGCCAGTTTTCTGATCTAACAACTGGTCTCCTGGGTCTTTGGGCCACCTTTTCTAGTTGGCCACCCCACCCCTGGCTTGTTTTCAGTGTGCTGATCATCTCCCACCATGGCTGACCAGTTGTCTTCTTGGGAGACCACTTAAAGTGGTCGGCCGACCACTTGAAGTAGCTGGCCGACCATTTCAAGTGGTCGGCTTCTTTTTGCCACCTTTTTGGAGATATTTTCCTCCAGCTGGCACAGCTGGAGGGCACTGAAGCTATCCTCCATACACGTGTATGGAGGGATTGCATTGATCTTTAGCTTCTCCAAGAAGCTTTGCTTTTGGTTCTCTATAAGAGAGAACCATCTCCTCCCTCCTCTAGGTTCAGAAAAAAGAGGTTGGAGGGATACATATAGCTTTGTATCTATATCTCCTTGTTTGATCTTATTTTGTGCATAAAAGTGTAGTTTTGTCTCACTTTTGTACACAAACACACACTCAAACACCTTGCTTATGTTGCTGAGGCTTCTTGAAGTTGTTTTTGGTGTCCTTGGGCTGGTTTGAGCTCAAAGAGGTTGCTGGAGTTGCAGTTGTAAAGAAGGTCTTCAAGGGTGAGTCTTTAACCCTTAAATCCCCCATTCTTGCTTAAGCTTTTGGACCCTCTTGCATGCTGTTTTGAGCTTAACTTCCTACTGTAAAAAGTTCTGTTTTTGTATGTTTTAGATCTTTGTTTAAGGTCACTTTTGTGTTTGGGGTTGTTTACCCCCTCTTAGGCCTTGTTTGGCCTTGCTTTTGTGCCTTCTTTGTGAGCCTTCGGGACCACCTTGCTTTGGCCTTCTCACCACTGAAACTCAAAGGAATTTCAGTGATGGGAAGGGTGTTTTGAGGTCCCAAATGGGGGAGGGTCATCCCCTCTCCTTGTGTCTTCACTACTTGTCTTTTATGCCTCATGTTTGAGCATGTGTTTTAAGCTTGTGTTGGCTTGTTCTTAGCATGTATTTGTGGTTATTTTGCTATGGCATGCCACTATTTTTGCTTGGTTTTGTCACTCCTTGCATGCATAATACACTTGTAGTGTAAATCTCTTAAACTAGCTTTGTATGCTTCGTGAAGTAGCATGTCATTCTAGCTCATTTTGAGTCCATCTCAGCATGTTTTTGGTGATGCTTTGCCATGTCGTACCTCTATTAGGATTTGGTTTGGTTAGCCTTTGCATGCTCCATGCACTTGTAGTGCAATTCCATGAAATAGCCTAGTGTGTCTCAGGCTTTAACATGTCATTCTAGCATGCTTTTGGCTTAACTTCAAGAAGCTTTTGTCCATGTTTTAACATGCTTTAGCTCTGATTTTGGTTGTTTTGGCCATGCATGACTTGTTTTGTATAGCCATGGTTCAATCTAGCTTGTTAGCTTTGTGCATCAAGTCTACTAGCATGCATTACTTGGACTATTTGAATGATTTGGCATCATTTGTAATGTGATTTCAGTCCATATTTCATGGCCATGCACTTGCATTTTGTGCTCTTTCAATGCGTTGGAGGGTTTGCCCCTTTATGCCTTAACATGAATCATTGCGTATGCCTTCATGCCTTAGCTTGCGAGCCATCATTTCAATGTGCTTTTGCGGTTATTTTGCCATGATATAACTCTGATTTTTGTTGCTTAAGTCATCCCATACTTGGTCCTAATAGGTGTAGTGTAATCCACCTTATTTGCCTTGTATGCATCATGTCTTATGCCCCTCATGCTAGCATATTTTGGCTTCCTTCCATGCATGTTTTAGGCTTATTTTAACATGTTCTAGGACTGTTTTGGGTTGCCTTGGTCACATGCTTCATGTTTTGCATAGTTGTAGTACAAGTGCTCTTGCTTGCTTCAAGCTTTGAGCACCATAGCATGCTTCATTTGTGTTGTGTACATGATTTGGCATCACTTAACATGACATTTCAGAGCATTTAGGACTGCCATGTTCCCACTTCTTTCATGCTTTGAATGCTTTTGAGTATTGTGCATTGTTGCCTTACTTGTGCCCTAGTTTGTATGCTTGCATGCCTAGGTCTTTGAGCCTTCATCTTAGTATGTTTTGGTCCATGTTTTGACCTATTTCAGCTCTGTCCATGGTTGGTTCATGCATTTGTGCCATGTATTGCATGTCCCTAGAGTAATCCTCCTTGTTAGCTTTCATGCTTTAGGATTCTTGCATGCTTCACTCGCTTTGTTTGAATGATTTGGCATCATTTCTTACCTAATTTCAGTGCATTTAGTGTTGCTACACTTCACTTTTGTCACTCTTTGAGCACTCTTGAGAGTTCTGCTCTCTAGCCTAATTGGTGAGCCAATTGGCATGCATGCTTATATATGCTTTTGGTGCCTTTGCTTTTGTGTTATGGCCACTGATTTGGGCATGACTGAGGTCTACCCCTTTTGGTTTAAGTCCATTGAATATGCCATGTATATTGCATTGAGTATGCCATATTATTCATTGCATTGAGTATGCCATCTTACATTGCATTATGCATGCCATGTGGTTATTTGCATTGTGTATGCCAAGTTGTTCCTTTGCATTGAGTATGCATGTTCCTAACATTGCTAAGTTGCCCTTGTAGCATTGCATTGTGCATGCATGTGTTAGCATTGTTTGCATGCCATTTGCATTGGTAGTTTGATCATGTTGTATTGCATGTTGTTGCATGCTTGTCCCTTGCATTGTGTATGCCATGTAGTAGCATTGTGCATGCCATGTTATGTGTTGCATTGTGTTTGGAATAGGTGTTAGTCCAAACACGGGAAAAGAGGGACGTTTCATACTTAAAGTGATGAAACGTGCCTTAATTCCCGGTCGCCGACGCTCTTGATCATACATGATAGAGTTTTAGGCCTTATGTGTTTATGTGTGCATTCATTTTCATATTGAATTGTGCAACTTCGCCTCTCGGCCATCATGCATTGAAATGCGCGATTGGTGGCCCGAGGGTTGAGAACCGCACTCCCTTGAGTTCATGACATGATAGGGAGGGTGGTTGTGCACACATACCTTGCAAATACATTGCCATGTCCTTTCGTGCTCTCTGTTGCAGCAAACTGAAATTCAGCAACAACAACTGGTCGGCCAGCCAAAATAACTAGCTGGCCGACCACTTTTCTTGGCTTTCAACAAAGATAGGTGGTCGGCCATGGCTGCAGACACCAACAACTGGTCGACCACCCTCCCACAGGTCCCCAAGATGTGTTAGAAGCTTTCTGGAGCTTGGTGCAAGGTTCTGAGGACAATTGAAAACAGAGGCAAATCAGGGTATCGCATTGGATTCTGAACGAGGCGACCGGGCATGCATCCAGTCTTCTCCCTTTGAGAACCTCCTGCTTTTATTGCTTTCCTTAGCTGCCATGCTTAGATAGCTAGTTTACGCTTTGGTTTGTACCTTAATAGTTAATGCGTTTAGCTATTTCAAGTTGTTTTGTAATAATTAGTTAACTAGGATTAGTTAATTAATTTGTTGTGTAATAATTAGTTTAATTAGCTTAGATTAGCTAGTTAGCTTCTTATTCGGACTCTCCCTTGAGAGGGCCAATTGTTGTAATAAGCGTGCGTGTGTGTGATGCATGTCTTCCAATCGCCATTTCTTTCTCCCTTTTACTTAACCGCTTACGATGGTTAGTTTTAGGGCATGTTTCATTTAGCATACCTTATGCTTGCATGCGTGCATCCATTCATCTGTTTTGCATGCACCGGGCTCGGCGCATCATGCTAACTGCATTGTATTTTCAATACATTTACTTGAATACGTGTTCAACAGCATGTTATCAAATTGCATTTCACATGACATTCTAGATAGCCGAGCCTATCTTAGTTGCATTTTCGCATGTGTTGCATTAGCCATCTTAATATGAACTAGGATCATGCATGATTTCTAACTAGTTCTTTATTTTGGCTCGGAGTACACTGTAAGTGTTTACGCTTTAGCATACTGCATGTGTGTTATTGATTGCCATGTATAGCATGCTTGCCATGAGGCTAACTGCTTATGTGATTAACTGCCTGAATGGCTGTGGGTGAAGGTTGGATTACTTGAATTGGAAGAATTCATTGAAATCCTCGATTTAGCCTACTTGCGAGTAGCAAACTTCAAACTATTTTCAAACAAACGAATATGCAATGTTTTGTTCCAAATTAGGCGATCTAGTCTATACTTGTGTGTTGTGCGCATCACATAGTAAGATTAGCTAATTAACCGGATTAAGAGCACATGTGTTTTCAAAAAAACAAAATATCATGCTTAGTACAGGCCGATCTTTGATCGGGCGAACGGGGGTGCTCATTACATGACCTTCCCCTCTCGTACCCAAGTTCTCGAGCCGAGGCAACTTTGGTGATGATGGACACGTGGCCTTAGGCACGAGTCAGGGTTTCCTAAATTCCCCCAAAATAAAATATTTAGGTGGCGACTCTGTATCTGGCAAAGCAGTCCATTTTTGGCACTTCTTTATAAAAATCAGTTTTCCAAAACGATTTGCCGGATTTGGACTCTTTGGTGATTTATCAATCTTACATTGCACTTTGTAAGATCAGATTAAGAACCGTGACATTGAGTCCGAACTGTAGTAGCTTAGAACAAAACGAGATTCGCGCCCTCGCAGGCGCGGATATCAGGGAGTTCCCAGAGCGCATCTACACCTCCCTACACCATCGTCAACACGCTTATCACTATGCCATCTCATGTCTTTAGCCGTCTTCCTAGACATGTGCAATTTTCTCAACCTAGGTATCAATGGGAAGTACCGCATTATCTTGTGGGGGATCTTCTTACCCTTGCTATCATTTACTCTATACCTAGATGCTTGACATGTGGGACATTTTTCCAAGTGAGCATTCTCCTTCCAGAATAGTACACAATCATGTTTACATGCATCGATGAGCTCGCATCCCAACCCCAAGTCACGTAGTAACTTCTTGCACTTATAAATTGACCCTGGCACCACATGGCCCTTTGGTAGGAATCGCCTTTGTATCTCCAAAACCTTGTCAAAAGACTTATTGCTCCACCTATTTTCTACCTTCACATGTAGCATCTGAATAATGAATGCTAACAGAGTATCTGAGTTTTTGCAACCTAGGTACAAGCGACATTGGGAAGCAGCTAACAAGTTATCAAAATTTCATACATCCTCTCTTTCTAGAGTATCACCCTCTATAAAACTCACCCTCTGATAGTCCTCTATTAGTTCATCATATTCATCTCGATCTTCGTCATTTTCACCATTGCTTTCATCAAGGTTATTGTGTTCTGGAAGTTCACTATGTTCTAACCAAGTGGTGTATGATACTATCATCCCACTTATGAGCAAATAAGCCTTCACAATATCATACTCCTGCTTATAAAAGTTACAACAATTGATGCATGGGCACTTAATCTCCCTAGCCTCACCCAAATAAACCTTTGCAAATTCAATAAATGAGTTCACCCCATCTACATATGGCTGACTGAATCTATCATAAATTAACATCCAACTCCTGTCCTGATCATAAGATAGTAGTTAATACCAATAGAACACAACCTTTATTTATTATTATTATTATTATTATTATTATTAGCATTTATTTATCTATTTATTTTTTAAACATGAAGACAAAGTAGTTAATATAAGTGTAGAGTGACACATCATCATCAATAAAGGTGCATCTACCTATAGGCTTTTTTAATTTTGTATCAAGGTTTCGACCAACACATCCTTTAAAATTCTATTATATCTACATATATTATGTATTAAGTTAAGTGTTTTTTACATTTATCAACAAAAAAACAAATATATATATATATTTAATGTCTGTTAAATGGTAAAAGGCAGTTGGCATGGCAATGTACTATTGCAATTCATTCCAATATCATCTTTAAAGGACATTACCTAATGGGCTCCTACAAATTAAGAGCATAGGGAAGGACTAAGAGTGGCTACAGGCCTAACCTCTGTAATATTTGTGGGAAGGGACTACATTTTTCAATTCAAACCCATATTTTCATACACGGGAACTCAAGCATTTACCACTACACCAATCAATATCCCCTCTTTGATGAAACTTCTACGTTTATCTAAAAGGGGTTTTCAGCTCTTCTAAAAAGCCCTAGCACAAATTACATCCAGCCACTGCATCTAAATTTTCTACTAACGAACCTACGCATTTACTTCCTGTCATGCAACTTGATCATAAGATTTACACTCTTAGTCATAGACTCATAGGCCTCCTAACAATAGATGCAAAGATTTGTCATTTATGTACTTACCATAATGAGTTACTCAAGCAGATGCTCAAGTTGGGGTGGAACCACGAATAACTTTGATTTGACACTAGTTGAAACAGAACAAATTTAAGGTATATGAGTAGTCAGAAAATAAAAAGCCATCTCCCATATTTTATGCACCATTATCATTAAATGCATATTCTTGGACAGAAGTTTCATCCATTTCTTCAATAATTTGATCTGTTTGGGAGGAGCATGTTTCTAGGCTCATTATATGGATAAATGGTACAGCTAGGTCCGTAGTTTCGGATTCAATGTCAGTGTTTAGCTGAAACAGTGCAAAAATTGTAGAAGGGTCAGGGAGCGTAGCCATGGTGTACAGAAAGGTATAAATAGAACTTTGATGAGGGATGGCTTGTGTTTGAGGTGGAATAGATTAAACCGATACTATTTCTACCATTTAACAAACATTAAAAAAAGTGAAATCGTGAAAATTACCCGACAACTATTACCAGTACTATTTCTACCATTTAACAAACATTAAAAAAAGTGAAATCGTGAAAATTACCCAGCAACTGGTAATCGTGAAAATTACCAGTACTATTTCTACTATTTCATAGACTCATAGGTCTCAATCGTTACAAGAAAGAACAATAACCCAGCAACCTATCTAACATGCTTGACAGAACGAGCATTTACAGAATGCGTAGATAGAGGCAGTAGTAGAAGAAGTGACAATAGACAAACATCGATTCAGTTAAGAAATTGAGAGAGAGAAGCAAGGGCATTGAGATACAAAGCAAAAGGGAACAAACCTGTAGGGGCAAACTGAAGCACCGATCGTCTCGCACGGCTGCAGCAAACGGCACAAACCCTACGATCAAGAGTGAAATCGTGAAGGAGAGAGAACTACGAATTCTGAGATAAGGGTGTGCACGAGTGAAATCGTGGAGATTGATGAGGGGAGATTTGATGAGGGAAAACAAAATGAGGGAATTTTAAGAGGGAAGTGTCCACCGCCCGATCAGCAGATCACCCCTCCCCCTCCCTCCCAAAAAAAAATTCAAAACAATTATTAGATTTGTTTTTTTGAAAAAATTAAAAATAATTTCAGAGCAATAAAAATCAAAATTATATTTTTAAAATTTAAAAAAGTATTTATGACCTAAAAGATAAAAATATACAAAAATAATAAGTTTTTTTTTCACCCAATATTTTTTAGTTTTTTAGGAAAAAAAATTTGAAACTAGTTTCTGAAAATAAAACCAAAAATATTGAAATTGATATCTAACCATATTCTTTGAAAAAGTTTTAATTATCTCAAAATAGTCATCTCAACTTAAGAGTGTGTTTGGGCTCAATGGGTTCATTTTGTGATCTAATTCAATGATCATTTTAATTTTACAAATCAGTAACTAGAATATTTAAAACTCTTTGAAAAATTATAATAAAAAACACAAATCACTAAATCACATCATTCCACTAGCAAAACTTTTACCGACGAATAGTGTTATCGTCGCTAAATGGTTAACTCTTTGCTCACGCCAACTTGTCCTCGCCAAAAGTAAGCAGACTAATAGCAACGCTCATTGTGTTGCTAAAACATAAGCCTCGTAGCTAAAAGTTTTGATATTTTGGCGCCAACCAAAAAATTTGGCGCTAAAAGAATGTTATGCTTTTTTAGTGACGGTAGCAAATTGCGTCGGTAAAGGTACACTTTTACCAACAAAATTGATCACTGTGTCGCCAAAAATATACTTTTGGCGATGAAAAATTGACGTCGTCGCCAAAAGTAGTCGCCAAAAGTGCAATTTCTTATAATGGTACATTGCGCAAAATCAAAGGACTGAATTGAATCTATTAGATGACAAGCTTCAACTCTTTTATAATTGTCCTATAATGTGATTTCCAACGTGTATCACTAACCCATTTAAGACTAGTTTCTTGATTTAAATCTTTACTCACAAACGAGTTCACCATTATTTAATGCTTCTGCAACTTTAACAACTTACTCACAGGCGAGTTCACTAGTGTTTAATGCTTCTGCAACTTTAACAACTTGCTTATCTCTTCTTTTACAAGAGCCTCCAACAACATTCATTAAGTAGCAATAAGAAGAGAGTTTAGCAATATCAATGTAACTTTTAGCAACATCTACAAGACTCAACTGAGGTTGAAGAGCAAAATAATAAACAAAAAATGTGAATTCATTCTCTCTCAAATTTAAGGATTAATTACCAGTCAATACTATTTAGTAGGCTTGAATATCTATAAGTCCTAAGCATTTTTTAAACAATAATATTAGAAAAACTAATTAGTGTACCAACTAACACATTAACTAAATACAATATTAGATAGGACCATATTAAAGGTAAACTACCAATAGGTCCTACTTTGGAGACTTATTACCCAATAGGTCCTACTTTGGAGACTTATTACCTATTAAGTCCTATTGATAAATTTATTAAGTGATAAAGATAAATTTATCAGTCTTTTATTTTTATGAATAAATTTATAGTGATAAATTTATCAGTCTCTTTGTTTTTATGAATAAATTTTTAGTGATAAATTTATCACTCTCTTATTTTTATAGTGTTAAATTTATTAGTTAGGACCTGTAGGTAAATAAGTCTAGTTAATAGGACTAATTGGTAAGTACCCCGGGTAAACTACCAATATGTCCTATTTTGGAGACTTATTACCCAATAGGTCCTACTTTGGAGACTTATTACCCATTAAGTCCTATTGATAAATTTATTAAGTGATAAAGATAAATTTATCAGTCTTTTATTTTTATGAATAAATTTATAGTGATAAATTTATCAGTCTCTTTGTTTTTATGAATAAATTTTTAGTGATAAATTTATCACTCTCTTATTTTTATAGTGTTAAATTTATTAGTTAGGACCTGTAGGTAAATAAGTCTAGTTAATAGGACTAATTGGTAAGTACCCCTACCCCTTAAATGGTGAAACCTACATGTCTGTCTTTTGTCTTAGTTATTGTGTTAGTTGGTACATGAACGGTCCCTAAATATACACATTTAATTCCTTAATATACACTTTATTAGTTTATTAATTTGTATTTATTTATAATTTTGTGTGATTTTTATGTGTTTGTATATATTTTAGATCTTTATACCTATATTAATGTAAATAATATTTTTAGATATTTTATATATTATTATATTATAAAACATACAATAAATTAGGGCTGCAATCGAGCCGAGCCGAGCCGAGTTTTACAATTTTCAAGCTCGGCTCGACTTATTTTGAAGTGTTCGAGCTCGGCTCGAGCTCGTAACGAGCTACAATATCTTGGCTCGAGCTCGGCTCGTCTAATATTTACATAGCTCGAGCTCGGCTCGCAATGGCTCGTTAAGCCAAAAGAGAGCCATGCAAGCTGCATACTAACCCTCAGCACACTAACCCTCTGCACACTTATATAGAGTTTTGTCCAAGTAAAAATGTATGTTTCAACCGATGTGGGACTTTCAGCCAAGACAACATTTCCATCCCTTCTTTGAATCCCACATCGGTGGGAAAGGAAAAACTCTTCTATCCAAATGCCTATAAAGTCATGAGTTGGCAGTCAACGAAAAGCAATGCAATGGCAATCATTTAAATGTTTTTTATATTAAAATAATAAACATTAATAATGATGGTGGACCGGACCAGTTTAAATATATTAACTGTTAAAGTATTTTATTATAATATATATATAATATAATATATATATATTGAAAATATAAAAATATAAATTAATATATATATTTTTAGCTCGCGAGCCTAATCGAGTCGAGCACTAGTAAGCTCGAGCTCGGCTCGTTTATTAATCGAGCTGAAAATTAAGCTCGAGCTCGGCTCGTTTATTAATCGAGCCGAGCTCGAACGAGCTTTAACGAGCCGAACTCGAGCTTGTTCATGAACAGTTCGGTTCGTTTGCAGCCCTATAATAAATTATTGTACACTTTACAAAAAAACGTAACAAAACAGAAGAAAAGAAAGGAAGAAAAAAGAAAAGAGAAAGAAGAAATATAATAATAATAATAAAAAACAAGCAAACAAAGGAGGTGGTGGTGGCTAATCACCCCACCCCTCAATTATATATAATATATATATAATATAATATATATATATTGAAAATATAAAAATATAAATTAATATATATATTTTTAGCTCGCGAGCCTAATCGAGTCGAGCACTAGTAAGCTCGAGCTCGGCTCGTTTATTAATCGAGCTTGAAAATTAAGCTCGAGCTCGGCTCGTTTATTAATCGAGCCGAGCTCGAACGAGCTTTAACGAGCCGAACTCGAGCTTGTTCATGAACAGTTCGGTTCGTTTGCAGCCCTATAATAAATTATTGTACACTTTACAAAAAAACGTAACAAAACAGAAGAAAAGAAAGGAAGAAAAAAGAAAAGAGAAAGAAGAAATAAATAATAATAATAATAATAAAAAACAAGCAAACAAAGGAGGTGGTGGTGGCTAATCACCCCACCCCTCAATTATATATAATATATATATATATATATATATATATGTTTTATTATAATATTACAAGTACTTTGCCTATAAAAAGAGAAGAAAGAGGAGAGAAGGAGAGGCCCGGGGAGCTCAAGCGAGCAGAGGATTTCAGTCTAAGGGATGACAGAAAAAGGAAAAAATAGATCCTACTACAAAAATAGTTAAAGATCACATTTTGACAAATGAAAATATCTCATTTTATTGGAGTGTGATAAAAAAAAACTAAATTGATATTTTAATTACACTTGATTTAATTGAGTGTAATAAATTTATTTTTTATGTCACTTTTTAATTAAGTGTGATTATATATATATTCTTTAATCACAAATTCTAATTAACATGTGATTATAGTTATTTTTTTTTGTCATTTTTTAATTAAGTATTATTATTATTATATATATATATTTTTTAATCACACTTCCAATTAACGTATGATTATATGTAAAATAAAATTTTCAATCTTGGCGCCAATTCTAGTGTCACCCACAAATAGAGAGGCACGATTCTTCCCTTTTCCAAACAAGATAGAATTTCCAAAACACAGCACGATTCTTCTCTTCCCTAATTCAGTTTTCTTAATCTGCAATCTCTGAAACCACTCTCTCTCTCTCTCTCTCTCAAAAATACTCTCTTGCTTGCCTTTCTCTTAATCTGCCATCACACTCGTTTGTTGCTCTCACTCTGCCCCTTTCCCTCTCCTTCTAATTTTCGAAACCCTGACAAGTGATTTTTTAAGGCTAGGGTTGGTCAAAGTCGTCTATCTCCTATGTGATTTTGATTTTGATTTTGATTCAATTTGTTCATTTCCAAGTTCTTTTTCTTTAATTTAATTTATGTGTAAATTATGCACACCACCTGTTTGCTAATATGCCTCTGAAAATAGAAAGTATAAAATCTGTTGGTGTCTCAACCATGAATAAAGAGGCATTCTAACTACCAGCCACCAACATTAAGCTATAAAATCTGGAATAGAAATTTATACTCTTGGTCTAGTAACAAATAATGAACCTTACCAAGCTTAAACAAAAGAAATATAATGCTGCTTTCAGAAGGTGTAGTATAGCCATCAGTTCTAGGTGGTGGTGATTATTAGGAAATTGTTGAGATATAGAAGGAGCTAGAATTGATTAGAAAGACCCATCAAATAATGTAAACTGTCTGCTATCTTCTTTGATAGTCAACTCATTAATTCCATTAGTCCTGTAAAAAAAATTTCCCCGTCTTTTTTTGTTTCTTATTGAAATAATATTGCAGGTGTGCACCTCCTACCAGAAAGGAGTCTGTTCTTATGGAAGCCGATGCAGATATGAACATGTTAAAGTTTTTCGATCACAGTCCTCCACTGTATCTTCGTCCACAATTTCTCACCAATTTTTGGTTTCTGATTCAATTTTTGGTCTCATTCATTCTGTATATCTTGTATCAGGAATTGGCATAGTAGTTCCCCAACCTCTGGAATGGATGTCAACTCTACATTGAGGGCATGCCCAATATGTAGAAAGGTTTCATACTTTGTCATTCCTAGTGTCATTTGGTATTCTACAAAAGAAGAAAAACAGGAAATTGTTGATGGCTACAAAGCAAAACTCAGGTATAATTATGTGGGTCATGTACTTCTCTTGAAATGGTTATTGGTTCTCCAATTCTCTTAGATATAGGTTGTCTCAGGTTTGTTATAGTAGATTCTTTTATTAGTATATTCTATAAAATTGCAATTATTGCTCTTTATAAGTTTAGTTTTGATACGAGGATTGGGCACACATCCATAATAGTTAGTTACTCAATCCAAAACTATTAAAAATATGATATTAATGTATGAGTTAGCTACTAGAAATGATTAGAGATGGGAATCAAGGGTTTGAAGCATGATGTTGTGGCATACAACACCATGATTAGTGGGTTTTGTAGAATTGGAGAGGTTGGAAGGGCTGAAGAGTTTTTCAGAGAAATGGGGTTGAGTGGTATGGAGAGTTCTTGTGTCACTTTCGAGCATCTCATTAATGGGTATTATAAGATTGGGGATATAAGGCTTTGGAGTTTTTGAGAGTTGCAATGAGAAAACATGAGATTACATCGAAGAGGAAGAGTTACGAGTTTCTAATAAAGGGATTATGTCAAGAGGGGAGGACAGAAGAAGCATTGAAGCTTCAGGCAGAGATGGTAGGGAAAGGGTTTGAACCAAATTTGGAGATTTATAGTGCTTTCATTGATGCAAATACAAAACAAGGGAATGATGAACTAGCAGGGATGTTGAAGAAGGAAATGCTAGAAACTCAAATGCCTAAGAAACAGGATTAGCTGATTTTATCCCTCAGCATTGTGAGGTACCTTTGTTTTGGGGTCAGATTGTTGCAATCTTAAATTTATGATTTCGTTTTATGTAACATGAATTGGTGTGCATTCTGAAAGTTTTGTTTTCTTGGCTTTGTACATAGTAGAAATTTGAGCCCTTGCCTAATCATTCCTTTTGTAGAGAGGCGGGCAACACATCTTTCTTGACATACAGCTTGCTATATGGTGAAAATTATTTTGGGAGCAGGCGCAACTACCTTAAATTGGATTTTGCTCCTAGGTAAGTAAACACAAAACCTGGTGAAAGATGCAAAATTCAACTTTAGGGCTTTCCTTTCTGAAATGAAAGATTTTATGCAATTTTTTTTTTTTTGTTTCCTATAAGTAATTCATCCCATTTGCATAATAACATGTATAGTATAACTAGGAATTCTTAAAACTTGATCAAAATTGGCTTGCATTTTAGTAAATTGATGAATTTGTTTAATCCTTTTAGAGCAGATTTAACAGTTGATTGCTTGTTTTGAAATCCTCATTGTGAACCAAGTCAACCTTCCACTCAAAAGTAAAGAATGCTTTGTCATTCCATGTCTTTGATTTCATTGCCTACTCATTCCTCTTATACAAAATGAGAATGTAACTTTCTTTCTGTATATATACAGGTAGATTTTTTTGTGGGTTTTATTCACAGAAGACATAACTACCTTAAATTGAAGTTTTGAACAGGTACTTCAAATTTAGTCTACTTTTGCAACTTCACTAGTTAATTTTGTACTGCATTCCTATGAACATCACTATATGTTATTGTTCTACTCAGCCATGGAACTTTCTATATCAATTTGTTCAACAGTCCCTAAGGAAATGTTAATAGCATCATCAAAAATTTTTTTTTGACATTTTGAAAACATATAGATCGACTTTAGGAGCTTTTATGAGCATATATCCAAAATTTAGAAGAGGCTTTGAGATCTCAGAAATAAGATAATACTGTTATAGTTTTTTCGTCCTCTTTGTTATACAGTTCGATTGATAGATGTTCTATCTTTACTGATGATATTATATTTGGTTTTCATGGCCAGCTGTTTTCGGCGAAATGTCAATTTTTGGGTAAAGCTTCTTGCCGTTGGTTGCTGATAGAGGGGAGGAGATTAGAAGTACTCAATACCATATTATTGTGACGGAGAGGATTTCATACCTTTTTTTGCTCTTTTTTTTTTTTTTTTTTTTTTAAATTTTATTTTATTCAGTCACTCAATGAAATGCCAAATTGACTTGTAACAATTAGGATCTGTGAAGAATCAGAAGGTTAATCCTAGCCAACTCTTTCCTACAAGTCTCAAAATTCATTGAACTCTTACCTAGCAAAAGGAAAATTCAAATGAGAAGTTGTAAAGGAAGAACAATTCAAAAGGTTAATAGAATAAAAATGTTAAATCTTACCAATCATCATTGCTTTTATTGTTTTTGACTTTTAGGTCGTGGAGCACAGACTTGGCCATTTGCCTTTTACTAAGGAGCAAGTAGTCACTCCAACAGGTGTGTTTTAGGAGAAAAATTAGTAGCAAGGCATGGACTCAATTCAAGTCTCTTCCTCTCTCTCTAATGAAATTTGGAATATAAGTAGACTACTTCCTTTTTATCTCAAGTTTCCTTCAGTTCTCTGAATTTAAACTGAGAACTTTACATGCCTTCAGTTTTCATTTGTTTGTGTTTTTTACATATATGATTGTGTGTTTTCTCTTGCTAGCATATAATTTAGTGTCTCCTGATGGTGTCAATTTTATGAAAAGATATTCCTCTGCATATGGCTAAACTAGATTTTTAAACTGGCTATAAATTGTTGGGATTAACTTATGCGGAGTAATGACTGATGACTGTGAATGTTGTTTCATTGGGGTGTGATTTATTCCTTTTTTTTATCATCTTTTTTGAAAGCATATATTTCCTTCGCTTTTAAAAAGTGTACATGAGAATGAAATAATGTGGCCAGCTCACTTAGTCTTCTTACTCATTTTCTTTCTTTCTTGTTGAATAATTTTGTAGTTTTCTGTGACATCTAAAATTAACCATTCATGACAAATTAGTTTTAACTTTAAACTTCATTTAGATATCAACATTTAGCATCATACTGTTCTCTTGTTTGTCTTTACTTTCTATGTCATAAAGAGGGAGTGCATATCCTTTTATTGAAAAAGAAAACAGAAAAAAAAGGTAGTGGACTACTACATATTTCTATCTGCAGCAAATTGGAACTGTTCACATTTTTTTTCCCTTTTGGTACATGTAACTGTTTTATGTTGTATTCTTAAGTTGCCTATCCCAAAACATAAATTTTGTTAATTTGTTGGTATACTAATGCAGGTCAATATATACTGGGGTTGACTTCTACAAGAAATTGTGTGGAGTTTCCATTATTCGAAGGTGAGCATTAAATCAGGTATTAATAGAGGCACTTCTGGTTCTGGAAATAATTTTACTGAATTCATTATAAAAGCCAAAAAAGATCTTTCTGGTAGACAAATTTCTTGCCATTGATACTAGAATCAACTTCTTACCTTACAGTGATTATCATACTCCTGCTAAATCCTTATGTTGTATTTGGTTGACTAGAAAGAAATGGAATGGAATGGTCATTATTTGGCTTCCTTATTGAATGATCATTTCTGAGGAATGACCATTTCCCATTACACTGGTGAATTATGATTCCATTGGTAATGTAATTTTTTTTTTTTACTCAAGTATAGACATTTTAGATGAATGATTATTCCATTGAATTAACCAAACTACCTTATAGTCCAAAATTATTTCTAAAGAAGAGGCAAATTTTGCCTCTGAATTAATTTGTGCTTTCATTTTTCAAGTCAGAAATTGTTTGGAGAGATGCAAAATATGATCAAAGAATTTAAGGACTTTGTGTTTCAAGTTTTTTTTATTTTTTTAATATATGTAATCACGGTTAATTTTTTTTATTAATTTCTTTGTATATACGTTTGAACATTCAACTTTCATTTATAAAATATATGACGTTATTCCATTCAATATGTGGTTGTGATTCAAAAGATAGTATATAGTGTGTATTATATTCTTCAAAGGCGTATAAAAATAATATTGATTATTCTTCAAATATGTCGAATTCTTTTTTTTATCACACGCATTAATTGTGATGAGAAGTGCATATAATGTGTGATTTTATCTTATTATTAATCACATGTTTTATTAGATATTAATCATGCTTAAAATATGTGATCTAAATGTTTATTATCACAGGTTTTATTAGTTATACATCACACATTATTAGTTATACATCACACATAAAAAGTGTGATCTAAATATTTATTATCACACGTATAACGTGTGATGAAATCATCTTTTAATGACACTCAAAATGTGATTAAAAATGATCCTTTTTAATCACTCTCAAAGATTATGTGACGCCCCAAATTTTTTTTTTTTTTGGAACATAAAATTTAAATAACAATAACTTGCTAGATAAAATTTTAACTACTAATTAGAAAATTTTAAGTTCTTACATAGTCAAAGTCCAACAACAAAATAAAATTATAAGTTCACATTCAACGTCACAACATTGTTAAATACTAATACAAGAGATAATAGAATTTTATTTTGATAAAATCTTGACTTTAAGTTAGCCAATGTTCGATATTAACAGCAGCTCCAAATTCAACCTCAGTCTCTTTTTCGACATAATCTAGCATGAAACGCTAGGACAACAAAATATATGCCATGAGTTTTGCAACACAGTAAGAAAACATAACCAACCTACCATTCTTTTTAAGAGAAAAATAATGAGATTATAAACATGAGATAACAATATAATTGTAAACATAAATTACAACCATTAAAATAATTCAAATAATTTTAATAAATTAGGTGACACTCGAAATCTCACCAAAGAGATTTAACTTACCAACCACTAAGCCATGGCCATAGTTAATTTGGAAACCCCCCTGGTCAAATATTCAAGAACTACCAAAGATGCCCACGCCCGGAGTTATATACCCAAGCCGTGACATCCGTGGTCTGTCCCAAGGGAACGATTTGCCAGGAGTACGTAACTTCCCTGCGTGCCACCCGCACATCCACCCTTATTCCAAAACTAAATACCGATAAGGGTTCAAATAAGCCCCGTGCCATCTTAGGGTTTTGCGACACAATTTACATGAAAATTATTAAAAATCAGGACTCACCCTGAACAACCAGTATTAACCCTCTATCATTAACTTTATATATATACCATTA
Organism: Camellia japonica; assembly: GCA_030407325.1. NCBI lineage: Eukaryota > Viridiplantae > Streptophyta > Magnoliopsida > Ericales > Theaceae > Camellia > Camellia japonica. The sequence continues at coordinate 116,932,199 of JAPPVO010000003.1, forward strand.
ATCATTTCGGTTAATTTTTATATTAAACACAAATTATTCAAATCTCAATCACCAATAATGTTATACCAACTCATAAAAACTCCCAACATAAAATATTACACATGTCACACAATAATAATTCAATGTACAAATTTAATAAACACTTAATTTAAACCATGGTATGAATATAATAACTTAGATACAAAGAAATAAACCATAATCACACACATGCACAAATTTTTAATTTACAAAATTAGCCTAGCACAATATTAAATAAATCACAACACACCCATACATGGATTACTAATTTATAATATTTGATGAATTAGGCCAACACAATAATTGATTTTTATCCAAATAAATGATTGAAGTGATGATTTTAACCTATCCAGAAAATTCCAGATTGTAACTTAGGCAATAAAAATTATAAATGAATTATTTACACAATCCTAAAATTCGTGCAATTGAACAGAATATTCAATAAGGAGGTTTAGGTCATTTTTCAGAAAGAATTTAAAAAATTTAAGTTGTAAATAATCCTGTAAAATTTCCAGTAATTTTTATGACACAGATTTGTCACATTTTCTTAAATTAATTCCATGCTTAAATTTTTAGATCAAATCCATAATCTAAAAATTTATTATGAAACTAGACTTCTCAAATTTTATTTTTTAGTTAGAAATTACCAGATTTGGCTTAGTATAGAATTTTTAATAAATTTTCAAATATATAGTAAAATCTGTCTCACAGTTTCAGATTTAATTAAAAATTTGTATAAATTCTTCAAAAGCTCAAAAATTGTTGCCAAAATTCCTGGATGAACTAGACATCATTCTCAACAACTTTGTAGAAGAAATAATCTCAAAATTTTGAGTATAAAATTGTCTAAAAATTCGTGCAAACATTCTGGCAGATTCAAGGACAAAAAGATTATTTTCAATCTCTTCTTTAATGGTATAAATTACACATGCAAGTACATTTTCACAATAATACTATGATTTTAAGACTAAATATCTTCAAACATTTGATATACACATCACAAAATTCCTACACACATATATAAAATTTCTATCTATAAGTTAGTCATTTTATTACATGAATATAATCTGAAAACTTCATTAATAAAAAGAAATGAGAGGGTTGAGAGGGTTTTCTTACTAAATAGTAAGATTGAAATGGGTGATGAAATGGTAGAAAAATTTTGCTTCCTTAACCTTCCTCTCTTCTTCTCCTTCTACTGTTTAGCTGATTTTTTTTTTTTTTCCTTATTTTCCCTCACTCATCCGAAGGAGCAGACATGCATATGTGTAATAAGCTAAGCCTTCTCTTTGTATATATAAGATTATGCTCAGCCTTCTCTTTGTACATATAGGATTATGCTGAGCCTTCCCCCCCCTCCCCCCTCACACACACACACTCTCTCTCTCTCTCTTCATTATTCTCTGCCACTTCGTATCTCCTCAACCCAAGAATTATGATGAGGTCAAAGTTTTTATAGTTACATGCAAGCAAGCAGGTGGCATTACTCTGCCACCGAGAATCTGATTCAGAGAATTTTTATTTTTTTTTATATTTTTTTTTAACTAAGGTATTTAGTAAGAATAATTATGATGTTAAATCCTAATTAAAATAATTTATAAACAATAAATATTGAACACCCACAAAATTATTATTTTTAATAATGTCTTTGTTAGTGATTTAATTAGATTAATTTAAAACTAACTTATACACTAATATATTTCAGACAAACTCCAGATAATGCTAATTAATTAATTTATTTATTTATTATTTTATTTTATTTTATTATTAGTATTTTTTTTTTTTGAATAATTAATTGCAGGTTTTCACAGATTACACTTTGACAAAACTTAAAACGTGTGATTAAATAATATACATCACATATAAAAAATGTGATCTATTTATGATTTTGTAGTAGTGAGAGAGAAAGGGAGAGTGGGAGAGTAGTTTGTAAATAGGCCTGTTTGGTAGAGCTTATAAGCTGTTTATTTCAGTTTTTAGCTTAATTTAAGCTAAAATGTTGTGTTTGGTGCAGCTTAAGTTAACCAGCTTATAGCTTAAATTAAGCTATTTATCAGCTTATCTCAAAAGCTGGTCAGGAGGTGCTTAAATTTTCGACTTAAACGCGCAGTTGGTGTGGGAGGCTAAAATTACTTAAATGTCCTCGTCAATACCCAAATTTTAATATTAATATTAATTAAAAAATAAAAAATTGTATATTTCTGAAGAAAAAGAAAAAAATCAATATTAATTGGTATTAATTATTAATAAATTCATATTGTATATTTTTATATTAATTACAAAATAAAAAATTGTATATTTCTAAAGAAAAAGAAAAAAATCAATATTAATTAAAAAATAAATATTAATTGGTATTAATTATTAATAAATTCATGTTTAATATTTTTATATTAATTAAAAAATAAAAAATTGTATATTTCTAAAGAAAAAGAAAAAAATCAATATTAATTAAAAATCAATATTAATTGGTATTAATTATTAATAAATTAATATTGTATACTTTTGTAATGAATTAATTATTAATTGATACTAATTAATAACAATTGTTGATTATTAATATTAATTGATACTAATAAAAATTAATTATTAATATTAATTTATACTAATTAATAATTTTAGTATTAATTGAGACTAATTAAGCCATTGATTGATACTAATTAATTTATAATGGAAAAAAATTGTAACAATAATACTTCCATTACATTTTTATCAAATGTATCAATTTTTATATTAATTAATACTAATTATATTAACTTTTATTAATGAAATAATTTTTTTAAAATTAAAACTGAAAAAAATGACAAAATAATCATTTTTATATCATATAAGGGCAGAAATGACAATTATACAGTAAAAAACTATTTTACAACTTATTAACCAAACACTACTCTGCTGCTTAAATCCATAATCCCACAGCTACACTAAACATATTAACAGCTTATACTATAAGCCATAATCTGTTAAGTTATAATCTATAATCACTTTTCTACAGTTCTACCAAACGGGGCCAATATTAGAGTGTGAAATGAAACAATTTAGACCCAGTCCTTGCGATGTGAACGAAAATCCTAGTGAATACAATTATTAGTTCTAATGAGAGTAATTTTGTGCTTATGAGAACCATTAATTTTTACGGTTTTTATATTAATTTTTAATGATTATTTTCAATTATGAAAGTTCACCTAATTAAGATGTGATAAAGGCGGTGACAAAATGAAGTACACCACTTTCCTAAAAATCAAAGCTCTACCCCATTCCTATTTTTTTTTTTTTTTCGTCTTTTCTTTTCAAAGAAATGTTATGTATTCATAAAATATTCACTTGCCACGAATTTGAATTCTGGTGTAGTTTTATATATAGCATGGTGTGAATCTCACTTCAAATGAATTTAATATATATATTTTTAATTTAGTTTGATCCTTTTAATTTGAGTAAACGTTCACATTGATCTCGTAATTTCAATCGCATCAATTTAGACCCCACACTTTTAATTTTGTTTCAATGTAATCCACTCAATAGTTGTCATTAACATTTTGAATACAATAATGTAGGGAATGAGACTGTAGGGACAAAAGTAAAATTAAAAAAACTATTATAGGAAATACTGGTGTAATTTATTTAAAGTTTTTTTTCTTGCAAGAATCGCTAAAATTTCAAAGTTAGTTGTCGGTTGCCTTTTTCCATCTAAAATTTTACTGGCAACTAACAGATGGATTACATTGAAATGTAATCAGAAATGTGGGTTTAAATTGATGAAATTAAAATTTTGAGAATCAAAGTGAAATTTCAATTAAACTAGAGGGACCAACGGTGTAATTTGCTCTTATATTTTTTTACACATTTTTGAATATTTTTGTTTGGATATGTAACATTGCAGATTTTCTTTTTCAAGACGCCAATTTTTCTGCACACATATATTAAGAATTTTGGCCTTTAATATGCTAGCTTTCCAAGCTTTTCATGATATTTTCCATGTTAAATTAATTATGGTGAATATGATAACAACATGTTGATGAACCTACCAATCAAAGTATTTTTATTTTTGTTGTTTTCATGTTATACACAGAGACATAATATTATTACTATAACTCAGCAAATCATTCTTACTTTTAGAGGATAAGAAAGTTATAACTGGTGGCATGAAAATTAATTTTGCAAGTCTATGACAGAAGTTCATGGGATTTTCTCCAGTAAAGACTCAATAAACTTAATTTTGCCTCAAAATTGGATTAAGTAAAGATTCTTTCCTAATCTTTTAGTGCTTTGTGTGGAAAGATTGTCTGATATGCTGATTGACAAGGCGAAAGATGGCAAGTGAAAAAAGGGATAAAGCTTCTAAATAGAATTAATGCTCAAGAGATGTTAATGCTTGAGGGAAACTACCAAAGAAGTATAAATTAACAGAGAGGATCTCAATCTGCCATTTAGATACTTGAAATGGGAAACATAAAATAAAATTTAAAAAAAGAAAGCATTTTATAACAAAAATCTTCTAATTTACTTTTAGAGCAGGGAGGGAATTAGTGGCATTCAATACTTGGTTTCCAATTCTTTGGCTAATGTCTTAAACACTCTCTCTGTCAACTCTTAATTCAGAAATTAACAATTATTTTAACACATTGTGATAGGAAGAGAAAAAGAAGAGAAGAGAAGAGAAGAGAGTTTGCCTCATGTCTTACTAAAAGTGGTGCAATGGCAGTTAGGAACTGCTCCTGTGCAGTGGTGGTTTGTGTCTTTATATCTCTCTTCCCCCACTTTTTTGTTTTTGTTTTTGCTTTGAATCTAGGAGGCGCTTGCATTCTTTGCTCACACCACTCCTCAAACCCAACTTAAATTTCTTTGAATGAAATTAATGGGTTTATTTCCTCATATGGGAGATTTGGAATATTTTTAATTCCCATACCATACATGTTCAAAAGAAAACTTCCCTCTTCTCTCTATTTTACAGCCGTTACCAACTCGTCTTTCTTCCTTACCCCAATTGCATACTCACATCACAGCTCTTACACAGCTCTCTCTCTCTCATATAAAGTCTCTTCCTCTATCTCCCTTACATATGCCTTTTCATTTTCATTTTTTTTTTAAAAAAAATTATTTTTCCCAATAAGATATTGTTTTCTGTAATTCGTGTTCATGTCCAGGTAACCTATGACACGATATCTATGAAACTTAGCAATAGCATCTTCACTTTTCCCTGTTTATGTATGTAAATGGTTGTATGTATGAATATATAGGAAAACACAAAGATCAGTGTGGAGAGATGGGCAAAGAAAGAGAAGCCCGCGCATCTCAGCCCCTGATCCATGGAAGCCAGTGCCACACCAACCAACACCACCAACCAGTTCGCACTCACACAACTGCTTGCGGATGGAGGAAGACCACCACCACCACCAGGGTGCCCCCTCCGATACCACTACCAGGGCCAGCATCAAAAGAAAACTCCAACAACCTCTACTTAATTCTCTTCTAACCAAACCCAAACAGGTCTTTGCATCTCTGATTTTTATTTTGTAATTGTATGTATATATTTGTTTCTTTCTTCTTTTAACTATCAATTGTTATTCTCTTTTTATGTGCTTGTATTTCAATCCCAAAAGTCTTGGAAGACAGAAGGCAAGCCACAGAAAATAGTACAAAGTCGAGTGCCATTCATGCATTCTTGTTTGCATATGACATAATCCTGTACAATAAATATATCATTATTTTCAATGCTAGCTGTCATTGTAGTTTGTTTGTTGTAGTAGTGAATTCTCTGCATCTACTTTTTTCCATTAATTTATTTTGTAGATTTTTTCTTATTATTTTGTTTGTTTGCTGAACTTGATGCGAGTATCTTAATTATTTGGTGTTACCATTTTCTGTTTGTCAGATATGACTCAATAATTCTTCAAGATTGTAATAATGAAGATTGCTTTCAATCTGATCTTAAGGGGCTATTTGTGTACATGTAAAATTATTTATGGGCTTCAAATCTTTAACATGTTGTATAAGTGCTGGTTTCAAAATCCATTTCAAATTATGTGCAGGGCATAGAGAGCCCAAATCATGAACATCATTCAACCAATAGTGGTGAGTTGTTTTGCTCCATAACATATGTCACTGTGTTAATTACACAAATTAAGGTTTCTTACTCGATAGCATGTCACATCACTATGTAATTCAGTTGTTTCCTGCATCAGATCAACCATTGGTTATCAAACTTGAAGGAAGTGCAAAACTTGATGATAATGCTACCTCCACTGGTTGTGCAATTTTTCTGTCAAATTTGCAAATTTATCATATCGATCATGAGTATGAGGATAATGTCTTAATCGTAGCTTGTTATCGCTTCACTAGGTCAACCATTAGTTATGTCGCCCATTCCATTCATGCCAGAAAAACGCATCCTTGAGCTTGTCTTGGACATATTGCAAAGGTGAGTACTACTCAAGTGTATTTTGCACCTTTTGAAGTTTAGGAATGGTAAAAGGAGAAAATGATTTAGGAAGAAATTTTATAATGGTATATTTCTTGAAGGAAATATTTTGTTGTTTAAACATTTTTCTTTTGATATTAGGCGAGATACACATGAAATATTTGCTGAACCAGTTGATCCCAAAGAGGTTTATTTTTGGTCATTGATTTCATCATATGATTGTTTTGGTCCCTACTAATCCACTATAATTGATGAGATTTCGTGCTTCTATGTGAGGTTGAGGATTATTATGAAATTATTAAAGAGCCTATGGATTTTGGCACCATGAGGGCTAAACATCATGAAGGAATGTATACAAATCTTGAGCAATTTGAGGTTTGTTCCATTGTTGAAAGTTACTGTCATAATTATTAATCTACTTCCCAAGTTAAATTGTTCTTCACCATCTATTTAGTGTCTGTCATAATATGCAGCATGACGTATTTTTAATACCAAGAAATGCGATGCATTTTAACTCCACGGGTACCATTTATTTCAAACAGGTATTGTTACCAATTCTAGAACAATTGTAGCTAACACAAAGATCTTGATTTTTCTCCATTAATTGAATACCATAGTCTGATATTTCACAGGCTCGTGTCATATATGATCTAGCTAAGAAGGTTTTTCATGTTCTAAAAAATGATTTTGAAAACTTTGAATTGGAGTTCTCGGAGACAAGACGGAGATCAAGTAGGAGGCCCCAGGGAGAAGCCAGGGTTTGAATTTTAACTCGAGTCCTAGGTTCGCTACAAATGTCAGATCCAGTTGTATGACTACTGATGTTTCGTCAAAAGGCACACGATGTCCTTTAAATGGTCCATCAAATCTAAGGAGAAATATCCAAGGAAAACCTGGGTTCTCTCGTACTCGTGTTGACACTAGAGAACATGATTTTCCCCATGGTAAGTCTCGAATCTCTAGTTTTATATTTGCTTTCATTAGTGTTCGTGTGTGTATGTGTATGTGTGCATCTCTGTGCAATGTGCATGCAAGTCTTGTTGTAAAATGTAGTTTAATTGTCTTGTGTTCCTTGCATTCTGTAAACAGGTGCTAGAGATGGTAGAAGATCTAATTTTGTTGAAGTGGATCGGCGTTGCACATATAAACCATGGTTATCCTTCCACAATGAAAATGATTCTATTTTTTCAACAATTCATAGTGCCCCACAACTAGTGTCTCCTGTAAGATTCCTTTCCTACTGTTTCATTCTAGTGAAATGATCTCTCTTACCTGTCTTATAACTATTTGCATCTCTTTTAACTCTATATTTTCATTTCTAGATTGTATTAAACCATCTAAAAATTGGCCTCACTAAGACAATTTCATGTGCTCTAATACATCTAAATTGTTTATAGTGGTAGTTTTGAATCGCTTTAGTATTTGCTTTATGAATGATAAAGATTGACTTGTCGGATAGTCCTGATTATCTAAAGTGAGATAATTACTTGGTGATTGTGGCTGTAGGTGAATCAGTGTGATATTAGCTACAGGGAAAGTTTGATGTTGTTTGCTAAAGGTTTAGGACCAACAGCCCAAATGATTGCCAACCGAAAGTTACAAGGATGCTTGAAAGATGCTCCCAATTTTCAAACTCCAGCTTCAAACTCTTCCAGACAAGTTGCTACATGTCAAGTTCCTGCTGCATTTGCCTCTGCTCATAATGGTCCTAGGACTCTGGATACATTAATCCCAAATACGTCTTGGGACTTATTTGATCCCCTTCCTGGGTGTTGTTCAGCCCTTAAAACAACAACTACTGACATAATTGATTTGACTGACGCTGATGATGGAGAAAAGGCTCATACGAGTGATAGGATGGGTGATCGTAGTGCTTTGGGGGGAAAAGTTGTGACCAACTGCAAACGTGATGGGAAGAAGACTTTTAGTATTAGTGACAGAGACAAGGTTCTTGAGAATCAAATCAGTAACACTCATCTGGGATTGAGTTCTTCCACTTCTGGAGCTGAAGTTTTGAATTCCTGCAAGTCTCTGGCTGCAACAGTGGACTCGAGCAAAACAGATAGTCAATTGCAGCCATCGAATTTAGCTTCAGAGAATTCTTGCTCAAACAAGTTTGAATTCAAGTTGAGAAACAGTAACAGTTCGACGTCATCATCTTCATGGCTCTGGCATACCAGTGGGGTCTCAAGTTTGGGTGTGTCCGATGGCTCCATGGCAGCTGCAGTGGGACCAAAAGGTGAGAAGAGTAGCTCCTCCCTGCAGCAAGGGGGTCACACTGTGGAATCAAATGGAGTCGTGCCATTAGTCTCTCCGTTTGCTTTTGATCTACCTTTCTTGAAAGCACGGCTTAACCAAATAAATCATTTGGGGCAGGACGGTTTCTTGCAACCCAGATTCCATCAAGTTTCTGTTAATGAGGGACCGATTCCATCATCATCATCCTTGGGCCAAGTAAGCAACAAGCGAAGGACTTTTGGGCGTACCCACCAAGCAGAACTAACCATTCAATCTTCTCAGTTGGCTATGGCTATTAATAATCAACAATATTCAGTACCATCGGACACTCCGGATACCAATTTGGCTTTATAGCTGCAGCTTTAAGGACTTTCAGAGCAACTCGAAACTTTCCACGAGTACAAGCCGGAGAATGTTAATACATTCCCAAAAATTTAATGTGATCATGTTACTTCTAGTTGGTGTTTAATTTTTATTTTTCATGAAAATTGTTGGATTGTCTTTGATGATTTAGTATCATAGCACTAATATGCGGCTTTAATGGCTAAGTGGTGGATTTGGGCTTGTTTAATTCACTAGTAATTAAAATAATCATGAATCCCATACATCATTGCTAGTGATTAGCTAAAAGTTAGCAAACACCAAACTATTATCTATTAAATAGAAATTTTGGAAGAAAAAAGGGGAAACATTGGGGCACATAAAATCCCTATCATACTATTATGATACATTAAAGTGACAGAACATATTATACACATTGAGTTGGAATCCATTCTCTCCCCCTCTCTCTCCAACTTTGCAACTTTACAAATAGTTTAAAGATTATGTTTGGATTTATCAATTTGAAATTAAAGGATTTGTGGGTATTTATTTAAAGAATGGCTCAAATTTATATATTTATTTCAAAATTGAATTAGACAGTTACTGAATTTAATATAATAAAATACTAGTCTTCTATCTTGAAGTATATCTCTTTTTAATTTCTAAATCCACTAACCTCTCTCTTCCCGTCTCCCCCTCTCACCACTCACTTAGCAATACCTAGCACTACAAGAAATTTCACTTTTGGCGACTAAAATTTTAGTTACCAAAAGCCTTGTTTTTAGTCGCCAATTACTTTTGGCGACTAATATATTTGGTCGCCCGTTTGGCTGCCAACAGTTTGTTAGGGAAACAATCAGCAACTAAAATTTTTTTGGTAGCCAAAAGTGACTTATTGGCGACTAAAATTTAGTCGCCATATATTTTTTAAAAATAATTAAATATATATATTTTTTTACTTTTAGTGACTAAATTATTCAGTAGCCAATTGAATATGTATGTTTGGCAACTAACTATTTGGTAGCCAAAAGTTTCACTTTTTGAGAATTGGAGACTAAAAATTTAGTAGCCAAAAGTTTCCTTTTTACAATTGGCAACTAAAAGTTTAGTAGCCAAAAGTTTCACTTTTTGACAATTGGCGACTAAAATTTTAGTAGCCAAAAGCCAACCTGCAATATTTGTTTAGTTGCCAAAAGGTTTCATTTAGTTTTTATAATTTGTTCTGTAATGTTTTTTGCTCTACTTGTAACATGTGCATATATAAAATTATTCATCCATCCATCCATTCATTCATTCATTCATTCAATTCTCAACCATTCAATAAGAAATATTTCTCGACAACCTGTAACATTCAATTTTCAACCATATACAAAACTTAACTATTAACCTGACATATCAAAGAAAATAAGAATCCATAAATAAGAATCCAAATTTAAAAAAAATAAAATCTTAATAACAAAACATATCAGGTGTACGTGTTTTCCATAAACAAAAATATAATGTAAATTGCGGCCATACAAACATCATCAATCTGGCCCAAAAACATCACTGTATCCATGCCAACATCATCAATCTGTAACAAAAACATAATATCCATTAATATTTTATTGAATAACATTGCATTTACAATTATAAAAAATAAAAAATAAAATACATACAACTTGAAATTTATTATCTTTTTATGATTCGGAGGCTGTAATAAAAATTCCAATGTAATTAATCTTTTCAAATGAATTAGGAAAAATTATGCAAACAATCCCTATAATTTACACAATGCGTCAATTTGGTCCCTATAGTTTCAATTTGTTCGATTTTGTCCCTTAATTTAATGGATTGTGTCATTTTAGTCTAATAAATAACGGTTGTTAAGTTAATTTAACGGAAAGTGTTAATTTGGTCCATGTATTTTCCACAGTGTGTCAATTTAGTCCCTGTCAAAATTGAGAAAATTGAAACTACGGGGACCAAATTGACACACTGTGTAAAGTACAGGGACCAAATTGACACATTGTTTGACCTTCCGTTAAATTAACTTAACAACCGTTATTTATTGGACTAAAATGACACAATCCGTTAAATTAAGGGGCAAAATCAAGCAAATTGAAACTATAGGGACCAAATTGACACATCATTTAAACTACAGGGACTATTTGCATAATTTACCCAATAAATTATTGGCTCAATTCAAATGTATAACCTTAAGGCATTGACACATTTATATGTTTCCTTTTCCTAATCATAAATTGACAGATTGTAGTTTACTTAACAAGTGATTTGAGCTAATGGAGGTGAGAATTCAGATAGTTAATTTGTTCAAGATGAATAGCTGAACAAGTATTATAACTAATATAGCAAAACAAAATGAGGAAAAACCAATGAAGTAACTAATCAAAAATGCAGAGCTTGATTTTTGTTTAAACAAAATATGGTTCAATTTATTTAACAAATAATTTAGCTTATGGAGAAGGAAAAATTAGATGACTAACTCAATTGAATTAGATGAATAACACAACGAATATATCAATTGATATAGCAAGACTAAATAAAGAAAAATCAGTGAATGATTCCTTTTAGCTTAACAGATTGTTATTTTAAAGATTTCAACTAAAATAGGCAAATAACGATTTATGAGGATATAACAAACAATATCAGTTATACAGCAACAAACATACCAACTAATGAAAATGCAATGAATGAACCACAACAAATGGAGAAGACCTTTAGGTTAGAACAAACTGCCGTAATAGCTTCAATTTCCTTATTCAGCAATGCTAGGTATCATGAAAAAAATTTTATGAAAATAATCATGAAAGCTTTGTAACCCTTGGATTACACTTAGAATAAAGCACCACACACAAATCAAGGTAATCCAAGGATCATAAATTTTTCATGATCATTTTCATGACAAAATTTTCATGATCCCTAGTATTATTCTTCCTTATTAGAGATTTTTGGCAGCCATTTTTATACAGATCATGAGAGAAGAAATTCCTCAATTCTCACATGGAGGGGAGATAGAGTTGAGTACTAGATGGATCAATGAACAAGCACTAAATAATCTCCTCTATACATCAATGTTTTTTTTCTTATTAATTGCATAATAATGACTGAAAAACTGAAGTCCCAATCTTCAAAGATAAAGTTAATAGAAAAGATAATAGAGGAATAATATTTGTAACAAGTCTTAGATATCATTAATGTTCAAGTCCATGAACATGGTCAGAAAGACCATAAAACCAGCAAAATGATCTAGTAACAAAAAGTAGTAGATTTCTTTTTCCTTTTATTATAATTTCTGTGTAATAAGGTGCGAATGGATTTTTATCCATCTAATAATATTAAAACATAATTGAAAAGAATATTATATACACATATATAACCAGATATATGCTTTGCATATTGTTCATAAGGTATTACACATAGACACCTCATGCTCTCACAGGTTGGCTCATAAAATTAGATTCTAATATATGATGATGAACATAAGGACTTTAGCAACACAATCCTCCACATAGAATCTAAAGTCTAAACACCCAATATCACAAAAACCAAAAAAACAACAAAATGAAAAAGAAAAAGAAAGCGAAAGCGAAAAAAAAAAAAAAAAAAAAAAAAAAAAAAAAAAAACCATCCACAAAGTACCTGATATGGATCAAAGCTATCATTTTCGGACACCTTAAGAAAGGTTGCCAGGCAAAAAAGCTGTCGCAGGGGAAAAAAAGTGTTAATAGAAATTAAAAGTATGAAGCTGGAGATGAGAAATATATCTATCGAAATGGAGAAGATTAGATGTAAATTAGAGATACAAAAATGAATCAAATGAAAGGTCAAGTGGCAACGTGAAATTGCATCAACCAACCTTCACTAATGTTGTTCCAAGATAAACAACAACAGCTTTAACAGAGGTACCAAGGGTATCATACTCCGATCTGCACACAAATACTTATTAATGCAAATGCAATTCATACAATGATAGCAGGTAAACTACACAAGAATTAATGCACAAACACAAATTAATAGCCACAAAATAATTTATTTCACTGGATATAATACATGAGGAATATTTTAGAAGAAAAAGAAAAATCCATAATCAAAATTATAAGCACATAAAAGTTTCAGCATAGTTAAACATAGCAACAATTCATGTTAGCAAATAATCACCAATGTTAACAATTCATTTATATTTGAAACAGATCATAATACCTCTATATATGAAAGTTGACACATTGAGAGCTGAGGCCTATGTCTTATGAATTCAGACTTTCAGTGTTCCCTGTTGCTTCACTTGTTAGGCCGTTAAAATACCTATCACCATGTACCAAACTTGGTAATTTGCTCTAAACATATGTAATAGTAAGAAACATGAAACGTCAATAACAACTAATACTGACAAAGTTAACACTTACTCCGTTAACCTTTTCATTTGTTGTAGAATTTAATCGTCACATATTGCCCTTTTTCGACTAAGTTTAAGGTATTTTTGGCTCTAACTCCCAACCAACGCGTGCTAATTACATTCTGTCTGTTGCAATAGGTCCCATTTGTCACAAGCAAGCTTGCCATGACATGAATACAATGGTTTGGGGGCAATTTTGCATTTTCGCCCTCCGAACGCCCTTTTTTAACTAAGTTTAAGGCATTTTTGGCTCTAACTCACAACCTACGCGTGCTAACTACATTCTGTCTGTTGCAACATGTCCTATTTGTCATGAGGAAGTTTTTCGTGACATGATACAGTGGTTCGGGGGCTGTTTTGCTTTTTTTGCCCTCCGAACTCCCTTTTTCGACTAATACTTCCACTTGATATCCTCAAGTTATGAATATAGTTTTAAAATAATACTTCCACTTGATGTATAATTAATTCAATTCAAGTGTATTGGCTTTTCACAGTCACTTGTAAATATGAATACTACTTTAAGATAATACTTTCCTTTGATGTGTCATTTCAATTTCTACACAGGGCAAGCCAACAAGGTTGCTTTAACACACACAAGACACATACAAGAAAATTTTCATCTTATATTTGTTATATATATTGCCTTGTCCTGTTTATGACAGCTTTTTTCCCCTCACATTTATTATCAGAAGTTACTCATGGAAAAAAGAATAGACACTAAGGTTTTGTTTGGCAATTGCTTTTTTAATAACCTTTTTGTTGACTTTTTTTGTCTTTAGTGTTTGTTTATTAAAAAAAATATATATTCAATTTTGCATCCTATTAGACTAGATGGAATTGAAAATTTTAAAAAAATAAAATGAAAAAAGTCTAGTGAAGATGACAAAGCTTACAAAGTTGATTGTTTTTGTTTTTTGTTTTTTGCCTTTAGTAAAATTTTTTTATAGATGTTTCAATTTTTTTCCCTTCTAAGATCATTTTAGACTAGATTTTTGACACAATTTTTTTTTTAAAAAAAATACTAAAGACAAAGGGTCCCCCCCCCCCCCCCGCCCCCCCAAAAAAAATAAAAATAAAGGAAGTGTCTTTTTTAGCTGCTGCACACCCTGTAATTCCCTCTTTTAAACCCATGTGCTACATGCTAGGCAATTGTACTATAAGAAACAAATCAAAACTAGCATTACATGGAATCAAACTCGAACCCAGTAGCTTTGTTGTTTCCTTAACAAATATTAAATTTACCAATGGGGTAGCTTTTGCTATCTTTTTTTCCATTTGGATTTTTTATGCTCCTAATGTTTTATGGCATCCCAACAATTATATATACCTACTAATCCGATGCCCACCCTGCCTCATATTGTACCGGAATGGTATTTCCTACCAATCCATGCCATTCTTCGTAGTATAGCTGACAAATTGGGAGGTGTAGCCGCAATAGCAACAGTTTCTATATGTCTGTTGGCTTTACCTTTTTTTAAAAGTATGTACGTAGTTCAAGTTTTTGCCTGGTTCACCAAGGATTTTTTTGGTTGCTTGTGCAGGATCGCTTACTACAAGATTGGATCGGATGTCAACCTGCGGAGGCACCATTTGTTATGCTCACAATGCTAGCTTTGCCCTTGTGAGAATCAACTCTCTCTTCAAGAATCTTTTGAGCAATGCTCTCATGGTCAATCAGAACAAAGTTCTTGCTTCACATCCTTTCTGATTTTGATGGATACCCTTGTCGATACAGAAAAGGATGCCGATCAACCTCTTGAAGTAGTAGTCCTAAAAACATGATCAAATGACAAGCAAACTTTGGTATCTCTCTTGAAGCAGTTTGCGTTAATAGGCAATGACATTGCTGGTGGGTGCATAGTTGACTCTGGTATAAGATATTCTTGTATGATCAAACCTGCATATGATATTTTAGAAAGATAGCTGCAAAAGTACTTCTCACAGTTGTACCTAAAGAGGCCCAATTTAAATCCATTGAAATTTGATCTGTGCTGTAAGCAAGGCAAGGCAGAAGGGTTTGTGAACCTTTCTATGATCACCTGTCACCTCAAAGCAAGTTGGCATACTGTGGTAGCTAATTTGGTTATTAAAGCCTGAGAGGTCATTCAAAGTAGTGCATAGATCTCAATCGAATAATGGTCATGACCATATGTGCTTGGCCATGCCATAGATGACTGTAAAAGCATACCTGAAACTCACCAACAGATGAATCAATGGTTCATATATAATCGTATAATCAAAAGACTACTTTTCTACCCAGAGGACTGCTCTAAAAATGCTTAATTTTGGTAGTGTATGTTCTCATTTATATTGTATTAAATTTTCCATGCTAGAAATACTTAATAAAGAAGTAGAGATATTTATCTCCGCTATTTAAATGTTATTGCAACATATATAAAGTTGATACATATCTTGAAAAAACTTCATTGCAAGTGCTTGCTAGCAAACATCATCACAATTAAATAGATATTTCTTAACAGAAAAATTATAATGAGGAACCAACTAGCAGACATTCGCATTGTTTGCAGTATTTAGTAGCTAACCAAAAAACATTGATACCCTAACGAACTATGTTTTGGAACGTACATACATTTGGAAACATGGTACATTTTCGTTCCAAAACGGCAAATTTAGCAATCCAAAGCGATCCCAACAGTTTTTCTCAATGGATTTCCTTAAGGTTCCCTTAGGTGTAAAAAAAAATCAAATATAATAAACTAAAATCTAAGGTGAGTAAAATTTTGATATGACAACGTCAAAAATAAATTATAATGCTTATAGAAATGTGTTGCTATTATATGATTAATTTGGAAAAAAAAAAAAAAAAAAAAAAAGAATGTTAGGACTCTTTGTTGTCAAATTCCCTGGATCAAACCCAAGGTTGTAATTTTTTAAATTCACATGTTGGATCAAACTAGGATTACTTTGGATTTCTCTAAGAAGTTGATTTTCTTCCAAAACTAAGATTACTTTGGAGTCCTTTAAGAAGTTGGTTTTCTTCCAAAAACAGGATTACTTTGGATTTTCTATAAGTAGTTGGTTTTCTCCCAAAACTAGATGATTCATTAATTTTTCCTCCAGATCTTCTTTTTGGTTCTTAAGGGTTATATCTGGAGATATTTTGTTAAGTTTTCTTTGATGTTTTTATTGAGTATTCAACTCATGGTTTAAAAGAGAGTACATCAAAGGTTTTGTTTTTTATACAAAAGAGAGAGTTGTTCTTCGGTGGATTCTGAAGAATTCGAGCCTGAAGCTTCGGTGGATTCTGGAGTGGCTCATCAGAAAGACAATTCCGTGGTGAAGATGGGGTTGGAAGAGGCACATAGAGGTTGGTTCAATTAGGCGTTGTGGATTCGCTAGATAATTGAGAGTATACCTGTGTAATTCCTTTATATCTTCTTAGTGGATTGTCTTGTGGCTGTTGCCCGTGGTTTTTTTATCACAGTTGGAGGTGTCCAATGGTGGTTCTTCCACGTAAAATCATTGTGTCTCTTTCTCTTGATTGTTTGATTGGGATTGTTATATTCTGCTTAAAATTGCTACATAATCACAAATCAACATCTAGGGGGTTTCTAGATTTTTCAATTGGTATCAGAGCGGGTCGTTCTATTTTGTTTAAAACAAAAATATTTTTTTTAGAACGAGATCCTGTTTGATTTGTGATAATGGATACAATTCGTGATGATGAATCCTCGGAGAGTGATCATGAAGAGCTTGAGCAAGCTTATGAAAAATTGTATAAGGAGTCTCTTAATTTATTCAAATTGAATGACAAACTCACAAAGAAACTCCAAGCATGCGAAAGTGAGAATGTCAAACTTAAGGAGGAGATTTCCGAGGCTAGAATCAATGCCATCAAGATAGCTGATGATCAACAAGTTCTTTGTGCAAAACTGTTGACTTGTGAGACAGAGAGGAATGAGCTACAGGAAACCCATGCCATGTTTGAAGAAAAGATTGAATCTCTCGAGATGTCACAAGTTGCTTTGGAAGAACTAATGATCAAGAAAGAGGAAGAGCTCAAGTGTGCCATGGTTACCATTGGTCTTTGGAACAAAGGATCAAAGACTTTGGAGGATATCATTGGGTCTCAACAAATCTGTTCAGACAAGAGTGGCATTGGCTTTGGAAATAAGAGAGAGCAAAAACAGAGCGCTTTCACATCTCATGATACAAGAACTCAAGGAAAGGGAGGACAAAAGATTCAACAAGAGGAAAGACTTCTCAAACTCCCTAGAGTTGGTAAGGTAAAAGAAAAGAAGGTACACTCTGTACATCCTGTTTTTATTTGTCATCATTGTGGTATGCATGGCCATATTCGCCCTTTTTGTTATAAGTTGCATGGGAGAGTGTCTCAAAAGGGTAGAAATTCTAATACTTTTTGGATTAGGAGACAACCTTACATGTCTAGGCGGAATACCAAGATTCATGAGGGTGTTCACAATACTACGACATTTACCAAGACCGCTAGACCTGATTTTGTTAAGACCAAAAAGATTTGAGTGAGAAAACTTGACTTGTGTTAATTTGTTTATTTGTTTTAGTTTTTGGGTTTCTGTGTGTTTTTTTTAATGAGAAAAAAAAATGTGTGCATGTTCGTTTTTTTTTTTTTTTGTCTTGTTTTGGTTAAGGAAAAAAAATGAAAAAAAAAAATCCAAAAAGATTTTCTTAGTATGGTTTTGCAAGCTTGAAATTTTTGAGTGATCCTTGGTACATATTGGAATTGATAAGAATATCCATTACATGTTAATATGTGTGTGCTTTTTGTGGTCTTTTCTCATTTTAGAGTGTGTGTTCTTTGATTAGTATGTCTCATTCTGTACACACTCTTGGATTAGCAAATTTTGGAGTCTTCCACCTTAGTGATTATTTTTTTCTATAGACTTCTGGTATTGTATCTTTTGCTTTTCTAGAGGAATTGACCTATACTAGCATATCATGGGTGATGTTGAGTCTCTTAACCATCTTCCATCTTTTTGCATCTCCATGGCTTTCCCCTCTATTTTTTGTAGTCCAAGCATGAGGAAAAGGCTACCTCAGAGTCACCAACTAGGCCATCCTTATTATATCCATGCTTCTCTGGTTCGGTTTCCATACTCTTGAGCGTGTCAGCCACCGATGAGTGTGCAAAAGAAAGAAAAAAAAAATGTGCACAAGAAAGAAAAGAAAGAAAAGAAAAAAAAAATGTGCAAAAGAAAGAAAAGAGAAAAAAAAAATGTGAAAAAAAAAGAAGTAAAAGATTCATTGATTGAGGGGGAGCCTCCGCCTTTACTCACCAAATACCCCTTGATTCCTAGTGGTTTGACTTTCCTTTGTTGTGCTTAGATTCTTTTGTCGGAGGTCCAGCTTTCATATCACTACTAAGATTTGAATCTAGTATTTGTCGAACTCTAAGAGTCACACACATACTTTTATCATGTGATCTATGCTTTTCACATAATGCATCACTTTCTTTCATGAGGAATCTTCTATAGACTGTGCACATTATGTTTTCAAGTAATTGTGTTTCTTGGATAATCTTGTGTGTTTTAAGGTACAAATCTGAAAATTCCTTACTTGCTCCACCATATTATTTTTTGTCGTTTTCTTCTTGTTCATTGTTTTTAGTAAGAGGGAGTTTGGTTTATCATTACAAGAGTTTGTTAGCATGAACACTTTGTTTTGTTTGGTAAGGGAGATTGGCTTTAGTTGTTTTGCATGTTGCTATGCACTGTTTGCTTATTATTTCCTTCTTGCATGCTCCTGATATTTACATCATCATATTATTGCTTGTGTGGTTTATGATATGGCTTTAGTTGATTGCGCTTCCTTTGTCAATTCGTGACAAAAAAAGGGGGAGTATGTGTCTTAGTTTTCAGGTTTTCATATTACATGTTCTTAAAATCTCCAAGTCGCATCTATTCATGTTTTCCATCTCATGTTTCAAATGCTTCAAGATAATCTAGCCATATGTTTATTGCTTTTTTATATACTCTTGTGAGACTAATAGTTGTTTTGGAGATTGTGGCACTAATAGTTGTTTTGCAGATCATGACCTTGAGAAATAAGTTTGTAAAGAGATTTGGTTATAAGTGCTGGTTCCTAGTTGGTGGTGTTGTTCTTGTTTTGATTGGAAAATTGTTTTAGTGTTTTTGTTAGGAAAACTGTTTTAGCATGGTTTTGTCCAGGATTTGACAAAGGGGGAGATTGTTAGGACTCTTTGTTGTCAAATTTCCTGGATCAAACCCAAGGTTGTAATTTTTTAAATTCACATGTTGGATCAAACTAGGATTACTTTGGATTTCTCTAAGAAGTTGATTTTCTTCCAAAACTAAGATTACTTTGGAGTCCTTTAAGAAGTTGGTTTTCTTCCAAAAACAAGATTACTTTGGATTTTCTATAAGTAGTTGGTTTTCTCCCAAAACTAGATGATTCATTAATTTTTCCTCCAGATCTTCTTTTTGGTTCTTAAGGGTTATATCTGGAGATATTTTGTTAAGTTTTCTTTGATGTTTTTATTGAGTATTCAACTCATGGTTTAAAAGAGAGTACATCAAAGGTTTTGTTTTTTATACAAAAGAGAGAGTTGTTCTTCGGTGGATTCTGAAGAATTCGAGCCTGAAGCTTCGGTGGATTCTGGAGTGGCTCATCAGAAAGACAATTCCGTGGTGAAGATGGGGTTGGAAGAGGCACATAGAGGTTGGTTCAATTAGGCGTTGTGGATTCGCTAGATAATTGAGAGTATACCTGTGTAATTCCTTTATATCTTCTTAGTGGATTGTCTTGTGGCTGTTGCCCGTGGTTTTTTTATCACAGTTGAAGGTGTCCAATTGTGGTTTTTCCATGTAAAATCGTTGTGTCTCTTTCTCTTGATTGTTTGATTGGGATTGTTATATTCTGCTTAAAATTGCTACATAATCACAAATCAACATCTAGGGGGTTTCTAGATTTTTCAAAGAAGTTACATTTTTATTGGAAGTCTAGTTAAAAAAGTTTTTCTAGAGTAGATGTACCTTAAATTCTTGTAGTGTAAATTATAGAACTACCTATCGTATAAGAATTTACAGGTAACATAATTTCATAGAGATTTCTCATTTTGGTCTTTCAATCTACTTGTTGCATTTTAGTACAGTATTATCCTTGTTTTATTCTTATCAGGGTTTAATTTCCTTGAGGGGCTGCGATGAATGAAGCTAGGTGTGGGCGAAAAGAGAAGTTTGGGTCTGTATATGGATCCCCAGCCAAGAGGGATGAAGTCTGTGTAGGAAGAAACATGAACGAAGAAGCAGATGAGGCAAGGTTTTGCTGCTGTTAATAGTTGAAATGATGTGGTTTTGAAGCCACGCTGGTGTCCTTCGTTAAATGGCACCATTCCATTTATTTTCCATGCTTCTCAGCCTTTGAATCCTCAGATAACGACGTGGTGATCTCTGGGTTAAAGCTCCAGTAGATGATGGACAATTTCTTCAGAGAGGATCTGAACCCCTTGTTTATTACCTTGTGCAAGTAGAAGTACCATTTGTTGGGTATACCTCCTTATTGGAACGTGGGACCCAATTGGTTTTGGAAAAAGAGTTTAATTTGGTTTAGTATTAATTATAATATATTTTTATATATTATATTTAATTTGTGGAGGCCCAATCCAATTTTGATAACAACTAGGGTTTGATAAAATAAATCCAAGAGTTGTTTTTGTTTGCCTTGTGAAAAAGAAAAAAGGTGCGGCTGCTATCATATTTTTTTTGGGGTTCGTGCCAATTTCTCCAACTTGGGTGATTTTTGGTTCGGCATTGCAGGGCTTGAATTCAAGTCAGTGGATTGGTTTCAGCAGCCATTGTGCGTTTTGATTTGGGTTGTTATTTTGGATCTTCTTCAACTCTGATTCTGAAGATTTTGGTTCATCTATTTGGTGAGGTCTTTCCTCTTTGTTTATTTGTGATTATTTGGAATTCACCTAAGGGTGGTTTTGTGAGACCATTAGTGTCTCGTTTGTAATCGTTTGGAACTGATTTGGTTGATAGTGGAATCGGATTTCGATCCCGTGGACGTACCTCACATTGAGGGAACCACGTAAAAATTCTTGTGTTGCCTTTGATTTAATTTTTCCGCATTAGTTTTTATTCCCATTGATTGATTTACTTGTTGGGAATCACATCGATTTTCCCTAACAACTGGTATCAGAGCTTACGGTTTATTGGGGTTTATTTATTTGTGTAAATCAATGGAGGGGAATGTGGGTCGTATGTCTAGCTTCAATGGAAGCAATTGGGTAACTTGGAAAACTAAAATAGAGGACCTATTATTTTGTAAAGATTTGTATGGACCCATTGAGGGTGATAGTAACAAATCAAAAGTTGGTTCTTTTTCAAAGAAAGACATTGAGTGTTATTATTGCCATGAGAAAGGGCACATGAAGCGAGAATGCCGAAAGCTCAAGAACAAGGAGAAAAGGCGTGACAAAAGTGTGGATAAGAAGCAAGAAGATACAACGGCAGTTACTACCGATGATCTCATGGTTGTTTGTGAAGATGATTGTATCAATTTTGTGGGCCAAGAGAGCAATTGGGTGATTGATTCCGGTGCTTCTTTTCATGTGACTTCTCGAGTTGATTTCATCACTACCTACACCAAAGGAGATTATGGTTCTGTTCAAATGGGTAATGAAGGTTTGTCCAAGATTATTGGTATGGGTGATGTTTGCTTGGAAACAAATTTGGGCTGCAAATTGTTGCTTAAAGATGTGAGGCATGTTCCCGACATTCGCCTCAATTTGATCTTTACTGGGAAGCTAGATGATGAAGGCTTCAACAACAAATTTGGTAATGGAATATGGAAGCTCACAAAGGGTTCTTTGGTGGTGGCTAAGTGCAAGAAGACTCATACACTTTATTCGATGCAAGGAAAAATTTGTAAAGGTGTTGTCAATGCACTTGAAGATGATACTTCTACCGAATTGTGGCACAAGCGGCTTGGCCATATGAGTGAAAAGGGGCTGCAAGTTTTGTTCAAGAAAGAGCTTCCACCCGGTTTGAAAGGTACACATCTTAAAACTTGTGATCATTGTTTGGCGGGTAAACAACATAATGTTTCTTTTCATAAAAATGTTGCTTCTAGAAAAGAAAAGGTTTTGGAGTTGATTCATTCGGATGTTTGTGGTCCTTTAAAAGTTAGAACACATGGTGGTGCACTTTATTTTGTTATTTTCATTGATGATTATTCAAGGAAAGTTTGGGCTTATCTACTAAAAACTAAAGATCAAGTTCTAGAAGTATTTAAGCATTTTCAGGCCATGGTTGAAAGAGAAACAGGGCAGAAATTGAAGTGCATCCGAACAGACAATGGTGGTGAATACATTGGGCCATTTGATGAGTATTGTCGCAGCCAAGGTATTCGGCACCAAAAAACAGTTAAGAAGACTCCTCAACAAAATGGCGTTGCCGAGAGGATGAACCGCACCATTGTAGAAAGAACAAGGTGTTTGCTTTCACAAGCTAAATTGCCAAGATCCTTTTGGGGTGAGGCAATGAGTACAGCGGTTGACGTGATCAATTTGTCTCCTTGCTATCTTTTGAATGGTGATGTTCCTGAAAGAGTTTGGACTGGCAAAGATGTGTCTTATGAGCACTTGAGAGTGTTTGGTTGCCGAGCTTTTGTTCGCATTCCAAAGGATGAGAGGTCCAAGCTTGATAGTAAGTCAAGACAATGTATTTTTCTTGGCTATAGGCGTGATGAATTCGGGTATAGATTATGGGATCCGGTCGACAAGAAAGTCATTCGAAGCCGTGATGTTGTGTTTCTTGAAGACCAAACAATTGAAAACTTTGGCAAAGGTGATCAACCGGAGCCAAAAACTAGTGATCTCATTGATATGGATCCATCTCCTTCATCTTTAGTTGATGATGAAAATGGGGGAGATGTGCAGCCACCTATTGAAGATGTAGAGGATGATGCTAATCCTAATGAAGTTGAGCCAGAAATTGAGGAAGAGCATCCAACTCAAGAACTGCCACCACAACTTGAGTTGAGGAAATCTACAAGGGACCGACAACCTTCAAGAAAGTATCCTCCCAATGAATTTGTGTTGATTTCTGATCAAGGGGAGCCGGGGAGAGCTACCAAGAAGCAATTGAGCATGCAAAGAAAAGTGATTGGAAAAAGGCCATAGAAGAGGAGATGAACTCCTTACTTGAAAATCACACTTATGATTTAGTGAAGTTGCCTAAAGGGAGGAAGATTCTGAAAAATAAGTGGGTTTTCAAATTGAAGAATGATAGGAAGAATCTGAGGTACAAAGCACGTCTTGTTGTGAAAGGCTTTGGGCAAAAGAAAGGTATTGACTTTGATGAGATTTTCTCGCCGGTTGTAAAGATGTCTTCTATTCGGGTTGTACTTGGCATGGCTGCAAGTATGAACCTTGAAGTTGAGCAACTTGATGTGAAGACTGCATTTCTTCATGGTGATCTTGAAGAAGAAATTTACATGGAGCAACCGGAAGGTTTTGTGGAAAAAGGGAAAGAGAAATTTGTTTGCAAATTGAAGAAAAGTTTGTATGGCCTCAAGCAAGCTCCACGGCAATGGTACAAAAAATTTGATTCTTTCATGATGAATAATGGTTTGTCTAAAACCACTTTGGACCATTGTGTGTTTGTGAAAAATTTCCCGGATGGCAAATTTATTATTCTTTTGCTTTATGTTGATGACATGTTAATTGTGGGTCAAGATTCTACCATGATAAACAGGTTGAAATTGGAGTTGAGCAAGTCTTTTGCTATGAAAGATTTGGGACCGGCAAAGCAAATTCTTGGTATGAAAATTGTTCGTGATCGCAAAGAGGGGCTGATTTGGTTATCTCAAGAAAGCTACATTGAGAAAGTTCTTGAGAGGTTCAACATGGATAAAGCAAAGCCGGTTGGTTGTCCACTTGCGGGTCACTTCAAACTTAGTTCGAATCAATGTCCTACAAGTGAAAAAGACAAAGAAGAGATGTTGAAAGTTCCTTATGCTTCAGCAGTTGGTTCTTTGATGTACACCATGGTTTGTACTAGGCCGGATATTGCTCACGCAGTTGGTGTGGTGAGTCGTTTTCTCTCTAATTCGGGTAAAGAACATTGGGCAGCAGTAAAATGGATTCTAAAGTATCTTCGAGGGACTTCGAAGGTGTGTTTGTGTTTTGGAGATGGTAAGCCGATGCTTGATGGGTTCACAGATTCTGACATGGCTGGTGATGTTGATTCTAGGAAATCTACTTCGGGGTATTTGATGACTTTTGCAGGGGGAGCTGTGGCATGGCAATCTAAATTACAAAAATGTGTTGCTCTCTCAACTACCGAAGCTGAATTTATTGCCATTATAGAAGTTTGCAAAGAAGAGTTATGGTTGAAGAAATTTTTGCAAGAGTTGGGTTTGAAGCAAGAAAAGTATGTGCTTTATTGTGATAGTCAAAGTGCTATTCATTTGAGTAAAAATTCTACTTTTCATTCGAGATCGAAACATATTGATGTGAGATACCATTGGATTCGTGATGTGTTAGAGTCAAAATTGCTACAACTCGAAAAGGTTCACACAGATGATAATATTTCAGATATGTTGACAAAGACTTTGTCGAGGGACAAACATTTAAAGTGTCGAACTTTGGCGGGTATGGTTGATGTCTCCACCTAAGTCGGTAGGGGGAGAATTGTTGGGTATACCTCCTTATTGGAACGTGGGACCCAATTGGTTTTGGAAAAAGAGTTTAATTTGGTTTAGTATTAATTATAATATATTTTTATATATTATATTTAATTTGTGGAGGCCCAATCCAATTTTGATAACAACTAGGGTTTGATAAAATAAATCCAAGAGTTGTTTTTGTTTGCCTTGTGAAAAAGAAAAAAGGTGCGGCTACTATCATATTTTTTTTGGGGTTCGTGCCAATTACTCCAACTTGGGCGATTTTTGGTTCGGCATTGCAGGGCTTGAATTCAAGTCAGTGGATTGGTTTCGGCAGCCATTGTGCGTTTTGATTTGGGTTGTTATTTTGGATCTTCTTCAACTCTGATTCTGAAGATTTTGGTTCATCTATTTGGTGAGGTCTTTCCTCTTTGTTTATTTGTGATTATTTGGAATTCACCTAAGGGTGGTTTTGTGAGACCATTAGTGTCTCGTTTGTAATCGTTTGGAACTGATTTGGTTGATAGTGGAATCGGATTTCGATCCCGTGGACGTACCTCACATTGAGGGAACCACGTAAAAATTCTTGTGTTGCCTTTGATTTAATTTTTCCGCATTAGTTTTTATTCCCATTGATTGATTTACTTGTTGGGAATCACATCGATTTTCCCTAACACCATTCTCTCTCAACAATGAAAAAGGAGCTTCGTCGCAGTGCAGCAGGCAAAACTGGAAATCCAATCACCTATTTACAACAATATATTTCCTCCAGTTTTTTCTATTTTCGATCTCATTTTTTAGTATTCAAATGGTCCTGACTCAGTGCCGTACCACAAAACCAGCACAACTCGCCCCGAAAAGCACCATCACCACCAGCAACCATCCTCCAAACTCATTTCAAATGCCAAGCCTGCTCCATCATATTGACATGAATCGGACAAGGCCAGAGCTGCGTCAGATATCCCAAGGCTGCCTGTCTTTCTAAACTCTATATGCCGTCCAATTTCCCATTTTGTTTGTGTGTGTATATATATATGTGTGAACCATGATTCATATAATTAGATTATAGAATATCAAACCCATCCGAATATCAAACCCCCCTACAAAGTAACCTCTGTTTTATTCATCCAAATATTCACAAATAGGAGATTCTGGTGCCTCTAATTAACAAAACAAAACAAAAACAACAATAAAACTTGTCTTTTGCTCTTTACATCTATGCCAGGATTTTAAATCTTAAAAAGAAAAGAAAGAAAATTGATGCTAATTATTTACTTATTTACTTTGTATAATCAAAAATCAATTTTATTTTGAAAAAAGTAGATTACCCATAAAAGTTTGTTGGTTTACGATTTTCAACTGACTTGCTTTATTCATTCATTGAGAATAATGCTAGGATGATTCTATTTTCTTTAGGATTGGATGCTTTTCAATTGAGATATTTAATTAGACGGTCCACTCTAGTCTACTGTTGATACAATTTGGGTCCGTTTTGATAATTCAAATTGTTCATTTTGTAATGCATTTTAAGAAAATCAAGCATACCAAAAATCAGGTCAATTGGATATCGGGAGCTACTGATTGGATCATGTTTGTCTGAAAAATAATTAACTGTTTTGATCAAACAATGGGAAAAATAATTTGAGTATAGGAAATTCTTGATCATTATATGGTGTGACCTGATTGATCATTCAACCAACAACTACATCACAAGAGAGCCAGTAAATTGGATTTTTTTTTCATCGCGTTTTGGTCCTCTCAAAGATGAAATTCTGGTTTCGTCTTGCTATTTTACTCATAAAATTTTTTGCTACACGAGTTTCTAATACTACATAAATAATATTAAATAACACTCCGAAACTACTAAATAGTTACCTATAAAAGATGAACTAAAGTACTCTGACAACATTTGATGTGAGACATTAATAGCATAGCAATCCCAACTTAAAACGTAAAAAAGAGACATTCATTACAGGTCTATAGCTTACACCAACAGTGCATGAATAGAGAACAGTTTCTTATATATAGTACTCCATGATTTAAAGCCCAAACCCTACAGACCTACAAGCCCTCCATTCCATCAAACCATCAACATTTCATAAGACAAAAATTTACACACACAAAAAAAAAACAATGGTGTCTCTCACACAAACCATGGTGTTCACGGTCATGGCAATGGCATTGGCAGCCACAACCAGCATACCCACCACCGCCATGGCGCGCAACACAAAACGACTAGTAGAAGGGCCACATTTTGAATGCTGGCGATATGTGAGTCATGTTGAAGGATGTCATGAGGATCTACGGAGATCGTTGAATGAGCGACGAATTAGGTTAGGTCTTGATTGTTGCAAAGCAATCAAAGGGCTTGGTAGTGCATGCTTTGGTGAGGTTTTCAGATATGGGCCATATAGTCTTTTGTATGGTAATGCAGTCAAGGACTATTGTTCTTGGATTGAAAGTCCTCCCTCTCCTCCTGTGTATTTCCTACAATCTTCTCCCCTACCCAATTGATGACTGATGGGGTGATGTTAGAGATTTACTATTTGAGGAGAGCATAGTGATGGAACATTTGGTGCATATGACATCAAGGTTTTTTTTTTTTTTTTTTTTTTTGGTCAGAAAAAAAAAAAAAATTTGTTTGATGAAAGAACAAAACGACAATCAGATCAAGCTATTGGAAAAACCGCATCAAGGCTTAGCCATTGCATCTCAATTACGTTAGCACTTGAAAGCAAACAAAATCATATGTAGTCCCAAAGCGAAACACAAGAAAAAGCGAGCAAGGTGCTTGCTACAAACACACAGAAGATGCCTGAAAGCAAGGGGCAAATTAAAGATACTAAACAGGGGTTCACCTGCTCTTATTCTTAGATTTGATTTTTCTGACCTCTTCAATGTGAAACATAAAATCACTAATGAAGAAGCCTTCAAACCCAAATTTGATTTAATTCAGAATGCAACTTGAAGTTTGATCACATCAATCAACTTGTCCCAATTCACTTGCCTCTGACTGAAAATAATATTGTTCCTTGGAAGCCACAAATTCCATTAAATACTGCAAAAGCAGGCTTCCCAGATAATCCTCAAGTTTATTGTATCAAGATTGGAATATTGGAGGTTTCAATTATTTGGTTTGTGAAAAACACCAAGGAAATGAGGCCATATTAGATCCAAATAAATAATGGATATTAATCTCTCCCTCTCTTTGTGTACATACGCATTTTTAATAACATACTAGATGTATTGATGTAATTTTGTATTTCAATAAATAAAGTTTATTTTTTTATTTTTCATGATTTTTTAGCTGTTGCAATGCATTTCAAAAGTTTTTATTGTAATTTCCTTTTCTAATACATTTTAAAGGGACACTTACCAGTAAGTCCTATACACAAAACTCAAAATCGATCTAATCCCAAAACAAAACACTTGCACCAATTAGTCTTACATATTTTTAATTGTTACCAAAAAAGCTTTTTTTTAAATTGTTTTTTATAACTTTAAAAGCACTGCTACATCCCACTACCACTGGACTTCCGTCAAACGGTCACTGAAAACTCGCCAAAATATTTAACATCACTGGAAAGTCGCTGGAGTATCACCGAGTATCGCCAGAGTGTTCTGAACTTCACTGGAAGTCACTGGAATGTCCTGAATGTTCGTTGAACGTCAATAACATCATCAGAGACTCACTAAAATATCTAGAATATTGTTTGGGGAAAAAAAAAAGAATAAATGGAGAAATTATAGTGAAAAAATATAGCAAAATATTGATAAGGAAAATATATATATATACATATATATATATAACAACAACAAACAACAATGGAAAAAATTATATATTATTTTTCAATTTTTATAGGATTTAAGCAAATAATCTCTAATATTGGTCAAACTGAAAAGTAAGCTTTGAAACTGTAAAATGTTACAGTTCCAAAGCATGATTCTATTAAGCATTTATCCTTATTAATCAAACTGGAAAACATCCTATGAAACTGCAAAATTTTAAAGTTTGAAATTGTAAAATTTTACAGTTTTAAAGCATGATTCATTTCAGCACCCAAAAAACTGAAACTGTAAAATTTTACAATTTTCACTGCCTGTAACTAAAACTTAAAAACAACTTTTTTCAAAACTTAAAAATTTTCTCCATTAAAATAGAAAATAGAAGTGTGTAGCAGAGAAAAGGTAGAAAATTGAGAAATCGAAGGAGAAACAGATATATAGAGAATATTGTACTTTGGCAACTATTTTTGGTTTAGATCTTGCTGGATTTGATGTAGATTTACTCAGATTTGATGTAGATTTGAGTAGATCTACTCATCTTCTTCGTTGGAAACTCGTCTCTTTCGCTGTCAGTGAAAGTGAAGTAAGGAGTTAATGGTCGGTGGTGCCGATGAACCCCAAACAATGATGGTCGTCGGTCACCGGTGACTATACATTAAAAAGAAAAAGAGAAGAAGTAAGGGATGGTCACCGGTCACCAGAAATCAAGAAGAGAAAGAGATAGAAAAAAACGAATGCACAGAGAAGAATGAAGAAGAAAAATACATAGTGGACTTTTGAGAGTATTCTAAAGATTGTGGGACGAAATAGACTTATCCTCTTTTATATAGGACTTTCAAGCAATTTGCCCAATTTTAAATGAACTAAAAAAGCCCAAATTTAGCCTAGATGACCCAAGCCCGATCCAAAATCCTCAAGTCCACATTTTGAAACCCATGGGTTAGTTGGACTCTAAAAATTTACAATGGACAAGCCCAAGCCATTAATCGGTCAAAGCCTACGGGCTTGGGCCTAAGCTAGCCCAACTCATTACTAAGGCTTAGGGATTGTTTCTTGGCTAAGTGGGATTAGCATTCTCCGTTCTTTATGATACCAGTCCAGGAAAAATTAATAAAGAAACAATTCTACTCAACGAGCAAAAGGAGAGAGATAAATTCAAACCATCGATAGTTCGAGGGATTCACATGTAGGTTTTAATAGGTGGATTTATTGTCTAATAAATCTTATAATAATTAACGACATTTTTCGTCAAACATTATTAAAAGATGTCACTAATTGTTAATTTTCAGCGACAATTTAAAAAAATTATCACAAAAAAGTCACTAATTATAAGTTTTAAAGACAGTTTAAAAAAATCTTCAAAAAAAAAATTACTAATTTTCAACTTTTAGCGACAATTTGAAAAATTCGCTATGGAAAAATGTCACTTATTGTAAGTTTTAGCGACAATTATAAAAATCGCAACAAAAAAAATCACTAATTGCTAATTTTTAGCGACATTTGAAAAAAATCGTCACAAAAAATTATTTTTTTGCGACAATTTTACTAAGACTAACTTTCAATCAAACTTAATGGGAATTAAGTTCACCTTCGGTCGTCGTCTCTGACTGCCAATGACAACCACCCGACCTCTGGCTGCCCTTTTAGTCGTTGCTTTTGACTGACGGTGACCACTACCAACCTCCGTCAACTACCTCCAACAATTTTTTTTGGGTCATTTTCGATCTCCATTGTGTCACTACAACAACCACCTCTTCAAATCTAGTGGTGATAAGAGAAAAAATAAGAAGAAGAATGAAGAGAATGAATAAGAGGGATAAGGAGCCCTTACTAGAAACTAGTTCTCATCATTCTTCACATTTACAGACCAATATGAAGAATCAAAGACAAATTTAGTGATAAATTTATCATTGACTCATTTAGTGATAAATTTATCAATGACTGTTTGTAAAAAAAAATTTAAAAATCAAATCTAGTCATTTTCGTCACAAATCAACACAAGAATCAAATATATATTCAGTGATAAATTTTTTTCACGCCTCGGATTTACACGGTCCGGCTCATGTGAATAAACTACCCAACAATGAACAATAGATAACAACTGATGGGTCATTTCACACACCAAAAATAAACACTAAACTATACCAAATTCCTTAGAATAGTGATAAGTCCAAGTATCGATTTACAGGGACAAATAGGAAATTAAACTAATTTAATTGTTAGATTCCTAAATTAATTTTGATAAAAGGATTAAGGGAGTCATAAACTAATAATAATTAAATTAAACAAAGCGATTAAACTATCAATTATAAATAAAATTGGAATTATTGATTTTTGGGAAAAACCTAGGGTAATTAGTCTATCACTAGTCACATAAATAAGGCTTCAATTTGAGATTCAATTATGTTACGGTTTGAACTAAATAATACTTCGCAACTACAAATTCGAAGCATTTAACAAGAAAATTAACACGTTCAACGTATAGGCATGAACCATCTCAAGTACTACGAGTCGTTCGCTCTAAACTAAGATAGCAACACAACTCGTCCCTCGTAGTATGGCTCGTCTCATACCTTAAACATGAAAGCACAAAAAACCATTGTCTGGAAAGTATTCAACAATCAGAGAAAGAAGAATACTTGAAGAGAATACTAAAAAATATATTTAAAACTTCTTAAACACCATACAATTTGTTCAAACCTTTACATAATCAAAAAGCAAAAATAAAACCCTATTTACTTGGCTAGGGGTTTCATCAAAACCATAGAAATAGTAGCCTAGCCACTCATGGAGGAGTGGGAAGAGGTGGAGAAGGAAGAAGCCACCATGGGAGACATTCTTCAAGCTTCAAGTTTTTTTCTTCTAAACCTTAGCCTCTCTCTCCTTTTTCTTCCAAAAATCTTTGAACCCCTCTTCAGTCTCTTTTTTTTTTTTTTTTCCCCTTTTTATTCCCAGTAGAAGAGCCTTAAAATTTCACGCACGTAACCCTAGGTGGGCCGCTCGAGCACCCATGTGGGCCCACGTGCAGTGAGGTGGCAGGCCAAGATTTTTTGCTCCTTGCACGAAGAATCTGCTTTCGCGCCTTTTTTGATTGAATTTGCGTGTTACCTACCAAATCTGTACAAGTGCACAAAACACATCATCTCTACCAAATAAACAATATTGAAAGACAATATGTAACTTAAGTGGCCTCAATGTGGTAGCTTTCGGCCTACATCACATCCCCCAACTTACATTTTCCTAGTCCTTGAGCAAAACAAAAGAAATAAGAAAAGTAAAATAACTCTAAGCCACTTTCATAGGAATCACAATTGCATTTAGCATATGCAACAAGCCTTTCAACCACAAGGTTACCCCAAATGGACGAGTATAGTCTCGTGAGGGTTTCTAGAAATGATACCGACAAATATCAACATATTCATATTTGCTCAACAATAATTAACCACACTACTCCACCTAACAATCAACTTATGTGCCACTACAGTGTGATATTAAGACATGATGAGTCATTGAAGGCACAATGGACAAGCATGAAGAAATCTATTGAGCAAACACGACAATTCAGTATTACAAAAATTAAGTTTCATATATTTGTGAATGCTAGTAAACACATCATCAGTACCCTCGGGGTAAAGTGCAATCTCCATACTAGTTAATTGTCCACTATAATAACCCAGTGTAACTCATAATAACATCCAACATATACAGAAAAACTAAATTTTTGCAACCAGGATTCTCAATTTTTTTTTTTTTTTTTGAAAGACTGTGCAATGTCTTGATCCATTAAGTTTTCTAATCAACCCATGTAACAAGCATTGGGCCAATGACTCCCAAACAAGACGGTTTTAGGGCACTAGGTGTGAAGACACCACTACGAGCTTAATAACTCGAGCTGAAAAGGCTACAAACCCAAACAAGTCTTTATTTATTTATTATTATTATTTTTTTTTATTAACTGTGCAATGTCTAGGTCCCTTAAGCTTTCTAATTAACCCATGTAACAAGTATTGGGCCAATGACTCCTAAATCAGACGATTTTAGGGCACGAGGTGTAGAGACACCCCTATGAGCTTAATAACTCGAGTTAAAGAGGCTACAAACCCAAACAAGTCAAGGGTTTTTTTTTTTTTTTAGAATCAAGGCTACTCATTTATTCTTTCCTGCAACACTAGCAATTATCAATGATGTACACCAGGGATTAGAATAGAGAGGTCATCGCTATGAAAGTGTGTTCATGTGAATCAAGGCATACTCATGACAAGTGTACTAATACCACAAATACAAAAAACTCTCCTTGTGCAAACATCACATGCAAGTATCTACCCAATAAATCCTTTTCATACAAGTCCACTATGTTCCCCAATTAACATACGCTCATATCACTACCATACTGGCACAAAGTGAACATCAAGTGAAGTAGTGTAATCAAGTGCAGCAAGTACAAACATAAATTGTTTTTATAAAAACCCTCACCCGCCAACTGGAATACAACATTGTCTTTGATGTAAGCAAGTGGAAAGTAAATAGTAAAATGAGAGAGAGAGGATCTTACCAGACGGCGTAAGCGCACATCCAGCGAGGCAAGGACACACCAAACACACACACACATTTTTTTTGGGGGGGGGACTATACAGTATAAAAGAAAAGGAAAAAAAATAAAATAAAACAAAACAAAAATAAAAAAAGAAATAAAACAAAGAAAATATAACAGATATCACTGATTTGAATCCGGCGGTGGTGGAAAATGCTGCTCAAATAGGGCATGCATCAGCGTCCGAGTCTCGAATGCCTCATCATGAACCCTAGCGCCAAGTTGATCAAACCGCTTCTGGCTCGACTCTTGGTATGGGTAGAAGTCAATTTGCAGAGATGCAACTGACTATTGATACCCATCAAATGCCATCTGCGAGTAATCCCGATATACCTGATAGTTGGCTCGGAGATCAACCACAGATTGCTGAATAGTGGCTTGATTGTCCAAAAGAGCCTAATATTACGCCCGTATCATACGGAATGGCAGTGGCACTGGCGCTGGCACGGCGGTGGGCTCTACCAGAACATCATTAGGATTGGCTGGGGCATCAGGGAGGAGTAGTGGAGGCGACAGGCGAGCAGTGATTTGGCGTCATTGGGTTTTACCATAAAGCGTTGGCGGCAGAAGCTGAACCTCATTGGGTTCGAGTGGGTATATCCATTGGTCTTTTATGAGTGCAATGATGAGGTTGGCGAAAGGGAGGTCCCATGTAGAACTGCCTCAGGT
The DNA here is from genome assembly GCA_030407325.1 of Camellia japonica. Lineage (NCBI taxonomy): Eukaryota > Viridiplantae > Streptophyta > Magnoliopsida > Ericales > Theaceae > Camellia > Camellia japonica. The sequence goes on from JAPPVO010000003.1 coordinate 116,966,264, forward strand.
GTTGCGGAACTTGATTTCATGAAGGATACGGGCCATCTGGTTGAAGATCAAAATAGGGATGTTGACCTAAAACCCAAAGTCAAATTTATGCAAGGCACGGAGGAAATCCCCTCGCCACTCTTCCTTGTGGCCTAGAAGGATGACATTCTTTTTTAGAACCACATCAAGGAAGAGGAGACGGCACGGTAAGTTAGCCGGCCGGATGCTAGTTCGGTTGTCATCATCCTGTCGCCCGTCATAAAATTCGGTCACCAGTGCCGGGACTGTGAGTTCCCGAGTGAACATCGGGATCTACTCTTCATTGATAGTGTCCATGGAATAATGGAGAACCTCGGCAATGGAAGCTGGTGTGACCACTAACTCCACCCTGTCAACAATGGACAAAAGAGCTCCCGAGGCCTCATCACTAATGTACATGTTCTGATAAAAGACTCGCACAATGCGAGGATACGCCAGTTCAGTGACAATGCAGAGGAGGCCCCGGTCTTCAAGTTGTTGGACACTCCACGTAGTGGGTTGATGGCGGTAGAAGAACTCCACATCCAAAGGTGTGTCATAGGCAATTGGTTTGTTGGCCCAAGTGTCGGTTGGTACATCCCTAGCAGCGATGTTAGCATTGCGAGGCCATTTGGGTGCTCGGTGGGATGATGTAGACATATCTGCACAAAATAATACAACCAACACAATAAAAAACATGGAACTATTATATCAGCACTCATCAAATAGCGCATGCATGCACAAATCACTCAAAACCTCATTGTCATCCCACCACCAGATTTTTTTTTTCAATTTTTTTTAAAGAAAATAAAAATGAAATAAATAACTAACTTAAATAAAAACAGGCAAACCAAAGTATGAAATAAAATAAACAAATAAATAAGTTAGTAGAGGAAAAGAAAAGAAAAGAAAATAGAATAGAATAGAATAAAATAAAATAAAATAAAAATACAGAAAATAAAAATAAAACACTAAACTACTAAACAATTAAACTAACAATTAAATCACTAAATAAAAAATAAAACTAAATCACTAACTAAACAATTAAAACAAAAATAAAAACAATCCACTAACCAATTAAACTAACAATTAAATTGAAATTAAAGAAATAAGAACCACTAACTAAACAGTTAAATTAAACAACTACATTATACAAAAATAGGCTATAACAAGCTAAATTATTATTATTATTAGCGATTATTTTTTAAATTTTTTGGGGCCGCACTTGCGCCGAAGATGGCCACACGTGTGGTGGTTCAAGCCTAGATTTTTGTTTGTTTGTTTGTTTGTTTGTTTTAATTGGAGGGTGAACCACACATGCGCCGGCGTCAGCCGCACATGGGGTGGTCGATTTATGCTAAGCAATTTTTTATTTTTATTTTTAAATGAGGATGAAGATCATGGACAATGATGATGAACAAGGCTCAAAAATCACCATTAAACTACCAATGGACTAATATTACAAGTGAAAACTAAGAAATCTAAACAAAAAGAGGGTGATTATCTATAAAAAAAGAAAAAAAAGGAAGAAGAAGATGTAGATCTGCTGGAAAAAATGGCCATCGGAAGGTCGCTGGTCGGAGAAGATAGTGATGCTCCGGTGGGAAAGTGGTGGAAAGTGGTGGTGAGTGAAGGTTGAAGGAAGAAGGATTGGTGATGGTGGGACTTTGTGGGGTTGTGAGTTTGTGAGTTAGAGAGAGAGAGAGAGAGAGAGAGAGAGAGAGAGAGAAAGAGTGAGTGAGCAAAGAAGATGATGAGAGGTAGAGAGAGAAAATAACTAGAAAGTGATGGTGAAGGTGGGTCTAGGGTTTGGCTTAATGAAGTCAAATTTATTTATTTATTTTTTTGAAGAAATAAAAAAATAAGTCAATATAATAAAGAATTTGCACGTTTCTTTTTCTTTCTTTTTTTTTTAAGTAGGCCGCTCGTGCACCTATGTGGGCCGCACGTGCGGTGAATTATGGGCCACTTATGCGGCAGAATTGGGCCGTTCTAGCGGCGTGAAAGCAGTAGGCTTTTGGGCCTTGGCCACTCGTGCATCTTGGGCCTCCGCTCGTCCGCTCAAATATTTTATTTTATTTTTTTTGGATGGACATGGACCTCTCGTGTGCCATTTGAGCCGCACGAGCATTGAATTTTGGTTGGCTCCAACAGTGGAATTGGGCCGCTCTAGTGGCACTTGCGCAGTGTGCTCTTGGGCTTGGGCCACTCGTGCGGCCTGGCCCTTCGCTCGAGCGCCCATGCATGGACTCTCCACTCGTGCGCTCATTTGGGCCGCACATGCGATCTGTTGTAAATTTTTTTTTAAACCCCAATTAAAATCCAAAAACTTTTCAAACCAATTCTACCTTCATTTCACATCTGAAATAAATATAGCATTTCAAAAAAAAAAAAAAACTAAATGCTCAATAATGGTATAATCTTCGCGCAAAAACCATAGGTACTACTTTTCTTCCTAACAATATTTGTAACTTTCCCTATTCTCCAAAAGGGTGACAGACTAGGTTAATTCGGTATCTAGAATCGAGGCGCATAAAGCTAACTCGACCTATGGGGCTGCCATACAGAGTTCAAGCCGAGGTGGTTTTGAAACAATCTCCACACCTTTGGGTATTTAAACTAGACTTTAGTCTCAGAAATTCCAAACATTTTCGTTATAGGCTTTGCCATTCGAACTCTAGTTTCCACCGTTTCAGTTGGTCTCCTAGGAACTCACTACAAATATAGTTAGGTGGCTATACCGGACCATTAGATTCCGTTTGGGCACGGCAAACACCAAAGGAATTACACACTTAGAGGATTTAAAGTCTCTTAGACTTAAAGCAATTACTATGGAAGATATATTGGGTCCGTCAAGTGGATAACCTCAATCATCTCCCATTTCTCAATACCATCCACAAAATGTTTCAATCTTTGGCCATTGACCTTGAAGGTCGTACCATCTTGTAGATTCTTAATCTCAACAGCCCCATGCGGAAAGACTTTAATAACCTCATATGGGCCATCCCACCGAGACCGAAGTTTACTCGGGAACAAACGTAATTTGGCATTGAACAGCCACCCTTTTTGGTGAGGCTCAAACGACTTATGAGAAATGTGTCTATCATGAAATGCCTTAGTCCTAGCCTTGTAAATTTTGGAGCTCTCATACGCATCATTGCGGAGCTCCTCTAACTCATTAAGTTGGAGTTTTCAGTGGTCACCGGCTTTGGCCATATCAAAATTGAACTTCCTAATGGCCCACAAAGCCCGGTGTTCTAACTCAACAGGGAGATGGCATGGTTTCCTAAACACAATCCTATATGGAGACATCCCGATGGGTGTCTTATATGCAATGTGATAGGCCCTAAGTGCATCAACCAACCTAGTGGACCAATCTTTCCTATCAGGCCTCACAGTTTTCTCGAGGATTTGTTTAACCTCCCTCTTAGAAACCTCTACTTGACCACTACTCTGGGGATGATAAGGAGTGCCAACTTTGTGAGTGATCATGTATTTGCGCACTAATGCCTCGAAGAATCGGTTGCAAAAAAGTTTGCCACCATCACTAATTATGGCACGTGGGAACCCAAAACGACAAAAAATGGTTTCATGGAGGAATTTAACCACAACTTTGTGGTCATTCGTTCTGGTGGCCACTGCCTTAATCCACTTGGAGAGATAGCCCACAGCCCCCAAAATGTATTCAAATCCAAAAGATGGTGGAAAGGGACCCATGAAGTCGATGCCCCAAACATCAAAAATCTCAAAAATCAAAATGGGGGTCATTGGCATCATATCTCGTCGTGACATAGAGACCATGCGTTGACAACGCACACAAGCTCTACAAAAGTTATGGGCATCTTTGAAGATAGAGGGCCAGTGGAGCCCATATTGTAAAACTTTGGCGGCCATTTTCTGCCCACTGAAATGGCCGCCACATGCATGAGAGTGACAAAAGATGAGAATGCTATGGGTTTCACTCTCAGGCACACAACGCCGAATCACTTGATTCGGACATTACTTGAACAATTCCTGGTCTTCCTAGAAATAGTGCTTGACTTGTGAAAAAAATCAGTCTTTGTCTTTGTCTTGCTTAGACCAAGTTTTAGGAATTTGACCAACTGCCAAGTAATTCACTATGTGAGCAAACCACTAGAGGGTTACTTGTGATACCACAAGAAGTTAGTCGTCCGGAAACGAGTCGTGCAAGGCTAAGGGATCACTCGTGTGCTCAATAAAGATGCGGGATAGATGATTCGCAACTACATTCTAGGATCCCTTCTTGTCCCAAATTTCTAGGTCAAACTCCTGAAGGGGTAGAATCCACCTAATCAACCTAGGTTTGGTCTCTTTTTTGGACAATAAGTACCGCAAAGCAGCATGATCAGTGAACACAATGACTTTAGACCCTAGGAGGTAGGACCAGAACTTATCAAGTGCAAAGACAACAGCTAATAACTCTTTCTCAGTGATAGTGTAATTTAATTGAGCATCAGAAAGAGTACGACCAGTATAAGATATAACATGAGGCAATTTATTTACCCTTTGGCTCAAGATGACACCAAGGGCATAATTAGATGCATCACACATGATTTCGAATGAAAGGGACCACTCAGGAGATTGCATGATAGGGGCAGTAGAAAGGGTCGCTCGAAGTGTTTCAAAGGCTTTCAAGCATGCGTCATCAAAGATAAAAGGTGTGTCCTTAGCAAGTAAACTACACAAAGGATAGGATATTTTGCTATAGTCTTTGATGAATCGACGGTAAAAACCGGCATGTCCTCGGAAAGACCTAATTTGACGCACAAAAGTGGGTGGAGAAAGGCCTGCAATGAGGTCAACCTTTGCTTTGTCAACCTCTATACCTCGAGGGGACACAATGTGTCCTAACACTATACCCCCGCGAACCATAAAATGACTCTTCTCTCAACTCAAAACAAGGTTTGTTTCCATACATCGAGTAAGTACTTTAGTTAAGTTTTGGAGACATTCCTCAAAAGACGGCGCAAACACGGAGAAGTCATCCATGAAAACCTCTAAAAATTTCTCCACCACGTTGGAGAAAATGGCCATCATACACCGTTAAAAAGTCGTCAGTGCATTACATAGCCCAAAGGACATGTGCCTATAAGCAAAAGTGCCAAAAGGACATGTGAAGATGGTCTCTTCCTGGTCAGCAGGGTACACCGGGACTTGATTATACCCCGAGTAGCCATCAAGAAAACAATAAAAACCCTACTCCGCTAACCTCTCAAGAATTTGATCAATAAATGGCAAAGGAAAATGGTCCTTCCTAGTTATGGAATTCAATCACCTATAATCAATGCACACTCGCCACCCAGTAGTGGTTTGTGTGGGGTCTAACTCTCCTCACTCATTTTCAACAACACTGATGCCCGATTTCTTGGGCACCACTTGTGTGGGACTCACCCACTTGCTATCCGAGATGGGATATATAACACCCGCATCTAACAATTTCAACACCTCTTTTTTCACTACCTCCTTCATGTTGGGATTAAGTCTCCGTTGCATTTCCCGAGAAGGTTTGGCATCCTCCTTTATATATATAATGCATGCACACAGAGGGATCTATCCCTCTCAAATCAGCCACCGACCACC